>CM062226.1:3464736-4664736 GCA_031216235.1 Syzygium jambos | reverse complement strand
TTTTAAATTCAACTTACGTCAACCAAATGATAACATGTTCTACTGCATACGGACGACTAGCCCAAGTGTTCCTAATTCTAACCACAGAATTCAGCGCTCAGAAGTGCCGTCAAAACTTCAAATGACATCACAATGGGAGAACAGCGGTTGCACTTTCCCCCAGAAAATGCGTATAGCAAGAACAACATGCTGATTACCAAACATAAAAGCAAAGGAGTCTTACTCAGTGAAGCCTTCATAGACAGTTCCAAATGACCCACTTCCCAATAGATCGCCCTTTTGCCATGAGGTGATCCTTCGTCCGAAACTACCGTTGGGAAAAACATTGCGCACCGGTTCTATAATATTGGCAGAAAGGGTGTTCCCCACATCATACTTATCCTCGGACTCCTCATCTTCGACGGAAGTCGACAAACAGGAGTCCGGATCACCTTTTCTTTGGGAAGTCGTTTCTTTACCAACCTTCTCATCATCTCCATCCGACCAATCCTTTTTATTCAAATGGCAAACAGGAGAATCCTTGTCTCCTCCGGGACCTTCTTGAGGACCGAATAAGTTCAACAAATCCCAAGTAGAACTCACGTTGTCCACAACAGGCCGCAACATAACCGGCGGCGGAGTGAGGACCGGAGGCCTCAATCCCCTAATTCCTCCCCCAGCATTATCCGCTTCACCGTTCTCACGATCTCCGCGAGCTTTAGCATCGAAAACACCGCCCAGAGGGCGGCGAGACTTATCCAAAGCAGATCCCCCCGCCGTTACATGCTTGAAACGAGTCCTGCAACTAGCAACCCTACCTCTATCTTCCAAACCACCCGAACCCCAACTTCTACTCCCAGTCAACACAGCAATCCCGCTCTCAAGCTCGATACCATCAACTCCAGCGGCCAACCCGTCGCCATCGCGCGGCGATTCGCCGCCGGCGCCGGCGCCGCCAAGGCCGTCTGGAGCCGAGAAGGCGGTCTGGAGGCGCGGGCGAGGGGTGAGGTCGCGGGCCCTGCTGGACCTCCAGGCGTCCACTGGGATAGCGAAGTCCTCGGGGGAGAGCCCCAGGTTGCGGCAGATAACGTCGAACTCTCCTTCCTCGCCCTTGACGCGGAAGCTCGAGTAGACCGAGAGGGAGTCGAGAGACAGAGCAGACGGCAAGGACGAGGACGAGGAGGAGGAGGTGGAAGTAGACGACGCGTCGTAGTCCACGTTCTTGATCGCGTTCAGGCGGTCGAGCGACCGCCTCGGCGGCCGCGGCCGCCGCTGATTGGCCTCCATCGGAGGAGGAACGGCCGGCCGATCGATCGCCGCCGCCGCCGCCCGCTTCCCACTCCCTCTCGCCAACGCCGCCGCGCGGTGCAGGTTCGGCTAGAGAGAGAAAGAGAGTGTATGTAGAGAGAGAGAATCTGAGCGATTCCGACGGTCTTCGTAGCGGGGGAATCGAGGAGTTGCAGAGGGCGGAGAGGAGGAAGACGACGACGAGCCGCGGACATGGGAGAGAGAGAGAGAGAGAGAGAGAGAGGCGAGGGGGGAATGGGTAAAAGCCCACGCGCTGCCACGTGGCGGCGCCTCTGAACCGGTCAGGAAACGTCGCGCGCTACCTAGTCGAAAACTTTTCTCTCCTCCTCCTTGTTTTTACTCTCTCTTCTTTTTTTAATGATAATAATTTCGCCCTTCCTTTTTTCTTTTCTCTTTTTGGGTCTATTTCTTTTTCCGGCGATGAGGCCGCGAGTCTCGAAAAGAGTCGACGCTGCTTCCGAGTACGGAGAGAATATTCTTTATTTCCCATGTTCGGAATCATTTTCGAGAAGCGAAAATGACACGAATAATCTCAAACTGTAACAGAATAAGTACATTAGAAATCTTAAAACTTATCTCGAAAGTATAATTAAATTTTAAAATTTTCAAAAAATATAAATAAATCCTAAAACTTGTTAGGAAAGTATAAGCAAATCCTAAAACTTGTTACCAAAGTGCAAATAAGTCCTAAAACTTGTCACGAAAATATAAACAAGTCCTAAAACTTTCAAAAAGTACAATCAATTGATGGACTTGATGGTACAAATTTGACAAGTTTTAGGATTTATTTATACTTTCGTGATAAGTTTTAGGTCTTGTTTTCATTTTTTTTAAGTTTTAGGATTCAAATGCATTTTCGTAACAAGTTTTAGGACTTGTTTGCATTTTTTGAAAGTTTTAGGATTCAATTGCACTTTCGTGATAAGTTTTAGGACTTTGAATGTACTTATCCCAACTTTAATTTAAAGTGCAATGCGATTCCTAAATTTTTAAATTATTTAATGTGATCACTAAATTTTAACTCAATATATAATATTATGCCTGAAATTTGAATATATTCAATGTAATTTCTAAGCTTTTGGTACAAGTTTAATTTAATCTCTAGACTATATAAAAATGTTCGATAGTCCTTCCATTAATTTAAGTTCAAGGACAATATTAAATATCTTCATATTGTTCAAGGATTAGATTGAACATGAACTAAAAGTTTAGGAATGACATTGTACATTGAAATAAAGTTCAAGGATCAAATTGAACAAATTAAAAGTTTAGGGACCACATACATATTAGACTAAAGTTTTATGGACTATTTGTGTCGTTATCCCTTTCGAAAATTTACTCCAAGCCATTTTCGAGCCTGAACATCTTAAGCCTAAAGGTCAGGACCGAACTGGCTCGGATTGAAAGAAAAGAAGAAGGGGGAAGCCCGAAATCTCGACCTAGGCCTCTCCGAACCTAAAAGGTCGTGCCGATTGGGGCTGGGTTTCTAACGCTCAGCCTGTTTTTTGCACACTCGTTATGTTATGCGAGAGTTTTGTTGACGGAAACAACCATCGAGCATTATAAATTTATAGTGGAGATAGCACGTTTCCACATCAACTCTGGGGTGGATACATGTGAATAGGGACTTTTGAAGTTATATTTTCCTTTTTGAATTCGTGCTACGATCATTAATCGATTGAATTTTCCGCTAAAAAGTGTCGCGCACGTGACTCTTAGAGAGATTAAACGTAATTTTTTTTATCTATTTCATACTAAATGCCATTTTTTGCAATCATTTCAGACGTGTCTACCAATTTTTATGTTGTGTTTGGTACGTTGAAAATTGAAATTGAATGGAATAAGAATTCTTTTTTCTTTATCTGGTTATCATAAAAATAAATTAGTTGGAATTGAATGGAATGGAGTTTAATTCGGTCTGGTTGTGGAGAATGGACTAAAACGAAAATTTATAAAATTATGATAATATTTTATGTGATATTGATTAATACGTGTCATTATAATTATCAGACAATCAGCAATAATAAGATTTATAATACATTATTAGCTTCACGAAACAATCGATTAGTGTAATATGCATTTAAAATAAACACCTAATATCAATTATTAATATTCATAAATAATTCCATAAATTACTATAATGTGTATTTACTTTAAAAAATTTAATTAACCTGAATTAAATTCGTCATTGATTATAAAATAATTATTTAATGGCACGTGATATAATCTATAATAGTTCTACTATCGGATTATTCAAATTTAGAAATTTAGTAATTAATAATGTAAATTATAGTCATTATCTTTTTAAAAGCATTATTTAATGACGAATTATAATCAGTTATATAATTAATACATTTTATTATAATGTCAGTATCAATAAATAAAAGATGGAATGCTGGTGGCATGTATATGTACATTTCGTTGAACATCAATTTCTATAATTATAATTCTTGCTATATTTAGCAATTAACGGGCAGACGACGAAAATCCAAGTAGAAAGTACCAAAGATTTTTAAAATTTTCCTTCCTCTTGTTTCTCAAAAGAAAAATCAAATATTTTTTTGCCATTTTTCCACCAATCTTTCGACCTGTTTTCCCTTTTTTATATATTCCAAAAAATTATATTAAAGCAGAAAAATAGGACTACCCATCAGGTAAAAAGGGCCTTTCAAAATAGTCAATGGTTGAAGAATAATAAATAGTAATGTTAGTAATTCATCGTCATGCATGATTCAGCAACGACATGTCGTAGGAAAGTCACTACGTTGACCACGTGTGCATTTGTTGATTTTTTTAATAATAATAAATTTGCCTATTTGTTATTTTCTTTTCTTTTCCCGCGATGTGGCCCAGGCTCGAAAAGAGGAGAAAATATTAAGTGGTTCTTGCGGGCCACATCATGTGCCTACGTGACGTGCGTAAACTCACGTGGACCACTGATAATAAGACATGTGGCTCTAACTTTAAATAAAACAAAAATAAAGCTATATTTTGAGTCTCCCTCCTCTAGCGCCTAGAAGACTCTCTCTCCTTTGTGCCTATAGAAGGAGATGTGAACAAAGAAGTGAAGCAATTAATGCACGCATTAATTGCTGTGTTCTCTCTCTCCCCCTCTCCTTCTCTTTTCTCTTTTACGATAAGTTTGAATGTCCATTTTCACTTTTCTCCTTCCCTTCCCAGAAGGCTTCCTCTCATCTCATTTTTGTTCTTAGCTTTTCTTCTTCACTTTCGTCGTCGATGGCTCCACAAACTAGCGATGAGAAGCGAAAGGTCGATCGCAGTGGCTAGGTCCCAAGACCCCTCCGCCTCTACCTCCGCCTCCGTCCTCTGCTCACCTTGCGCGCCCGAAAGGGAGTGAGGTAGAGGCCAAGGGGCGGGTGACCGCCCTTGACATACAAGCTTAGGGGCAAGGTTGGGAGACGACATTTTTTTTCTTTGGTCGAAGGCGATAGCTCCCATGGCGAGAAGGCCGTTGCTGCCGCCAAGCCCAAAGCAGTTGCAAAGCCAAAAGTTATGGCGGGTGTGAAGAGAAAGGCGGCTAAGAAGCCAAAGTTGAAGCCTGCGACGAAGGCAGTGAAGACTTCTGCCAAGGCGACGCCCTGGAAGAAAGCTGTGGAGAAGGTTGCCGCCACGAAGCTAAAGAAGACGCTAGCAAAGAAGCCAAAGAGCATGAAGATGCGGATGAAGAAAGCCCAGAAGTGAGTCAGTGTTGTGTTCTTTACTAGAGTGAGGCAGAGGCCGAGAGGCGGGTGACTGCCCTCGACAAGAGCTTCAGATTCTCAAAGTTCTTCGGGAGCAAGTACGAGCTTAAGGATGGGTCGGGAGAGGACATTTTTTTTTTGTTGAAGGGAGAGGACAAAATGTTATAGTTTGTCATTCGGGCCATGTAACCTAAACAAAGTATTGTGCAAGAGCCAGCCCTCAGTTGATTTTCTCATAGATCAATATGATTTTCTCTCATATGATCATTTTCTTATCTTTCATGTCTTCGACTTCCTTCCTACTTTTAATGCTATAGAACCTCTCCTCCAAATATATTTTCCGTATGATTAATTTTTCGTATTGTTCAGGAATTAGATTGAACATACACCGAAAGTTCAGGAAAGACATTACACTTTAGAATAAAGTTAAAAAATCACATTGAACAAATTAAAAGTTTAGGGACCACGTATACATTAGACAAAAGTTTAGAGATTATTTGTATCACTATCTCTTTCGAAAATTTATTCCAAGCCATTTTCGAGCCTAAACATCATAAGCCCAAAGGTCCGGACCGGACTAGCTCAGATTAAAAAAGAAGAAGGGGGAAGCCCAAAATCCTGACCTAGGCCTCTTCGAACCTAAAAGTTCGTGTTGGTTGGGGCTGGGTTTTCTGACACTCGATCTGTTTTTTGCTCACTCGTAATGTTATGCGAGAGTTTGTTGATAGAAACAACCATTGAGTTTTATAAATTTATAGTAGAGATAGCACGTTTCCACGTCAACTTTGGGATGGGTACATGTGAATAGGGACTTTCAAAGTTATATTTTCCTTTTTGAATTTGTGCTACGATCATTAATCAATTAAATTTTCCGCTAAAAAGTGTCGCGGACGTGACTCTTGGAGAGATTAAACATAATTTTTTTTATCTATTTCATACTAAATGCCATTTTTTGCCATGATTTCATACGTGTCTACCAATTTTTATGTTGTGTTCGATATGTTGAAATCGAATGGAATAAGAATTCTTTTTTCTTTATCTGGTTATCATAAAAATAAATTAGTTGGAATTCAATGGAATGGAGTTTAATTCGGTCTGGTTGTGGAGAATGGACTAAAACGAAAATTTATAAAATTATAATAATGTTTAATGCGATATTGATTGATACGTGTCATTATAATTATCAGACAGTCAGCAATAATAAGAATTAAATACATTATTAGCTTCATGAAACAATTGATTAGTGTAATATGCATTTAAAATATCAATCTAATATCAATTATTAATATTCATAAATAATTCCATAAATTACTATAATGTGTATTTGATTTGAAAATTTTAAATGAACCTGAATTATATTCATCATTGATTATAAAAAAAATTATTTAACCGCACATAATATAATCTATAATAGTTTACTATTGGATTATTCAAATTTAGAAATTTAGTAATTAATAATGTAAATTATAGTCATTATCTTTTTAAACGCATTATTTAACAACAAATTATAATCATGTATATAATTAATACATATTACTATAATATTAGTATCAATAAATGAAAGTTGGAATGCTGGTGGCACGTAAATATGTACATTTCGCCAAACATCAATATATACAATTATAATTCTTGCTATATTTACCAATTTGCGGGTGGATGACGAGAATCCAAGTAGTAAGTACCGAAATTTTTTTAATTTTCCTCCCTCTTGTTTCTCAAACGAAAAATCAAATATTTTTTTTTGCCATTTTTCCAGCAAATATTGCGACCCGTTTTCCCTTTTTAATAAATTCCAAAAAATTCTATTAAAGCAGAAAAATAGGACTAAGGCCCTTTCAAAATAGTCAATGGTTGAAGAATAATAATATTGTAATGTTAGTCATTCATCGTCATGCGTGATTCAACAACAGCATGTCCTAGGAAAGTCACTTCGTTGAAACTGAGATATTCAAACGGAAAAATACTAGGTTTTTGCGTCAATGCGTTGAGCACCTGTGTGTTTCCATTATTGATATGATTGTTTTTTTTTAAATCATTGGCTCCTCCATGATGATTGCGTTTTTTGGTGCGGACGAGGCATTTGAATTTGTCAAAAGAAAAAAACGAAAGTCAAACACAATCGAGAAGAAAAGGAATAAATGTATTAAAAGTTCTAAAACTTGTTCCGTAAATACAATCGAATCCTAAAACTATCAATAAAGTACATTGTAAGTTCTCAAACTTGTTGTGAAAGTGTAATCGAGTCCTAAAACTTTCAAAAAATGCAATCGAGTCCTAAGATTTTTTTTTTGGTAAAGTCGAGTCCTAAGATTTTCGTAAAATACAATCAAAGAAAAGATTTGAGGGGATCAATTTGACAAATCGTATGACTTGATTGTACTTTTTGAAAAATTCAAAACTCAATTACACTTTACCACAAATTTTATGACTTAATTTTGCACTTTCAGAAAGTTTACAGGATTCGATTGCACTTTCGCGATGAATTTTAGGACTCGATTGTAATTTCACGATAATTTTTAAGACTTTCAGTGCACTTATCCCTAATTTTGGAACCAGGTGCAGAACATGTTGCACAGCAACACTAAGTTTGCGTGCGTATTGCATGATCTAAAGGTTAGGTATGGATGAGGATTAAAAACGCTTAGAAGGATGCTTTTTGTAACAAGAATTTTACACTAATAGTGGGTCTATCTTATCCACCATTGATTTGAAGACTTGGCAATCGAAGTTCTATCTACTCGAAATGTGCAATTCCGTTTTTCGCCCCAACCGGAAGAGGGCGACGGGGTTAGAGTAGGGACGAGAGCGATCGATGTGGTCGTGGCACGTTTGTTATGGAATGTTTCGATTCTTGTTGCTAAATGCAACATCAATATCAAAGACGTGTGCAGCGAGAGTCCTTTTTCACGTGATGCACTGGAGCGAAAAAAATAACCAGCATTCCTTTTCGAGAGTTAAAGGATGCAGAGTTAGGCGTGCGAATCACAGCCGATTTTCGATCACCTTTTCTTGCTCCCAAGAAAAAATTCGCGATGCAAATCCGATGAAGACAAAACCGACGTTCATCGACTTATAGTCATCTGTAATCAGGGTTTTTATCAGGTCCTTTAAAGGTGTACAAAGTAAGCTATACATGTACCGTCGAACGATCGACACACGGGAGATAAGAAGCAGGTCAAATTAAATAGTCGGGTACGCAGATAATCACTATCTCGCAAGATCCTTTCCTTTTCCTACTTGAATTCGATAAGGCATATCTCGATTCCGAGCAGATATGAAAAGTACTCGCGCAAATTCTATCCTATATTATATATATACACCCTAGAAGAAAGTACACAAATTTCCAAATGCAAAACCCCCCAATTCAATCCCCAAATTTTTTTTTTTGCCCCAGCTCCTTTCCAAATCCGAAAAGCTCACGCTCCAAGAGCCCGTTGCAAAGGCAAAAAGCTCAGGGTTAGAGCTTATCAGAGATAGATAGAGAGAGAGAGAGAGGGGGTGGGGGTTTCAAAGAGGGAACAGAATCGCCAGCAGATAATAAAAAGAAAACCAAGGAAAAAAAATCCCAAACTTTTTTCTCTCCGTCCCCGCGCATAAATAAATCCCAAAAAGAAAAAACAGAAAGAAAAAAAAAGAAAGAAGGAGAGAACAAAACAGAGCAACGGAGAAGGGCGGGGGGTGCCGCCATCACATTCCTTATTTCGTCACCTCCCTCTCTTTCTCTCTCTCTCGCGCTCTGCGATAGTCTCTCTCCTCTTCTTCTCTTCTCTTCTCTTCCCTCCTCTCCTCTCTTATTCGCCCAGCAATCAAATCCCCCGGCTCCTCTCTCTCTCTCTCTAGACTTTCCAGAAGCAGTCCCGAGATACGGAGAGCGACCCTCTCTCTCTCTCTCACGCCTTCTTGTTGGGGGTTTCGAATCGTCCTTGGCGTTTCTTGGTCGTCCTCCTCCTCGGGGTTGTTCCGCCATTGCCGGTTGGTCGGTCCGCTCGTCCGTCCGTCCCCGCCGCCGCCGAGAAGAGCCGCGCCAATCTTGGGCGGTGGCGCTCCGTTCGCCGGCCGTGTCTCGTTTCCCGATTCGTTCGTCGGTTCGTTCGTCGCGCGCGGCGTGGCGCTCGGGTTAGCGCGGGGGGTGGCGGCTTCGATTGACCCTTTGCCTTGGCTTTTCCGGTGGATTGGATTCGTGTGGGTACGCGTTCTGTCCTCCGTCGCTGCTTCGGCGGCGCTTCTTCTGCTGCTGCTGCTGCTGCGCGGAGAGCGCGAACCCTAGTTTGTCCCTCCTTCGGGGCGGTTCGCCTCCGTCTAAGTTTTGTGGGGGGCGAGATTCTTAGGGTTTGTTCCTCTGGTTGTCTCGGCTCGATTGGTCGTGGGATCGCCTGTTTCCGGTGTGGGGGGATTGAGTTCGTCCGGGACGTTGCCGCGGACCCGGGGGGTGGGTGGGGGGTGGGCGCGGTGTTCTTCTCCGCGGGAGTCGCCGTTTCAATTCGAGCGCTGCTTTGGGGGCAAAATTCGCCCTTTGTCGGATAAGATTTGCTTCTTCTCCCTGTTCCTCACCAGCATTGGCCCTTGATAGTAACCATTTTTCTGGGCGCCATCGTTTTTTTGCTGCTTCTCGGCATTCGTGCGTCGATAGCTGCGGAGTGATTGTGTATAGTGTAGAGAGGGAGCAAGAAAAAGCCGGGTGCTCTGCGGTGAGCAGGTTTGGCGAGCCCGAGATTGTTAGTCACGTCGACAATCGTCGGGTATCGACTGTTCTGAGAGGGGTTTTCCCCGCTGAAGGTTCGTGGAGTTTGTTGCCGACTGAGGGTGGAATTGGGGGGTTTTGGCTGGGTTGGGAGAGAATTTCTAGGACACTGGGGAGATTTTAGAAGGAAAGGATTTTCAATCTCGGTTGTTGGTTTTGTCAATGATCATGTTATTTTATAAGGATGGATAGGAGTGAGCCTTCTCTAGTTCCAGAATGGTTGAAGAGCGGTGGAAGCCTCTCTGGAGGTGGCAGTAGACAGCAACAATCTTCTTTACGCTCAGGTACTTTTCATTAAATGCCAATGGCACGCGTCTTTCTTTCTGACATCTGGTGTTGCCAGAAATGTCATATTTAGTTGTTAAAGTGCATTGGGAAGGGAAGGTAATTGTAGCTTAGGCCTATGAAGCATGATACATAAGATGGCATGCAGAAGTTTTTAATGATGTGGATGTACAATAGGACGGCAAATCGACCTACGGAAATCATTTGTTGGGATATAATAAGGAGGGAAGTTAACGTAGTTTCGAGATTGAAGCATGATACATGAGATGGCATGTAGAAGGTTTTTAATCATGCGGACATAAGATTGTTGGGGTTATCCGTTTACCTATTGTACTCTCACGTAGCTATGCTGCAACGCTATTAAAGATGATCTATCCGTTACTTTGTAACCTTTCTAGTGTAATCCTTCAACCTCGCATTTGTTGAAAGTTTCCTACGGTTGTTTGCTTTCCTTTTTGTGGCAAAAGTAATGTATTTTCCGTTGACATGGGAGAAAGAAACTTTTGCAGGAACTATCGCATATTTTAAGGGTTTGGTGCATATTTGCAATTAATCCTTGTTTTGCATACCTTTTTTTTTTTTTTTGGTTAATATACTTCCCTTAGGCTTTGCATCCAGTTGAGGTAGCGTTTGTATGGATACAACAGTAGCGCAAATTGTGAGCTGGGTTTTGCTTGGATATGTATGACCTCTCCAAGTTACTATATAGTCTCTGCGGAAGCTATTATTTAGCTTTTTACGTTAATGGACAACTTATACGATTATTTTATTTTTCCTCTGATAGATGATCGTCCTGCGAATAAGAATGTGAGAAATAGGTCTTCTTTAAGCAGCGGAATCCAGGTGTCTGATCGAACCACTTCTTCTTATTTTCGTCGGAGCTCCAGTAGTAAGGGATCAACCCACTCACGATCTTACAGCAGCAGTAGAACTCAGCGGGATGAAGCTTGGGAAGATTTATACGAATTTCATCATAACGACAAGCCATTTTTTGGTTTACAGAAGAACCGAGACTATACTGATCCTCTAGGTAGTTTGCTGCCGGGTAAGCTCGACAAGGATGTGCTACGGCGTTCACAGTCTATGAATGGCAGGAGACAGGAAGAGACCTGGCGTAGTCAAGTGGTTGGTGACGTTAGTAATGCGAGAAATGGGGGCCAAAACATCACTAGTGGTTTGCTTACAAAAGGCAGAGATGCAAGTAGCACCACTGAAGCTGCATTGGGACAGGACTTTCCCTTTCTTGGAGCTGAAGAGAGGCAAAGAGTTTCTGAAGTAGCAAGAGTACCTTCTCCGGGCTCTCTTACTGCCTTTCAGAGGCCTTCAAGTGCTAATTCAGACAAAACCAGTGCAGATGGGTGGACAGCTTTCGCAGAGGTGCCTGGAGTGGTTGGAAACAATAACACAACTGGTTTGCTGTCTCAGCAAACTGTACCTGGAAGCTCAGCTATTTTAGGTCAAAGTATGAATGGCCTTAAAATGGCAGAGGCTGTTGCCCAAAGTCCCTCTCGTGCTCGCACGCCTCCTCAGGTAAATATAGTCCCCTGTTGGATTTTTATCATGTTCGTCTATATCTATTATGCCATATTTGAACATATGGCTGGATTTCTAGGCTCATGACTATAGAATTCGCAGGTATCTGTTGATAGTCAGAGGCTTGAAGAGTTGGCTATCAAACAATCTAGGCAACTGATTCCCGTGACGCCATCCATGCCCAAATCTCAGGTAATGTTTCCGATTTCATTGTTGTATTCATGGTTATAAAGGTTCTAATCTATTAGATGCATAGGTAGAACCAATTAGACTGCTTCATATCCAAATCAAAACTTTCCATTGAAATGCAGTTTTGAGACAACATAAAAAATGATATGCCTCGTTATATGCCCGTAAAATTGTTATCTAATTTTATTGATAATTTCACCGATGCTTCAATTAGTCCAAAGCAAGAATATAAAGATCATAATACACTTGGCTATCACCTCAATATTCGAAAGAAAGTAACCTTTTATCCATTAACTGTGCCTCTTTGTATTGCACATCTCTTATAGGATCTCATTATTGTGCATCATCATTGTCCTTGCTTTGGTACTTCTAATAACTTAAATGTTTCATCATGTTGTTGATTTGGGCTGCCTTGCTATGCTCCACCTTCAGAAATCAAGCAAAGTGTGGTGTCTCAACCCGTTCTTTGGTAGTTTTAATTTTGGGTCATGAAAACAGAAGAATTGTTTGGTCCCATCATCTGAATGGACAAATTCCCATTACGAGCTCCATATTTTTGATCTGGTTGGCACAAATAGATTCTTGATAGTAACCTTATGGAGCTGGAACTTCTGATGTTGGGTATTCTTAGCTTTGAGTATGGTATAATTTTCCATTTGTTAACTGCTTAATGGAATCATAAGAAAAATTGTAAGATTGATAATGCTCTTTTTTAGGGAAAGAAACCAGCTTTAAGCGCTTCTTGCTAACATCGTTTAAAGGAGAGAAGGAACCTGAGGCAGAGCATGTACTTTTGGTTAGCCAAGTTTGCAAGTGCTGAAAAGTAATACCAACGAAAACAATTGGAACCCTTCAATATAGTAAATAGTCCAAAAAATATTTCCATGAGCTGGTATCCAACTTATAAATAAATCTATACCTTATCTCGTACTTGCAACTCGGGGTACCCCATTCCATGGCCTAAAATTACCATGACTTAAGCCAATATTCTCCGCTCTTTCTTACTCAGGTTGAAATAGTGCTGTTGTTTGGTCTGAGATTGATTGCATTGTGAATGTGTCAAATTGTGGGATTAGCCTATTAGGACTAGTAGGTCAGCCTGTCTAGACCAAGTGTTTTAATTTTAATATGGGGTTGAAACAGAGCTTTATGTTCATGTATTAACTTTGTTGTGTATTTTGGTTGTTTGGTATATTTATAAGTGCGGCATGTACTCTGCAAGTTCCACCAGATAAATGTTTGGCTGCATGAGGCTTCTATAGAGTTTTTCTACGAGTTCCGTTGCATCATTGCTGACAATGTTGGGAGCATGTGGTTTAGTGACAAGTAATACAAGTTCTTTTCCCCTGTATGGGAAATCGTAAGAATAGTGCTCATGGTTTGTTATTTGCATCTTCATTTTAATGCTGTGAATGAAAATTCTTTATGTCGTCTGATATGTTCTGGTGGGGCTAAATGCTGGAGCATTCTCCCGGTCTGGATGCCTTGTCCTTCAGGGTGGCGTGTCATTTCCCTTCTATTCTACACCTTGTGGAAAACTCTACTTATGCGCCACTTTTTTCCTTGCACTGTCTCGAACAAGCTGTTTGTGAGGCAGTGAAATAAGTCATGGAGAATTGACCATCCTTATATTGAAATTGTTCGGATTTTGCTATGTATGCTTGAGTTTACAAATGTAGTAGTAGTGCATTCGCAATTTGATGTAGAGAAACGAAATTTCCTTTTTTGAAATTCTAAGTCCCAAGAGTTAATAATGCCCTTTTGATACTTACAGTTTCTTAATTGTCCTTTTCTTGCCTTGAATGAGGTTGGACGGAGGGGTGAGACGGTCCCATGTGCCATGCATGTCACAGAGACATTCGTATTTTGTTGCCCAATCGGTTTTTTTTTTGTGTGTGTGTGTGTGAGAGAGAGAGAGAGAGAGAGAGAGAGAGGTAAACTACTTTTCTGTCCCTCTCAATTTCTCTGAAGAAGTTTGATGGAACAGATTTCAGAATAGCGAGTTCTAAATCTGAATGGATAGTGGTGGGACGTGATTTGTTCTATAATAAATTAGGATGTCTTTTGCCGGGATTTTATGAGAAAGGGAGATAATATTGGCATTAATTTTGTGAATACTGATGTTTGATGGTCAAATTTAATTTAATTGTCTTCTTGATGTTTTCTCATGTTTCTTCCAGTTGCTTAGTTCAATGGAAAAATCAAAAACAAGAACTGGGCAGCAGACTACTAAGTTCTCCCCTTCGCCCTATGGCAATCAGCCTATGCGTGGTGGGCCTGCGAGAGTTGATGTTGGGAAGACTACTAATCTAGGAAAATTGCAAGTTCTGAAACCATCAGGGGAGCTGAATGGTGTCTCTTCAACTGTGAAGGAGAACCTGCTTTCCCCAAATGGAGTCAAAGTTCCACTTAGTCCCCTAAATCTGCCTCCATCAACTGTTGGTTCTCACTTTAAGAATTCTGTCAGCAACCAGAATTTGGGAGGTTCTGAGCGTAAGCCAGCTGCATCACTGGCAACTTTGGAGAAGAGACCATCTTTGCATACTCAAAGCCGTAATGACTTCTTTAATCTCATAAAGAAGAAATCTTCTACGAGCATCAATCCTAGCACTGATGATACTAGTACTGCATCAGTTTCTGATCAGGAAAAATTAGAGCCTTTGAGTACTGAGGCTGGCACTGATTCTATCTCCTCGGAAACTAAGCTTCAATGTTCTTCAGTTATCTCTGTTTCAGACTTTCCAACTGAGAATGGCGGAGAGATAATTGAAAATGGTGATGCATGTGAATGTACTTTAGGTTTTATCAGAAATGGAGAGGAGCGTTTAAACTTTCCAAATGAGGAAGAGGTTGCATTTTTGCGTTCTCTTGGGTGGGAGGAGGGTGCTGCAGATGGAGATGATGAAGGCCTTACTGAGGAGGAAATAAGTGCATTTTATAAAGAGGTGGGTGTCTTGTTTTTTCAAAAAACTAGGGCAATAAATGTATTTTAAGTTGCTATATGCTATATCTCATTTAATATGTATCTGACTAATGGCATTCGTTGTTAATGCAGTGTATGAAATTGAGGCCATCTTCTGAACCCCTCGGGGACCGGCAAAAATTTCTTCATCTTAACATGGACGGAAAGATCTGCAATGGGTCATTTGGATTGAGCTCTGCTGGGTCTCACGTGCAATCTTGATCTGCCGAGTGTAGCAGTGAAGTCAGAGGTTGTGATTAATTGTTTAAAGCTGATTATAATCTTTAATTATTTCAATGGATGAAAATCCAATCTAATATTTTGAAGGAGGTGGGGATGTGGCTATCTTTGCTCAGGAGGGAGTGGGAATAAGCTGAAGAAGTGCGGTCTTTGAATTAGCTTGTTATGTGCTCTGCCTGCCTTTTGAGAGGTTGCTGTAGGAATAGCTGAGGGACATATAGGGAAAAGGGGAAAGAAAAGGAAAATGCTTCTTTCTTTAATATATTTGCTTTTGGATTTGGTTTTTTTTGTGAGATTAGGCAATTGACAAATAGTTCACGGTTTTTGGTCATCTGATTAAAGGAATAGAAAGATGAGATAGTTTTTTTGGCATCTTGTTCCTTGAGCTGTCTTTGTTTTCTCCTGCTGCGATTTCTTATCTTTCTCTTGATATTATCGAAAAGTTATCCACTTATACCGTTAAGCATGGGAATTAGATTGAGACTTCTGTTCTCTCGTTTGGATGAAGCGGCTGGAAAAAGTACCTCCTTGCCTATGCTGTCCCCTGTTGTATGGCTTTTTCCTTGCTGTGTCTTTTATTAGATCCTTTAACAAGAGCACTCATGACCATATGGCTTATGTAGAGGATACAGGTTGGATGATTGTAACTAATCTATGCTTTGATGGTGCTTTGTAAGCCTTTTTCTTCATTAATATGGGATGTAATGTATATATCGTCTCCAGAAAATAATGTTGCAGGAATGTTTTTGTTAGGAAATAAACTCATGACTGGCATGGTTCTTTGGGTTTTGTTGCATCATGATGCTTTTGTTTCAAAATACACAGTTTTACGTCATATTAATGGCATCAGGTAGGTTGCCAATTACTTGAAGAAATAGGTTGTTAGGTATGACGAAAACTTAAGTTATCGTAGAATTTACTGAGAGAACATAGATTTGAGTAGCATTGTTGCTTTGAGTTGACTTTGAGTCGACTCATTGAAAGTGTTTGATTCGTGCTGGTTGATCTGCTAGATACCATGTCTTGTTCCTTGTATCAGAGATTTTTATAGAGCGATTGAGTGGAAAATTCTGTCCCTTATATATCTCTATCTTTGGAAGATTATCTCTATATTTTCACCAACTTATATCAGTTTACCTTAGAATTTTTTGCACTTGTGGATTTTTCGTCGAAATGGAGACACGTAAGTAAATATTTGTTTATAATAGTCCCGAGAGGCTGTTTGGTGTAAACTTGCTGCTGAGTAGTAAGGTTTTCTTTGTTCTGTAGCTTGCACTAATCCATCTCTTTGGCACTATTTGTGCTACTCATTGTGCATCATAGACGTGACTTGATTTTGGCCATAGCAATTACTAGGGACAGGGGGGCATTTGGTATGGATTTGAGCTTCAGGGATATATGAACATGAAGGGCAAACGTTTGTTTGCCCCTTTGTGAAAAGACATGCTTAGGATTCTGCAAGGAGAGGGATGGAGGGTATGGAGTTCACATGTGATGTCTCGGGCTCGACTCTTACTATGCAAGCCGTCCTGTTCACGAGTTTGGGTTGGGTCGGGCCACGTGCCCAAGCCTCACGAGTTAGTTCACCATTTTGAGATCATTCTGTAGTGACATTTATTCGAGCAGCAGCTGATTTCGACGACATCGGACTACCCTAGTTAGAGTGACGGCCTTTAAGTTCCAGGTGAATGCAGCTCGTACATTCGACAAATCACGTCAATACCTCAATTGCGAATGCCCACTCTCTAGCTAAATTCATTCATGGTCCTGGTACCGGAAGTCCTACCTCATCCGTCATTAATCATACAGAGATATATTATCTTTCGCCGATACTCGAGACCGGCTGATGGTTATACATTCAAAAAGTTTGAGCTGATGATATTATCCGATCGGACGGCTCTGGATGAGTTTGCTGGAGCCCGTCTCTGGTCAGCTCTAGAGATAATTCTAGCCACTTCTCCAAGAATAGATTGCCCATCGATTCCCACATCACTGCTTCCGATCGATCAAACTTCCTTCACACGATAAATTGTTAAATTAATCTACTACTAGATCTCATAAGAAAAATAGAGGTTTTTCTTGTTGTCATAGGCGATGACTATACATTTTTCAATTCTCAAAGGCGTGAAAAGGCGGGGAAGAAAGAGGGAGGAAAATGCACAAATTGTCGCTGTCGTCATCGTGAGAAAACAATGCCAAAAGACTCGGGCCACATCGGCTTATCTTAATAGGATTTGTGTCAGCCATGCATGTTGACTCGGAGAAATCTCTGCTAACCCAGAGATTCTTAATCAATATTCTAATCAGTCAGAAGAATTCCTCGATGATGATTTTTTGAATTTGTTGGTCATTCATTATCCTTATTTTGATTTGATTTGTTGGTCGTTTTTTAAATGATTCTTTAGTGTTGTTTTGATTTGAACCTAAAAGTTGTTTCGATCGTCATCCGCTAAAAGGTTCTTGCTTGGGTTGCCTGTCAATGATTAGGCAAAAAGTTTCGAGTTTTGATTGAGTTTGGGTATTGAAGGTGCACGCTTCTCTATAAATTATTTAGGGAAAATGTCAATTGCTATCGTCGTTTTTTCACTTTAATATCACTTGGTAACGTCTACTTCTCAAACTATGACTTCACATCGTAGAATAAAAAGAACAACCCATAAGTAACAAAAACAAAAGAATACATGTTAAAAAGACTCATTAGCCCCTTCATCCAAATGACACGAAAGCGAGGTCCTCATGGTAGGCGGAGGGCCGAGGACGGTGGTCCGACCGCCACAAACCCTAATCTACGACAAGCAGGGCAAAGGTCCTTGTGTTGGCGGAAGACGACGACCGAGGGCAGGAGCGCTAGTGGTGGCCGAGTTAGGATTAGAGTTGATTTAGGGATTTTTAGTAGGTGGGGGATTTAATATCGTGACCAGAGCGTTTTGGCAAGTAACATGGCCACTCTTCATAAATAAGGCTACAGTAGTAATTATTGTCAAGGCGTAAATTGGTGTCTAAACTTAAAATTCAAGGTGGAGAAATTGTCCAAAAAGTCCTAATCTTATTCTACAATCGTCAATTTAGTCTTAAAATTTTTCAATTTGACCAATGTAGTCTTAAACCTAATAACAATTTACCAATATAGTCTATCCGTCCAATTTAAGTTGGAAATGGCTAACGTGGCGGTCCAATCAGCACTAACCATCCTACGTGGTACGGCTGAAGATCTTACGTGTTCGACAAAGCTCAGAACAAAGTTCTTTTGAGAATTTTTTTAAATTTTTTGATTTCTCCCTTCATCTTCCTAGATTTCCAGCTAGGGCCTCGGTGATGGCCGGCGGCCCTTGACCAAACCAGGCAAGGGTTGCAACCCCCTCATGCATGTTGCCCATAGGTATCTATTAGTATCTTCGCATACCCGCAAATAAAGTTACACGCGACCCCGCCATTGGCCATCAGAAAATATCTTAGGTAAAACGATGTATAGTAAGTTGTTATCATTATCCAGCGGTTGAAATTTACTAATTAGTCGACCCTATTTTTCAATTGGCCATATTCATCAACCGGCTATATACGATGTACAATACAAATTTTTCTACTGGATAATAATTAATTTGACCACAAATTGTTCCATCCACATTTTCGAGGTCAAAACAAAGAGTTATTCTTCGATCGAGACTTTTTGGACAATTGGATCAAAGGAGCAGCAAGCCAAATCATAAGTCAAAGTTTCAAGCTCACAAGAAACCTTCGAAAAGACAAGAGTAAATGATCTTGGTACTCATGTACACACTTAGAAAAGACCTACTTCGATTTTGACAAATTTAACGTGGGTTCCAGCTAGAATCCGGATCAGAAAACAATTATAAAACGTAGAATTATATTATAGCATAGCATGGAAGTTTTCCAGGTTGTTTACTAATAAGTTGAGTTGCGTATGTGCAATAACAATCGAGAAAGGTCAATTGTTGTATATTGCAACGTGACATGCAAACCATTAAATTAAATTGGAATATCATACTATAATATTTATGTATAGTTTAGAAGAAGGAAGACCTCGTTGGTAAATTATTGGCAAAGGTAGGACGACCAAAGCTTGTGAGAGAGAAAAGAAAAATAATGAGTCTTGTAATGAATTTCACAGGTAGGTTGCGGAATCCGTTAATGAATTTCTTAATTGCAAACTAATATGAAAGGTTAAGCTAAGCACCTCTGAGCCAATCGATGGTCTTATATTTTTTATTGATTTATCTCTAATATTGGTGAAAGAAAAATTGTACACATTGTCTAGTTTGTGACATGCGTAAAATGGCGATTTATTTTGGAGTAGTGACGCCAGCAATTCTCGAATTTTTACTCATTGTTTGATGTCCTCTCCGATTTCTTTTATTTAGTGTCGCCTCTAAACTTTCTTATATTTCATTCTATTTGGTCCTTCTGTTAAAGATTTAACGAAATTTGCTAGCGTGTCAATTGAAGGTGCTAAACTTGTTATTATTTTTCGTTCAATTTCGTCCTTTAACTTTATTTGTCCGTTCATTTTTGTCCTTAAACTGTAATATTTTGGTTATTTCTCTCGCGTAGCATTTGCTTGAGCATGGTAAAAGTCATTAGGTACTCTTCAAGATCAATATCGATGACCCTTATCTAGGACTGGTAATTTGTCACACAACCTTTTGACAAGCCATACACACTACATGCTTTAATGTATCCGTATAAGTATAATGGTGATGAATAATAAGTAAGGTATAAATCGACCCTTTCATGCCGTTTATGACGCTCTTCAAATGGTTCAATTTAACATTTAAGATGTTTCTTTGTGAACACGACATGCTTAGATACATTTAGAAATGCTTACAACTTGTAAATACACGTTAGCATTTTTATATATAAGAATTCATACCTTAACATTTTTCTGTTGTACAATCCATTTAATTAACTAGTTAATTTGATTTTAATGATGTAACATAATCGATAAACATTTTGTATTGGGATTAAATATAAATTTGACATGACATAATAAGGAGAGAAAAAAAATAAGAAAATAGTTCAGACACTATATTAAACAAATAAACAAAGTATAAGGATGAAAATGTAAAAAAAAAACCAATGATAAGTCATGAACTAATTGGAATATTCCGTCTACGTCAGTGAATTTTGTCAATGATTTTAACAAAAGGACCTTATTGAATCACTTTATAAAAAATGAGGGATGACATTTAACAAAAAGAGAGTTTATGGATGACATTGAATAAAGAGCAAAAAATTAAGGACAAGTGGAATCAGTAACCCGTTCGTTTGCGAAATGAACAAAATATCTCCTAGAGTTATAATGGACTGTTGAAATCTTGACATCTTTGCACGTAAAAGCTCATAGAGGTGGTGGTGGTTGTTGTTGTTCAAGTCCAATCACAATAGTTAATCAACTTATTTCAGACTTTAATTCATTCGTGTGGAATTGTCAAACATGGGGAAGGTATCAAGTGGAAATTAAGGTACCACATATGAAGCTTTAAGTCGCTCGCCCTATTGACTAGTTTTTTTAGGGCATTAGGCAATTAGGTATAGACGACTCATCTAGAGGGTGAAAAGGCTTTTAATGTTATTTTATTTTATTGTAAAGGTTGAGATCCTCAAAATTCGAGAGGACAAATTTAAATCTTAAACTTATTTTCTTGATGGTCGAGGATCTACAATAAGCAACATCGCTGAAATTGCAACTCTCCCGGCATATCTCTCTCTCTCTCTTTGCGCCAAAGATTAGGGTTGAGAGACAAAGAGAAGGTGCAATGAGGAGGCGGTGATGCTGGTGGTGGCTAAAGGTGGCGGCCTAGCTATGGCCGGATGTGTTGATTTATCGGTGCTCCCAAGTATATCTTGGTATAAACTGTCGAGCCGATCATATAAAAGAGGTACCCTCTCTCTCTCTCTGTGCACCAAAGATTAGGGTCGAGAGATAGAGAAGCTGCAATGAGGAGGCGGCGACGCTGGTGGTGGTTGAAGGTGGCGACCTAGCTATGGCCGTAGGTGATGAGTTATTGGTGCTGCTAAGTATATCTTAGACTAGACTATCGAGCTAATCATATAAAAGAGGTAAATTTACCATTCCCTAAATGAGAGGATTCCTAGCTATCTTTAATATAAGGGAAAAAGCCACAGAAACCTTAAACTATGCCCACTATGACATATTTATCATAAACTTTTTTTATGATATAAAAAACCCCTAACTATGCCCATTGTGTCACATGTACCCTAAACTTCTTCTTGTGACATAAAAAAAAAATCACAAACTTACATCTATGCGACGTATTTACCCTCCGTCAAGGTTTCGTTAATTGATTTTTCAACAAAAACAATGTTGTTTTTATTTCACTTAAACCACATGGATGTCGTCTCAACACTGTTTGCTTTCTGGCATTCATGTAGGCAGATTTTTAACAACTCCCATTAATAGAACTTTGACGGAAGGTAAATGTGTTACACAAGTAGAAGTTCAACATATTTGGTGTGACAGAAAAAAATTTTAAGGTAGATGTGTCATAGTAGGTATAATATATGATTTTTGGTGGCTTTTGCCCTTACTATAATGTACCCCCTAAATTTAGAGAATCTATACACGTACTACTTATTATAAATACTAAGCACAATACTAGTTACACTAAAATAGTTGACAAAATAGAATGTAATTTGTCCTTCGTGCTGTTACGTGTCTACTACAGCCCAATGTAATAAATTACTTACGCTAACATCCTTTGCTCATTCCTTCCTCTCCCGCCATGGTCATGAGGTGATTACATTTGATGATTAGTAAGTAAATATATAATAATTGAATTTGACATACACAAAGTTATCGGAAAAAGTGCCAAAAAATCCTAAACCTTTTGCATCAGTGTCAATTTAGTCCTAAACCTTTTTATGGTGCAAATTCAGTTCTAAACATTTCATATTTGTGCCAATTCAGTCTATCCGGTCAATTTTGTTGGATTTTGCTAACGTGGACGTCGGCCAGCTGGTCACTAGTGCTGACATGAATAACTTTAATGATATTTTAATATTTTTTTGAATTTTTTAATTTTTTTCCCCCCTCTCCTCTCTCCTTCCTCCAGCTGATCGCCGGACCGGCAACCGGCCAGAGGACGGCGCCAGTGAGGCTTGCCCTCGCCAGTGGCCGGCAAGGTCAACCTTGCCGTCCTTTGGCCGATCACCAGTCCGGCGACCGGCTGGAGGAAGGCGAGAGAGGAGGAGGAAAAAAAGAAAAAAGAAAAAAAATTTAAAATATTATTAAAGTTGTCCATGTCAGCGCCTGTGTCCAACTGTCGACCGGCCGACGTCCACGTCAGCAAAATTAGGCCAAAATTGACTGAAAGGACTAGATTGGCACAAAAACAAAAGGTTTAGGACTGAATTGACACAAATATAAAAAGTTTATGACTGAATTGACACCATAAGAAAGTTTAAAACTAAATTGACACAAATGCAAAAGGTTTAGAACTGAATTGGTACCAAAAAAAGGTTTAAGACTAAATTGGCATCAATGCAAAAGGTTTAGGACTTTTTTGGCACTTTTCCCCAAAGTTATCTAAAGAAATAAATGCTCGAGAGCTATCTTCATTGTCTATTCTTTATGACAAGGAAGCCCACTTCAACTATGTGCATCTCGGATCCACGAAATACCCTACTTAATCACATGGATCAGGTACAACTCCGTCTAAATCCGGGTGAGAGACTCAAATGTGGAATGATTTGCAATCGTGGCATGCGAAATCAAACTTGTGCCGTGCAACCAACACCCACAACCAGCTGCTGTTCGGACGCATAAGTCAGATCTTTTAACACTTAATAAGCAAATCCCATAAGTAAAAATATCTTCTATCATCGAGTCATTTTTAAAAAGTTGGGGAGACTTAAGAAGGGGATTCGAAAAGTTAGAGAAAAGAATATCATGATGATTCCTATAATGAATAATTTAAGGGGCTCCACCTTTTTTCTCGACTTGGGCAAAATGATCATGGGGAGTCAATGCACGAGGCAAAGAGAAAGAAAGAGAGAGAGAGAGAAGAGAAAGGACTTGACCTTTTTGCATGGGGATCGGAGTAGCGAACGACATGTGACCGCGCGTTAATCAAGCCTGCATTGCGAAAAAGCAAAGCGCTCATGCATTGCATCAAACCGGATCAATAAGCACATGATTCGTTTCATTTTTTATATATTTGTTATTGTATGTACATTGATTATCACCATATACTATAATGATCCTCGCATGAACTCGGGCTTAATACATTGCATTAACATAATGATTCTCAAAAACTTATAACCATCTTCTCTCTCTATGTATGCACATGTTACATCGGATAAAATTCAATAGGGTATCGTTTCAGCAGTGCACTTGTCAAATTTTAATAATCAACCCTAAGTTCATATGCCCGAACATTTAGTACTCTTATGAAATACTTGTGCAAAATGACTTACTTTGGCTATTTCAATGTGTGTATATATAATATATGTCATGATTGTGTTAACATGCCTTTTAATGGGATATCATCTTTACAGATCGATAGTGTTAAAAACATTAACAAACATGACTACGAGAAATACCATCTACAAGTATTTGTCATATATAAAAGTTTTAAAAGATTACAATGTGACATATGCGATTTGAGCAACTTTCATTAATATAATTAATAGACAACAGAAGACTATGAATCGTCTGTCTTTTTCCTCAAAATAAGGAGCTTTGTCGCAAAGAGAAAAGTTGGAAAAAACATTTTTCATGTTGTGTGAACTGAACTCGTAATACAAGGTGAAAATAATCGATGTACAGATCCCGACTAGGTCCACGAAATGTCCTATTAATGTCGTCATGGTGCGAATTAGCCGAAAAGGAAGATTGCTACTTGGGTGCAAAAACAGTAAACTTGGACCAAAACAGTAAACGAGCTGCAAATGTAGAGAGTTGGCCAGGACTTAACCCGGTGATGGCCTATGAAGCTAACTGGGTGGCCGGCGTGGTTGCGTTAGGGTTCGGCAGTGGGGTCAAACTTGGACCAACATTTGCTTGGCCCTAACCCTAGCGATCCAAGTAATATACTACAAACGAACCTCCTTTTCTTTTTTCTTCCATTTACCTTTTTTAGGTACCCAACAAACGAAATTGGTAACCAAAAAGAGATGAGTAACGTTTCAAATCCTCAGGTTGGGATCTCTGTCTACTCATGTTATTCACATGTAGGTTGCCAGGCTTGCATGAACAGAGATATGTGATCAGAAGAGGCAAACAAGTCGCCTTAGAGTTTCACTCCCATATCCGCGATCGTCGTGATCTCTACAATGCACTCACATGTCACACGAGCCCCCAGAGGTCACAACCTCCATGGTCGGCTTAATCAATATAGAGAGAGAGAGAGAGAGAGAGAGAGAGAGAGAGAGAGAGAGAGAGAGAGAGAGAGAGAGAGAGAGAGAGAGAGAGAGAGAGAGAGAGAGAGGGGGGTTGTGGTGGTGGTGTTGACGACAGTAGGTGGAGTCGTGATCACATGGAGTTGCTGCGGTGAAGAATAAGAAAGAGAAAAAAGAAGAAATGAAAAATAAGAACAAAAAAAAAGGATAAAGATGAAAGGAAGACGAGAAGAATCCGTTCAAGTAATTGAATATTTAAATACGATGACGCGTCCTCTTTTAAAGAAAGTAACTTTAACATGTATATCAACTCTCTATAATTTCAGAGCATGATTTATCATCTTCTTCTTAAACACAGTCAAATAGAAGGTATCACCCATCTAACCATGTATATAATTCGCAAGTTTAGCTTCGAGTAGAGAAGGAGCACAACTATTGACTTGTGCCACATTTAGTTTTCCTCCATGCTAACGTGGGTGATGATTCGATAGAAGAAGGCAAAAGACATAAAAGGAGGGCTTGAAAGGAAGAGAGAGATAGAGAGAAAGAGAGAGGGTCCAAGGTCTGCGTAGTTGACAATTTCTAAGATCTGATCCCCAGGGGCCCCCCCTCTCTTTTCTCATGGGATTGCGTACGGGGCTCATGTTCCTATCGCGATGGTGACGTCACAGCAATTCCCTTTTAAATTGTATTCATGCATCTAATCTAATCTCATTATCAAATTACTTTCTTTGGAACCACAAAACAAACCTGGTTTTGTTTTCTTTTGTGTTGAAAAAGAATTTGAAGTTGCCCCCACCATTATCTTTTTCAACGTACCCTTTTGTCTTTTGTTATTTTCAATTTGAGTAAGAATATATAACTCTCTCTATCTGTAAGTAAACAAGCAATTTTTAAAAGTCTAGTGAATAGATCAAAAGTCTATATATAAGGATATTTATGCTCTGCTTATACAAATTCTCATGGAGTTTAATAAACTTTGTTAAATATTGACCGGTAGGTTAATTTACGCGATAATTATTCGAAATGTTGGGGGCATGGTTTGTGAATGTTGTAAAGGGATAGGGGAGTGAATTTCATTGGATTTGTGGTTAAATTACAAATCAGTCTTTGTGTTTAGAAAATCCTCCAATATATTATTTTCCATAAATGTGAGTGAGCTCGATTTGTCTCATATTTGTGTAGCCGCCTTGTCCCAAAAAGGGTTGGCTGGAATTTGTGGCACAACTTAGCAGTGGCTGTGTGCGACCTCAAGAGGATTATTAACCCTAAACACAGTTGCATTATCTTTCGAACCGAGTCAAATCTATCGCCTTGCATCAGTCAACGTCAACATTGCGGCCCGAGCTAATCCTTGATTTAGCGCCTAATTATTTATGACTAAATGCCATTTGTAGTTGTAGTCATATTTAGACAAATAAATTCAAGCATTACTATTACATGTCTCGATAACAATAGATTGAATTGATATAAACTATAGTTGAGATGTCATTTGTCTACAAAGCAAAGGTCACCATATAGAAACCCTAGTGGCTAGTCTTCGTTAGTGTGTGTGGTGCACGAGCGATGGTGTGTGTAGGTCGTCATACATATCTTATACATTACACATACATATATATAATGTGTATACATATATATAAAATAGGGATTTAATAATTTTATTTCACATTGAGGATGGGCCCACAAATTGAAAACTTTTGGGCGTCCCAACACTGGAGTCTATGTATATAACTATACCATCGCTAGTTGCTTATGGCTCTGTAATTTGTACGTATTTTATTGAAAGCTTTTATTAATGACACAAATCAAAGTCAAAACCCGTAGATGCCTCCTTGGTTTTTTGTCTGATACTCAAGTCTTTAGACGAGGGAATTGACTTCGGTGCATCAAAAGCTCTATATTGCAGAGAGAGAGAGAGAGAGAGAGAGAGAGAGAGAGAGAGAGAGAGAGGGATAATATTTCAAGAACCTGCATCTTTCTCTCTCTGTCTTTATCGATCTTTTGAGGTCATGGACATCGATCTATCTTTGAAGCTAGACGCTGAAGAAGAAGGCGAACGATCGACCGAAGATCATAGTGGAGTGCAAGCAGGTCATCATCAGGATGATCAGGAACGCTCAGGAGGTCCAGAAGAAGCTGAGGGTGCAGTAGCGACCGCTTCAGGCGAAGAACAAGAACGACAAGAAGAAGAAGAAGACGGCGACAGCGAAGAAAATGGGTCGGTTGATTTATCTTCTCGAGATAGTATGAAGACGGAAGAGGTAAATTGCCTTCGAATTAATACTAGTCTCTCTCATTTGTCAACTAATGTTTTTGTCGTGTATTAACTTGCTAAGATAAATATACATGTCTTTGTTCTGTGTAGTTATGTGTTTTGAAAAAGGAGATAGATCGGATGAAAGAAGAAAACAAGGCTTTGAGGAAGGTGGTGGAGCAAACAATGAAGGAGTACAATGATCTCCAGCTCAAACTAGACCATGTTCATCAATCCAACCAATCAAAGGCAAAGTGGTCTCTTTGTGTATCATGTGTATAAGACTATAAGTGAATTCTTGCATGAAATTATACTGAGGTTTAATTGCTGCAGTTTTATTAAAAGTTCCCCTTCTATTTATGGTCTTACTGATTTAGGATCCTTCAACCTTTCTCTCGCTCTACACGAAAGGAAAACCTGATCAAGAACCGAAATCTCTCTCCGGCCCGAATGAGAGCTCTCCATCGCCGTCCCCGAAAAATGACACCCTTGGGGAGAGCGATCTAGGGTTGTCGCTGGGATTACAAATTGGCGCCGAACCACAAGGAATACAAGTGCATAAAGAAGATGGCATCACCAAGGTCCAAAATCACACAAATTTCCCGATGATACATGACAAGATCCAAAGGACCGATCAGTTTGCAGGCATAACAAGTCATGTCGCCTCCATGCCCAACAGGAAATCTCGAGTCACAGTTCGAGCAAGATGCGAAGCAGCCACGGTATGTCCAATTTCAATCGAAATTCAGTTGGTAATTGCCAAGAATATGACTCGTGGAAAAAATCGAATTAGTAGTACTGATTACGGGTCTACTCACGCAGTTGAGTGATGGTTGTCAATGGCGAAAGTACGGTCAGAAAATTGCAAAAGGGAATCCATGTCCTAGAGCATATTACCGGTGCACCGTGGCGCCAGGATGTCCAGTGAGGAAACAAGTATGAATGGTGGATGAATTCTTTTCAAAGTTTCAATATATGTTTACTCTGTCACAATTGGACTGATAAGGTTTCGCTTTTATTGTGATGATGTTACTTTTAATTAGGTGCAAAGATGCTTGGAAGACATGTCCATCTTGATAACAACCTATGAAGGTACACACAACCATCCACTTCCAGTGGGTGCAACAGCCATGGCGTCAACAGCCTCCAATGCAGCCTCTTTTGTATTACTCGATTCAAGCATGAATCCTCTCTCGTCGGACGGATCTATGTCTTCAAATTTCGTCAACAAGCAACCGTCATTGCTTCCCTACCACATCACAAACCCCAGCTTTCCCTCTCAATTTCCGAGCTCTCGAAGCTTAAACCCTAGCAGCGACCCCTCGAAGGGCATCATTCTCGATCTCACCCATGTGAACCACCACGCGCTGCCGCACAACTTGCCGATGAGGATCAATTCTGCCGCGAATTACCCGTTGCCTCATCTGGGTCCCTCTTGGATGAGCAGAAGGCCGAGCTATGACGCTTTCCCAGGCAATTCGAGAGGCTCGGACAAGCCACTAGGATCAGCCGAGAACGTGAGTGCGAGCTCCATCGCTTGCGATCCCCAGTTTAGGGTTGCTGTGGCGGCTGCTTTGACGTCTCTCATTAATAACAAAGAGAAGGGCGGGACAATAATGAGCGAGAGTCGTCATCCTATGGAGCCCTCATCGTCAATTAGGGATGGTGAGAATGGTGGCTCATCAAATGGTGGAAGTAACAACCTGGTTCTTGAGTCTTTCTCTCCTAATGGTAAGCCAATTCAACTCTTGCCATAAAGTTATCTTGCACCCAAAAAAGAAAAAAGAAAAAAGAAAAAGAAAAATTAATAAGTGCTGTAATTTAAATTCACAAACATGTCGAAGCGTATACTTTCAGATCCTATGCACCTTGTCTTTTCGAGCTCTTTTCAGTCTGGTCAATTCTAGGTTTACTACAATCAGCAGTGGACTTGTTTAGTCTGGTTTTCTTTCCTGTTCTTGAGTTCCAGATATCTCTTTTTTCATGTGTATTTATATATTCCAACTCCAATCTCAAGGCAGAGCTCCCAGGATCTTAGGATCTTCAGAATCGTTTTAATAGTACCACTCTCTCTCTCTCTCTCTCTCTCTCTCTCTCTCTCTCTCTCTCTCTCTCTCTTTACTGGTAGAGAATGAGGTTGTGCTTGAAGAGGAAGACCACCCTCATGTGTTCATTGGCGTGATAACACTAAAGAGGGTCTTTAAGATATTATTAGGTCTACTGATGCAGAAGAATCTTTTTCGCAGAAGCACACTGTTCAAGCATAAATATGGAGCGACCATTCATTAAAATTTGCTGCATGTTTCCAGAGGTCAATGCCAATGGCTCTTGTGTAAAAAACAGAAAAAATTGCCCACCACCAGCATTTAAGTATAGGAAGTGCTGTTTTTATTTATTTAAATTAGATAAAACAGAGCTTCATAGACAGCAGAAAATCGTATTGCGTGTTTGAGATGATTTTGTTTTATTTTATTTTTACTTTTTGCTATTGCTTCTTTTGGTAGAACTAGGGCAAATATAGAACTACTGATTTTAGACTCAGTTAGCAATTTTTTTTGTAATTTTCCAATGGTAGAATATAAAGTTTTGATTTTGGTGGGAGAGTAAAATAATTTGAGGGAAAAGTATCAAGAACTTTCTACGAGTCACCCCAAAAAAACCTGTAAATTTTTTTTTATTTTGGTAGGAGAGTAAAATTTTTTGATGGAAAAGTATTAAGAACTTTCTATGAGTCGCCCCCAGAAAACATGTAAATTTTACTGCTTTTTCGCAATTAGGTTGAGTGTTGTGTATGGACTATGTTCCTACATGGTATTAGAGCATTTTGCAATTACTTTTCTATCATTCTTTTCGCAAAGAGGAAACTCACTTTTTAGTTAGGTAAACTCTCGAAGCATGAAGTACCGTATTAATTAGCCCAATAAGCTAGGTAAGACATGAGACAAAATTCGGTTAGATGACCGATGTATGAAATTGTTTTCTCATTAGTGATGTGATTAGGGATCAAATCAATGGTTCGCACCTAATTCACAAGTACACGGCTATCCCTTACTTATTTTTTTTTTTTATAACCCAGGAAACCTCCGCACGGCCGACAGCCGGGGAGTAAACCCTGGGGTGACACGTGCTAGCCACCACACACGTGCCACCGGTTAAGTCACCCTGCGGCGCCCGGGATTCGAACACTCAACCTTTTGCGAAAGGAAGAGTACGAGCTCCAGCAGCGCCACCCAGGCGGGTGATTGCTATCCCTTACTTATATTGCTATATAAAGTAAAAAAAAGACCTCATACTTTTTAATAATTTCGAACCTTTTTCTTTTTTCTGAAAATACCCTCAAACATCTATTTTGTGAGTATTGTAACTATGGGCATGCGCGTAAGTTAATAATTCTATTTTATCTATGATATGTTTCGGTATTAGAATTTTAATCTTTTCTATCCTACAACAACCTTCCTAAGAAGTAATTTTTTGCGCGTTTGCGTGTGCAAATTTGTTAGTTAACAATTAAGCCAAACCTGTCATTGTCGATAATCTAATTGATGCTGAAAATCTTCAACTTTTCTTGCAACCCAAATTATGTTTTGGATGTTTGTATGTTGCAAACATTGTTAGAGATTCCTTGCCTCTTTCTAAATCCGACAAGTTTTTCGTGTTAAGAGTCATCATTTGCGACACTCAAAGTCCAATTCCTCAAGCAAGAATGCAATTTCTTTCTTTCTTTGTTGTTGTTGTTTTTTTTTTTTTGCTAGCCATGAGAATTTAGTCTCAAATGTACCTTCTAGCATAACGATTAAACAGTTCCTTAATTTTAAGGCTAATTATTAATTATATTGGTCTCCACGATCACAATTTTACATGTCCACTATGTAGTTAAAAAAAAAAAAGCTTGGTAAAGAGAGATTCGTAATTGGCTATGAAGATAATCATGGCAAGCCTAATGAAACCACTAATTAATGAAAACCTATTAGCCGCACATTAATTGCACCTTATCAGCTACACCAACACTAAGTCATGGAGGCATAGCGTTTCTAGAATCAGCACTAAGCCAAACTAGGACGGAAAATAGGGTTTAGAGTAAGAAATGCAACAATCTAAGATTCTTATATGGATTTAGAAAGCCTAGAGATTGAATCGAGAGCGCATACCCCGATTGCGATGTGCTGAATTGAGTTGCTGCTTTTGAAACGATCTATACGAACGAAGTTATATGGAAATTGCAGCTCAGTCTTGCTCCCTTGGTCGGTTTTGATGAATATACCGCCACATTATCTCAGAACGAGGTGCAAGGAGGAGACTGTCGCGTATTTATGTCATACATCCTAACGGGCTTCTTATTCATCACTGAGACACTGACTACAACTAACTATCAATTTATACCAATTCTTTCGCGACATTACATAATAATAACCTGTTTTTCGCAAACTTGAAATATTCTGTGATCAATATGAACCCACGTTTATAGAAATTTGTAACGGTGAGATTACCTGTTATGCATGTTCTACCAAACCCTAGATGACCTGCTGCCTTTCCTAGGCAGAAGAATATATAGATGTGGATGGTGGAGTCCTTTCAACATCCTATAACCCAAAAAGCAATTTCAACATGAATTTCAAGAGGCTGGGCAGGATTAATGAGTTCATGTTAGTTAGCGGAAAAAGCCCACTCTCTATACAGTGAGAGTCCAATCACTAATTTTGTTTTGGGTATTAAATTAGATGTGACCCTCGAGAATCAAACTGAACTGGCTTATCTAATCGGTGCCAAGTATGTTCACACGGGGAATAGATAGGTCCTAGGTAAAAAAGTTAAGGAACTAGCCTTAGCCAATCGAGTGTAGTTCATGATATACAACCGACTTTTCAGCCTTATTTAAATTTTGTTTAAAAAAAAAACAGATATGTTGGAGGTGCATTTTGAACCTGAAAAAAGGACCTCCTAATTTTTTAGAGATTATAGATCTTTTTCTTCCTTCCTCAAATATTTACTTTCCAAATATTGTTCGTAAGTCAATTCATCTCTTACCTGTTACAATATGAAAATTTGATTTTTTTCTCTTTTATACCAACCTTCCTGAGGAAAATCAAATCTTGAGATATTTTCCCTGCTGCGTATACAATGTGCACATTTTCTAGTTAACAATTAAAGCCTACCCCCATCATTGTCAATACTCTAATCGATGCAGAAAATTTTCAACTTTCCTTGAAACCCAAATCATGGAGCATGCTTTGGATGCTTGTTTCTTGCAATTATTGCTAGAAATTCTTTGCTTCTTGGTTAATGGGACAAGCTTTTTGTGTTAAGAGCTATCATTTGCGACACCCAAAGTCCAATTCCTCGAGCAAGAATCCAATTTCTGGTATGAAGATGCAAGAATTGCTTAATTTCAAGGCTCAATAATTAATCATATTGGTTTCCACAGACATAGTCTCTTTCCCTCTCTTGTTTAACGCGTGAAATCTAGTCACAATCTCGGCTGAGGGAGCTCATCTTATCAGCTACACTCTACTAATGGGTCATGGAGGCCTAACGTTTCTTGAATCAGCATTCGGCCGAACTAGAAGGGAAAAAAGGAGTGACCGTAAGAAGTAGGACATTCTAAGATTCTTATATCGATTCGGAAAACCTAAAGTTCGAGGTACGTACCCCGATCGAGCCGTGCCGAATCGAGTCACTGTTTTTGAAACGGTATGTACGAACGGAGCCCTATGGAAGCTGCGGCTTGATCTACCTCTCGTTTCCTCCGTCATAAGGTTTTGATGGATATAATTTGATCGGGTACCCATTTTCCGTAAACGTGATTAGCGTTGGCCACTTATTCCTTTCCTCTCGTAGGTGCCAAACCCTAGATGGCCTGCCTCCTTCCTTAGCCAGAAGCAAATCCAGCTGCGGATGATAGAGTCCTCTCAACATCCTATAACCCTAAAAAGCAAACTCGACATGCAACTTCAAGAGGCTGGGCTGACGGGCTCCTCCCAAAGAGCCCAGTGAATTCGAAAGGGTCAGTTTCGTGTTGGTTGGTCGAAACCGATCTGCACAGACGAAGCCATACGAAAACCCGCGGGCTCGATCGCCCTCCCTCTCTTTTGCTTCGTTAGCCGGTACCAATGGGCAAGCCGCGATCGCCTATTTGCGTAGCGTATCCTTACAGGGCCCGTCCGTCGTCGACCGCCGTCGTCTATCGGCCGGCCTACACGGGGCCGTCTAACCACGTCATTAACGGATGAGGCGCGCTAAGCCCGGTACAGTCCGATTAATTAGCTGTGCTTGGGCAAACATGCATTGTCTCGTGTCTTGTCTACTTAATAATAGCCTGTTTTTTTCTCGCGAACTTGAAACGTTATGCGATTAATATTGGCCCGCATTTATAGAAATGGCCCAAAAAGCATATGAAGCCTTATTAATTCAAAAGAGGCCTCTCCATTTATGATTAAAAAAAAAAAGTTGGAGTCAATTGGTGGGAAAAAGGCCCACTTATATTTAGTTGGGCTACAACCAAATAATCAATGTAGAAAGATGGCCCCATTCACTGGTTAAAAACTACTTGTGTGGTTCATTAATCCTCTCTAATAAGTCCACTTCTTATCTTTAATCTTATTTAACTATAATAGTAAGACCAGGCTCCGTATTTGTCTTCAATCTCGAAGCACAAATAATTGGTACTTTTTAGGTCTTTGGATTATTTTCTTTTGATTAGTGCCATAATTTTTTTATAAAAAGTTATGAATAAATCATTTTTATCCCTTAATCTCTTTTTTTATTGTCGAGTGATTTATCAAAATCATGTGAATTCAAAATGATTTATCACGTGGGATTTCTTAATTATTGCATGATTTATTGAAACCTTCAGCATTAATTTCTTCGATATATTTGATATCAAGATGGAGGTTGAAACAATTATGTATAACGCACTCACTGTTTTAATTAACTTTAATTAGTTTTCACCGGCCTATAACTAAAGCCAGCCGACTCTCCATGATTTACCACGGGGACCGTCCTAGGACAAACTCTGGATGATCAACGAATTAAACACAATCGAAACAATTTGTGATGCCACGTATCACCATCTCTTCCCCCTTTGCCTTGATACCACATGATGCCGCAAGATCGAGCCGAGTTCAAGTAGCACGAATTTGTTAATCAGGGGCAAGCTCAAATTCGCAAATCCCAAATTCAAACAGCTCCAGAGCCGTATCACATAATTGCAATTTATATATATATAAACTATATATGTTTATAAACTTAAACGAATACATAAAATCACTAATTTACAAGTACGCCGTATTATCAAAATCCGAGCTTCTGCACTCAGCTCGAGCTTTATTCGAGTTCCGACTAACATTTACCAAGTAATCAATTCGGGTTGGCCCTGACCCCGACCTCGTCGAGAACTTGTCATGATCCAGCCTGAGATCTAGCTACAAGAATCAAAAAAGCTCAATCGATTGTCGAGTTCATGAATATTCCAACCAAAATCAAACTCGAAAAAGCTCTAAATAGCATCGACTCGACGCCACTCGATTACGCACTAATTTGTATTATCTTCCATCGCTACGCAAAAGCCAGAAACCTAAAGAAGGGTTTGCCTTCCCCCACTACGCACGCTCGCCGGCCTCTGCCCTGCCCCTCTACGCACGTCGCAACCTTCTTCTTCTTCTTCCGTCATCGTCATCTTCATCTCCATCTGGGTCTCTTCTTGGAGTGCTTCACAAGCTGCCCGCCGACGGCACGACCCTTTTGGATCCAGAAACAAGCCGGAAATGGGGAGCACGGCGGCGGAGAAGACCGAGGAGGAGCTCCGCAAAGAGATCGACGAGCTTCATCGCCAGCAACGCGAGGTACCCTTTTTCTCTCTCTCTCTGTCTGGTTCAAAAGTTTGTGGGGGGGGGGGGGGGGGGAGTCGGGTTCGCATCGTTGATTGGCGTTTTGGGTGTTCTGTGTTTGTGGGACTGTGTGGGAGCAGATAACGGAGAGGCTTCGAGACCCGAGGGGCCTTCGCAGAGGGGGATTTCCTGGTGCCGGCCCTCGTAACGTGGCCGCCAATGGAGCTCGGCAACGTGGTTTCGTTCGCCCTGTAAGACGAATTAGAATATCTTTCATCTGCCCTTTTCGGCTTCGGTTTGTGTTTTTGAGCTAGTGGTTTTGGATTGTTACTTGGGTTGCTGAGATTCTGGCTCTGGGTTTTGGTCTTCAGGCCGATAGGACTGAGAACGAAGATCAGCCTCGTGCCAAGCGCCGCCTCTTGTCTGCTGTCGTCAAGGTTCGTGTTTTTCTCGTTCTTTTGGGTTCGGTCATCAAATTATCAAGGAAAGTGAAGAGGGTGTTTAACAGTTTTTTTGCTTTAAGTGGATGTACTTGCTGGTTAGGTGAGAGAGATGGTGTTGTGTAGTCAATTTGCTTGCTTTGCGTGAATCTTAGTTTGTATTATTGCCCGTTTCCTGATAAGCACGTGTATGCGCTCGCTTGGAATTGAAGGTGGAAGACGGAGAGATAATAGAGGATGCTGAAGCAGCAAAGGATGTGAAGATGAGGGATTCGTTGGTGGAGGGAGACGTCGTTGCAAATCAAATTGATAAGAAACCATCTGATTGGCAGCAGAGTGGTAGGTCAAGGAGAGATTTCACTAGGCAAGCAGGAAAGACGGTAAGACATGTTCATGATTATTCCATCACTTCTTGTAGGGTGCTACTGCGAACTAAATATGTTTTGTTCACCTTATGACATAGGAATTTGAGGCTCCACTAGTGGAGCCTCTTCCAAGGGTTTTACCGAAGAATGAGGACCCTAGCTTGGTCAATCGGAATAAAAGAATGCTGGGTCAGCTTCTAGGAACTCTGGAGGTATGACAAATTTACTTTATGTCCTCGAGTATATTTTTCTCTTGTGGTTACTAAGCACTGATCGAGACAAATGATCTTTTTATTGTTACCAAATGATGGAGATTGCAGACAATTTCTTAGTTTGTGCTAGAATTTTTCTTAACCGAATCATCGCGAGAGCAGTTTGGTGAGCTGTAAAGTCTGTTGCTTGTAGTGGAAAGAACTTGTGTTAAGAAGTAATCTGAATGTAACTCAACACCTATTTGGGTCAAGGGTCTTGGTTGTGAAACTCGTTAATGATGGTAAAACTTCTACTTGATAATGTACTGCAAGTGCAACTTGTGGGATCCTTGTGTAACAGATGCAGTTAAGAAAGGTCTTAGTCGAAAGATGGTGCTTAGTTACTTAAGTGTTATGTGAGATCAGGAATCAAGTCATCGAGAATTATAAAATTCAGTCTCTTAAAAAAAAAGAATTGGCTTTTCATTCTAGTACCTCAAATTATAAGTATGTGCTACTGAAGATTCATCAGAGAGAATTTGTCGTGGGGATACATCGTTCCATTACCAACTTGCAATTTGGAATACAGGTTTTTTTGGTCCCATTTTAGACTGCCAGAATCAATGTTCTTGATGTTCATCTAGAGACTTTTATGTGTTTTAGTTGGTGGACTGTTACTTTATGTTTAGTAAATAAAGGTGTCTGTGTCATCTTAAGCATGAGACATTCTCATTGGCCTGTGCCTCACATATTACAAGAAAAAGAAAAATCCATCTAATTCCTTTCAGATTAGTGCATTTGAATCAACCGGACAAGGTGATTTTGCAAATCTATTTTTTTTTAATATCGTGTCCTCTATCTAGATCTTTGGAACCATGTTGTTAAGTTTTATCCTAAGCTAGTATTTTCTGCTGAAGAGAATTCTTTGCTAGTACACTTGTATGGATCTGTTAAGTGTGCCATGACAAAGCATTGTCTGGCATCTTTAATGGGTATTATGCGTCGATTATTTTCTGCAGTTTTAAGGATCTGAAAATGGTGGGAGGTCATTACTCTGGTTTATATTGCTTTATATTCTGAAAAACGTCTGTGCTTATCTTTTCTGCCCTCTTTGAAAATCCTCATGACAATAACCCTGTGCATCATGTCTTTTGTATGTTCTCTTCTTTGCTTGGTGTAGTTATGTTTTATGGACATTGTATTGTGGCAAGAACTGAACAAAACATGATAGTTAAAGAAATTTTGTTTGTCAATTGAGTCCTACATTCTGAAAGAAATCCCGTTTGTTCATTTGAGCCGCTTGGCAATGTAAATTTGCATCTTCATTCTGTAACGAGATTTTTATCCGATCTTTTAGTCTAAAATTGATTAATCCCTTCATTATTCTCTGCTGTGTTGAATTCTTCCAGAGATTCAGAAAGGAGGACATGCAACTGTCGGGATCAGATGCATTTATGCGGAGGTCAAATTCTTTACAAAGAGTAAGTACTTGTTAGTCTTGCCGGTTTCTGTTCTTTGATCTAGCCCGAAGCATCTGCATTTTATAAACTACCCATGATGATTTCTTGTATAGTAGGCTGGTATTCTTCAGGAACCTCATTTGAGAACATTCAATGACAAGAATGTGATTGACTGTACAGTGTGCTACTATGAAGTAAATGGCTGTTATTTCCTTTTGTTCTGTGGTTAGACTGGTATGTCTGCATTATGTAATAATCTTTGCAATGGGTTGTGGTTGCCTCAAAAGAATCCCCTTTCTAATTTGGATATAAAATAAGAATATGAATGCCAATGTATCGTTGGTGAAAGTGCTTTATCAATGCTCTTGACTTGGACCATAATAGCCTTAAGATGTGCTTTTTCGCTACTGTAAGATGTTCATATTTTAGACATCTGAGTAGATCATGGCTCTTCTGTATGGACTATTGCAGTTCTGATCTGGCGTGAAACTACAGAATCTGCTTGATTTATCTTTAGTTAAGTTTCAGAGAACCAACTTGGTGCAAGCAAGTTGGCTTTTTCTTGTCATCTAGTCTTTAACAACATATTTCTTTGTAGGCTGAGCAAAGAGCGCGTGAAGAAAGTGAAAAGCTGAGGCAGCAAGAGCGTGAGCAAATTGCAGAAAAGAGAAAGCAAGATTTGGTTTGTCTTTTCTCTTTATGAAGTTATATTACATCAGAAATAAAGAGAAGAAAAGTGCTTGGCTCTTGTCTTGCTAGTTAATGAAGCATTTGACATTTACTCTCATTTGTTTACTACCTCTATTCGCATCAGACTCTTAGGGCACGAATTGCTGCCAAGGCAGAAGAAAAGAAGTTGGAGTTGCTGTTTTTGCACTGGACTGAGCACCAGAGAAAACTTAGCAATTTTATAAGGTTGGTTTGTCACATTCCTGGATTGCCATTATAATGTTCTTTCATTAAGATTGATTTCATCTAAGTCATCCTGGGCAGGTACTTCAATCGTCCTTCCATATCTCTCACTGAGTATTGTATTCATGGTTTCTAATTATTTCCCCTGCTGCAGGTTATTTTTCCTTTTGGTCCAAAAGTGTCCCTATTCACAATTTTATTGAGACGAAGATAAGTTTCTGTTCATATGATGGCCGTGATAAAGCAACTGGATACTGAATTTCTGCTTTCTTTGCCATAGGTAGAATAACTCTTATTTGCTTGTTGTTTTTTATATGCTTAATGGGTGGTGCTCTGCGTATGTTGCAGGACTAAAACAAAGCCGTCCATTTATTATCTACCTGCAAAACCATTGGAGAAAGATGCAACCTTGATCGAGCAGCAAAAGGAGCAGGTTGGTTTCTTTCTGCTCTTATTGTCAAGGAAAGTTGAGGCACATGTGCATCTATAGAGATACATAGGTATTTTGATCTGAATATGTGCACTAATACATAGTGCAGAGGAAATGGGTTCATCATTCTGTCGGTGTTTACAAGAGCAGGAGAAAAACCTAATGTTTTCGTCTCCCATTACATGTCAACAAGTTGTACAAGGCAAAATTATGTCTGCATGCCCTTTTTCTCCATTCAGTCCTTTTGGCGTACATTATTAATCTGCGCTATCTGTGAAACAGGATTTCCTGGAGTGGAAGACCGTTAGGCGACAGGAACTATCTGAATATCAGAAACAGATTGGGGATCAATATATTGCAAATGTTGAGAAGCAGTTGGAGAGGTGGCAAAATGCAAGGAAAGCGAGAAAAGCAAATGACGATCTGAACTTACAGGAAACGATGGATAAAGAGCTGGAAACCCACAGGCTGGAGCATGGACCCAAGACCAGAAAAATCCCCGGCGCAGGTAGTAACGAGGATGAGGACGTTGAAGACATTAACGTTGGAGAGGATGACCTGATGGACGATGTGCTGGATGTCGACGAGAACCACCGCAGAGGTGATGAAATATCCAAGGCTGAAGCAGGTAATACCAGTCCACAACCCGATAATACTAATCACTAGCTAATGAAGCCAGCATCTTTCCATGCCGTTTCCGTCCGAGTAATTCCCTTTTTCATTGTGCCTTCTGTTGATTTGCTAGGTACTTTTTTCATAGTGTTTGTATTGCTGCTTTATTTTGTCTAAGTTCCCCCTGGATATGAAATATGCCTGGTGTATCTTATGTGAGATTTAGATCAAACCGATACTTTCATCGGTGTGAGATCGGAGTTATTTTCCGGAGCCGTCAGTTGCATCTCAATGTGAATGGGCATCGTACTTTTGATATCAAAGTTATCTTTTTTGCGAGCATTCTCTCTCAACGATGAATTTTTAAATGATAAACAAACTCTCTCGGACGACGCAACCACGTCATTTTCCGGGTCTGTCTTTATAGTTGACAAGAAAAGTGCTAGGTTTTTTAAGTGCAGGCGGTATGTGAATCTAATGTGAATTCATTGGCAAGCCTCTTATGTTGCCATTCCTGCATTCTCACAGTACTGAGCCTTCAATTGCCTCCTCTCTTCCATCTTTTATTGAGCCGACTGCCTGCCATTCCCTTACCAGCAGCGCCGACGTCTTTCGGACCTTCGCCCCTTCTTTCCCCATTCCTTGTGCAGGGATCTGATTCACGGGTTTCGAATCCTCTTCCATTTGTTTTTTGGTTGCAACACGGGCTTATTTAGTTTGTACAATCTTCCGGTCGATGGACCGGCATTGGAGTGGCTTTGTATCTTGCATTTTGCTTGGATGTTTGATATTTCCTATGTTGGCCGGGAAGTAGCTTCGCCAATCGCGCATATATTTTCTATTCGAAACCAAATTGTCTCTGCCCGGCGCTCGCTGATCAGCGCCACAACTTCTTTTAATTAGATCGGCTGAAGTGAATTAATCAAATGTACCCAAAGGACTCTGGCCGTCGTTGTGAATATCATCACAGGAGAAGATCCGAGAGACATCCTCATCTCCCCCCTGAATGGTTTTACATGCAAAATCAAACATGGAATTTAAGAAAACGTAATTACAGAAACACGGCTCGTGAATTTTGACTCATGTCGTAGGCGATGTGAGACGCAAGACGAATCGAGGGTCGATGAAAGCGATCCGTAAGCCGCGAATCCCAAGCTTTCTAATGAAATTTGCGCTCTATTGTAATCAGAAATTGCTATGCACAATGGGTCCTCCGTCACCAGAAAAACAGGGAAATTGTGAAAAGGGCCCAAAACAAGATCAAACCTAAGTAGAACTCGGCCAAAAATTGACAATAACAAGAGGTACCGTCGCCGGCGGCATGATGCACCCCCCATTATCCGGCGAGCCGTCAAGCCAAAAGGGTATCGTCATCCCAAAACTCGTCATCGTCGTCAAAGACTTCCTCAATGGACATGGTTTCCTCGTCGAAAGGCTCGGATATCTCGAGTGAACCCTCTCGTTCGCCACCGCCGTTAGACGGCGGCATCATCGTCGGAGCCGGATCGCCTGGAAGCCCATATCTTCCTCTCCCGTCACCATCGTCGCCGTCCTCACCCATTAGAGCAACAGAACTAATCTCCGCCGGGGCGGGCAAAGGTGCCGACAAGGGTTGAATCTCCGGCGCTGCGTATGGCGGAAACTCCGGCGAGGGCGGCGAATAGCGATCTTGCGATTCCGGAGGCGACGAATCAGTGAGGTTGGCAGAGCGCTGAGTGGAACGATCATTCACGTGGCTGGCCGGCGAAGCAACCTCGGGGACGCGGAAAAAGATCGAACTGGGGATCCGGCGAAGCACCGGCTGAGGAGCACCGCCGTCCATGGCTCCAAACTGAGATTGGATGCTCAGAGCGCCGCGGAGCCCGTGCACCGCCAGGTCGCGGCCATAGAAAACCCCGAGCGCCGCCACTTCAACGCCGTCCACGGCGATCGCGTCGGAATGCCGGCCCACGGTCACGCGGAGAGACCGCGAGGGGAGGAGGGTCGGGACCACCACCGCGGCGGCGGCGGCGGCGGCGGAGGAGGAGGAGCGGGCGCGGCGGAGGTCGGCGGCGGAGAGGCGGCGGGGGACGGCGTGGGAGCGGAGGGCGGAGAGGTAGGCCGGGGCGGGGAGGGCCATGCCGAGGGCGAAGAGGGCGGAGTCGGCCGGGGCGAAGAGGGTGGCGGAGGCGGCGGAGAGGAGGTCGAACCGGAGGTCGGAGGCGGCGGCGGCGTTGGCGGCGAGGCGGTAGCCGCGGGAGCGTAGGGCGGCGAGCGCCGCGTCGAGCTCCTCGACGGGGACGGAGGCGGCGCCGTCGGGGAGGCCGAGGAGCGCGAGGGCGAGCGTTCCGAGGAGGAGGACGAGGGCGGCGGTGGGCGGCGCGGCCATGTTTCTTGAAGCTTTTTTCTTGGAGAGTTCGAATCGAAGGAGGAGGAAGGTGATTTGATTGGATTCGGTTCGACCCGACTTGATTCAGTTTTGTTGGCCGTTGGGTCGGTTTGTTCAGTTTTTTTAGTGGATCCGGAGCTTCTTTGCATATGTCTGGCGGGAAATGGAATTTTTTTAATGATTTATTATCAAGCTTTTTTTTTTTATGGTTAATACTAGAGGTAAGCGATTCTCGATCTGGTTCGGTCCAATCCAAGAACCGGGAACCGGTTCGGGAGAACCCGTTCCCAATTTCTAGGACCGAGGACTGGACCGGACCGGCTATTTTTGTGATTGTGGACCGCTTCCAATATTAAATATTATTTATGAATTGAGAAATGATTGTTCAATTCTTTCCTTTTTAGTTCTGATTTGATCCCATAAGGCCATGGAAAAAATTGAAAATATATATAATATTTGAAAAAATTGAACAATCTGTTCCAATAGGACAAATATTAAATATTATACATGAAAATTTTAGAAAAATATATTTATCGGTCCGGTCCGGTCGGTTCCCACCTTAGAACCGGGAATCGAATCGCACGGAAATCGATTTCACTTTTAGGAACCAAGAACAGGAATGATATTCCCGAGAACTGGACCTAACTGGTCGGTTCGATCGGTCTGGTCCGGTCTCAGTTTGGGCAGTCCATCTTGCTCACCCTTAGTTAATATCATGAAAAACCCCAAACTGGTACGCCTGTAACAATTTTATCCAAAACTAATTTTGACCACTAAAAACCTCAAACTATACACCTGTGACAAATTTACATTCTGTTTATTTTCGTTAAATTTTACTATTTATTTCCATTAAATTTTACTATCAAATTGCTTTGTTAAATAACACGCGGCAATTTACGGATGTGCCAATTTTATGTTTTACCTTCAGTTTGTTACAGACGTATCAGTTTATGATTTTTTGTGGTATTAATTCAATTTAGTGGAAACTAACGGAGGGTAAATTTGTCACAAATGTACTAGTTCGGGGTTTTTAGTGATCAAAAAATTAGTTTTGGATAAATTTGTTACGGGTGTGCCAATTTGAAATTTTTTGTGGTCAAAAAATTAGTTTGGGGTAAAATTGTCGTAGATGTATCAGTTTGAAATTTTTCGTGATAATAACCCTTATATATATATTCTAATATAAAAGTGCATATTTCTACACAGAAAGACTATTAAATAAATAAAATTAAATAAAAGCGCAAGCATTATAAATAATAAAGAGACCGTAAGCAATATATAGAGCGAAAAGAAGAATTGCTAGAAATTCTAAACCAATCATGTAGGTGGTATTGCTAAGCAAGGAAGAAAAGAACAAAAGAAGTAAGGATATGTAATAATTGCAGAGAACTGATGCTCTTTTTTTATTATTTTGGAGTATCTTGGGTTCTTAGATGGTATTTTGATTACAGAAAAGCCTAGCATTCCCATTCTCATAAGATGATTCAAAGTCAAATGGTGGGATGGTTTCAAATTTTTCAATAGAGTCACCAAGAAAGTCGTCTCAGAATGGCTAATTTCTAGGGGAAATGCCCCAATCACTTCTGAAGATATCACCCCCTTTCTACATGACAAAGGGTTTGTACCTTCTAAATTAGCATCTGCTAAATTGCATCAACAGCTAGTCGGAATGCTAAAACAAGCCCTTTCTCAAATTGAAGAGACCGGTTCTTCTCAATCCCATCATAGTGGCAATTCCAATGAAGATGACTGCTATGATATCCCGGGATTTGATCCAATTCCTCACAATTGAGCAAGTGTGAAGGACGAAGAAGAAGAAGAAGAAGAAGAGCCTGAACCAGTGAAAGATCTCTCCAGATTTCCCTAGGTGAAAGGCGTCGGAAGATTCCTGCCATTTTCATAATTTCTAAGCCGAAAGGAGTCTATCAGTTTTTTCCTTTTCAAAATTTTCATAATTATGTCCGGTCATTGTTCACTATAACACTGTGTACTTAATACTATTTGCTATAATATTACCCGTGAACTATTTCTACAGAAACTCAACCAGCTTATATAACTAGACCTCACTACCTTGAGGAGGCAGAACCTCTTCAGACCCTTTTCTCTCAGAGTTCAAAACCTCTCCAATTTCTCCAAGCCTTCTTCGAAGGAATAAGAGATCATTCATGTCATAACCTTTCTATAACCTTTCATACCCAGTAAGTTTCTGATCCCTGTAAAGATTTTGTTCCATACTTTCAAGATCTTTCAAAAGCTTTTCTAGTTTTCATAGTGTGGAAATTCTTATCATTCTAGACTATCAAATAATCTGAGTAACGGGAGAATTTCTACCAATGAAATTTTTGCTTTTGCACTTGTACTTTAATATTTACATTCTGTAACCTTTCAATACTGTCATTGTAATCTTTCCATACTATTTATAACTATTTCCAATTTCTTCCATACATTTACATTTACATATCTCACAAACGACAGGACAAATCGCCTGTGGATGGTTTTGTACTCTAATTTAAAGCAGTTCTCTGCAATTGTTATATATCCTTACTTTTTTTGTCCTTTTCTTCCTTGCTTAGTAATACCACCTACATGGTTGGTTTAGAATTTCTAGCAATTCTTCTTTTTGCTCTATATATTGCTTACGGTCTCTTTATTATTTATAATGCTCGCGCTTTTATTTAATTTTATTTATTTAATAGTTTTCTGTGTAGAAATCTATACTTTTATATTAGAATATATTTTTGCTGTTGCTAGATCTAGAAGCATATCTCAGATATATATTGTTGACACCTATTTTTAATTTGCCCAAAATTAATTGCACAAAATTTAGGAATTAATTTTCTTTAATTCCTAAACAAAAAAATATTTCAATTTAAATGCATTGCATATAGAAATTAGGCACATTTCGCATTAATAGAGCCTGGTAGAGTTTTGTAAAAATAAATGAATAAATAAATAATAAAAATAAAATAAAATTTCAAAAAAAAGAGTTATTAATTAATTAATTAAAAAAAGAAAACAAAAAAAATCGATTCGGGCCGGGTCGGGGCCAGACCGACCCGGCCCGTTCCAGCTTTTCCCCCCCGCGCGGCCCAGCTTTCCCCTCCGCGCGGCCCAGCCTTCCTCTTCTCTTTTCCTTTTCTTTTTCCCCTGCCGGCCCAGCCCGCTTCTCCTTTTCTCCTCTCCCCCTCGCGCGTTTGGGCCCAGCTCGGCCCAGCCTTCTCTTCCTCTTCCTTCTTCCCCACCCGCGAGCAGTCCCTTTCTCTCCCCTGTCCTCCCCTGTGTCCGTCGTCACGCCGACGCACGGCGGTGCCGCCCTTCGTCATCGTCATCAGCAGGCCAGAGGAGGGCCGAACGAGCACGCCGACGGGACTGGCATTAATTGCCAGTCCTGTCTTCCTCGTCTTCCTGGCTTCCCCTTATCTCCTCCTCCCTCTCAGACCCCTGTTCCGCTGCCCATCGCCAGACTGGCCTCCCCCCTCTGCACCGGCCTATGGCCGCGGGATTTGCGGGGCATAGGCCGGTGCAGGCCGTCGTCAGCCGACGTGGGGGAGGCACGGGACGCGTCGCCGCCGCCTATAAAAGCCGAAGAGAGAGAGAGGAGCGTCGGTCGGCAATTTTGAGAGAGAAACAGAGCAGGGAAAGAGAGAGAAAACAGGGAGGGAATAGAGAGAGACACACACACAGAGAAGAGAGAGAGAAAGAGAACGTGGCCGAGGCCTTGCCGGAGCAAACCAGCAGCGTCGTTGCCGTCGTGAAGAAGCCAGAGCCTTGGTCGGCCAGACAGAGAGAGAGACAGAGAGTGAGAGAGAGCTGAGAACAGATAGAGAAGGAGAGAGCCGAGAGCCCGCCGGAGCTAAAGAAGAACTAGCAAGCGTCGCCATCGCCTTCAGACCCGCCGTAAGACGCCCAGCCGCGCCGTTGACCGGTGAGCCCCCCTCGGCCGAGAAGCACCTCTGTCCTCCCCTGTTTTTGCACGCCGTCCGGCCGGGACTCGCGCCGGCCGAATCGTGCGATTCCCGGCCCATACCGCCGTCCTCCACCGTCCGTGTGTCGACACTGAAGGTAGGCTGGGTCGCCTGAGCCCACCAGTTCGCCGGAACAGGTCAGATTCTCCTGTTTTTGGTCACGCCTCCCACCTGTTCGATGAAAAGCCTCAATGAGACCGGTTTGTTTTTGGTCGCCGGCCGGCGAACGGCGGTCGGACGGTGACCTTGGTGGGCGGCGAGGCTTGATGATGGTCCCAGGGGGCCTGACCGAGGGTTGTGCCGGTCTGGGTCAGCCGGCGGACGGCCAATTTTGGCCTCGCCGGCGGCCCCCTTCCCGCGGGTCTGTGAAATTCGGGTCAGACCCGACCCGAATCAGCCGATCCGACCCGGGTCAAATGCCGGGTCGGATCTGTTGACTCGGGTCGGTTCTGATCCGACCCGGATCATCCGATCCGACCCGGGTCAACTCCCGGGTCGGATCCGACCCGATTCGGATCATCCGATCCGGCCCGGGTCAATTCCCGGGTCGGGTCCGTTGACCGGGTCGGTTCTTTCTTTTCCGAAAAAAAAAATCCGAAAAAAAAAAAATTTCTTTTCTTCTTTTTCTTATCTAAGTGTTCTAATCCTTTATTATTATGCATGTTGTTATTTTAATTAAATTAGACAAGTCTGAAATCGCGTGGTAGTATGTTGCATGTTTTATTATTACCGTCGCGTTGCTATTATGCATGTTTTTTAATATAATTGCATGAACTGCCGTGTTTTGAATGTCATCTGGCTTAGTTAGAGCTAGAACTATAGGCTGCATGACTGCTAATCATTTCTGATTATGCACTCGCTTGAACACCTTACATGTTAGGAAAAAGGTCCTAAAATCAATCCAAACTGCTTGACAAATGTTTTCAAAAAAAATGAACAGGGTAGAAAGGTACCGAAAGGGCATTAGTTATCCAACTAATGTAACCAAGTCCCCGAATTCAGTTAATCTCTGGTTCGTAGGAATAGGGTGATTCTCCCATCACCTTATTTGGGTTTCTAATCGACCCACCTCAAATCGATTAGTGGCGACTCCTTGGTATAAACCATTTGCATGTTAAATATTTAAACCTTAAGTCGCGATATGGTATGGGCTTGGGAGAGCCCGAGTTAAGTCCTAAACCTAGACTTAGGACGTACCAGGCGAGCCCCCCTGCTTTTTGCATGTCGTCCAAAAAAGGGCTCGGGAGTTCGGTCGCGACATATATATATATATATATAGAACTATGTGAATCCATTTTAGATCATTAGCACAAGTTCAATATAGAACTATAGGATCTGGGGATTATATAGAAGACGATTCTAGGTTGATAATATCAAGCACTTTAAGATGATTGGTTTGAAAACATATTTCTAAAAGAAAAACATATTTTTGTTTTAGATCAATTTTATAAATGAAAATTAGACGATGGCCATGTCATCGAGTCTAATCATCCCCCTCTTAGAAAAATCAAAATTGAATATCGAGAAACTGAAATTATAGCTTCTCCTTTCAAAACAGCCTCTGAAATAGATGGCATATGAATCAAGAAGATTATTGAATAAAACAACTTTTCAAATCAATATCTTCACACTATAGGCAAACAACTTGATCGAATTGAAAATCTTACTCAAAATAATTTTCCATCCTCTTCTATAATAATTCCAAAAAAGGATTTAAAACCACCACTCTTTAGGAATTTTGAAATTCCAAAAAATCCCAGTCTTGAATTTGCTAAAGCCTTAGAGGATAGGAGAAAACTCCTCAAAGGAAAACAGTTTTGATTCCTAAAAATCCTACAATTTTGGATACTCCTTTAATACAAAATCTAAGTGTCAAAGACACTCCAGATCGCATTGAACCTTCCAATCAGATCAACCTTTTGGACAAATCTGATACTAATTCCATTCTAGAAATAAATCGAATCACATGGAAAGACCCCTAGAAGTTATATTATTCCCTTGCTACTCCTCCTGATATCCTCACAGAAGAAACCTTTTTTAAAATCCAAAACAAATATTCTTCTGATGCTATCTATGAATGGAATATAGATGGTGTTTTTGAGCAAAACCTCATAAATATTTTGACTCAGATGGTTATGCTTGCAAACACTTACAAAACCATTTCAGATACTTCTGACTATTCTGTTGCATATCTTTTAATAGCTGGATTTACAGGACAGCTCAAAGGATGGTGGGATAACTACATGAATGAAGAGCAAATGTCTCAAATTCTAAATGCTTATAAACTTGACCCTTTTGGTCAAAATATTCTTGATGAAGATGATCAGCCCATCCAAGATACTGTTAATACTTTAATATTTTCTATATCCCAACATTTCCTAGGAGATTCTTCCCATATCCTTGATAAAAATCAAAATCTTTTATCCAATATGAAATGTAGGTCTTTAGGAGAATTCCGAGAATATAAAGAAATATTTTTGCAAAGAGTTCTCTAAAGGTCAGACTGTAACCAGCCTTTTTGGAAAGAAAAATTTCTTACTGGATTACCAAAACTCATAGGAGAACAAGTTCGCGGTAAGATAAGAGAAGAATATGGAAATCAAATTCCATATGACCATTTTTCTTATTGTGAACTAACCTCTTATATTTATAAAATAGGAACACAATTGTGCACTAATATTCGTCTCCAAAAACAAATCAAGAAAAAACAAAAACTTTCTAAAAAAAGATTAGGAGATTTTTGTGCCCAATATGATCCATCTTTTGAATCTTTTCAAAAATCCAAGTGTTCGGGAAAATGTATTTCTAAACAAAAGGATAAAAAAGAAATTTTATATGAAACCTTATAAGAAGAAATTTGATCAAAAGTTTTCTAAAAGAAAAGAAAATGATAGTTTTGATAAAACCAAAAAACCCAAAAGAAATTTTAAAAACATCACTTGCTATAACTGTGGCAAGAAAGGCCACACTTCAAGATTTTGCAAAATTAGCAAGAAGGTTAATGAGCTAGATTTAGATGAAGAAACTATCAATCATCTCAACCAACTAATGGCGGAAGCTGGTAGTAGCTCTTCTGATAATCTAGTTTTGAAAAGGGTTTACAAATTTGTGATATAGAAACGTTTTCATCATCAACCTTAGAAAGTGAAAATGAGGATGATACTCATTTTGAAATAAATGTTTTGACAAAAGAAGAAGAAATTCTTTTGCAAACAATTGACCAGATCACTGATCCTGAAAAAAAATAAAATATTTAAATAATTTCCAAAAACCAAAACCAATCTTTCAATCTGATAATCCTTATAATATTTCTATCGTTCTTGGAAAGACCAAGAAGACAAGTTTCAAGCCTATTTCTATAAGTGACCTTACTCACGAGATCAATAAACAAAAACAAGAAATACAAGATCTCAAAGCCGCTCAGTTAATTATGCAAAAGGACATTTTGGATATTAAAATGAAAAATTTAAAAGGAAAACAAAGGGAAGAAGAATCTGAAGTTAATGATGTCCCTCAACTCCCTTCTTCTTCAGATACAAACTTCATTTTGATGCTTTCTGAAGTTACCACCAGAAAATGGATTATCAACATTTCTATAAGAATTCAAAATGAGATTATCTTAGAAACAACAGCTTTTTTTGATACTGGTGTAGACCTTAATTGTATAAAAGAAGGTCTTATACCAACCAAATATATTGAAAAAACTTCCCAATCTCTCAAATCAGCTTCCGGAGATAAGCTGATTATAAATTACAAAATTCCTGAAGCTGAAATTGTGAATAATCAAATCTCTTTTAAAACTCCTTTTCTTTTTGTAAAAAATATCAAACAAAATGTTATTTTGGGATCACCTTTTATCAATTTACTCCAGCCTTTTAGAGTTTCTGAAAAAGGAATCAAAACTGAAACCTTAGGCAAAAGAATTTGCTTTGATTTCATTTCAAAACTCCAAATCAGAAATTTGAATACTCTTCAAGAACATTCTATTTCTGATATTAATTGCATAATCCAAGACAAAGAAACTCATATTCAGTTTCTAAAAGAGGATCTTGAATATAAAAGGATTAACAAAAATCTTTCTGAAGCAGGTCTTCAGAAAAAGATTTTTGATCTTGAAGATCAAATCAAAGATTCCACATGTTTTAATATTCCCAATGCTTTCTGGTCTCGTAAGTGTCATATGGTTGATCTACCATATGAATAAGGATTTTCAGAAAAAGACATTCCTACTAAAGCTAGGCCTTCTCAAATAAATCACGAAGTTCTAAATTTTTGTCAGAAAGAAATACAGGAACTTCTTGAGAAGAAGCTTATTAGGAAAAGCCAATCATCTTGGAGCTGCTCTGCTTTCTATGTCAACAAAAATGCCGAACTAGAAAGAGGAGTTCCAAGATTGGTAATAAATTATAAACCCTTGAATATAGCTTTAAAATGGATAAGATATCCAATTCCTAATAAAAAGGATTTGTTAAATAGACTTTATGATGCCAAGATCTTTTCAAAATTTAATATGAAATCAGGCTTCTGGCAAAATCAAATTAGTGAAAAGGGCAAATATAAGATAGCCTTTATTGTTCCTCTCAGCCAATATGAAATGAATGTCATACCTTTTGGATTGAAAAATGCCCCTTCTGAATTTCAAAGGATAATGAATGATATTTTTAATCATTGTTCTGATTATATTATTGTTTATATTGATGATGTTTTAATATTTTTTACATCCATAGAAAAACATTTTAAACACATCAATCATTTTATCAATATTGTGAAGAAAAATGGTTTAGTAGTTTCACCTACTAAAATATCTCTTTTCAAAACAAAAATTCGTTTTCTAGGACATTACATCCATCAAGGAACCATCATACCCATTGAAAGATCAATAATATTTTTTGAAAAATTTCCTAATAAAATCAGAGACAAAAATCAATTGCAAAGGTTTCTAAGAAGTTTGAATTATATTATTGAATTCTTTCCTCGCATCAATATAATTTTCAAACCACTTCATCAGAGGCTCAAGAAAGATCCCCTCCATGGACTCAGGTCCATACCGATATTGTGAAACAAATCAAGCGAATTGTTAAGGAAATTCCTTGTTTACATCTTGCTGATCTTTTTGCTTTCAAGATTGTTGAAACTGATGCTTCTGATATTGGTTATGGAGGAATTCTTAACAAGGACGACAAAGAACAAATTGTTCAGTTTGTCTCCAAACATTGGAATGATTATCAAAAGAATTACTCCACCATTAAAAAGGAAATTCTTGCTATTGTACTTTCTATTTCTAAATTTCAAGGAGATCTTTTGAATAAAAAATTCTTGTTACGAATTGATTGCAAATCTACAAAAGATATTTTGCAGAAAAATGTTCAAAATATTGCATTAAAACAGATTTTCGCCAGATGGCAAGCCATTTTATCTGTTTTTGATTTTGATATAGAATTCATAAATGGTTCTTCAAATTCTCTTCCAGATTTTTCACAAGATAATTTTTACAGGGAAAATGCCTCCCAAACCGCCCAACAAGCCCACAAGGAGAGACAAAGGAAAACAAGTTGCAGAACCATCTTCTGAAAAGAAACCCTCCGGCTTGACCAATATTAGAACCTGGCTCCAGGCTACCCAGCAACCATTGAATATTACTACCATTTCCAGCCAGGTCAAAAAGAACCTGTTCCTCTTATGGGAAATACTTCTGACTTTAATAAACTTTCACAATATGATATAACCCAATCATCTCAAGGAGAAGCCTCCAACAGGCTTTCAATACTCAGCCTCAACCATCCATGGCGATGGTAAGTCTAAATCCTTCTTCCACAGCCACTCAGAAAGGCAAAGGGAAAAACAATTTCTAGCGAGGTGGTAATACAGTCAACCCAGACTGCCCCTCCTAAATCAAAATTTTTCCATAAAATAATATTTCAAAACATCTGCAATGCTGAAAATGGTTTTTACAATGCAGATCCTTACGTTTTTGCTAGAAATATGTTTTCTGAGAACTTCTTTTATACTCCTCACGATATTTACAAAACAGTGGAATTTTATGAGAAAATTCTGGAAGAAACAAAATTTGTTGCTTTCAGACATTGCTCTGATAAGAGTCATGTGAACTATTCCACAGCCAAGATTCATAGGGTCATTCACCTTTCTCAATGGAAACCTAATCCATTGGCCTTGAAAAAAATTCAATAAAACTAAATCCCTTCCATACAGAACATCATTTTCATATTTTGACCACTAACAAACTTGGTGGAATACTTTTTAGAGAAAGATTGCCAATAATTCCCATACTTGGCTATTCTTTTTTGAGAACTTTGATATCAAATCTGTTCAATATTGGTTCATTCGTTGGTGGGAACATTTGGGACCAACTGATGAAATAATCCACCCAAAAATCCAACCCAACTATGAACTTTTCCTAGACAAATTCGCCCTACTTCCATATGAGAAAAATTTTCCCAAACTGATGCTCTTTTTCCATTATTTTGGAGTATCTTGGGTCCCTCAATGGTATTTTGATTACAGAAAAGCCATTGAAACAGGCGTCCCCACTCTCATAAGATAATTCAAAGTCAAATGATGGGATGGTTTCAAATTTTTCGATAGAGTCACCAAGAAAGCCATCTCAGAATGGCTAATTTCTAGGGGAAATGCCCCAATCACTTCTGAAGATATCACTCCCTTTCTACATGACAAAGAGTTTGTACTTTCTAAATTAGCATCTGCTAGATCGCATCAATAGCTAGCCGGAATGCTAAAACAAGCCCTTTCTCAAATTGAAGAGATCGATTCTTCTCAATCCCATTATAGTGGCATTCCAATGAAGATGACTGCTATGGTATCTCAGGATTTGATCGAATTCCTCACAATTGGGCAAGTGTGAAGGACGAAGAAGAAGAGCCTGAACCAGTGGAAGATCTCTCCAGATTTCCCTAGGTGAAAGGCACCGAAAGACTCCTGCCATTTTCATAATTTCTAAGCCGAAAGGAGTCTGTAAGTCTTTTCCTTTTTCAAAATTTTCATAAATATGTCCGGTCATTGTTCACTGTAACACTGTGTACTTAATACTATTTTCTACAGTACTATCTGTGAACTATTTCTACAGGAACTCAACCAACTTATATAACCAGACCTCACTCCCTTGAGGAGGCAGAACCTCTTCAGACCCTTTTCTCTCAGAGTTCAAAACCTCTCCAGTTTCTCCAAGCCTTCTTCGAAGGAATAAGAGATCATTCATCTCATAACCTTTCTATAACCTTTCATACTCAGTAAGTTTCTGATCCCTGTAAAGATCTTGTTCCATATTTTCAAGATCTTTCAAAAGCTTTTCTAGTTTTCATAGTGTGGAAAATCTTATCGTTCTAGACTACCAAATAGTCTGAGTAACGGGAGAATTTCTGCCAATGAAATTTTTGCTTCTGCACTTGTACTTCAATATTTAAATTCTGTAACCTTTTAATACTGTCGTTGTAATCTTTCTATACTATTTATAGCTATTTCCAATTTCTTCCATACATTTACATTTACATACCCCACAAATAGCAGGACAAACCGCTTGTGGATGGTTTGTACTCTACTTTAAAGCAGTTCTCTGCAATTGTTATATATCCTTATTTCTTTTGTCCTTTTTTTCCTTGCTTAGCAATGCCACCTACATGGTTGGTTTAGAATTTCTAGCAATTCTTCTTTTCGCTCTATATATTGCTTATAGTCTCTTTATTATTTATAATGCTCGCGCCTTTATTTAATTTTATTTATTTAATAGTTTTCTGTGTAGAAATCTGCACTTTTATATTAGAATATATTTTTGCTGTTGCTAGATCTAAAAGCATATCTCAGATCCTTTATCTATTTTCTCAATATATTAGATATTTTGAACATTTAGAACGACGGTTACAAATTACATACATCCTTGTTGCTCTTATCTTTTTCCTACAATTTCCTCAATTCCTTTCTAATAAACGAAAAAGGTCCGATTAAGAATCGTCTTCTATATAATATCAATCTCTTCTGAATTTATAATCCCCAGATCCTAGGCCATTTATGGTATCAGATATATATATTTTTTCCAATCAGCCGTCTTTGAAGTTGCGATTTGCTCATGATCTATGAGATTGAGGCGACGGGCCCGACGATTTCGGGTTTTATTTTTTTTTTGGCATCATGGCTAGTGACGAGCTCGACAAGAGTTTGTGATTGTGAATCGCTTCGACTGCAACCGCGGCTATTGACTCGAGCTCGTGCATTGTCGATCTACGGTTATAAGAATTCGGATTCACAAACATACGTTGTGGAAAATTTAGGATCGAAAGACTATAGATACCTAAAAAAGAACAATTATGAAATGACACCTTATTAACGGATGCCTATAGAAATTTGTTCCATATAATCGATAATAAATATTTTAATCACTCACGTATTGATTATACAAAACACGACACACTCCAAAAACCAAAAAAAACCGACACTTATCAATCGGCGTATTCGATGCATGATTGAAAAAATTAGATGCAATCAATTGTAAAAATCACTAATAGTTTCTAAGAATTTACTCTTTTTTCTAGGTTGGGATAGCTATTAACTAAGTGGCTTATGAAATTCTCATGAATTATTTATGTAATATTCTATGTGTCGCGTAGTCGGGGAACGGTCGCAGTCCCCACCGGCTCCCAATTCGTCATCACATTGCACGAAAAATTGGGGATCGACAGCGTCGGCCCAATATTCATATTCCCAAATACGAGGTCATGTGCTAGAGTGGAATGGAGCACGCGTATCTCGTCTCGGTGAATGTGTCCGGAATCCTTGGCACCTTGGTGAAACTAGAGTGACGGGGCTCATCTACCTCGAATCGATAAATCGCGAGTGATCCCGACTGTCGAGAGACAACTTCTCTTTAGTCTAGATTCGAATGTTATGTAAAGATTAATATGACTCTTATGGTGTCCCTCAAAGAGTATTTGGCTAGTTTTCTTATCACGGGGGAGATTGATTCCAAAAGGGGTCAATTATCGATCTAGAACCAAAAATCGACTCTGTGACCCCTGATTTCAAAAGATTAGAATCAGGAACCGAATTGGACAGCTCTGGAACCGACGATTCTCGGTTCTACTTGGGAACCGGCTCATTTGATGTAATAAAGAAACTGCACCTCTCCACCCCAAAAATATTTGTGGGTCCAAGTGTTTATATAATTTGTTCATGTTTTCTCGATAGGTGCAAAAGCATTTCTCTTTTCCAAAAAGAGATTTCAAAACCGGTTTAAATCCGGTTCAACTCGAGAACCGATCCTATCCCACCTCGGTCCTAGATCCCCCCGAACAGAATGTCGGCCTAATTCTTTTGAGAACCAGCCACGAACCGGCCATTTCAGGGCCGGTTCCGGTTCCGACTTCTCATATTGAACCGGACCCGGCGCTCGCCCCCATCCCTATCCCTCCCGACCCCAGGGGGGGGGGGGAAGAGAGGGCCCGCAGACCCCGGCTCCGCTGCGTGATGTGCCTTTCGTCAAAAGTTCCGTCCGTCCAATCGCCGCCGTCCGCCCGACCACGTCCGATGTCACTTCCATCTTGTTTTATTTTCGCACGAAATGACCGACGATGGCGCTGCGTTAACAACAATGTCCCGCGAAAAGTCAAACCTCCAGAAAGTCAACACACACGTTCTGCTCTGTTCCTACTTTGTCCCGTCTCCTTTGTCCTTATTTCACGCCGCCGACATAATAGGAAGGGTCGAATGACCGTTCTGCTCTCGCTGTAATTTCCATCTCCTAAGCAACAAAAATGTTCATATTACCCAAAGAAAAAAGCCCTTCCGTAGCACATTATTTTCCGGCTTTTCCAAAATGGGTAATATAAAGATCTGATTTTTTTATTATGCTCAATTCGAAAGAAAAGAAGAAATAAATTAATTAAAGGAAAAAAAGAAAAAGGAAAAGGAAATTTAAAAGATGAAACGCGCTTTTGCCTTCAATGTGTTTCACCATAAAGAGACGGACATCACCGGCTTGGTGTCCTATCACCAAATCTGCCGACTTTGTGTAAAAACCAACTTTGACTGGGCCCCCTCTGCCGCCCCGGCCAAATTACCGTCACGCCCTCCCGTCGATCGGGGGGCCCCTCCCGCGGGCACGCCACGTGGCGCTCCCTGCCGGCGCCGCGGCCTATTCTTGAGATCTGCATCAACGGTCGGAGTATGCCCGAGACGCTCGTCGAAATCTCGCGGGCCATGGAAGGCCCTTCCCATTTTAACGTGGCGAGCCACGCTCCGTCGATAATTCGAGCGGCATGATTTCGACGGTATTGCTCCGCTTAAGTTGCTTCGTGATGCATGCTGAATCGGACCCGAGCAGATCCTTAAAACGTTCGAGTGAAGACAGGAGAAGGAACGGGTCCGGGAAAGAAAAACAACGCGGGGAACTTGGGGCGGCCACGAGATGCTCATCAAATGTCTTCATGAGTACATCTCAAAGTTGCGGGCGCCAATAAAAAGGGACGTCGAAAGTTATAAATGGCCATTTACATTGCTCATATTCGATACCCAATAAAGATCTTCGCCTCAATGCTATCTTAGCTTACCTTAGAGCGACGTTTACTCTAACCTCGCGCCTTGAATCTTACTAATTTTAAAGCGCTCGGAAATTATCGAAGCCCTCGAAAATGTCCGAGACCTAAACGATTCCCTTAATTCCGACCAATTTTTTTTTTTTTTGAGCTCCCTTAATATTTTTCGAAAAATTCGACAATTAATATTTCTTACACATTCGAAAAGGAAATCACAAAAAAAAGGACCCAAAAAAAGAAAAAACACGGGGGCGATAAATTCGGCAAAGAGTAACAACAGTGCCGTGCTCTTCTCGTGTTCATTTATATATCACTTTCAGTAAAACCAGGAAAAAGCACTTCCTCCCCCCCTCTCTCTCTCTCTCTCTCTCTCTCTCTTCTCTCCTTCCTGTTCCAACTGCCCCCGCGGCTCTTTCTCTCTCTAAGAACCTCCGCCGCCGCAGCGGCCGCGACGATCGGCCGGAACCGCCGCCGGAGCCCGGATCGCCGCCGCCGCCGCCGCCGGGTTCGCGGCCGTCAGGGGGGGGGGGGACGAGGTCGTCGGGGAGGAGGGCGGTTTCGCGCCGAGCCGGGAGGAGCGGGAATCGGGGAAACCGCCGGCCGAGAGACCCGGAGCCTTTTGCGGGCGGCGGTTGGGGGCGGGGGCGGGTCATGGCGTCGTCGAAGGTGATGACCTCAACGACGTCGTCGAGGGCGAATCGGGATCTGCCGCTCCAGTCGACTATATCATCCTCCCTCTCCGCTCTGATCTCCGATCTCCAGGACCACCACAACGGCAGCCACGCCGCCGACGCCGACGCCGCCGCCAGCGCCGCCGCCGACGATAGCTCCGGCGCGGTCACCATGGACGACCTCCTCAAGAACATCTACTCCGACGACAGCCCCGCCACTCCAGAGCCCTCGCTTTTCCACCACGTCGCCGGCGACGGCGGCGGCGGCGCGTCGATGCCGGGCGGCGGCGGGGACGCCGGAGTCGGGAAGACGGTGGACGAGGTGTGGAAGGAGATCGTGGCGGGGAGCGACGGGGCGACCGGCAGGGGAGAGGAGGAGATGACTCTGGAGGATTTCCTGACGAAGAACGGGGCTGTGAGGGAAGAGGACGTGAGGATTGGTGGCGGTGGTGGTGGGGGTGGGGGAGCAGGGGGTTACTGCGGGGACGCGGCGGGGGATTTGAACGGGCATTTGATTCAGGTGGGGGGGACGGTGGGCGTGGGCGTGGGCGGCGGCGTTAGTAACAACAATGGCGGAATTGTGGGGAGAGTGGTGGTCGGGAGAGGGAAGAGGAGGGCCGTGGAGGAGCCGGTGGATAAGGCCACGCAGCAGAAGCAGAGGAGGATGATCAAGAACCGAGAATCGGCGGCAAGGTCCCGAGAACGCAAGCAGGTAATTTCATTTGGTCTTCCCCCTACTCTTCTATGCATTTCTTGTTTCCTCCAATTTCACATGATCCAGTTTTGGTGAAAAGCGAGTTTCTTTAGTCTGGTTAGCGTGGCTTTCGTTGTGAAACAGTGGCTCAGAGCAATCCAGTGACATTTATGATAATTGGTCCGACTCGCGTTGTTTCGTTTCCTATTTTTTCTGCTACGAACTCTATGTACAATTGATAACAAGTTGTCTGTTGGTTGATGTTGTTGTCTTCGCCATCTCTGTTTGTAATTCTTCCATCTGTCACGCACATAGTAATGGCCTGCATTGCCATCAAACATTGGGACTGTTAAAATTTGTTCCCTTGTCTGAGGCGAATGGTTGCTTAACTCTGCGGTTGTTTTCATTTTAGCAAAAAAAATCCCGACATGTTTCTCTCTGCTTTTGCAGGCATACACGGCTGAATTAGAATCTTTGGTGACCCAATTGGAGGAGGAAAAGGCACGCCTTTTGAGGGAAGAGGTATGCTTTGTCTAAATCAGGTCTCCCTTTGATTCTGGCCATCTGATCAAATTGAGTAAAAATTTTTATACAAAGTTCATTGGGCGGCTCTTTTCGTTTAACTGACGGCAGCTCTTTTCATAAACGTACCGTAAAGGGTAGCACCTAATGGGCTAATGGGATTATAAGCCGTCATTGATTTCTTATTCCATCAGAACTCCAGTCAACAGAAACCTTTTTTTTTAGCAGCCTCAGCAGAAACTGACGGTAACGCCATGATGATTAATTTGTTGTAAATGGGGAAGGAACGTGCGGATTTTGTTTCCTTAATGTATGAAAAAGAAAATCTTGAAATGGACGACAATTTATCTGGGAAATACAGAACCAGCTTATGAGGTAGCAGCAATTAATGACTATGGCACTTGGAGAAACTCGGGACGGCCTTAGTTTCGAGTCATCTAGCGTTGGAGGAGCAATGTCTTTGGCCTGTCCCCTGTTGGGGACTGTGCGGTTTGGTTGGGGTGGAGTTCTGATTATCAACCTTCTTCCCTGATAAAAATAGAATAAGGGACTGTTTTAGCTTTGCAGGAATCTGCCTCCAACATATATACTCTAGGTTAGGTTGCCTGCATCCATAACGTACTCATCATCGGTTAGTGATGATGAATCAGATGAAACTTTTTCTCAAAAAGACCTTGCATGTAGATAAGTACGAGTATTCTTCATTGAGAGAGTTCTAAGAAGTCTATGCACTATATGCAGGCTGAGCAGAGCAAAGAGCGGCTTAAACAGGTAAATGCCATGGCAATCTATGCTCATTATTTTAAGCTGGAGTTTTTTAAGACTCCGGGGTTGTCTGTGTCTTCTTCTGCTTGACTTTCTTTTACAAAATGTTGGATAGTTTTCCCCGGTAAAAGGTGCAGCTAACTTTATTTTTGTGGATCTTGTAAAGCGAAAATAATTGCATCGTAGTTAAGACAATTGTTCAAATAGGGAAGTATAGGGCGCTGGATAATGTGCTCGGAGGGTTTTTATACATGAAAATCAACAGTCTATGCTCTCTTATTGATGCTGTGGTGTCTTTCCTGAGAAAAGAAAAGACAATCTGTTGGTCCCTGTCTCCTTGATTCATTTTAAAGACCCTTTGAGCAATCTATATTGTGTCGTATAGAAGCGATATCCTCTTTTGATATTTGAAAAGACTACTTTGTGCTCTATAAGAAAAACCTATAATGATGTGCCACTGTAATATTAAGTTTGTTTTCTCCCTTGCATTCATGGAATTTCTAGTATTTACATGATTGGGGCATGTGTTGAGAATTGCTAATATTCAGTGGTCAAGGCGTTACACTAATGCGTTGACGAAGAATATATAGAAACTTTATTATTTACAGGGAGGAAAATTAATTTCTCCTTGCGTTCACTGTATGGCAAGTTCTCACATCCTCTGAAATTTTTTTGCCAATTTTTGGGATTCTGTCCTAACAAAATAAGGTGCTGGATATACTTGATCATCTTGCGACTTTTGGTTGTCTTGTTTGTCTCCCTGATCTTGAAATATATCCTAGCGCAAAGTTGTACCTCTTTACTCAACTTTTTGTAAATGGACATGATCTTTTCCGGTTTGGTTCTCTTGCGCAAGTCCAAAGTCAAATACATTATGTTACTCTCTATCATCCCGCTCTCAATTGGTTTTCTTCTCCATTCTGGGTGATGTTGCAGAGATAAACCTCACTCTTGTTTCATGCAGCTGGTGAAGAACCTTGTTCCAGTGGTCGAAAGTCGCCGACCGGGACGCCCTCTCAGGAGGATCAACTCCACGAATTGGTAAGACTTGCTTTCCGATGCCCGACCACTAATGGAGAGGTGATTGATTTACTTGACATGCCACCAAAAGGACTCAGATGATTCTCTGAGACAAGAGAATAGTGTGTGCAGATGATGGAGACAAGAAAAAGTGGCCAGAGAAACATGATACTACTAATTTACATTTACTTTGGGGAGCTAGTTATTTCAGGAGCTCAGGAAGTTCATATTGTAAAGAGGAGCTTTTGTGCATTGTGCAGCCAGATATGTCATTGTCATTTTAGGTTGTTACTTTGATTATGTAGTAAAAATCGTGGTCATCAGTTTGACATAGCGTATAGCATGTATATTCATCAATATTTGCCCACTCGCCAACAATTATCTTTTTATATGTCCAATAAACTATTTTAATAAAGGAAAAGAAAGCCCTCAAGAATCTCAAACTATGTCCCAAAATATGTCCCATGTGATACATTTACAAAAATCCCAAATTATGTGCGCTGTAGCGCATTTACTCTAAATTTTTTTTTGGTGACATAAAAAATCTTAAATTTATATTTATGCAACATATTTACTTTCCATCAAGGTTTCATCGGATTATTTTTCAACCAAAAAAATGTCATTTGTCAACACTTGGGCATGTCAATACCGTTTGCTCTTCGACATTTATGTATGTAGATTTTTAATGGTGTTTAATGTGTCACATTGGTAAAAGCTTGAAAATTTTTGTATTACAAAAATAAATTATAGAAAATATGTCACAATAGGCATAGTCTGAAATTTTTTGTGGTTAATTTTCTTAAAAAAATTCTGCTCAAAGTCCAAGGTCGGAAAATTAAGACGACAAATCTATAAAATTGTGTTATAACAAAGTTTTCTCTAAATGTGCTACCTGAATCAATAAAATAATTAAGACGCACAAATTGCTCTCTTCGTTGTGGGAAAAGGTTTTGATACTTTCTTCACAGAAGCAGCAAAACATATGTGTACTAATCCATGGCCCCTCATTCTCCTCTCTCCCTCAATGTTTTACCATTCAATTGCAACTCTTGCATTTAAGAAATACATTTCGTTTTAGCATCATAAAATAATTCAAATATTTTCTTGCATTAGTTGGCAAACGAAAGTTTTTCCCGTTGTTTACATGCATTGCAGAGACAGCATAATAATTTACGGTACATAAAATATTATGCTGGTGAATTTCTTGATTTTATACCAATTGGTTTCCTTTGTAATCTGTGCGTCCTTTTTGTAATTAATGATACGTTAAAATAATGTTATATATGCTGAAATATTTCTTGCTTCATAGCGATTATATTTTTGTTCGACGACGTGCACAATTCAAGATAAACATATAGTAGATAATTCTTCATTTGAAGCAAATTGAGTGATCCCGACATCGACCGATGCTTTTGATGATATCGAAGGAACAAACGAATACATCGGGCTTATCAACGTTTGGCATTATTCTCCTTCACAGCGAGGGTTTCGGTCGGGTTATGTTTTGTGGATTCTCGTACTTATACTCAGCCAAGAAATCGATAGATTAAGGCGAGAAAGCCAATGGTCGCTACTGAGACGAACCAAGGCGAGTGCCCTAGCGGTAAAAGTGCTACTTATCTTTTACATGCTCACAAATTCGATTCACATCGTGAGTGAACCTCCGAACGACTCATGTTGCGTTACCATACTTTGATATATCTCGCGTGGAGAGGCTTGTTAAGTGCTAACGTATTGGTGGACCACAATGATTGGCTCGCCAATGTCGGAAGCTTTGAGCCTAAGCTACTGTGGAGTAGCTAGCTATTGCTCAGGTCAAATATTCTGCAGTGAGTGTGAAACTCTCGTTATAACGCTGGATTTCTAGTGCCGATCATTCCTCCCCACCCATTTATTTGCTAATAAAGATGGACTGATAACGGGCACGAATGGAAACTTATGGCCGAGTCAGTTGCATTCGGAGGATGATCGTGATGTAGCATTCCTCCAATGGAACATGGAGAGGCTATGGAACCAACTGTAACTTCACTTTTTTTGGTCAGAATCAACCATAATCTTAAGTACTCTTCTTTAAGATGTGCAAATATATATTTATCTTGGGATTCCGGGTCGTCACAGATGCCCCGCCCATCCGCTAGAAATGGGCACGCGATGGCCACGTGCTCGCCACGCGGTGATTCTTTTTTATCAGCGCAACGGGGTCGGGGAAGGGTCGATTGCAACAGCATTGATTCACAATAGGGGGCATGTGAGGGGTCTTTTTGCAAAAAGGAGCGACCGATTGGAGGGGCCTCTTTGAAAAGAATGCGACAAATTGGAGGGGTCTTCTGGAATTATCCAAACTCGTCATGACCATGCCCATGGATCATCATCTCAGGCCCGGCCCACGAGCCCATCCGATCGGCCTCTCCATCTTCTTCGCTATCCCAAGCGCGGGGATCGCGCACGGTAGCTCGCCGCCGTTTCACCGTGCGCGGGGGTCTCGCGATCTGGTGGATGTTGGGCTGGCGACATCGTCGTTGATTTGAAGGGTCATCTGTCGACTTCGACGTCAGTGAGTAGCTCCGTCCTCCCCTTTGTAACACTGTCGTTGTCCGATATGGTGGGGGCGCGTGTAGCGTGTCCGCTTTCCTCCTCTGGATTTGCGGGTTCTTCGATATTGGGGGCGCTTGTTTTCTAGCGTTCGCTGCGCTCTTCGGTAACGATGGGGTCTTGCCTCTCTCTTCCTAATTTTGTGTTTCCCGAACGTTAAAGCACGACGTGATTGGTTGCATGTTGCGCCGGTGCCTCGCGTGTTTGTTTTGTTTTCTTCTGTCTGGAGCCTACTCTTGCTCGCCACGTGTTTGTGAAAATGTCAGATGAATAAGTTGACGCTTGTTTCTTGTATAGATGGGCCGTGCGTGGGGCAAGGGCCCCTTGTATTGAAAATGCTCTCTCTTTCTTGCGCAAATTTGTTAGAGTGACTTTCTTTCAGAAAAAGCTCCCGTGGGTCAGCTTTCTCCCTTTTTGATTTGCTGTTCTTTGATTCCCGGTTGCTGGTTTTCTTTCATCCGCGGCGGTCTTGGGTAATGGGTCTTGCCTCTCTCTTTCTAATTTTGTATGACGTAATTCGTTCCATATTGCTCCGATGCCTCACGGTGTTGTTTTGGTTCTTCTGTTTGGAGCCTTCTCTTGCTCACCACGTGTTTGTGAAAATGTCAGATGAACAGTTTGCGCTTGTTTCTTGTATAGAAGAGACGTGTATGGGGCAAGGGGTCCCTTGTAGCTTGTCTCAGAGCTGGACCCGTTTGGCATTGGACAATGCTCCTCTTTCTCGTGCAAATGTCTCAAAGTAACGTTTTTTTGAGAAAAAGCACCCCTAGGTATTGGTGGGCATTAGATTTGAACGTCATACTCTCTTGATTCACTGAGCTAGTTATAGGTCAGAATTTGGAAGGGGGGTCATGGACTTCATGGTGCCAAAAACAGCTTGTGATTTTGTTGGAATTTTACGGCAACTGAATTTGCGAAAGCCAAATGAATGGGCTGTTGGTACAAAATAAAGGGTGATCAATTTTGGTCGACAGAGTCAAAGCTCATTTCTTTCGTTGAAGTAAATAATGAGTTTGTATCTGTGAGGGAAAATGAGGCTAAATTTACTCATATGGAACTTCTATCAGTGATTTACGAAATTAGAGATGTTACGTAGTTTCTTTTTCTCCCTGATGCATTCGCACGATTATCCTCCTCATCAGATCTCTAGGGCAACCTTTGAAGCCGAAAATTGTAGCAATTGCTGATAACTAGTCAATATCGTGATCATCAGTATTCGGAAGTTCAAGCAAATTACCATTTTGTTATAGTTTTTTTTCTTGTCTATTGCTCAAGTAGAAATGACCTTACTCTTTAATGATCTTATTACATTTTTCTCTGATAAATGTAATGATGTCATTTTTGTCAGGAACGTTGATGGAAAATCTTGAGGTGTTGAGGGGTGACAAGCTCATATTGAGAGGCTTGTTGTTCCATGGTTTCCATGGGGTGAAGCCAGAAGAAAGGAAACTGGGTCAGAAATTTTTGATTGATGTAGATGCTTGGATGGATCTGCAGGCAGCTGGAAAATCAGACGAGTTGTCTGATACTGTCAGTTACACGGACATCTATCGGTGAGTCAGTTCATGCTTTTTTAGTAGCAATAGTCGAAATGCCTCGGAGAATGTCATCCATATGAAAGTTGATTTGCTTGCCAAGTTCTTGCCGTCAAATGTACTTATATGTTATTTTTTGATTGACCTTGTTGAAGTGGGCCATGATTTTGGTTGATCGCGAGAAATGATTAAATAGCAAGAGTGCGCTCTTCCTTTAGCAGCATTATACTTATCTCGAGTTGATTGATTGTCTGAACTATTCCCAGTTTAACTTTCTGTATAATTTACAGCTTAGTTAAGGAAGTTGTGGAAGGACTGCCCAAGAATCTTTTAGAGGCGGTGGCAGAACACATCGCGTCCATTGCCTTGGCGAAATTCCCCCAGATAACGGCTGTTCGAGTGAAAGTTGGGAAGCCTCACGTTGCAGTTCCTGGTCCTCTTGATTATTTGGGCATTGAGATAACAAGGTACAGAAGTTCTTCTAAACCGGATCAAGTTGTTTGTGCATAATGTGAAAGGGTCTTCATATTCAATAACCCTGCCTATATTCCGGGTATATTGGATTTCGACTAGTTTTCTGTGATGTTAATTTTCTTTCAGGGGCAGATTACTTGAACTGAATTTTTCAATGTATCTCGATGATCGACTCATCGTTACTGGGAAAAAAATTACACCATGTGTGACTGTCAGGATCCATCTCGATAAGTTTATCGCCCTCCGCTCATTACTAATCTGTGAGGAACCGGAGCTGCTGAGCATTAGAGACTTGTATAACTAGCCTTGCTCAATCCCCCAAATGAACTAGAGCTCTGTATACACTGGCTGTTCGACGCATTCCCAGGACCAACTTTTCTTTCGTCTCTTCTTTTTCCCCAGCGTAGGGCAAATTGTTGGCCGATCACTAGTAACATGAAGATGAACTCTATCTTCAGAGTAAAGGTCAGGGCAAATTTTCACTCCCTTCAAAAGGAAAGAAAAACATGTAGAAAATTAGGAAACGTAATTTTTAAACTATTTCGAAAAAGGGGTCGATAGGTCGACGTTTCTATCGCCTTGCATTTCAATTACCAATTGTTCGGGACGGGAGTCCATGTTCCTATGTCGATTCGCGTCATGTACGTAGCAGAATCTCGACATCGGCATCCAGCGGCCCGAAACTTGCGTAAAACATCGAGGCATCCGTCCATTGATTTTAATGATGTCATGTGGTCATGATTGATGTCAAAGGGCCAAAAAGGAGCATTCCGAAATATGGAAATATGGAAAATCCGATTCGACCAAAAAAAAAACAAAAAGGAAATATAAAAATCCGATCGATTACAACAATAACAAAACCGAAATTGGACGGTTGTGGCCGTTATTTCGGTTGGCGGAATCCGCCACCCTCTCTCTCTCTCTCTCTCTTCTCCCGGCAAAACACGAACGTGAATCACACACGCACCAAACATTCGCGAACCTCCAACCGAAACAAACGAGAGAAACCCATCGTTTTCACAAGAACACCTTCCGTTTTATCATCGTAGGCGCCGCCGGCGATTAACATCTTCGCAAAGGATGCCGATCGAGCCGGAAACCGTGTAATCTTTCGCACGGCTTATATGAAACGAGGATCTCGAAAGCCGCTAATGATGTAAAATTAAGGGAATCCTCGTAATTTTCGAACAATGCATCGAGTGATTCCTCATTTGATATGCGGTTTTTCTAACTAAGGTTCCGTTTGTTTCAGTGAAAAAACGAACGATTTGAAAAATATTTTTCTAGAAATGATAACTTGTATCACTTAAAATAATTAATCAATGAAAAACTATTTTTTATTGCCGATAATAATTTATGTGTAAATATTTTCATGGACAATAAAAATATGTTTCGTTCGTTATTTTTATAAGCGATACAATCTATCAATTTTAGGAAAATACTTTTCAAATTATTTGCTTTTCACAAAACAAACGGACCTTGGAATTTTTCTTATTCATCTTATACTTAATGGATTGCTAAAAGAATTTACGAATCATTTGTCCGAGTAAGATGCATAATGATCGACGCGCCCCCTTTTAGAATTTAAAACAAGGATTTGGTCGGGAGCAACGGGATATAAAAAGTTCGTGCTAAATGCGCCGAGGTTTTTTCTTTTTGTGGGTATTCGGTATTTTAAAAATCGAATTATAGATTTTTATTAGGTACTCGTTAATACAATGTATCAAAAGGATAAATTTTGGAAAACAATATTCTTTTAGGGGCAAGAAAATCTACCTATATTACTTGGCATTTAATAAAAAAAAATAAGGGTTATCCAAACCGGTACATCTGGGACAAATTTACTAAAAAATAATTTTTTAACTATCAAAAATCCCAAATCGATATACTTATTATAAATTTACCCTATGTTAAATTAGATTATTATCACCACAAATTATAGATTGGTAAATATGTGAATAACGAAGGGTTTAAACCCAAAGTCAGTACACTCGTCAGCTGCCACGCGTCACCCAATTTAACAATATGACTGTAAAATTTAACGAAAATTAACGAAAGGTAAATTATATAATTAGAATAAATTTATCTATTAATTGGGAGTTTTTCATGATATTAATTCAGAAAAAGCGAAAAAAATGTCTGAAAACATTTCAAGAACTATATTTGTCCCACCACAACAACAAAGAACAGTTCAGGTTGGTGGGAGCCAAAACCTCTGCAACCTCTGGTTTCCCATGGCTCCCTCCTCCCTCTCCTCCCTCTATCTCTCTCCCCACCAAGCCAACCCTTTCCCTCGTCTGAACCCCAGACCCTCCTTCCCTCGCCTCCCTCCTCTTCGTCGTCGTCGTCCCCGGACCCTCGCCTTCTCCTCCAAACCCTCCTCCACCCACGATCACAACCAGACCAAGAACGACGCCCCCCAGGACCAGACCCAGCACCAGAACCAGGACCAGGGCCGGACCCAGAAGCCCAATTCCTCTCAGCCGGACAAGAAGTCGTTCGCCATCGCCACCGGCGAGCTCTTCCTCGGCATCGCTTCGCGGCTGATCAAGAGCCGCAACAAGAAGAAGGAGGCGGGTGCCGGGTCGGGGACCGGCCTCCTCGGGGACGGTCCGAACGGGGCGGCCGTCAATGGCGGCGGGACGGGCGCGGGGTACGACAGAAAGGAGAGGATCGGTATTGTGATCGAGGACGAGATAGAGCCCGGCGTGATATGGGAGCAGAGGGTCAAGGATGTGGAGGCAGAGCAGGAGAGGAGAGTGGTGACGAGTCCCGGGTTCAGCTTCTCGGCCGCCGGGCTCTTGTTCCCGTACCATCTGGGGGTCGCGCATTTCCTCATCCAGAAGGGCTATATCAAGGTTCGATTTTTAGTTTTCTGGACTCTGGGGATACTTTGGTCCTTTGGTAGATTTTTCTTGGCTGATTGGGGATAAAAATGATATCGAAGCCGTGCCTATTGGAAGTCGAGTTAGGTCTGAACTGAAGTTTGTTTGTGGCTCATGTCTTGGTTTTGTTCGGCCGAATTCATTAGATGACCTTCTTCATGGGTTTGGTGTGCCTATAACTAATCAGGACAGTGAGGAGAGTGTACCTGCTGATCATTTGCAAGATGATCCTCTTATTGGGTTTGATGTGCCTGTAACTAGTCAAGACAATGAGGAGAATGAGGAGAGTATACTTGGGATTGGCGATGTCAAATGTTTCAATCTGTAGCCCTGTTGGTAATTTCTGACACTATGCTATCGCCTGCTTTTATTTAACCACATGTGGGCGTTTAGACTGCAATACCATGTTGGGTCCAAGTTAAGGCGTGTAGCAGACATATTTTTCAATTCCTATATCGCAGTTGAATTCAGTCCATGGCCCAAATGCCATGGAGCTATTAAGTGAATCTATTAATTACCAAGTCACATGGGAATCGTTCATTTCCCCGCTAGTCTATCCAGATCATATTAATCTATCAGTTCAACTTATTTCTGATATGTCACCCATTAAATCTTATAGTTTCTATCATGATTGTTCATATATGGTACTGTAATAGTTTCATGGTAAGCTACTAGCATAAACTTATGGTTTTGTAACAGTTTCATGGTAAGTTGCTAACATAAACTTATCATTTATTGTATATATGACAGTTTCCAATCATCTAAAATATACACTCGTTGACAACATTCTATTGCTGTTAAAGTCCAATTTTTATTTGAAACATATCATGTGTTTTTGAATTTCTGATCAATAGAAATTCAGGACATATATGTGAAAGATATTATTCTTTTGTCATTGGCCTCCAAACTACTTAATAAAGTACAAGGGTTTTGTTAATGTCACCTCATGGAAAAATGAGGTACTTTAGCGAATCTTGTTTTGTGATTCATGTTAAATCATCCTTTTGTGATCCATATCTCGTTATAGCATCTTTGGTATGTACTAGTAGAGTCGACAACTGTTAACTTTTAAGTCCTTTATTGTGTGTTCCTTACTTTATGTTACCGAGGAGGAGCGTGTAGTTTGCTAATATTGAGGATTGTTAAAAGATTTTAAAGTTTTTTTTTTTGGTCGGAAAAGATTATAAATTTCAGTCAGCTAAAGTTTAACTTCTTTCTCTTGCTTTATTTCCATATATTGTTTTTAATTAGTAGCTTCCCTATGCGTTGCACGGGTCTCCATGTATGTGTGATGTGACTTGTCCACTTAGTAACTTAGTCTTTAATGAGGTTAAAGATTTTCTATTCTGTCTCAGGAAACCACACCATTGGCTGGTTCATCAGCTGGTGCCATAGTATGTGCAGTGATTGCTTCTGGAGCCAGCATGGTAGAGGCCTTGATGGCTACTAAGGTTCTAGCTGAGGATTGTCGGAGAAGAGGAACAGCTTTTCGGCTCGGGGTATGGACCGTATTTGTTCACATGATACTTCTTTTATATTATTAATCTCCATATCATCTTTCCCAAGAATTGTAGGCATAACTTTTACTCAGTTATCTTGTTAAATGAGGAGTCAAAAAGTTTGTGCAGACTTAAAAAATACTGTGTTTGTTTATCCACTGTTTCTGCAGGATTCTGTTTTGTCATCAAAGACATTTTAGCCCTGCAGAAATGGCATTCATTTGCATTAATATGAAGTTTACGACTATTTTTGCCTTAAACATTGGCATTTCTTGTGCTCGTTGCGCTTAGGCTGTTCTTCGTGATGTGCTTGATAAGTTCCTTCCTGAAGATGCTCATACCAGGTCCAATGGAAGGGTCCGCAGTAAGTGCGAATTCCATCTTTCATCCTCTCTTCTCTCTCTACCTGCTGTCCTGTATGCTCTATCTAGCACTTTTATGTTGTTGTGTAGTGGACAAAGAAATTAGGGTATTAGCATACTTTAATTGACAAATGACTATGCCGGAGCCTATCCTAACTTAATTCCAACTCTAAATGATCCTTGGAGTTATGGACCGTCCCCTATTTCCTCTTATTTGTTTTCAAACTTCTATAAGCAGGTAGTCTTGTTTTAAACTGCTCTCTTTTCTCCCCTTTTTTGTACATCCTGCTTTGGCTTGAGATTAGGATCTGTCTCAATGGGCAAATCTTCTTGGCTTGTGGTACTTGGAGTTATGGGTCCGGGTTGAGATTAGGATCTGTCTCGATGGGCATTAAATTTCTAGTAATTACCGGCAATTCATAGCAGGAGACAGTTGCAGATTTTGCTTCTTCATAGGAGAAGTCTTGAACTGAAGCTTATTGTTATAAGCTAGTGAAGTGGTATTCGTGACTGGAAGATGTGTTGTATGTTGCAGCAGTTATGCTTTTCTCTGGTAGCTGAGACTACTATGGATAGAAGTTTGTATCGTACCGTTAGGGGTTACAGGACTAGATTGGAAAGACTCTTGTCAAAGTTAAGCATACTCTTCTGTATGCCATCAGAGGAACTTAACTAGTGGCCTATGCCTGCGATAGTTCATGAAAGTCACCACTTAAAATGAATCTTAATCGAGTCATTAAATTTTTACTTAAGTACTATTTGTAGCATCTTCTTAAGATTTCGGTGTTGCAGTTGCCGTTACCCAGATCCTTTGGAGGCCTAGGGGTTTACTGGTGGATCAGTTTGACTCCAGAGAAGATCTTATCAATGCAGTAGTCACTTCTTCCTTCATCCCAGGGTGAATAGTTGCTAAATTTCTTTTCTTTGTGGTAAATTGCCTTTTCCAATGCATCTTATGGAGAGATATACTCTGGTGCAGATATCTCGCACCACGGCCAGCTACATTTTTTCGTAATCGACTGTGCATTGACGGGGGTCTGACGCTGTTCATGCCACCTACATCTGCTGCTCGAACTGTATGTGCTTATGATATTATAATTCTTTAGCATCTAAAAGAGCGAGAGCTGATTTGTCCCAAAAAATCATGTAAACATTTCTCTGTTTACCTGGCATTCAAAGTAACATGTTTCTACAACTTAGCATCTCACATATGAAACATGGTCAGGTGATGGAGACCTATTAGGGAGAAGGGTGGACTAATTACTTGGTTATGATCATTTAGGTCGATTCCAATATCTGCCATTTGGGAGTGAAAATGTCATGATTGGTTTTGGGAGCTTTTAGCTTAGTGTCGATGCTTGCCTTGAGTTTTTCCCTTAACTTCCGTCGAGATTACTATTTATATGTTTATTTTTAAGGAGATGTACAACTTTTCGTTGTTTGGTAGTACGAAAAGGAGGATTTAATAGTAGCAATAGCACTATAGCGTGAAATTTTGTGAATGGCTTCAGCAGTTCCCTAATTTTTCTCATGCTTTCTTCTAGCAGTTTCTCCCTGTTGGTGAGTTTACCTTGACTTGTTTTACCCTCTGCTATGTAGTATTCTATTTTGTGTCTTTCTACCCTGGCCCATTTCCCTAATTGGTGACTGGTAAATGTGATTGACATGAATTCTCATGCATGCTGCATGCCTGTTCGGTAGATATATCTTCTTGTTTTCATGAACTTGGTTACTGGTAAAGTATCATTACTTCCTGTGCAGCATCTTTTAAGGCAGATATCATTGTGTTTTTGGCCATAGTACTAGTATTGCAAATTGCATTCGCCAGTATAGGAAAGTGGCAAAGTCAATATTCTCCACAGTACTTCGGCAGAGCACCGTTTGCCTGTGTTTGGATATGATGTTTATTTCCGTTGGATGAGATGTTCTGTGATTTTCCAAGCTAGACCATTCAAATTGATTATGAAGTGACTCATGAACGAGTCATTCTCATCTTTGTTTTTCCCCCTACAGGTCAGAGTGTGTGCCTTTCCGGCCGCTCAACTAGGTTTGCAAGGGATTGGGATCAGCCCAGATTGCAATCCAGAAAATAGGGCGACCCCTAGAGAGGTAATCTTAGTTTCTGCAGTAAGTTTTGATTATCCATTGTGAAGATAACTGACAATAGGATTTTATCAGCTTTTCAACTGGGCGCTCGAACCTGCAGAAGATGATATCCTTGACTGGCTGTTTGAGCTCGGGTACCTTGATGCTGCAGTCTGGGCTGAAGACAACCCAGTTGCAGAAGTAGTTGAAGATGATTTTTCTTTGCTTGAAAATGGTTCTGCAGAGCACAGCTGATTGATAAGATGCTTGGACTAAGATCCTCATAGAAGATGCTAAGAATCGTGCATTATGCCTCACCCCTGTGAATCCAATTGCATCATGCCTGACTAGTGGACGAGATCATTCTTCTTTCTTGTAGAGTAGTACCAGATACAAATTGAGGGGTTAAAACCAAATAGCACATAAGCTTTGTACAGTAATGGTAACATTAAGTTATCCACCCGCATGTCTGTAGAAGCTAGTAAGAGGGATAAGAAGAGCAAGAGAATATCAGACAATGTAGGTTTATTTTTCAGGGAAAGCTCAATTTTTTTTAGTCCGAATTTAATTGTCCTCTGCATTTTTTTTATCTGCTTTCCATCTTCATTTTCTTTTTTAATGTGTAAGCCGAATTGATCTATCATCTGCAAGAGAAGGTTGAGCTCTTTTCTTGAATTTTTACTAGTAATGGACTTTGAGATTTTTCCCCACTTTGTTGATGTGTGATTTACTGCCTTTCTACACTTCAGTGGCAACAGAAATCTATTTGCGAGAACCTTGGACCGTCTAGAGTTAAATGGAAGAATATCCATAGTTGGATTATATCAGATGACACAAACATGCAACTCTTGAATTAATGCTATGCTAGTGCTTTCATGATCTTCTAGTGCCGGTATGGAGATTCTTGACTGCTGTATCTCAAGTCTTTATTCAAGCATTTTAATCTGGAGGGAAAATGACACATATAGTCTTTGAAATTTAGGCCAATGTGTAATGTCGTGCTTGAACTTTTAACATGTTCAATGTAGTTTCTCAACTATAGGTAAATGTTTGGGAAAAGTGTTAAAAAAGTCCTAAAACTTTTGCATTTATGCCAATTTAGTCCTAAACCTTTTTTAGATGCCAATTCAGTCATAAACCTTTTGTATTGGCGCCAATTTAGTCCTAAACCTTTTTTTGGTGCAAATTGAGTCAAACTTTTTGTACTGGTGTCAATTCAATCCTGAACCTTTTGTCATTGTGCCAATTCAATCCTTTCGATCAATTTTGGCCGGATTTTGTTGATATGGATGTCGGTTGGCTGTCAATCGGTCACCGGCGCTAACGTGGACAACTTCGATAATATTTTAATATTTTTTCAAATTTTTATTTATTATTATTATTTTTTTCCCTCCCCTCCCTTCTTCCTCCAGCCGGTCGCCGGTCCGGCGATTAGCCAGAGGCCAGAGGTCGAGGAGGCTGGCGAGGTCTAGTCTCGCCTAGCCATCGAAGAGGGCGAGCTTCACCATGGCTGGATGAAGTCCGACCTGGCTAGAGGTCGTGAGGTCGAAGGACTCTGGTGGGGTCTAGTCTCACTAGCCTCTGGCCGGTCGCCAGTTCGGCTATTGGCTCGAGGAAGGAGGGAGGGAGGGAAAAAAGAAAAGAAAAGAAAAAAATTAATAAAAATTTCAAAAAAATATTAAATATTATTAAAATTATCTACGTCAGCACTGGTGACCAGCTGCCTACCGGCTAGTGTCCACGTCAGCAAAATCCGATCAAAATTGGTTAGAAAGACTGAATTGGTACAAAAATAAAAGATTTAGGATTGAATTGGTACAAATGCAAAAGATTTAGGATTGAATTGGCACTAAAAAAATGTTTATGGCTAAATCAGCACCAATGCAAAAGGTTTAAGACTGAATTGACACCAAAAAAAGATTTAGAACTAAATGGACACCAATGCCAAAGGTTTAGGACTTTTTTTTACACTTTTCCTATAAATGTTCAATATAATTCTTTCATTTGCTCAAACAACTAATCATACGTTTTTTACATTGAGAGCATGGTCTGAGAGAAGGAAGAAAAGATATTGTCTCTTATTTTAATTTGATTTGTGGCCTTTGTTGGAGATTTCATTTTCAATCCTTTGTGATAATATCCCATGCGAAAAATTTTCCTGATTTGAGATGAATATCTTAAATAAACAATTCATGTGTAATTTTTTTTGGTCTACCGTTCAAACTTAATAAATTAGATGATTAGCATATAATTTTAACTTGAATTAACGGAAAGACGACATTGAACATTTTATCATAAAATTTAGGGATTAAATTGATCATTTACTAATAGTTCATCACCATATTGAACAAATTAAAAATTTAGGAATGACATTGCATATTAAGCCAAAATTTATGGATAATTTGTGTCATTTTTCCTGAACTAGGCATCAAACGAGCATTCGGCTTGTAAACAAACGATATGGCACTTCATCCAAACGAGTTATCATTGTAGGTCTTACGTGATTGTCCAGGCAAATCCGATGATTCCATTATTATCTCAGGCAATGGATATAATAGAGTTTTCAGGCCCCATTTTGATTCCGTTGCCGTTCCTTTTCGAATACTTTCTTGGTTTCATCTTTTCTCACATCGATATTTTGGTGTATTGCTCCATCATAACATCACTTTCCTCTCCATGCTGTAGAACTAACATTGTCGTGTAGAGCTTGGAGGGTTGCATTGTCCCTTCTGGGTCAATTGTGTGGTTGTTGGCCAAAAAGGAAACCTGTGTGGTTGATTCTTGTGGTCAGTTGAAGTGCCATTAAATCAATTTCTTGCTCGAATCTTCTTCTGTCTGCAGGCAATTCTTAATTGCACCGCAACGATGTTTCTCATCATGTAAAAGTATTCTAGACATCCAAACACAGTTGTTTCCATCCCTGCATCTACTCTCTTGAATACAATCCATTTCATTGCAGTGTATACGCTGTGCACTGCATATCCAAAGCCCCGATAACAACATAAAGTACAGTTTAAGGAGCCTTCCACCTTAACAACATATCTCCCTTTCCAGAATCTTCACAGCCTCCGAGACTCCATCCTAAGAATTGACGACAATTAAACTTTATAAATCATATTTTATTGAACCGTGTAGTAAAGGAACATATAATAAGGCTCAGGAAGAATGTTGGTCCTCTAACTTGCAGTTTTTTAATTTCATCACAGAATTTTTCTTTTATGCAATTGAATCTTCTAATTTGCTCAATTTGTGTAACCGAGTTTTGATACAACATCAAATGAGGCTGAAGTGGCAAAACTTAACATCCCACTTTAAACACCACCAGCCGGCCACCCAAAAGGGCCATTTGACCCATGACAAGACCTAGGCCAGTGAAATTATCAGCAGCCAGCGTGCGAATCCTGAACATTCTACAAGCAGACAAATATATGCATCTAGGATAACCAAGAATGAAAGTCATTTACCTGGTGAGCAATTTGTGAAGATATCTCTGAAGCACGTGCTTGGACTGTAGCAGAAAGTGCAGTGTGTATGGAGCCTGTAAACACATCTGCGGCCTCCATAATGCACATGTCATCAGTGCTTTCCGGAAGCAAATGGCACCTTTTAAGCGGTTCCGGGGCCACCCCAAGCCAGAACATCCTCTCAGCCCAGTAGAATTGATCCAGGAGAAATGGACAAATTACCTTAATATTGTGAGAAAGAGAAAGAGAGAGCACAATCACTCAGAATGAAACAGGTGCATGAAGCCAGGGTAAGGAAACAAGCATTGCTCTTCATACATCCAAATCAACATACCAGAAAATGAACAGAAGGTGATAAATTTTATTGCAGGCAAGCAATGGTGCAATAGATCTTTGTATATTTGATGTTCACATTGTGGAAAATTACATCCATGTTTCCCAATTAAGCAAATTGAGGCTGTAATCCCCAAATTTTTACTTCATGTGAGGTTTTTGTCCTTGACCCTCGTCCAGGTCATCTTACAATTTTTTCACATGACCTATCTGACAAGATTGGGTTAATTCAGCACTTAAATAGGGCAGGCAAAAATTAAGATAATCTCCCATCCTTTACATGTTGATAATACCATAATTGCATTCACGATGATAGAAAGCAAGTAATAACTCCAATGTGTCGCCCAAACAAAACAGAATAATTGACAACTGGCCATGTCATCATTTTATGTATTAAGCTGAATATTTGCAGCCATTTTTGCCCCTAATAGCAGATAAAATCAAAGAAAAAATTCCAGTTGGCACTTTCTCCTATAATTACCACGATGTCTTAACGATGTCTTTTTACACAATCCACCATATAAAAAGGGCACATGCTTAATTTCTCGAGATCCTCAAGCGATTTCAAAGGTATGGTCCACAAATAAATCAATCATGCAATGAAGCGATTCCAAGACAACAAATATGAGTTAGAAAGACATTAAATACGCAACTAACCTGGGGAATACCAGTTTTAAGTGCTGCCGCGGTTGACCCACTACCATTCATTAAGAGAAAATAATGCAGCACAAGTGAGTGAAGGGAGTGGCAATGTTGATATTGTAACTACAGAACTAGTGGATAATGATGAAACACCTCACCTTCCCCCATGGTGAACTGCAACTGCACATTTTGGGAACAGCCAGAGGTATGGAATGCTTCTAGGATACACAACAAGAAGTCCAACAAATTTTCAGATTGGAAATTTATACACATGCATGGAAAGATGGTAATTGTATACCAATTAAGGTAGCTAGTTCTATCCCTTTTCACAAATATGCATGGAAGAATAAGATGCGGAACAACAGGTATGATTAGCCAAGGAAACCAATAAATTCTTTTTTATCTTCTCATTTTTCTTTCAGAGCTTCAGGCTAAATTGCCAAAAACAAATGGTATATAGGGATTCTGGTATCTCTAAAAAGTTGTAACTTATTTATCAGATATAAGTTCCTTAGCTCTTAAAAAGTGGATCATCATTCCCTTGCTACTCGTACAGAATAGAAATGACCTAGCCTGAAAGACCGTTGCATCAAAGGCATGAAAAATAAAAGAGTTAGAAGTGTCCCAAAATCATATTTCCCCCTAGGTGGATCTCCAAATGTAAGAAATTTTGTTAATACAATGTCCTAGATTCCCCTTCCCTCTGTTTGTGCAAGGATTGGCACCCGGTATGTGCCAAGCTGCCAGTTAATGAATTTTTACTCGTCAAAAGGAAAGGCTAAGTTAAGATGGCCTCCAGCAATTCAACATAGCACAGAATACCAGTTCGACAGGCAACCCACGCAAAGCTGAAGGTGAATTATATTGATAATGAGCAGATATTACATTTTAATTTCAAAACTTCAAAAAAAAAAAAACCGGATAATAAGGATAAACTCACAATTTCACTCTAATTCATAGCTTGGTTTCAATTGCCAGACTCCGAAGTTTTCTAATCAGACACTCATATCACCTCATCAACTTTTTACGTCATTCTTTCCTTCTTAGTTCTTCTAAATTCTCACTCACTGACGCTCAAGTAAAATAGAGAAAAATTTACTGACCCACTAAAGCAGAAGAGTCGTCCATTGAATAGGATTATCCCATCTTCACTAAACTGTCTTTGACTAAAGCTCGATGATTTCTCTGCAGCAGCAGCAAGAACTGCTGCTTGTAAGGGTTCGTGACCAGCAGTAAAAAGAATGAACCTGTAACTTGTAATTCTGATAACAATTTGCAGGACAGCAAGAAAAGCTTGAGGGTTCTGCATAAAGCCCATGCTGCAGACAATCACACATAGTAGAGAGAGATTTAGAGACATAGACTGACAATGACAGAAGCAGAGTGTGTAAAAACAGTCAGTTGGCACCAACACCAAATTATTGGAAAGAAACAGATATTTATTGAAAGTGGTTTAGATATCATACAAAATCAATGATTGCAAGTGAGACTGTACCGAGTGCTGGTATGACGTCAAGAGTTGAGAGTTCCTTGGCTAAGGAATTTTCTAATACCACCACATACACTTTGCTTATTCAGTTACTACTCCCGTTTTTCTTTTACTTCTTTTATAAAATGTGCCAGCTCATTTTTTGCCGTCTGTACACAAAGAAAGAGGATAAAGTAAGCTGAAGAGAACTTGCCTCCCAATTGAACTCAGGCCGACAAAAACAAGTGGCATGGAAGTATCGGTCTTTAGGAAAGAATGTAATTGAACATGAACAGAACATGTTGAGTATTCTGTCCTTGAATGCTCTTCTAAATCAAGTGCTGCAACTTCAAGACACTGTTGACAGGAAAACTGCCACAAGATTGGGATAAACCAGAATCCACAAACTCGAACATTTGACGGCCAATAATCTGTTAAATATACTTGTACTGATGAGAAATCAAACCATGAGGTGCAAGTTGAATAACAAAGGATGACTTTCATGCAAACTACCACAGAAAGAAGGGTCATGTAAAAGCTTTCCGAGCATGGCATTGTTGATTCATCATTTTTTAACCAAGAACCAGAGTTTTCTATTAGCCTTAGTCAATGAAAACCAAAGATACACTTAATCATTGAAAAGCCAACGCTTGAGAACTAGTTCTAAGCAGAGAATTTGTATGAAGGGTTAATGGCATGCATGTCTAAGCATTCCTTCAGGCAAATGGCAGCCCAAGAAGAAAAGTTGATCTTTTTTGTGTGAACTAGAAGCATGTAAGGAGCGACTCCCAGAATATATCATACCAGGGCGTTCAACAATATCCTCGCTAAACCCATACCTGTCAAACGATATAATAAATGGGTTTTAAACATTGTCCAATTAGAGAAACAGTACTGCATCAATAGCACTTGATAAATTGGAAAAATTGACGAAAATATATTTAAACTCCATTTTATAATAACTTATATGATCGACAACTTGTTTGTGGCTAATTAAATGAGAAGCTCCTACGCGTTATGGGAAATTCATTGGGAAATAATTCATCAAAGTTTATATAGTTCTGCAAATTGAGATGACAGACCATGTAATCAGTCCCATAATTCCTTCTCTGCAGCAACAAAAATTGTTTTACGGGAAGTTGTCAATTGAAAGAAGATCTGTATTCAACTTTCCAAGTACCAGCAAAGAACGGACTGAATTATCAAGAATACACTATTATCATCAGAAACATAAAAACACACAGAAGAGTTTCTGAAATTACACAACAAAAGGAGTTTTCAGACTACTGGTTCTTTTTATACCAACAGGTCACTCAAAGTGTAGATGCCTAACTCCCTCCCTCTCTCTGCTGTTGTTTGGGTAAAGATGTGGTCATATACGCATGAGGCTGTGGGCGCACATGTGTGGCCATGCTAATAATATTTCACACTTGTCAAATATAATAATGCAGCACAAAGGTTGTTTCACTCTGAAAATCTCTCAATTGGCAAGAATCAGTTTCAAACCTGTAGATCTTTCGCTAATCCTGGATGCATGCAGTGATCTTAATAGCATAAAACTTGTGATAAGTATACGACTATTAAGTATAGAAGCAGTTTCCCCCAAAAAAAACAAAAAAAAAATCAGCCAAAACAGAGATATTTATTCAGATCCAGACATTCATTCCTGTTTAATTACTAAAGCACCTACAAGACAGCTTTCAAATGCAAAAAGCCTGAAAACTTACAAGAGTAGAGGAGATGGATCCCTCTTGTGCCACGTCGGAAGACTAGTCACTGGATCCTGCGCTGTTGAACAGAAATCATATTGCCAAGAGGTTCACACAGCATCCCAGCCAAAAACGCATCATTGTTTATTCACCTATAAAAGATGTATAAGCCAATAATAAAAGCATGAAAGAGTTTACAAGTGTTGAGAGCACTGACTGTAAAAGGAATGGAACTTAAATGTAAGACATCACTTCTCCAATAGCCCCAACTTTCAGCAAAAAGTGGCCACATCCAATGCATCACATCTTTCCAGCAGACCTATGAATTTGCAAGGGGCAATATATCAATATAGGAAGTAGGTAAATATCGTAAAACCTTCGCTCACATCAGTAACAACCAATATAAAATTTTTATATAAAGAAAAACTTTGAACTAAGATTTTGTAACATCAATTTATAAGTTATCATGATAATAAATACCTTGCCACTAGGAGCTTCTTGGAGATAATTATACAGCAATGGAAATTCCTTCCTGAAGTGGCGCTCAAATGATGAAGGAGCACTATGCAACAGATGATAAATCAGCAAATGAATATTTCGTGATCATCCTAGCATAGATACCAGTAAAATAAGGAATTAAAACTACTTCAAAATACTTCTGAAAAGGGATGCGGAAAATAAAGAGAAAAACAGAAGCAATTACATTTATATTCCGCAAAGTCTCATGCTGATTCTTATAGAACAATGGGAAAATGCTATTAGAGGTCCCTGTCCTACAATAAAATCTCCCACAATCCCAGTATGCTGGAACCAATTGTATTTATGGTGGAAATCCAAGTTATACACTCATGTCTCACAAAGAAAAGCATCCTCCTTTTTTCAGGTCTAGTGAACTGATCATTTAGCCATAAGTTCAGGTAGCAGCAACATTCAAGAGTAGATCCATAACTTTGAGTTGAATCTTAGCTGCCTCTATGGTCAAATTCAGATGTTTACTCACCTTTCATCAAGGACAGCAAAATGCAGGGAAGAATAAATAAAGTTGAACACGTATTTACAATATCAAACACTGAGCAGACATCCAGAAAATACGCAATTTGTTTGATGCAAAGTGCAGCACGACAATACCAGCTAAGTTGATGCCTTTATAGTTTAAAGTTGATGTAATATGTACTGTGAAGCGAGACAACATGAAGAAAGAAAGAAACAGCTACAAATTTATGAACCCTTCACAATGATGACCAGGACGCATAAGAAATTTTCCTTGAGTGGAAATGGAAAGGCAATATCTCAAGGAAAACAAAAAAGTTCCACACACTTACTGCATTATGAAAAGTCGAATGACACAATTACATAACCCCTTATAGCTTAAGTAGCTGTGTTGAAATTGGAAATTCTAACAAGTTGGGAAAGGATTAAGCATGAGGTTGACTCAAACGAATCATATGGAAATGGCAACATCAGTAAACACAACCAACAAAGAGCTATAAAAGTGAGACTGGAAGTTCGAAATAGAAGATAATCACTCTATTTTTCACCATTACCTATAGGGAACGACATATGGAGCAGCAATCACACAACGGACCTGAAAAAGCTCTGCAAGGTTCCATCCCTCCTATATTGTCACGGAAAGTGATTCCTTCAGTTTCAGGTACATAAGTACTTCCAATGGTCTACATCCTTTTCAGGATGTAACTTACCAATGATAAATGACTAGTATGCTACATCAATTTAATAACTAAAAAGCTTAAAGCAGAGGAAGAGACGGGCATTCTTCCTTTTTTTTTGCTTTTCCAATTGGATTATGATATGCTGCAATAAACAGATGTTATCTTCAAAACTCGATATAAAGTTGTATTTTTTAACAGTACAGTGCTGGTTTAAGACTTATGAAAGCATGTTCATATTAACAGCAATAGTTACAGCTTTTTGGCCAGGCAGAAATGCATCTTCGATTGTGAAATAAAAGTACCAGAGCAAAGAAGTTGATCAAAACAAAGTCACCGGCAATGACTTCTTCGAGTCCAAAGATACTCTCAACTGCGGATAAGCATTCTTGTCTGTGTGCGCCGGTAATGCTCCTCTTCTGTAAAGAAAACGATGGTGCTGATGATCCTATATAAATGAATGGTAGATCTTCAGATTAGTGATCAAGGATAGAATCTTCTCTCTGCATTACATAAATATGTATCTTTTTTTTTGTAAAATACCATAAACAATGTCCCCTATAGGAACCAAATGTATTGAGTAACCAATACCTGCACGGGTAGTATCTTCCTGAACAGCAAGAACAGGCGGTGATGAAATTGGCACATGAGTCACACCACTTTTGGCCAAATGGGCACTCAAACTCTGCAAGAAACAGCAAGAAACTTGAACTGTCTGATAAATTCGTGCATAGAACTAATTTATAAGCATAAGAGATAAAACATCTCCCAAACAAAGAAAACTAGTTGATCTCAACTCGTCTCCAAATACTAGACCATTAGTCACTCATAACATATCAGAAGTTAAAAAAAGAAGAAAAGAAGTAACTTCTTGATCAGGTTACACATCTTCATCTTCATTGTCGATGAGAAGTACCTGGTGCGCCGAATGAGTGACGAAGAACACTCTGTAGTCCTTCATTTCACCACCAAATGCAGCAGCGATCGCCTGGTGATTGCAATGGACCCAAAATAGAAAAATCAAGAACGGTTGAGCACTTCGCTAGAATTACAAGAACGTGGAAAGACTAATGGAGCCGCGACGGTGAGGCGAGGCCATTACGGCGATGGGAAAAACGTCGCCTTTCGTGCCGAAGGCCATGAACAGAGCGATGGGTTTCGTCCTCTTCTTCTTCTCCTCCTTCTCGGATTCGCTCGTATTCGACATGGAGGAGCGCAGGACAGACAGATTCGACCAGCTGAAGGTGACAGACGTCGTTGGACTAAGCTTTGCTTACTGCTTTTCGGGGTAGAGCGTGGAAAGGACTTGATGCTTCGTTTGAACAGTCAAGCATTTCATGGCCCATTCGGCCCATTGGCCTGGCCTGGGGAGATCAACTCGAGAGGTGTTCGATTCGCACCGGAACCTCGAACGGCCGGGACACTGCGACAAGCCTCACTCCGACGGTCCCCTTCTAGGCTCGTTGAAGTTTCGAGGCAACCCATGAAACCTCTGTCTCTCACTCTCGCTCTCTCTCTCACGTTTCCGTGGAATGGCTGATGCTTTGAGCTCCAGTGGGTGACGTTTCTTCCGACAGTTCGTTTTGGGTTTTGGCTGATTTACCGCCAAATTCCGCCGGCCATCCCGGAGCTTGGGTCCATGGAGGATTTGAAGACTGCCCTTCACGAGCGGTGCCTGGCGGTCTCTTCTCTTCCGGAGAAAGGCCGTTGTCTCCTCGCCGCCAGAGACTTCCGCCCAGGTCCCTCCCTCCCTCTCTCTCTCTCTCTCTCTCTCTCTCTCTCTCTCTCTCTCTCTCACCAAGCAAACGTTGGTATTGTCGACGTTAATATCGTTGTTTTGATGCAGGGGAAGTGATTATCAGGCAAGAGCCGTATGTTTTTGTGCCGAACTCCGCAGAGCCGAGGTGCGATCGCTGTTTTGCCTCGACTCACCTGAGGAGGTGTTCGGCTTGCCAGGCGGTTTGGTTCTGTGGGAGCTCTTGTCAGGTATGCAGCACAGAGCTGGCAATTTCGGTGAAGTTGCCTTGTCTTGACACTGTCTCTCATTAGCATTATGCTCAAATAGAAATTTTTTGCGGGCAATCACCTGATAGTATAGTGAAATTAATCTATTCGGTACTTCGCTCGTGAGGAATGGTTTGATCTATGAAGCTAAAAAGAATAGTGGAGAGAAGTTTCTGTGAAGTGGATAGTGATCGCTTTGTGAGTCCCGATTTTGAGTTGAGTGTTGTGGGCGATTGTGTCGAGTTACTACTATTCACTAATGTGCGCAGAAATCAGAGTGGAAGGTGCACCGGCTTGAATGCATGGCTGTAGCAAGGCTTGATAAGGAAAAGAGGAAATCTGTTACCCCGTCCATACGCTTGATGATTAAGCTCTACATACGAAGAAAGCTGCAAGATGAGAAGGTTTTTTTCCCCCTATGTTCTTCCCCAGTAGTTTCAAATTTCATTAGACTTTATTTTTCATCCATTGAATTTGTTGATTTTCTCTTGCTTTTGACTTGGCTATTGACTTGCTATACTTCTGTCTTGCTGGCGAGTTGTAGTCTCAATCTTGACCTTCATTTGAAGATCGCTTCTGGAAGAAGTTTTTTGGGTCGTCCCTGTAAATAAAATGATTGTTTGTATTCTGTTGTACTAGCGCTTGGCTAGTTTATGCACCTCTTAGGCAGAAGTCCAGTCAAGTTTCTTTGCTATAAACTTTAACTAGAAAAATTAGAGAAGTCAAATATTGGCAAAGAACAAATCAGATCTCATGTATTTTTGATGTAAAGAACGAACGGTATTATCAGGAGGATATGAGCAATATAATCACCCTTTGTGCTTCACTTTATTTTATCAATTTGTTACTGAGCAGATTATTTATCCATGGTTAGTGAGATGTGATATTTTGAAGTTTCTTAAGTTGAACATTTATCTTTAGATAGTTAGAACTCAAATAATTTTGATTTCCTTTTTGCTGACATAGTCAGCATAGATGCACATTTTTGTTGTTATTTTGAAATTTTCCAGTACTTTGACAAGCATCCATAGTTTGCTGTCAATGTTGCTGCCATTGATGACAGTAATATATTTAGTGGGAAAGAGGTGAGTTATCATATGTATCTCTACTTCCAATGGATGTTTGTCTTGCTTCACAGAAACAGAAAATATGGATTCCCACTTTTTTGGACCTGGTAAGATTGGTGTCTTTGCAATACTGTGACTAGCATAACAAAATCAACTGTATTTTCTTGTATAAACTGTTTGAGTTTCCAGTTCTTATGATGTTCTTCTATGGAGAGAGAATGCTTGCGAATTTATTTGGTCAGTGTGCAGAATAACTTCTGGCATCCATCCAGGCAAGCACATCATTAATCAATAATTTGTTTGCTTCTGTGCAGATCATATCGACTACTGCAATGGACAATTATAGTCTGGTGGATGCTTTGGTGGCCCGTATCCTTTTTAGGCTTCTTTGGTGTAGTCATTGGTCATAGTTTGGTATTACGATGTGTTATTGATTTTCCAGTTTACTGTTTTCCCTAAACCTCTCTGATAAGACATGTCGGAAATTGATGAGAAGCAGCTGGTGCTCTATGCACAAATGGCTAACCTCATTAATAGAATACTCCAGTGGCCCGAGATCAACATCAGAGAAGTTGCCGAGAACTTTTCCAAGGTCCATTCTGAAAAACCTCATGCCTGCTGTCTTTGCTGCATAGGCATAGATCTTTGTTACGAGTGCAAATATAAATTCCTTTCATACAGTAGTTGTCCCTCTCCCATGTGCCTAGAGTGTACTCTAGTTTTGCATGGAGTGCTGCTTTCTAGAGAGCTTTCTGTATCTTATATTTTTGTCCCTTAAAGTGGTGGGCAAACCATGGACTTTGGAAACATAAAGATTTGTGTCTTGATGTGTAACGTAGCATGTAGATTAACTGGTGTACTGTTGGTACATTTGACAATATGTCACAGTCATTTGGAATCGGATGAGAACTTTTACTTAATGAAGATTATATGCTGCCTATACGTGCAATGTCCATCAAAGCAATTGTAATCAGTGACATCTGGAAATATCTTTTAGTTTTGAATTTTTTGTTTGCTTGAATGTTTTGAAGTTGGTTTACCTGCTGATGTGCTAAAAACCCAGCTAATATGCAGCTTTCATGTAATGCACATACAATCTGTGACAGTGAGCTCAGACCACTAGGAACTGGACTCTATCCTGTCATCTCTATAATCAATCACAGGTAGCTGCCCTATTGGTCTGACATCTTCTATGCCTGCCATTACAATATTTTGCTGCTGACTTGCTTGTATAGCTGCTTGCCAAATGCAGTATTGCTATTTGAAGGAAGGATGGCTGTGGTTCGTGCTGTACAACAAATAGCGCAAGGTTCTGAGGTAGTCAGTGCTCTTTTTCTCGGTTCACCTGCTTCCCTCTTGAACTGGAGACTGACTTATCATTTTTCAGTTCACTGCTGAAATTCCTACTTAACAATAGGGTAACTGGTGGTTTTTCAGTGGAACTTTAACATGACATCCGGGAATAATCACAGATAAACTCGTTTCCAGTATTCTGACATGGTGATTACCGTTGCTAATGCGTCTTCCAGTCCGTCAGACTCCCGATTATTAAATTTTTAACTATATTATGCTGCATGAATTTTAGCTGTCAGGCTGCAGAATGCTGTGATCTTAATTGGGAATTCTTAGCACTCGGCTATATCTTATCTAATTTAGGAATATATAAAAAATCTGATTCAGGAAAAATCACTGCTTCTGATCAGTCATGAAATAAGGTTTATGGTATTGTAGATGCAAATGTGCATCAATGTGGATTTTTGACTTGGACCTTCTATGATAGAAAATTTTCTGCTTTGGACATTTTATGAGTCTAAGATTTGATAGTACAATCCAGCAGAATTATATGGAATATGCAGTGGAACCGAAACAAATGCTAGACGCCATCATAAGCTTCAAGAAGAATTAGGTTGGAAAAAGCAAATTTTAAATGTTTTCTCAGATCAAAAGATTTTCGGTGTGAATTTCACTATTGAGTTTGATCAGCAGATTGTTGATGGATCATACTTCTCTAGTGGTTGGATAGAGATTATAAACAATCTAAAAAATAAGAAGCCACCCTTCCAGCCATTCGATGCCCATTAATGGTGATATCTCTTACCTTCCTTTCATTATCATTGCCTAACTAAAGGGTTGCTGGATGGGGCTGAAAAAGGAGTGCTGAAACTTTTAACCACTGAACTTTAAGCGTTAGTAACTTTAAGACCCTGAACCTAAACCTATACACAAAACCAGCCACAATGTTCCGGTCAGTGTATTGGTATAAGCATTTTATTGCTCGTGGGTTATGTAGCACTAATTCACATAAATGTGGTCAAATTGCCTGTGCACAACCTGGTTGTTGTAGGATTATAACAAATCAGAATTTTGAGGCTGTTTGTTTTATCGTGTATTTCCTTTCCCATTACTCCAACATCTCATGGTTTAGAAAAATGCTTTGATGATTATACCTCTGTATGAAATACTTTGGTGCATCGAGCATTGTCGTGCTCATACTGCATTCTGTCATGTTGACCAGAAATATTTTTTCTGCAAGGTCTTGATAAGCTACATAGAAACTGCTGGAAGCACTACGACTAGACTGAAGTCTCTTAGAGAACAATACCACTTTGCTTGTGCATGCCCTCGCTGTGACAAATTGGTAACTTTCTACATTAAGAGTTTCATTATTATTGCTCATGTTGCATCTTTTCTCGACATTTGAGAATGTGCAGTTTTTTCACTGTTTGGGTTAACAAAGGTAAATTCATCATTAAGGGGCAACCTGATGATATCAAAGAAAGTGCAATTTTGGAAGGCTACAGATGTGGAGATGACAGATGCTCTGGTTTCCTGCTCTGTGACTCTGGTATGCGGATCAAGCTTCAGCTCTTTCATTGAATAGCTGAAGTTTTTCACATGGTTTTCCTTGAATATGCAGAGAAACAAGGATTTGTGTGCCAACAGTGTGGACGTGTAAGGAACAAAGAAGTGATAAGAGGCATTGCTAGTGAAATTAAATTGATGTCACAGAGGACGTCATCGTCTATGTCCCCTAGCCGTATCCTTTTGTCACAGCCATTGCTGTAACTAATTTTGGCAGCATGTTTATGTAACGTCTGTATTACCTGAATTTCTCTCACTGCATTTTAATGGTGTAAAATTTCACTTTGGACGACTTCTTTTTTCTCAATGTTCCCATGTCAGAACAAGTCATAGAAAGGTTTAAACTTGACTTCTTATAATGCATGAAGAAGCTGTTTCCGTCTATAAGATGATTGAGAATCTTCAAGGGAAACTATATCATCCTTTTTCAATCATCTTGTTGCAAACCCGAGAAAAGATATTGAAGGTAGTTTGTTTTTCTCCTTAGTCCTATTATATCTTCTATATCTCATTAAGAGAATTTTATAAGCATATGCAATTCTGTTGTCTTGAACATTTTCACTTTTGTACCCACCCATCGGTGGCCGCGTTGGTTTGCGCTCAGTTCCTTTCACGAGAGGTCCTGGGTTCAAACTCGCCCATCGGTGATTTAAGTGGGGGGTCGTGGCGGTGGGATGCTGCGCTAGCCCCCCTCGAGGACTAGTCGGGCATCACCGCTGGTTTGAGCCCTAGTTCGCCGGCCGCGCGGACATCTCGATTATCAAAAAAAAAAAAAAAACATTTTCACTTTTGAAAGATAGTTTGTTTTGGTGTTGTCCGGCTACCAGAAATGAAGTCTCTTGATCCTAAAAGTAGGAGATATGACAATATATAGAAGTGTGTAGTGGAGAACTAGTTTCAGCAAATGAAGTAACATATGATTTGTCAAATTTTGAGGTAATTAATTTGCGTGAAGTGGGAAATGTCTTTTCTACGGCATCATTTGATTGATTCCAGTTTCCATTTTTCTCAAGATTTGTCTGCCAACGAATAATGCATCAGATAGACGGTGTTGATTTTCCTCATTATTCTTATGTTTTCTCTGTAGAGTGCTCGCTTCTGTGAATTGTAGCTAGGTGTTATCTTATCCTTTAATGAGGAATGAATGTGTCTGTATACTTCTTGTGGTTCCAAATTGTGATCTGACTTGTCCTTGTGTTAGTTGCTTAACATTTGAAGCTTTTGTGAACTGCAGATGTTGATGGATCTGCAAGATTGGAAGGAAGCTCTGGTGTACTGCAAGCTAACAATTCCAGTTTATGAAAGTATGTCTTTTTTTTTATGGATATTTTTTGGGAATTGTCAGAATTTTTTGAGCAATTCAGGGTACACAAATTATACATACACAAGACAGATCTTATCAAGTTTGCATGTCATACTCTATTGATGCTCACAGATAAGGTAGAAATAAGTGCATGTGAAATAGCGAAGCCATTCATCTTTGAGTTTAGTGAGTGGAGTGCTATGATAACTAATGAGCCTTGCTACAACAAGTTCTGCTGAACAATCTGCTTTTCTGTTGGTATTTTCCCTCTGAACACCTCTCTGACTTTGTGCTGCAGGGGTCTATCCAGGGTGCCATCCTTTGCTTGGGTTACAATACTATACCAGCGGAAAACTTGAATGGTCTGTATGTTTTTCTGGATTTTTATTGTCCGTCTTCCATGCTTCTTCCTTTTCCTTCCCCACATTTAGTCTTTTAACGCTAGGCTGTTGGATTCCATCAACTATTGATTTTTCAATGAGGTACATGCAGTACCTTCACTTTGTTGGACAAGTTACTGATTTAAAATAACGCTACATGCACTTATGATAGATTTGAGACCAAGCAATGCGCGATCTGTTGCAGAACTATTGGTGTGCTCAGTCTAGAATTTGTTATTTGTTTAGTGATGTTATTTCAAAGAGCAATACTAACAAGCCATCACCTGGAATAGAGAGGATTTTTAGGACATGGAAAGCAGCTTTACAGGATGAACGTATAACCATAGCTTGTGTTGTCCTAAAATTAGGCACTCTTAAAACGTTGTGTTCTTGTGACCACAAGAATAGTTTTAGCTATAACAAGGTTTATCAGATTTTCTTCGTTGTAAAGCCCTCTCCTGCTCTTTTCTGAAGTTGAAAACACGACTTCATCAGAATCCTCTTGATTGAATTTTATACCTGTTCATCAGTCTGTTGTTTCTTGTGGAAGTAATGATACATAATCTGCTTAAAGGACTTGCTCAGCCATTTTGACGTTGCTTCGTGCATGAAAATGGCCTTAGAATTCGCCCCCACCCTCTATGGAATGAACCGAACTTTGCCCTCAGTTTCAAGCTTTGCTATTTAACATGCGGCAGGTTACTTGGTGACACGGTAAATGCTATCAAATCACTGACCAAAGCCGTCGACATACTGCGCGTGACTCACGGGACAAATACAGAGTTCGTGAGAGACCTCATGATGAAACTGGAAGAAGCGCTCGCCGAAGCTTCTCACATCCTTTCATTTGCAGATGAATAGCACATTGGAACTCGCATGCAGCACTTTTTCTAAGGCCAGTGTACAATATGGAAGTTGCCCATTTTGAGAGTTTCCTTGATTGCTTGTGACATTCATGGTTTATAGTAAATGGAGGCATTTCGTTCCGAAGTCTCCCTCTTGAACGTTTTCGATCTGCTTGCGAGTATTTCGAATTCTGGACTGTGTATATTGCGAGGTGATTTATCTCGAACTGTCAGGCGGGTCTATTCGGCCTCTCTCTCGGTCAGAACATGGCGAGGAAGGCCTCTGTCCCAGAGAGAGAAAATTATCTGAAGTGGAGATGAAAATTTTTACCCGTTGATCAAAGCAAAAGGATAGAAACTTGATTACCACAGGAATGTGAGTGACGGGAAACTTTCAGGCACTGTTTGTCTTATGCATAGGAGCTGGACTTGAATCTCCGGTTTTGTTTCCCATTCATCTATATCATATAATTAGATAATCATACACCGAACAAGAATATTATTTATAATTTAATAATTAATGTAATACTAATAAATTTGGTTACTAATTGAGTGAGGGAAAAAGGAGGGAGGCTTTTTCAATAACATAGTTTGATAAATTATAAATTTTAACATGTCCCGAACACGCAGTTCTTCCGTGTACAAAAATTTGAAAATTTTTTTTCCATGTTGGTAAATCTTAGCAAGGGTTCGAAAGTGTCAAAAAAATGTTGGTGAAATAAATAACCAATAACTTGTTGGTAACTTATCAAGAGTTTATGACATTACCAATTTTGTTTTTATAGTTTGTTAATTGGCAATTTTTGTGCTAACTTACCAACTTTTATTTGCATAAACTTATCATTTTTCAAACTTACTCTTTTATACGAAATCACCAACTTAAATTTGAGTGATATATCAACTTTTTGATAGATCGAATTACCGACTAGTAATGGGTTAACAATTCTTATTTGATTTATCTACCGAAGTTTAATTTTTTTTTTAATTCACCGATTTTTCTGAATTATCAATTTTTGTTAGCCACGCCAAGTTGGGTTGTGACTTGCAAAGGAGGAGGATGCTTTAGTCAAAGAGAAAAAGCGTTTTGTCTGCTCAAAAACTTGCACTTTAAAAACGTATTTACTTATATTTCTTATATACTTCGTGGATTTTTGTTAGTTCCGCTATAGAAATTTGCGCACGAGCTCCGCATAAACCGTGCTTATTTAACTACTAATAATCTGCGACGAAAAAAAAAATAATCCATATTTTATCGCATTTATTAATTTTCTAAAACGTCCTTACTTATCCAACCACCGTCAATACAGCAAAAGCCCATCAAGGTTTAGACACAATAAAAGATTGAGGGGGAGAAATTTATCTTTCAAAAGTTGAGTTCGTTTCGCGAAAAATGAATGATTTGATTTTTTTTTTGCATTTATATGAATGAACGGAAAACACTTTTATTGTCTATGAAAATGTTTAGACATAAATTATCGTTGGTAATGAAAATAATTTTCATTGAGTAATTATTTCGAGCAATGCAAACAATCATTTTTAGGACAATCATTATTCATTTTTCCGCAAAACAATGCCATATACGGTGTACCCGATGATGACGTTGTCATTGCTGATGAGGAAATGATTAAGGTCTATGAGTCTGCTCTTGGAAAATTAGGAGTAACAATATCCTTTCAGAAATCCCTAATTTATGAGGGCGATTCTGCCGAATTTGCCAAGAGATTCTGAGTTCGATATTTGAAGTGTGGACCTAAGTCCTATCTCAATCAAGAGCTTGATGAATCATCCGTGTGTAACGGAATCCACCGGGAACTCGCGTTTCAGATATCAACTTATCAGAGTTTAAGGATTTTTTTTTGAGAAAAAGCCACCAAAAATCCCAAACTTTGTCATTTGTGATACATTTACTCCGAACTTTTTTTTGTGACACCAAAAATCACAAACTTTTTATTTGTGACACATTTACCCCAATGCATTTAGTTCATGGACATTTTCTTCTTTTTACTTTTTTTTTTCCTTTCCAACGAGGGAGCCCTCGCCGGCGTCGGGCGAGGGCGAGGGCGGCCCTCGCCCGACTCAGGCGAGGTCGACCCTTGCCCGGCGTCGAGCGAGGGTCGACCTTGCCGGCATCGGGCGAGGGTCGCCCTCGCCTAGGCGCCCTCGCTCGCCTAGGAGAGGGTGACCCTCGCCGAATTGGGCGAGGGCAGCCCTCGCTCGACGCCATGTTTGCGTCTTTTTTTCTTTTTTTTCCCTTTTTTTTTCCTTTCCGGCGAGAGGGGTCCTCGCTGGTGTCTGGCGAGGGTCGCCCTCGCTCACCCAGGCGAGGGCGATCCTCGCCAGACGCCGGCAAGGGCCCCCCTCGCCAGGCCCTCGCCGGAAAGGAAAAAAAAGAAAAAGCAAAAAAGACGAAAATGCTCATGGACTAAATATATTAGGGTAAATGTATCACAAATAGTAAAGTTTGGGGTTTTTGATGTCATAAAAAAATTTTGGGATAAATATGTCATAAATGACAAAGTTTGAGATTTTTGGTAGCTTTTTTTCCTTTTTTTTTTTCAATAAGCTGGACCACCACGATAATAAGTGTCACGTCGGTAATTTATAGAGTCTCGGAAGTGACGTAATCCATAGGACAATGGCGGCTTTGACTTAACGAAAGCCACGTCAGAGTTATGCCAGCTTTGTCTGCTTGTCATTGTCCACAGAAGGGCGTCGCGTCGGATTATTGACAGATTGTCTCGAATGGAGCCGTGACAGAATGTATTTTGAAGTCACTGGTACAAGCTCGGGTTTCGAATATTGAAATCGCCGTGGACAAAATTTCAGATTTTTCTTGATGGAATCTCCGCAATCCATGTTAGCTCTGTCTGCCCTTTTAGGGTGCGCATGAGAACCATTCTGCGCCCCGGAACAATTTCTGAACAGAAATGATTTTTTTTATTCTGTGCCCGGAAACAATTTCTAGGTATTTTAAGGCGTTTGGTAAACTACACAAAATTTCTATTCCTAAAGTGGAAAAGAATAAAAATGCGTTTGGAAACTACACAAAATTTCTGTTCCCAAATAATAGTTTAATAATATTTTGAATTGTTTAATTTTTTTTTCTTTCTATTTATTTTTTTCTTTGGCCATGGCCGGTCGCCGGCGACCGGCCACAGCCCAGGGCCGGCGAGGGCGTCACGGCCCTCGCCGGCCGCCGGCGGAGGCGAGGGCGAGGCCGAGGGTCGCCGTCGCGACCCACGGCGAAGCCGACCTCGCCGTGGGTCGCGACGGCGAGGGCCGCCTCGCCCAGGCGGCGAGGGTCCAGCCCTCGCCCTCGCCGGCGAGGGCGACCCTCGCCTCCGCCGGCGGCCGGCGAGGGCCGTGACGCCCTCGCCGGCCCTGGGCTGTGGCCGGCGGCCGGCCAAGCCCAACGAAGAAGAACACAAAAATAAGAAAAGAAAAAAAGAAAAAAAACTGATTCTCAAAATTGTGCCGAGAAACAAGAAGCTACTTTTTTTTACTTCTTGTTTCTCTTCCAAAACTGTTTCTCGGCACAAGTTTTTGCAAAAATGTGCCCGGGAACAAATGCGTTTACCAAACGCATTTCTGTTCCCAAACTATTTCTGGGAACAAAAGAACAGAAATTTTTACTATTTGGCACGTTACCAAACGGGCCCATTGTCCACGCGGCCAAATCTAATCTTTAATGGTCATCTGAGATAAAATTGCGAAGGACCACGATCTTGGAATATTGGTGGCACGAAAAAGGAATTTGTTGAGTATCAGTGTCGCATTGACATTGGACAAAGTTGGAAGCTTCTTGGTGGAATTTTTCCTTTTCTATTACTTATTTTATACTTTATCTAGAAAGTTTCTTTTTAAATGCATATTTTATATTGTAAGCGGTTCCAAAGTCGATCTAAGTTTCATCCGGAACTTACTCATTAGAATCGTATCTCAAATTTTTTGTATTTGGAACCTACCCTTCATAACTTAAAGCGTGGAATCTATCGACACGTCCCAGGGTTTACCCGGGTCCCATGCGTATTCTTAATTGGATGATTGCAATGAATCATCACCTCCAATGACCACCATCTATTGCTACAATCCACGTACCGCAATTCATATATAGGCATGCAAAGAACGTGAAATGCTACAACTCACGTACCGCAATTCATATATAGGCATGCAAAGAACGTGAAATGTTAACAAAGTAAAAGTCACGGTCATGGATGTCATCGACAATGAAAAGTCAACCCGTTCCACATTTATCATCATATGCCTTGGAATACTGCAAAATTGCGTGAAAACATAAATCAAGAAACAACACATAAGACTTGTTCCGTGTTGGAACACCTGCCCTGCTGGAACTAATTTCCCCAATTTTCTACGTACCTTGAAACCGAACCGCTTCTCTTAAGAACCCGGTTCCCGATTCTACCTTAGAATCATGCTCATCTCGAGTCATCGGCCTTGCAAAGCACGAGCACGAGCACGAGCACGAGCACGAGCACTTTGACCTTTTTGCCCCTCCGCCGGACAGGCACGCCATCCACGTTCGGCGACAATCCAGAAAAGGTCGTCTCCCGCACGTCTCTCTCCTCTCTCTCTCTCTCTCTCTGTCTCGCTTCACGCACCGTCCGACGATGAAAAAGCGAATCGCGATTCGCCGAAGAAGATGATGCAGTCGAAGCTCTCCCTCGCCGCCCGGCCGAGACCTCCGCCGCCTCCGCCGCGGCCTCCCCCCTCGCCGCCGTGCCGCGGCGGCTCTCGCTCCTCCCGCGGCTCTCCGGCCGCCTCCTCCTCCCGGCGGGCCCAGCGGCTGAAGCTCGTGTGCCGGTCGCTTGGCCACAGGTGGAAGCTGAGCGACATCGACGCCGGTGAGAGCTCTCTCCCTATGGCTGTTCGTTCATTCATTGCGATTCAAGTCCGTAGTTGTTCTCGGTGAGGTTGATGAGCGAGCTCTACTTACGTATGCCGGATTGTCGATGGTTCGATAAGCTGATGGTTATGTTTGCGGCGTGGACTTAGTGAGATTCCGCGGAATCCGGTGCTGTTGCTCTTGTGGCAGGTGCGGTGCAAGAGCAGGTGACGTCGTGGCTGTCTAAGACGCAGAGCTTTCTGAGGGAAGCGGCTTCGCCGCTGGTGAAGAGCGGTCAGAGTAGGAAACCCGATTCGGAAAATGTCTCCGACGCTCGCGACATGGGGGAGATTTTCGAAGGCGAGCGGACGGTGGACCGAGGGATGCCGAACGGGGTTCTCTCCTGGGAAGCTGTTTTGGCCATAGAGCAATTCAGCAGGTGAGCACGTCGATCGATGATGGTCGGAGTTTGGTCGTTCTTCGAGGAAGCTAGGGTGAGGCGCATGGCGCCATAGTTAATAAAAGCTCTTCGCTTCTTATTTCTCTTTTCTAATCATCCATGGCGTGCTTCATTTTCCATTTGCGTGTCAACTAATCCATGGTGCATGTACATAACCTTTTAATGCAGGGTGAAGGGATTCACTGAATTGCCTTTTTGTATCTGTTTGAATTTTCTTTTATCTTTTGTATCTGTCTGACTAATGAAGGAAATGTGTTTGACATTGTGAATTTAAGATATGCAGGATGAATGGATTGACTGGTCAGAAAATGCAGAAGATATTCAAAGCCCTGGTCCCTGAATCCGTATATAATGATGCAAGGAACTTGGTGGAGTACTGCTGCTTCAGATTCTTGTCAAGGGATGGTTCCCATTTTCATCCTTGCCTTAAGGTTTGTAAGCTTAGCATGGGTTTCTGGAAACTATATTTTTTTCTTTATCCACAACCATGTTATGCTCTGTGCTTGATATTAAGTGCAAGGATGCCTGATATATTTTGCACTTCTAATACGATTAGCAGTTTTGAATAACATGAAGAATGTCAAGGTTCTAAAGGGTCGCTAATGGGCCATTTGACTTTTAGATTTCATTGACATCCTCCTACTGCAAAGTTTGATGATTTCTGAAGTGTCCTCTTTAAAATCAAGTGAAAGCATATGCTTTTTTTATTTTAAGCAACTCTACAAGACGGGTTTGATGCAATGATGTGCAACACCAAGACCACCATCATCGCTAAAGAAGGCAAGAAGTATATCTTCAAATCCCCAATCTGTCCGGAACAGTGCATAGGGCCACTACTTGTTGGTCTTGTAGTTATGTTGTGCTAGTTATATCATGGTCGTCCTTTTCAATTGTAGGCCATCCACGAGGCTAATATATCTGAAATCTCTCGCATCAGCCTCCCCTTTCATGGTCATGGGCAAGGTTTTGACCCAGCTGTTGATATCGTTTTAGATGCTGCTTTTGATGGTTATGGTGGTGGAGTAATATCTATAGGAATTACTACGGACCTGTTTTGTGTTCTACAGGGACATAGATAGGAAAGATATATTTTCTGAACCTCTCTCTTAGTGTATTCTCGTTCTCATTTCCATCATCAAGGTTATTTGTTAGGCTGGGAAATGATCCTTAAAGTGTGTTTCTCTAAATGGATAGCTTATCTTTTGGCATGATGTGATCTCTGGATACTTTTGTAACTTGTTTCCAGGAACCTGCATTCCAGAAGCTAATTTTCATAACGATGCTAGCCTGGGGGAGTCCCTACTGTGGAGATGCCAACCAGGATGCTGTGGAGAGAGCTTCCTTTCAGGTTCTTTTCAGCATAATCCTGAAAAAGTGTAATTTAACGTGGCTTTAGTCTCGTTATTTCATCACGACTTGCAAATGTCGAAGATATGTAAACTTAGGGCTTCGAAGGAGGAAACATTTCTCTTTTCAAATGATGTTAAAGCTCAAAAGTCTGATTAATCGGGGGCCTGCCTACTACCTTATTGACAATTTTGTAAAAGACATTTAGTGTTCTTCCGCCTTTAAATCATCATAATACTTAGTGTTTTCTTTACTCTATTTGAGGGCAGTTATATTTTTGTCTCTAATTACTGACGAAAAGGTTTCATGGACGAGTAACATTAAGTTGTCAAGAGTAATAATCTCAATTTGTTTGGTTTTTTCTCGGCTAAACTCACCAAATTTTCATTGCAGCTTCTGTGAAATGGCTTTAGAAAAACTAAATCTTATTGCAGTGAAGCAGATCAATCCGTCTCGCGCGAACTTGATTATTTCCTTAATGTTGGTCCAATACAACCTAAATTGCTAGCTGGAGTAAGACCTATGTGCTTTGAGGGGTACTTGGCCTCACAACTTAGTAATGGGCAAATAAATGGAAGTTTAAATGTCCTTGGTGATGCTTTCAATTCATGAGGCTCATGCATGTGTTTAAAACTTAACTCCAAAAATTGTTATGTCCGACGGATGAAGTGTACAAGTCACAGCTGCCCTTAAACAGACAACTCCGGTCCAGATCCCCAATGAATTTTTAAATTATATTTAATTCTATTTATCTGTGTTAAGAAGGCAATGCTAATTGGAAGTTGACATTTTAGATCTACCTTTAGATCTGCTTATATAACCATAGCCCAAATGTCTTATTAAATCCTACAATTTGCTTCCTCTTCTGTTGTTGTGTTGCTTTTTAATCATTTATTGTATGTGGAATTCTACTCTATTGGTAGTGCTTCTTTGTACTGTTAAAGGCATGAAATAGTGGAGTTGCTTATGCTGATGTGTGAATTGGTGGTCACATAATTCAGACTAAGATTCGCTTAAAGTGAAAACTTGCTTTGCCTTGTTTTTCTAGGGTAAGCTTGTAGGTGAAGAGGCTTTTACCCGAATTGCTCCTGCTGTCCATGGAGTGGCTGATTCATCAACAGTGCATAATCTATATAAGGCACTTGCTGATGAGAATGGCATCTCCTTGAGCTCATGGTTAACTTACGTAGACGAGCTTCTCAAGTAAGCATTGCTTAGAATTTAATCTTAGATTATGCTTGTAGAAAGGAATATGATCAGCTTTGTAGATTTTCTATCATGAGGATTAAAGTTACCGGGAAATTGTACCGTTTTGCTGTGATGTTGTAAATGTTTCTTTCAAATTAAGTAATGAATTATGTGGTTTTTATATATTTGTCTCATGGTATTTAGTTTTGCATCTTTAACCTTCCATCATGCCATACCCTTCCCATTAAAGTTAAAGGCTTGCAGCTAACTGTGATAATTTCTTTTACAAGTGAAGAAATATATTGAATAAGAAAAAAATGTATTAGAATATTGCTAAATTTTAGAACTTTGGTGGTGTTGAGCTATTCTGACTCTCTTACAAGAATGTTACTACTTATTACATATAGTTGTATTTTGAGACATTTTCCCTCCAGTTAAATTGACCCCCATGTGTGCAAATGCATGATGCTAGTTTTTTCAATGGCCGCAACTGTCTCTTAGCAGATGATAATTGGAATTTGTACTGTTGCCATGTAGGGTACATGAAGGACGAAAATTGTATCAGGCTCGAGAATGTACAAAGATCTCTCTGGAGCAGGTCTTATGTATTGGCTCTAGCAGGAAAAGGCCTGTGCTTAAATGGGAGAATAATATGGGATGGCCGGGAAGTGTTATCTTGACAGATAAAGCAATCTATTTTGAGGTAATAATATAGTAGGGTGTCATGTATTCGTGATGGTTCGACCAAAAAAAAAAAAAAAATGTATTCGTGATGGCTCATAATGTCACGCAATGTTTCTGGTTTGTTTGGTTTACTGTTGTCCTTCCTTCGAAGAACATTGTGAATCGGGTGGCCTACCCTTAATGGCCCAAAGTATTATGATTCACTTGCATATTAAGGGTACTGAAGCAGATGAAGTAATGAAAGTCAGCTTCACAGTTTTGAAAAGTAGCCCACTTTCATTAATGGGGAAAATCAGAGAAATGAAAGGAAACCCGACAAAGTTTACATACAACAAAGACGTTGAGAATCACAGAGGGGCTGTATACACCATGTGCATGTGCGAAAGCATTGTTGGCAATTTAAAAAAAGTTGTGATAATGTATCAAAAAAATGATAAAGGCATCAGAAATAGAATTGAAGATAGTGAATATAAAGATTGATTTGAAGTTTGTAATTTCCCTTGCCAAATTGTTGTTCCTCTGGACTTCAGCTTGAAACTGGGTCAGAAGTCCTTTCCACCTAATGGCGGATCTTCTAAATGTTCATGGACCTTTTTGACTCATAGAAAGGACCCTAAGGAGTACATGATGAATTATCCCAATTATATTTGCCAAAGCTGTTGGTCCCACAGAGAGGGAATTGTACGATAGCTTCACAAATTCTGATATTTATTTTGTGCGAGAAATTCTTGCTTATAACATTTCATTTCATTGGCCCTGTACTGTAGGCAGTTGGTGTAACGGGACGCAAAGATTCAGCAAGGTTAGATCTTACAAAACCTGGAGCATGTGTGGAAAAAGCAAAAGTTGGGCCTTTGGGATCTCTTCTTTTTGACTCTGCTATCTCTATTTCTTGCGGTCCTCAGTGAGTAAGCTTCTGTTGTCAGTCTCAGCAGCATATTTTCTATTTTACCTGTTCTTTAGTTGTTTATGTGATAGTAGTTGAAGATCGACTGTTCAGAGAAATTCACTTATATGGATGAAGATGGACCAAGTCGACAGAAAAGGCAGTCTGTTGCATTTTTCCTTATACCTGCTAACATCTGCTAGTACGGTTCACTATGACGGAGAAATGAAGGAACCAGCATGTTTGGTTTAGCAGAATGTAATTGTTAAGTACGAAAATAGTGCAAATATTCGATCCAATTATCTGTACACTTAGGAAAGAAGGTTTGGGGGTAGTTATAGAACTATATCTTTGAGTATTGGATGCTTGTTGATGCATACTTTTGGTGCTATTGATCATATTCAGACAAATTTCCCATGCGTTTATCTGATGATTATTCTGGAATGATGTATTGCATTTATTATAGTGTACTCATTTGTTTTGCTTCCTGAGTTTGACCAATTGAGGTAAATCTAGAAATACCAATCTCAAGGCGTAGATTAATGAAAGCTGTTTTAATGAGACAGAAGGCAAGTTTATGGTGTAGATTAATGAATTAGTATTAATTACACACGAGTGGTCATTTTGCTCTGCGATTTATGTCTCCTCTAGACTTGCTGTAGAGCATTTAAGGATGCGATAAGTTGCGAGGTCATCTCACAAGCCCTTGTCGATCATGTTGCCACTGCAGATCTATTGCAAAATAATGAAAGCTTCCATTGTAATAGTGAGAAGATTAATCTCAACCGACTAGTGGTATAGTCTACATTCTACCTGTCAACTGTGTTGTTTCCGCCATTGCATATCACCCACCTCTATTTTAAAACTACTCTCTTAACAAGATTGTCAAAGCTAAACAAACCCTCGAACCTCTCTCAAAAATCTTCTAAAAATCTGAATAGTTTTCAGAAATATCTTTGCTTTTTAAAAAAAATTTCAAAGCTAAACTGTATGTTGTTCTTCTAATTTTTTCAATCAGAATTGTTGCTATATGAAATACCAACCACATAATAGCAAGGAGAGGTATTGTTTTGTCCAATTTGGTCACAATGTGAATATGGTAACTGATTACTTTCGTGTTTTATGTGTTAAAAAATAATAGGTGATTGCCTAAAGCAAATCGTAACATATATCTGAAACCTAAATGATAAGGGATGAAATCTGAAAGGTCCTGACTGTCAAATCTGCAAGAAGCAACGGGAAAGGGAGATTATAAGCCTCCTTTAAGAGCTGAAATTTACAATTCATGGTTCCTAGCTTCTGTAGATTCTAAAATAAGCCCTGATAGTCAACAATGACTTGCGACCACTGATAAGTTAACTGTGAGTTTTAAAGCACACAGGTTGGCAAGTAGAACTTCACTGACATTATGAGGGTGTGGTGTTTTTTTCTTATACAAGATATTCACTTGCAAGTGGAGCTATTGTAGGAAATAACTTCATCAGCACATGGAGAGTACATTTATGTTATGTATAGGAATTGCCGGTGTAATGCCACTAAAAATTGTCAAAGCAGGAGTGGTTTCATTGCAAGGCTTGAATGTGTTCTATTGGTTTATCTGCATTGATCCTTGTAGATTGTTCTTTTGCTGTGTCTGTATTTTCAGCTCAAAACAGTGATGTATACGTAGTCCTAAATTTCTATGTAACTGCATGCAGGTCAAAGACATGGGTTTTGGAATTTGTTGATTTGGGAGGTGAGATGAGAAGAGATGTCTGGCATGCCTTTCTATGTGAAGTAATAGCTTTGCACAAGTTCATCCGTGAGTATGGACCTGAAGAAAGTGATCAATCCATCTTTCATGTGTATGGAGCGCATAAGGGAAAGGAACGAGCAATCATGAGTGCCATTAATAGCATAGCTAGACTTCAAGCTCTTCAATTTATGCGTAGGTTGTTGGATAATCCCCTCAAACTTGTTCAGTTTTCATACTTACAGAATTCACCCTATGGTAGTGTTGTTTGCCAAGCCCTAGCTTTGAATTTTTGGGGTGGACAGCTAGTCACAAGGTATACAGAAGCAGGTTCTCCATCAGATCAAGAATCATCGCCTTCTGATGTAATATCAGAAAATACCGGTCACATTTATGACATAGATGGAAGCATATACTTGAGAAAATGGATGAGATCTCCATCTTGGGTTTCCAGCTATTCCGTCACTTTTTGGAGGAATGCATTAATAAAACAAGGTCTTGTATTAAGTAAAAATCTTGTTGTGGCTGATGCAAGCGTGGTAGAAAAAGCAGCAACTACATGCAGAAAGAAAGGCGAGATGGTTGAAAAAACACAAGCGACAATAGATGCTGCAATGCTGAAGGGAATCCCCAATAACATAGACCTTTTCAAGGTAGGATTTTCTTTTGTCCTTTCCTTTCTCATGTCTCTTGGTCAACTATAATTAGTTAATTCGTACGTTTTTTTTTTTTGCATCTACTGAAGCTGGTTGTGTTTTTTTTTTTTGGAGGGGGGGGTTGTGTTGGGGGTTGTTGCTCCCTTGCTGCCGTCATTATGAGATTTCCTTTTTTTGATCAACAAATGTTAACTTGATGCTTCTTATTGTGGTATTTGAAGATCGTCAAACTATTGTATTTCGGTTAAAAAACTTTTCATTTTGCAGGAAATTATATTTCCTTTGACAATCGCTATCAGAAATTTTGAAAGGCTCAGACGCTGGGAGGAGCCTCATGTCACCATCTCATTTCTTGCATGTGCATATACCTTGATATTCAGGTAGGCTTTTGACATGCTGTCATTAGTCGTGGAGAGAAACCTTCAAAATTTTCTTTCAACTATTAGGAAGTTGATACTTGATTTAGAGAACAAAACATGCAATGCAATGAGATGGTTTGAAACTATAATTTGACAAGTTGGGATTCATATATTTCATGTTCACAGATTGTTCTTTCTCTGAATTTAGTACTTTGAACTGATTCTTAAATCATTTGTGCCCACTTTCAACTCGCAAGGCGAAAAAATTGTTGTGAACACTTTTCCTATATGACCTAGGACATGCAGATTGTGATGCTAAAAAATCAGAAAGTTTAAAATGTGCCTTCTGTACCTTGGAGATTAGAAGATGACAATTGGTTTTATGATGTTTCAAGTAGGCTTTAACTTTTAGCACTCCTTTGTGTTTGATGATTTTTCAAGTAGTAGCACTCATCGGCAACATGATGTAATGCTTTGCAGGAATTTATGGTCATATGTATTTCCATCGGCACTAATTATTCTTGCAGCTGGTATGCTGACATTAAAAGGACTAAAGGAGCAGGGCCGCCTTGGAAGATCTTTTGGATCAGTTACGATTCGTGATCAGCCACCTTCGAATACCATTCAAAAAATCATAGCTGTGAAAGATGCTATGCGTGATGTTGAGAACTATCTCCAGAATCTCAATATTTTACTTCTAAAAGTACGAACAATTGTGCTTGCTGGTCAACCTCAGGTACGTTGACATGACTGACTAATAGATGTTCTTTCTTTGAAGCATTTCGTAATATTCCTGAACATCCTTTTTTCTGCTCCTATAAGATAACCAACAACAACAGCTACCAATAGCCTTTTATCTCCAAGGATAGCTGGATACATGGATCATTTTGTTCCTTTGCACTCTATCATGTACAATGTCCTCTCTAATGGTACTCAAGATCTTTCTTCAAATTCAAAGAACTCTGCTCATTTCATTTGCCCTTCTCACTTGCATCTTCATCGTAATAGTACAGTTGTGCCATTTAAGTAAATCTCGTTTGTGTCAGGTAATTTTTGTGATTCCATTTAGTGACTTTTCTTCTGATATAGTACGTGATGTGATCCATTATTTCCCTATCACATTATAGTGCATATTACTGTACATAGTTCCACCTTCTTGAAAAAAAGTGAAAAAAATGAAAACAATTAGTTCCTATCATTTATTAGGTGCATTTAGTATTATAGTTTCTACCTTACTAGAGGGGGAGTGAAGATCTAAAGCTGGAAGAGAGTGAGTCCGTGTCAACACATTTATTTGGGAAAAGTTAAACTTCGGGTGTGTTTGTTTAGCAGAAAATGAATGATTTGGAAAACGTTTTCCAAAAAATGATTTCTTGTATTGCTTACAAAAATGAATGAACGAAAATATTTTCATCGTCCACGAAAATATTTAGACATAAATTATTGTCAATAATGAAAATATTTTTTATTGACTAGTTATTTCAATCGACACAAGTGATCATTTTTAGAAAAATATTTTTAAAATCATTAATTTTCCATGAAACAAATGGAACCTTGTTTTATCTATTCAAGTTTGTGGATTTAGTACCATTAACATATTGTCTACTTGATCAGTTAGTACAAATTACATATTTCAAATTAAAGTTACTGTGGCACATTCTGAGTTTGTTTTAATTAGATCGAAACCTTACATTTTTATAATTAAGCTGAAACCTCTTATTGGACTAAAAAAATAAAATAATGAATATTCCTTAACTTTGTTTTCGCCTTTCATCCAAGTAAACTGAAATTGTGATGTAATCTATTCTCTTATACAGCTCATAATAGCATGTGGCATCATGTCATCGGCTTGAAAGCTTGCCCAAAATGAAATAGAATTAACCCACTATCAGGTGCTTTGCTATGGTTTTTGCCTAGGACACACGTTAGGTTCTATTTCCTTTCAGGCAAGCATTCTATCCTATGGACATGATGCTCTGAGTTGCTATGGTTTTTGTTCAAGGACTCGTTGGATTCATGTCATTGCTTAATTGGATTAAGGCATAAACGAAAAGTAAAGAAAATTCTATTATTTCAAATTACGCACTGATAAGAGGTGTTGGTCTGGTTTCTATGAACACAGGGTTTTGACTATAATTTAGCCAATACTCGGGATGTGTCAAACTAAATTATGCAAAAGTTATCGCAACTTCTAATTTCCAGGTCATATTTTTTGTAAAATCCTGGAGCAATTAACTTGAGAAGCTCTAGGTTTATGGCTCGCTTAATTCTTATCTTCACCAAATTCACATATGTATGAACTCTCGGATAGTCCACAGTTGAGTTTGACCATACGTTACTTCTACTAAGCTCCCATTAATATATATGCTCAATCCTGTAAGGCAAATATGAATTTTATAATTCTAAATCTGTTATCAACATGTATTATTGTAAATTACTATTTCTTGAATTTTTAATTATGCTATTCCATCTGCAGCATGCCCGCAGGTTTCCATCACTAGTTATCTAATTCTAAGATAGTAATGTTAGGACTTTGTACAATCCTATTCACAACTTAGAGGACTGGTGCTGTCCCCAAAGGTAACACTTGACCGGCCTGATTTTATCCCATCTGCTGTTATATAAAGGTTGTGTCTCAAGCCACAACGAGTTGACAACTATGCTGTTGTCATTACTTTCAAGTCTTGTATGATCGCATTCTTTCTGCGGCTTGATATTGTGCTGGTTTCTTGGTTATAATTTAGTCTTCAACTCTTCAGTAGCAGTAGTATGGTATAGGTGTAGCTAATGACTTATCTAATGCTCTGACCTTCTACCTAATTGACATATGGGGCTGTGCCGTACTGAGCTATATAAATAAATAAATAAATAAAGGATTATATCGAGATCTCAGGAAGTGCCGATGCTTTGTGTAATGTTTTGCTTATTACCTTTCTGTGTCTCTATATGGCATTAGTCTCTTGATATATCTATATTTGATGTTTGACCGATCCTCTTTCTCTCTCTCTCATGAGTATGCATGCATGAACCATTTCCCGAAGTATGTGTCCGGAAAGCCCTTATATAATTCTGTCCTCTTTACAGATAACAACAGAGGTTGCCCTGGTCCTGTTATCTTCGGCGACGATCATGCTCCTTGTCCCGTTCAAATATATCTTTAGTTTTCTTCTGTTCGACCTCTTCACACGGGAGCTAGACTTCCGGAAAGAAATGGTTCGGAGGTTCATGATTCTCCTAAAGGAGCGTTGGCATATGGTACCAGCCGCACCCGTCGTAGTCTTGCCTTATCAAAATGAAGTGTCCGGGTCGCCCAACGGAGGAATGGTGATTGACAAACAAGAAAGATCGCAAGGCAATTTGAGGGGCGGCAATCAGCTATAAGCGGTGAACTTTCCCTGCTACTTCTTTCCTCATTCGTGTACATAAAATATTTTTCGAACGTATCTGGTAATTAGGACCTTTTCTTCTCTCTTCTACAATGAAAACAAAAAATAAGAAAATACGGGATATTGCTCGCCGTTCTTCAGTTCATCATGTATACGTGCATTTTAGTATTTTTTTTTCCTTGCAATACTTGCTAATACACTTTGTGCCCACTTTGAGATATCACTTGGACAGTGTAAACACTGGAATGGGCCTCGAAGTTCTGTACCATTCTCTGCGCTGTCTGAAACGCAGGAGAAGTTCTAAAACCAGAAACAAAAATAAGAAAAATTGAGCAAGGTTAAGATGTACAAATGCAAAATTGACTTACGGAAGAAATCCTAAAAATTAGCAGTGCCAAGATCATCATGATTATAATCAAGTGCTGATATACTTGTGGACGTAGCATGCAACAGAGATCTGGGGGCACAAGCGGAGAGATCTTATTACTTGGAGATCCATAAAATACCTACTAGTCTCACAAATCGGTTTAGCCTGTGCCTTATAGCCTAGGTGGTCTCGATTAAAAACAATTTACTTGCAATTGGTGAGATTTAAAAAGGCGACATTCAGTTCCCGAGTTGGAAATTCTCTCTTTCAAAAGAAAACAACATTGAACATGATGTTTAATGCATAGTGAAAACAATTTCAAGCGAATGCTAAGTAATCCATTTTCAATCTGAGACCGTAAACTGGAAACAAAGGAATAGTATCGCTTGGAAATTCTCATTTGGAAGAAGCTAGAGTGAAAGCATGCAACTTAACTTAGAAAAGAACACGCTCAAATTTATTTCAAATTTTTTCAACCAAGTTTAAATTAGAAACTTTTGTGATTTCTCATTTTTACTCGAGAAGTTGCAAATATTTTCCTGAACCCAAGAGATTCAAAATTTGAAGAGCACTTTGCTTATGAAATCACAGAATACTACTCCTCAAACCTTCTTTAGCTGTGATTTGGAGATTTGTACGAGGTGGAGAGCAAGGTATCTGCGCCAGTTTATCAGTTGCGGATATTCATTTTGACCACCTGAATGTGGCAAGACCATGTTGGCTTAATCCATTGCCAACCAGATTCACGTAATTTCTTGTTTGGCCTTACATAAGGCTTGCATTTGTTGATAGCTTGGATGGACCAGAACTTCGTGTATAGGCGGGTACGAATGAGAACTCTCTCTCAGTACACTTTTGTGCAGTAGCTAGAACCGTTAAACGGGTGAGTCGGATCGGATCAATGGTCTTACCAAAATTGACCCATTTAACCCTTTTTCATGCAATGCATATATAGTAACCCATATCCAACTCATACTTATTTTGACCTATATTACTAAAACACTTCCATATTAAACTCAATTTATGAAAACTCATACTCAAATTGAGGTCTCTAGTGCGGAGCGAGCAATCATGAGATCAAGTGAAGGTGAGAGAGAATGAAGACAGAGTCGTAAAGGTGAGTTTGGTCTATGTAAGTTGTAAACCTATTTAACATCGATATCATGTTGCGTTTTATCATTATAAACCCATTTAATGAATATAATTAACTAATACAACAGCTCGGATAATCATATACTGGTGAAAAATTGGGTTATTACCCATTTTGACAAGTCGAGTAGTAGCAATCTCTTTTGGGAGTGATTTGGATTTCTACATCTTCTGCATAGCTGCAATAGATTGGTGTCACGGCCATATTTTCTGCATATGCGGCATAGAGAATCCAATCATGCTCGTTGCTTCTCCGAACATAAGCTAGCGGCTTGTTCTGCATCTGCCACGAGCTCGATCTCGGTTCTGGCCACGGCCTCTTCTTCGAGGATTATATCTTGGTCTAGAATTGGTTGCATCATTTTTCGAGTATCTTTGGAATTTTCGTGGTCAGTGGCGACCATCTTCGACCGGAAAGCTTGCTCTGAGTTTCGAGCTGAGAATCTGTTCATCCTTCTCTTGTTGCATCTCAAGGGAGCTCGTCAACTCATCTATTGTATAGGTTGTTAAGTCTTTCAATCTTCAATAGCAGCAATGGCGTGTTCAAACTTTTGTTACCGAGCTTCACGATAAACTTTTGTTCTTGACTAAGCGTGATTCATTTATGTGATCTATACGCTCTTATTGCTTTGTCCGCCGAACGAATTACTGATGTAGACATTCTTCTGGAGTACAAACGATCAATCTAAGCCTTCGTGAATATCACATGACGATATTCGTATATCATAGGAGCTCTAATGTCGATGGCAGACCGACACATCTCGTTTTTTTTTTTTTTCTGGGTTTCGTTCTTATATTCTTCTCGGATAACTTTTATTTGCCTTGCTTTTACCTCTCTTTTACTATGTAAGGTGGCATTTCCTTCTATGCTTTCAGTAAAAAAGACATGGAGAATTAATTTTTGCGTGAAGCGCTTGTCCAAGATAAGATGAAGCCAAGTTTCAGTAATTTTCCCCCCTTCAAGATTTTTCATTCGGCATCAATTGAAAATGGATGAATTCTTTGCCAGAGTTGCAGAAATTGCAAAGCTTCGATTGCGAAAACTACAGATGCAATGACCACATTGGAAGAACAATGGATGTTCATTGCCAAAAGCGCAATTCAAAAGTTCTTAAATAAGGATAACTATTACGTTTACCATTATCGTGAAAAAAATACTTATACATTCACTGTTCATTTCAGTGATTTAGCGATTAATGTGTGAGTTATGTTTTTAATCCCGGAAGCGGACCTACTAAAAATTCGTTAAATAAAAGCCACCCATAAATCAATAATAAATGATCACAGTATATACATGAACTTCTTTCCTTGCATTTACATGTTTCATATACTTGCTCATGCAAATAGCTATCACCATGTATCCCGGTGTGAACATCAAAAGTTCTTTTGTTATCAAGCTTGGCACCGTTTAAAATCACACGAGTTGTTTGGAAACCAGAGACACCATCAAATTATAGTCGCGATCACATTAATGTACAAAATCGAGAAGTCGATTTACATGATGAACCCCAAAAACTGATGGGTGCCGACAATCATGGGCAGCACGATCACCAGAAACCACCATCCGTAGAAGGATGCCCTCAAATCAGCTGATCCATTGCACTTCAATGAACCGTCATGATAAGAGCATACCGTTGCATTGCTGGATTCAAGATGCACATATGTTTGATGAGTTGGTATCATAGCATGCCAACCCCTTATGATAAGCTAGCAATTGTCGATAAAAGGTATCGTAATTTCACAATGAACTCGAATCCGCATGAGTTAAGCATTTCATTTTTCTGAAAGGTTTACTCTAACTTATGGTGTAGACTTGAATCATTTCAGATGATGTGTGGTTAGGCTTCTGAAAATGGTAGTCTTACAACTTCTTAGCATTGTCGAGTACCTTTCTACATCAATATTCACAAGTAAATGATGATGGAGCATCATTGATTATATTAAAACAACGAAAAGAGAATAAATGGTCGAGATTTACCTCGACGAGCAGAAGCTCATGGCGTATTCTGGGCTAGTGCATGTTTTGAGGCTCGTGGGGTCATCTTTTGCGTAGCTATAAGCATCCGGGCAGACAGACTTGAAAGCCTTTGAATAGTTACTTGGCTGGCAAGTCTGTGCGGTTGCGAACGCGCCCCTGCAACATAACTCATCCGTGTTGAACATATCGCATGCGCTATTGCAAGCAATCACCTTCCCATTGGACTTAACAGTGAGGTCCGAGGGGCAATTCGATCTCAAATCTCCATTGCACCCTGCGTTGCTGCAATTTTCCTTGGCATTTAGAGCTTTTATCACTATGGGCAAATTGAAGCCGTCCACGAGGCTAACATCATAATAATCCGGTTCTCCGAGGGTGAACTCAGCAATCGAAACGGGCGGGGTCCCGGGCCCGGTGCAGTTCATGGAAGTGCCACATCCACCGGTTTGGCACTTGCCATTGCCGTTCTTATCAAAATCGCAGCCGGTTCTGCCCCAAATCCGCCCGGACCAAGTGGCTGAAGCAGTGTAGACGGCAGATTGGCCAGGTTTCAATGCAAAGCCACTGATGTTAAAACTTTCACTATTTGTTATCCCGGGCCATACAGTCTCATTGCAGTTGTTTGCTATAGTAAATTTTCTGGTCCCTTGAGAGGCTACTTCTGATTACACAAAACCAAAAAAGAAGGAAAAGAAAATATTTAATGCTTCACGTACTAAGAAGCTAAGCCAACATATGGATCCAACAGTGAAGAACTCGCAACTACGGCAAGCACTGAAACTGGAAATCGTCTGCTAGAATCATGCGATTAATGGCGAAATAAAGCGACGAACGATGTCATTTATCCTTGGCCTCCCAAAAAGAATGATAACTGTCAGCTGAACAGACCAAGAAATCAAACTTACCGGTTTGGTTCCATACCCATGCAAAGCAAGTATGTTGTCCTAACTATGCAAATACCCTTGATTTATATTGTTTAGTTTGGACGAAGATATACTCCCATTGGTACTCCTATTCGGTGCCTCAATCATCTCAACCATCGACCCATCTGAGGAAAGTTAGTTCTGAAGCTCATCGCCGGATCAAATTGTTGAGAATAACCGAGGCACAGAACGAGAGCACATAGAGAGGTAAAGGATCTTCATCCGACTAGCTCTTCATAATCAGCTTTTAAAGCTAGAGAGATTCATACTGCCACATCTTACCTGTCGCGGCTACGCTGAGTACGAGCAAGACTTTGAGAAGTTGACAGACGTGAAAAGCCATTTCTCTTTGGTCCTTCCTCTGTCGCCGATGGGCTACACTTCGACGTGCATGGGAGGTATGTGTGTGTGTGTTTATATGACCAGCCAACGCTGGAAAAGAAGAAGAAGAATGCGTGCGCAGGAGAGTGAATCTACGAACAGAAGCTAAGACAGCACAGAAAAGTGGGTTCCTTGCTTAGTTCAATGGTCAACAAGATACCTTGCCCTTAACACATCATCGGCAGATTTTCACATATATTCCACCGCTATACCTTTTCACTTTTGAAACTATATAATATATGTGTAGTGTGTGTGTGTTGTGTTGTTTCTTGTATAACCAAGGGACATCCCATTTTGCAAAAAGTGCTCTTATGTCGTCCAAACTCCGGAATAGAACTCACCTTTCATCTTTTGAATTAGAAATTTCCATGTCATAATTCAGATATATGTATCTGTTGGGGTGTGGTTCATACTCCTCTCCGAAAGGAAAGCACGAGGATCCCGTTCCCTGGTGAGTGGGAGTGGGTTGTAGGGGGTAGCGCCCCTCAAAACACGATGATTTTTATATTTTGAGCATGTATTTTATTGGTAATTTGGGCTTGGGCTTATGAATAGCTACTATATATTTTCTTTTTCTTGTAATTGAGAAAGAGAGATACGATGTGCTAATTATAGTGGAATCCTTTGCTGGACATAACCCTAGTTTAAGAGTGAACTAGGATAAAAATCTTGTGTTTCAATTTTCTTTTCTCGCTTTTACTCTCTATTTGTTTGTGGTTGTGCGCCGAATTCTAACAGTATTTACACATGAATAAAGGATTTAAGATTTCTTTTCTTGTGTCGTATGCTTGTCATAATTTAATGCATGTAATATTGTTTGTTGTGCCTTTAACTAAGAAGGCAAGGAAAGGAAAAAGAAGAGACAGATTGTAGAGCAATGACATTGTCCTTCAAAACTGTTCTACTTCCCACAACTTTTCATGGAAATCCATGAAGAGAGTGAGTTGATTCTGGTTCATGCCAAACAAAATCAGACTCGATATTATTATCCGTAACCCCGTATGTAGTTTCCATTACTTAAGAACTCCATGTAGCGGTATGACTTTTGGCAATGGCTATACACGAGACTAGACGCTAACCCGCGCGATGCATGGTCCAAGTTAACTTACTCTTAAACAAAAGTAAAACAACAAAAAATGGTCAAACAATTAGATAATTATTCCATAAATGAAGAACTCCTTCTCAAACATCATCAATCAGTGTGCCAATGCTCAAATTTAACTAATTTCTCAACTTGCATCAAATCTTATTTTTCAGTGGTCCTTTCCTTTATATGTCAAAGTCTTTGATGAATCACTTGATCCTACACATGTTAGCATAAAAGTCGACAGAGAAAGTGTGGCTGATAGCGGCAACATATATGGCATTTTACCTTACATCGTACTGAAGCAAACTAAACATCCGCCTTGAACAAAAGGATAAGAAGGCAATTGAATCCATATTTGTGCCCAATATATAACACAAAATTGTACAATAAGAAGCCAAAAAAAAAAAGAATACGACTTTTTAAATCACAATCTACATTGCAATGAATGATATCTTATGCCGAAAAATAAGGCATGACTTCATAATTATAACTCCCAGACTTTTTATTATAGGATTTATGGGGAGTTGAAAGCAGAAATATTGCGAAAATCATATGTAAAATAGAAATCTCTTCGTATATTGATGGAGGAAACAGCCTTATAATTTTTCGCAAGTGAATTTGAGGAGAAGAAATTAAAAAATACAAAGATTCTCATCCTTCTGTTATAGCAAAATAAAAAATCAAAGGAAAATGAAATAGAATGTTCAATGTGATTACCCTCATGGTCAATGGGGGACATGTAAATGAAGAGAATAGTAGTTGCAACTTTAAACTTTGAAGCTCAAGGTGCAAAGTAAAAAATAAATGAAAATTTACGGCAAGCAATTAATTCGAAGCATAAAAAATATTGGCTCGAGGGGAAAAGTGTCAGAAAAGTCCTAAACATTTTGCATTTGTGCCAATTTAGTCATAAAACCTTTTTTAGGTATCAATTCAGTCCTAAACCTTTTGCATTTGTGCTAACTTAGTCCTAAACTTTTTGCATTAGTGCCAATTCAATCCTTCGACACGTGGATAGCTATTAGCCGAAAGGAATGAATTGATACCAATGCAAAAAGTTTATGACTGAATTGACACAAAAAAAAGGTTCAGTATTGAATTGACACTAATACAAAAGATTTAGGATTGAATTGGCACCAAAAAAAGATTTATGACTAAATTGGCACAAATGCAAAAGGTTTAGAACTGAATTGACACAAAAAAAAAAACTTTAGGACTAAATTGGCGCCAATGCAAAAGGTTTAAGACTTTTTTGATATTTTTCTCTTGGCTCAAGCGATAGCCTTTTTCTTTGGAAAATGCAACAAATCCACTTTCGTGCAATGAAAGGATGCATTTCTAAATATCAATGAGTCTTAAATGTCAAGTTTAGAGGCAATTTTCGGAGCAGACATAGTTATATATATATATTTATATACATGTCCTACTTCTTTGCCTACATTCAATAATCAGGCCGGCCATCCTCGAGGCATATCATGTGGTGACATCTTTGGACAATATATACATTTCACAAAGACAAAACAGCAGTCCTTGGATCATTCTTTACATGGTTTGATCTCAAGATGACCATGGATGCACAGAATGTCATTGAGGGATACAAACCTCCTCCAAGTCTCTGTGCTGTGAGTGTCCCACTTGTAAACAACGTTGCCAGTAGGGCAAAAGAACCAGTAATATTATTTTTTTTTGGTCGAAAAAGAACCAGTAATATGACTTCGCAGCACGAGCTCTGATATTTCCTATTCTCACCAAAACGCCTGCAACGCAATCCGTGCAAAGGCAAAAACCCCGGCCTCTCTAGGCACAGACTATTAAAGCATCTTGTTTTGAGATTCTCAAGTTTGTTGCCCTGGTTTACCATCCCCTCCAATCAACTTCTCCCAATAATCAACACGATGGTGACAACACTACAAAGTCCAGATTCTCCCGGATAAAGCCGATAGCATCTTTGTGTAGCTTTGCTTATACAATCCAAGACGAGCCGAATAAAGAAACAGCACATGGCGATATGACCCGAAATTCAGATGATTTAAACACGTACAAGACAAGGTCACACAGGCTGCCAGCTCCATCTAGATGTAACCAAACACCAGATTTATGTGAAGATGTTAATTCAATGTGCAGTTAGGAAGGGAGATGAAACCTGCATGATTCCCCCCACTGCAGGTGTCAAGAGTATCACCTCTTATTCTAAAGAAATTACAATGAGAATTTCAAGTAAAACTATAGGAAGTTGTCCCACTGTCAAAAACAAATCAATAAGGGGAAAGAGGATGCTTAACAAATTCAACTCTCCCCGAATCCATGTATCTAAAAAGGAAAAGAAAAAAAAAGACAACCCATCTGTCTAGCCATATCTCATGTCTTCCGACTTCAGCTCCAGACAACCTGGCAACCAACCCCAGTAATTCACGGTCTTCAAGGTTAATTGAGCAAAGAATGTAAGGTCATATATCTCCATTAGAAGGCAAAATTGGAGGCACGACACAGGTACGAAAAAGCTATGCTTAACTTGCTGACACCTTCTTCCTGACTATCCTCTTCCTCCTTGCCTTTGGAGGCGGTGCTTCCGCATTGACAGTATCTGCATTACCTTTCTTGCTACCAAAAAGTCCAAGACCAGAAACAATGGCATTTTTCGATATTAACCATTTGGGAGAGGACTTAGGTACAACTTCTTCCGGCCTATTATAAGCCTTTAGAAGGCTATCTGAATGAGCCAGTGGATCAGGCTCCATGCCAAGCCAGGCATGCCTCAATGTCTGCCCTACATTGCCATTCATAATCCTACATGAAATAAAAGATGAATTTAGGACAAAAGCCACGTTAAGATCCAAGGCATATTCAAAGTCAATCAATCATGCAGCACTTTCAGCTTCTATGACTTCATATTCACAACCACAAAATAGCTGATAACTAGCTGAGGAAGTGCCCGATGAAAGGATCCTCACAAAATTGCGGAGAGAGAGAGAGAGAGAGAGAGAGAGAGAGACCTAGTAGCCTGATTAGGTGAAAAGGAACAACACACATTGATTGGGTAGTATAAATTTGCATCATACAGCACAACATCCAATAAATGACTTGATTCCCCAGGAGAAAGGAATGACCCATGTTCTTAAAGTTAGTATAAGTTTTTTGCATATGGCAAAAATACAATGTAACTCCACACGCGCACACACTCACACACTCACAGAGAGAGAGAGAGAGAGAGAGAGAGCACCTCAGAGCAGTTCCAAAGAACAGGGCCACTCCAATAACATCAAAATGGTTTGTCAACAATCTATCAGATCCACATAAAAGCTGATAACTCAAGTTTGCATATATGCCCAGGAAAGCACCGTAACCAAGTGCATTTGTGCTCACTGTGGGTATTGTCACCGACAACCTGTCAATTACTGTCAGGTCAGCAAATAAATCATAGGACTTTCTTCCATTGTAAGATGGAACCTTATTCCTGTTATTTATGTTCTTTTCAAAGCAGCATTACCACACCGGGAAAAAGTTGCCTCAGAAAAATGCGTACCTTTCCTTCTTTTTACTTGCTAGGAAATTGGACAAAGAACCTTGCACTGTCCCAGCAGTCAACCCAACCATACACAGCTCTGCAGCTCTGAAACAGAAAGAATGGAACCTCTTTTGCAGGTCAAACTCTCTCATTGGGTAACTCTTCTCAAATATATTGTTGGGGAGCTTCTGCAATGTATTTTGTAGATCAAACCGGAATGTGTCCCCATATGAACGACAAGGGGCAAGTGACCAAACAACAAGAGCATTGCACAGAGATGCTGTGAGAACATTTGTAAGCGCCAAATCCCACTCCTGCTTTATCCTGTAACAAGTACAAAGAAGTCATTTGTGCATATCCAAGAAGCACATCAATTACTCCTGCGTATCCCGTAACAAAAGAGAGAGGCACAAACCTCTCTTTACGATTCTTCAGTTCCCATGAAACAGCAAAACCAATGGTGGCAGCTTGCTCTAGGAGAAGCTTATATAAAAATGCAGGATCTGCAATCATCCTATTAAAAAATGTAACAGACAGGAGAGTAAGTTTGTTGGCAATCACAAGCAATTGCACGTGAAAAAATTGAACTATGCATCTTCCACTTTCTTCTTTAAACAGAAAAGAAAGTTTATCGACAGCAACTGGCTGTGATGGTCCTTGAGAAATTTTGCTAATCAACAGCAATGGTTTAAGGAGCTTTTTCGTTTCTGAAATAGCTAAATGGCGCAGTTTCCCAAGGAAATCGAGAGGCAGGGAGAAATCCAGTAAGAAGTGGAAATCATCCCAAATTATGAATCTAGACTCATCAGATATCTAGTGAACATGGGAATCTGGCTCTTCAACCTTGGTAACAAGATCCACTGAAGGAAGGCATCATACCTACCATGGTTTAAGCAGCTTCCCATCACCCCTTACTGCCAAATTGGGGAAAAGAAAATCTACTAACACCTGGTACTCAGAACGTTTACTAAAAATTTGCTTCACTATTATGAAGATAACCAGAACTTTGAACAAATTCCTCCTTTAATCCTGCTCTCCTCCAGAAGCAACAAGGTTACTTGATCTAAGATTCATAATTGCACAATCCCCAAAATTGCTGTCTGCTCACAGACATAGCAGTTCATCCAAAGATTTAAAAACTAAAGTTGGGACCGTTTCTGACCAAGCTACAGTATGAGGAAGTTCTTACCTGCCAATAAATGCCCTAGACATAGCTTCCGGTAGCGATCGCGATATAAACCTGGCAGTTGTTGGTCTAGCATTGATTGCCAGAAACTTAACCATTTGAGCAGAGCTGACCAAACCCTGCAGGCCATTTTCAGTATTCTCCTGGAAATGTAAACAGTTAATAATAGATAGAGAGGAAGAATCCACACCATTTCACATGCTTGCCGGAAGCCAGCAGGCAAATCCACCATCGTCTTCTGCCATTCGTTTAATACTGCGTTAATGAATTTGCGGTCAAATAGCTGGGAGAAAGAAAACAATGATCAGGCCAGTGCATAAGATATATTGACATTTCTAAAGTATAAGAATGCGTATCAGCATAAATGCAACCTCTTCAAGAAACATCCTTCTCCTAAATAGCCCTCCCTCATCACCTTCATCGCCATCATCGAAGTCGTCAAAATAATCATCATCATCGCCATCGTCATCACCTCCGTCACCTCCCCCATGACTGATCCTCTTTCCAATATCACCACCACCTCCCCCCGTTGCAAGCTGTAAAAAAAATTCAGCACTTTATCTCAAATTGTGAATTATAAACAAACTTACAATCCTACACCTGGGAAAAAAAGAAAAGCCAAAGAAAATCAGAAAGTTGTATTTCTTCAAGGATTTTATCCATGCAAAATTGCTAGAGTAATTTCTCAGTTCGTTAGATAAACGTAAAGAATTTCCTAATCATCTTATAGAACTCAAGAACTGACTGTTACTAGCATAAAATATGACATGGATAAAAATCCATCAAAGAGTCCGATCAAAACATCCAACTTACTTTTTTTATTGCATAAGTATGCTAGAACTAGATTACCTATAGAAGATTTCAAAATCGTCATGGGCCTCACATTTTTCTATTTCCAAATCTGGATTGTTACATAATTAATCCTTTAACTATCCATACATAAAATTAGAAGATACAGACTACAGAAGATATCTCTTAGGTCAATGACACCAAATAACATTAAATGAACTGATTTGTAACGTATATGGAATATAATGCAAAAGAGCCACTTTACGGTGGAATTTCAGTTTCAGTTTTTAGTTGACAATTATGTTTCTCATGATCAAGGATACAGAGAGGTTTTTTGCTAATGAGTTTTTTCAAAACTTCCATGCTGGGATTAGTTACTGTGTCACACTTCTTCATTGTCCTTGGACGAGAACTTTTTGGTCTACCTGTTATGCCTCTATGGGGCATTGTTGGGTTATAGCAAGATCCATTGAGTAAGAACTATGGACGCAGCAAGGTATTCTTATCCCTTGCCATAAGTCGATGTATATCCACAGTTCCTCTTTCCATTTTTTGGTTGGTTAGCTTGGAAAAAGCAGAACAACAAAGCTTTTGAAGGAAAAAGAGTTTTTTGTTCAAGATTATTCAAAATTGGTTTACAATTTTTCACCTTTGGTATATTGGGATTTTACTCTAAGATGTAAATATTTTGATTGACATTGTAGATTCCCTGTCTCATAAATGAGCCCCTTATTATTTCGGCTTTGAGCTCTTTTGGTTTCAAGCTCCTATTGTAGATGGGTTGGCACCGTCTTGGTGCCACGTCGTGAATTTCTACCTAACTATTAGAAAATTCGTGCACGTGTGTGTGTGAGAGAGAGAGAGAGAGAACACGAATCATTGTTACACTGTTGCCAGACATGTCAAATAACCAAATACGCCAAGTCAAGAGAAATTTATTATCCTTAACAGGCTATAAATCTTGACTTATAAGGACTACCAACAGCCCTCTTGCTTCTAATTATCCAAGAGCCAGAAACCGTCAATAATTGCGAGAAAATCTTGACACAAGTAATCCCCTGTACTTAGGATTAGGGGTGTCAGAACCGAACCGAAAAACCGAACCGAGATACGAACCGAACCGAACCGAACCGAACCGAAAATTTCGTGCATTTCGGTTCGGTTTCGGTTTCGGTTCGGATCATTAAAATAAACCAATTTTTCTTTTCGGTTCGGTTCATTTCGGTTCGGTTCGGTTCGGTTCGAACCGAACTAAAATAAATACTTTGGTTTAAGGCTATTTTGCCCTCTCTCTCTCTCCTTCTCTCTCCTCTCTCCTCTCTCTTTGTGCTTAATGAACTTGAAACCGAAAATTGATCCGAACCAAACCAAACCAAACCGAACCAAATCGATTTTTCTGTTCGGTTTCAATTCGGTTCGGTTCAAATTCGGTTCGGTTCAAGGGGGCACCCTTAATGGTTCGGTTCGGTTCGGTTTTTTTGAAAAACCGAACCGAACCGAACCATTTACACCCCTACTTAGGATCTAGAAACATATTCCATTGAAGGTTTTTTTTTTTTTCACTTGGTAAGCTGCTTGAGGATGTACTCTTACTTTGGATACTCTTCAGAAGAGAGGGAAAAGACTGGCTAATAGGTTCTTTTTTGCAAGATTGAAGAAAGTGCGAATCACTTACTTTTAAATTGAAGCTGGACCATAAACATTTAAACTACATTTTTTACAATTTAGGAGTAAATTATGTGACCTGAGGCACGGTGCGACACAAACTTTGGGCTTGGTGAGGGACTTTCAGTTCATGTGTTGCAAAGAAGCAAATTACTAAAATGATCCCTGGAAGATTTATCTAAACCATGAAATGACTCACCTCGAAATTTAATCTAAACCACAAATGACACCACTCGAAGGTTAATCTCAACCATAACAAATTACAAGAGCAAGATGTTGATAAAGCAACATTAATTTCAGTCAGTACGGGTGAAGGGCACTCAGAGTTTGTATTGATCTATGGTATCGATGCGAATAAAACAATTCACCCCTCAGAAGTTGAAGTTGTGAATTGTGGAATGATGCAACATCACACAATGCACCGACTGCTGTTACCAAGTGCCCAAAAAAACTATTCTAGAGTACTAAGTGCAAAACCCAACCATTAACATCAACTTGACCATGAAATGAATATTCTAGTCTGTGAGTCTGTGGAATCCCATATCCAACGACTGCTTACATCATGTCATGTAATTTGTCCGTGTCCATCGTTAACAAAGAAGAAATGAGCATGTCTTCTCAATGTAAATGGATAGAAATGAGGGGTTTATGCTTCAGTAATCGACACTATAAGGTTTTTCTTTATTGCTCAAGCTTGAGAAGAGTTTGAGATGAAGTTAAAGCAGAATATATCGCACCTTTTAAGTCAAATTGTCCAATTTTATGCACCATAAAGCACAGTACTTCAACTAACTAAAATCTTTGGAAAAGATCCACCAATAGCCTCTTCATATGGTCCAATTGAATTTCAGTCTTACAAAAAAGAATACTCTTTACAGTCATCCCTCGATTTTCGCATCATGATGTCTAATTGGGACTGAATGACAGTATTGAGAACATCAACTCCAATGGTTATGAAGTTCCAGGTCAAGAAACCTAGTAACGAGCAACCTTTTTTCACATGTTTATCTCATTCAGTCTTTCTTCCTTCTTTCCCTTCCGAATGCAAAGGCAGTACGCCATCCACCAAACCAGACACTGCCCACACTACAAGCTTAATCTCCTCTGCAGAAAGACCCAAACTCTACTGTTTTGTTCATGAATTCCAATTCTCCGAACTCCACAGTCGTCTGATAACATTTTCATTTCCTACTTTTCCTTTGCGTCTCCTAACGCACAACGACGACGACAACAAGACCACAAATTCCGCGAGAAACACACCACAGGAAACTCATAAATTGCAAATTGTAACCGAGATAGAAAAAGACAGACCTCAGGGCTAGACTGGGACTGCTTCTGCGTCATGTCGAGCTTCCCCTTCTCGAGAGTCACCGCGCCAAACGCCCCAAACTGCCCCCCCTTCATGACCGGCCCGAAATCGCCCGAACCGGACGAGCTCGGTGCCTGGAAGCACCGCTCCAGGAGAGCCCTAGACTCCCCCCCGCGGCTCCCATCGACCGCCGCAGGCTCGTAAGCCGAAGCCGAGGAGCACCTGACAGCGACGACGCCGCCGCCCCTCCGAACCACCTTCCCGCAAACCGGGGGCAGCAGCGGGCCGAGCTTCGGAACGGGCGACACGGGCCTCACGAACGGGCAAGGCAAGGGCTGCTTCTGGGTGGTGGTGGTCGCTTGAGCTTGCGAACTCAGCGGCATGATCTGCGCCGTCCTGAACACCGGGTGCGACATTCTGCCACCCCCTCTCCCTCACTTCGATCCTCCTCCTGAAAAACTAGGTAAGAGAGAGAACGAGAGAAGACGATCAATCCCTCCTTCTTCCGCCCGTTCCTTCCTCACTCAAGCACAATTCATGGCGGTTCCGAGGTGGGTTTCGCCGCAAGGTGGCGACTTTCTCTCTCTAGAGAGATGGGTCCTGTAGGGAGAGAAGGGGAAGAGAGAGAGAGAGAGAGAGGGTTTGTGGGTCGGGAGGGGTTTTGATGGATTTGCTGCTGCGGATAACGAAGGAAGGAAGGAAGGGGAGAACCGGTGAGTCGACGCGGTGAGTCGGGCGCGCGAGTTGGCGAGTCGGGCGGGGGTTGAGTCGGCGGTCAACGAGTTGGCCTTTGCAATTTTAGCTAAACCCATCTACCGGCCGGTCTTTAGACAAGAGAGATTAGCGGTTGATGATGTCTGGTTGGGAGAGCTTCGTCGTTTTTATCAAATATTGCATCCTCCCATTTTTAGGGAAAATTGAATTTGTCTAGACAGAGAAGAATTAGAAGGATCGGCTTTCATGGCGAAATACGTTTTGCCCCAGGTCTCAACACTCGCTACTACAAATTGCCCCGACTTGCCAATTTTTTATAGTTCCATCATGACGTATTGTAACCGACACCAATTGCTTATGATGTCGACTCTGATCATCCGTAATCCAATCGGGTCTTTAACTGCCTATTAGTCAATTGACTAATTTCGCCAAATTATCTCGGTAAATATTTTTATGGATATATAAAGAGTGATTTATTATCGGATCATCCTTACACAATTTTCTACATTGGATTTATCGAGATGGAATGGATTACTACGGAAAGAGAGCTTCGAGTCATTTGGATGCAAGGCTTTTGATGAGGTTATAGCTATTAGGGTAAACTACTCAATTTGGTATGATGAGATTTTCCAGATAACCAAAATGAAATCTTCCCCTTTTGGCATCAATCCCTTTCTTCTGGTAAGTCCCAAAAAGTTCACTTGACTTGGAGGTGTATCCTTGCTCTTTCCACAAAATTAACAATTGCTCGAATTGACCATATACCTAAAATGTGGATTGAAAAAGAGAATTTCAATTGAAGTTGAAATATGGTGAATTTCCTTTTCTTTTCGTTCTTTTTTATTTGAGGTGCTCTCGGACTTAGCAATTTTATTTTCTTGAGGGGATAAGTTCGTTGAGCTTTAAATAATCTAAGCACAATGAAAAATAACCTTCATTTGTGAAAACTAGATTATTTCAAAGATCGATGCCGGCCTAATTCCAAAAAAAAAAACATAAACTTTACCTTGATTGACAATTTTTGTCCGAACTTTTTTTTGTCTCATAAAAAATAATCAACTTTCACTTAAATCTCAAATCTAGTCGGAACAATTTGAAAATTTAACATCACAAGGACCAGATTTTGGACTCGAGTAAAAGTTTGTGTTTTTTATTGAGATAGAAAAAAGTTCGGATCAGAATTGTCACTCAAGATAAAATTTGTGTTTTTTTTGGAACTAACCTGATCGATGCCACTCTATCGCATAACTTGATCCAATAAACATCATATTTAGATGAGAAAAATTATTCAAAATGTAAATACTCGATCGTTAGTCAAGAACGACATGTCTAAATTATGCTAGAGCCAATCAAAGATCTTGATCATCTTGACAAATTTGGGAGCCTAATCGAGCAGTATCGAGCATAACTATTTTATTCAAAAATTTTGATAGTCATAAAAAATAGACAAGATAATCCTCATAATTTCATAGCATACACACATAATACAAAAGGAAAATATTCAAGCTTATTTAGCTCATTCCTGAGTTTATTCATAACTCAATTGGAATCATGAATAGTCGATTCGAGCTCGAAAATCCGAATTTTTCGTTAGAGTCAAGCTCCTAAAAGTGCTTTAATACTCAATCGATTTCAAGTCTAATTTCTAAAATCAAAATTTGAATCGAGTCGAGCTCACCACAAAATCTAAACAACCCGACTCGATTAGGCTCCCCAACATTTGCTTTACTCTTCCTAATTTTTATGCATATCGATATTTTTCAATATTTTTACGAGGTGAAGGATGATGGATCTTTTTCGATGACAAGCAAGGCCCTTAGGGTGCGTTTGGTTCAGCATTTGGAATGCTACTTTGGGAATACAAATGCCTTTAGGTGAAAGCCCTTTATGGGAAATGCAAATGGCATTTGGTAAAAACTCATTTGCAAAGCTACTTTGACCCAAGTGGTGTTTGGTTAATTGTTTTCACAAATGGGCTTTGGGGGGTTTTTTTTTAAAAAAAGGCAAAAATACCCTTCGCCGACTCCTGCGAAGGGCTACAGCCGCCGGCGAACCAGATCTGGCGCCGGCGGCCATCGCCCGTCGCCGAGCGACCCCCGGCGAGGGACGCCAACCTCGGGCGACCGAGGCCTGAGGTCGCGCGACCTCAGGTGGCCGTCAGCCTGGGTCGCGCGACCCAGGCGGCGACTGGGTCGCGCGACCCCAGGCCGACGGTCGCCTGGGTCGCGCGACCCAGGCCGACGGCCGCCTGAGGTCGCGGGACCCAGGCGGCCACGCCTGGGCGGTCGCCCGACCCCGGGCGGCCGTCGCCTGGGTCGGGCGACCTCGCCGGACCTTCGCCGTCGCCGGCCCTTCGCCCTCGCCGGAGTCCCTTTGGTGAAGAAGATGAATAGTAACGAGAGGGCAAAGCCGGAATATTGAAATTTGAGTGAGGGTAGTTTGGGAAGTATAAAAATGATTTTGGCATTTGATTCAAGGCTGAAAGCCCAAAGCTAATCTAGCCAACATTGAGCTTTCAGCATTGAAAATGCTAGTTTTGAGCATTTTCAATGCTTAATGCTAAGCGTTTGGTTCAGCATTTTTGGGAAGGGGCTTTCGGGGCCGAAAGCCCCTTCCCAATGCTGAACCAAACGCAGCCTTAGTCTGATGAACCAGTGCACTTCCAAGCATCGGCCGACCACGGTGGTCGGGTCGAATATGGGCCATATTCGACCTCCACCGGACCCAATATATACCCAATCCAACTCGCTTTGGCCACATATATTTATTTTTTGGGTAATTTTGGCCGTATCGATAAAATAGAACAGCTAGCAGGTGGTTTTTTTTTTGGGGGGGCCTTAGAATTAGGGCTTGAGACGAATTGGGTCTTCAAATGGCATGTTACCTCTTTAATGCTCAATAATTCGACTTCAAGGCGCTCTCTCTCTTGACACGATACAGAGACTGAGAAGTGAGGAAGATCAAGAAATGCGAAGTGTGCAGAGAAGCGGAGTAGAACTAGAAGCACAAGGACAAGAGAGAATCAAGGTGGTTTTACTCGTATTGATTGGTGGTCTGACCATCAATCAGTTGCTGTGCTCAGTGAAGGAAGATGGAGTACTCGACTTCACCGCGTGTCTAACTCGGCCAATACAGTCACCTCCGTCCGAGCCCCCACAACGCCATTGTCGAGCCCCCCAAACCTTGTCGTCGCGTGCCCCCGCTCTCTCGCGCCCTCTCACGACGTGGGATTTGAGGTCGCAAGCCCAAATCTGACATTGCCGGTCACTGTAGTCACGGCCTCACGGTCACTTGGCGCCCCTCTGTCACTGTCGACAGAAGGCACGGTCATGGCTCAACGAGTCAGAAGCGAGCAACAACTCATATAGGAGTTATGCAGAAACACACGATGGCAAGCAAGACACGACGGCGGCGTCCGCTACCTTGGTGTGAACTTAGGTGGAGGACGACGAAGAACTTTCTACCTTCTTTGATTTAAATGGGTCAAAAATGAGTTATGCACACATTCAAACCCAGTCTTATTGAACTGTTAAGTCTTTGAAGCCAATTAGGCCCGGCCCTTAAAAGTTTGAACAACTCATATATGACCAACCCTTCAAAATATGAGTAAAAAAAAAGGTCATGGACCCATTTTGACACCTCTAGTCAGACGGGAAAAACCCCACTTCAGAAACTGGCAAGTAATTCAAATTGAAGATCCTAACACCAGTTATTTAGTGGACCAGTATAAGCAAATCAGAAGCACAAACTCTGAACTGATATTCGGGTTACAGCACTGTCAAAACTTGCATCTAAACATAAACTAAGCGGATTTGACAGAAGATACCGCAAAGGATTGCCAAAATATATTGCTCAATCGAGACAGAAATGGAAACAAACGGCCGGTAATGGGGATGTTTAAACTGGAATTCAACGTTTTCCGCCACCACCTCCAAGCTTGGGGCCCTTAGGTGCAGCGCCCTTGGGCATATTTCCCTTGGATTGTGACTTCTGGGACTTGGCTGTCGTCTCAGCTTTCTTCGCCTTCTTCTCATCCTTCGTCTTCTTGATCCTTTCCTTAATTTCCCTGCAACGAGAAACGATATGAAAAGACCGGTCAGTAGGGAGTACAAAAACACTCAATGGTGATGAGAGAAGAGCTTATAAGTCATATACCTCAGAGCAGCCTCACGTGCAGCATCTCGAACTTCTGGCTTCTCAGTTCTTTTCTTCTGAATAACTTCCAAGGTGGCACCGACTATGGACCTGGAATACGGCTTCTTGGTGGCCCGGCGCTTCTTCTTCACAGCCTCAGCAGCAATATCCTACAAGTATCGTTGAAGGGGAAAAGATATCAAAATTCTGCTGTTTCCTCATAACCCCATAAGCCTGCTGGCTGATGCCTCACCTTCTTGTGCTGCTTCCGGTACATGGCCGTCCACGTGAGCTTTGAAGGCTTCAAGCGGTTGTGGAAGTACCTTTTGCATTTCGAATTGGCAAAGAGGAAAACCTACAGATGCAAAATGCCAAGGAGTATTATTCATACAACATATGACCAACGAGGCCATCCATCACAAAGACACCATGCAACAAGTCTTACCTGGGAATCCGAGCGGATAAATCTGATCCCCTTGCCAGGGTAAATCTTGGCACCGCTGAAGCGGCAAAGCTCAGTCCTATTATTTCAAAGAAAAAGTCAATTCTCGCTATCAGAACAAATGCAAAAGAATGCTGAAACATCTACGCTTTTGAACAAGCTAATATTAGCACCAGGAAATTACAAAGGAAACACGCGAGAATCATCTAAGAAGACTAACAGAGTGGACGACAAACGGCACAGTAGCAGATAGACAGACAGTATCTTTCATCGAACATTCACCGTCACCCGCAATTTTTCACACCATCTATGGCTCAAAAGGATCCAACCCCATGTCTAGTCTCCTCCTAATCCCAAAAGAACAAAAAAGTTTTCTTTTTTATCCTCAAGTTCGTGTCAATAGCAGAGCCAAGTCGAGCCCTCGAACATTTAATCTGCAGATTCGGCAATTCCAAAGGTCTTCCCACGATCGCGAAACGCCAGCAAAATCTTTCACAATATGCACACTCACGCACGACCCCAACCCCGAAACACAGCGTTCCCCACGAACACTCAGCATTCATTCAATCAATCAATCAATCAAACAAACAAACCCTCCATCGCCAGGCGTCAATAGAACCCAAACCCACAGGACGAATCCGCTGATTCCGTCAAATTACATCCATCTAACCCAATGTTCCACCGAAATGACACCATATTAGACCGATTCAACGACCACAGAGCAAGCAGACCGACCAGATTAACCACGCAAGAGAGAGAAATTAGAGAGAGAGGCGTACTTGAGGACCATGGCGGCGGCGGCGACGGGAGCTGGAGACGGAGCTGCGCCTCGCCGCTTCTGCTGGGTAGTGCGAAAACCCTAATTCGGGCGCTTGCCAAACCTTAAAAGCGGAGATGAAGACAGCTGAATGGGCTTAAACGACGTCGTATTTGGGTCGGCCCAGCTATTGGGCCTCCAGGTCAAATGCCAAAGAGACAAGGGGCCATTTGGCTCGCCATCGCTCCTTGTAGATAATAACTAGATACTACAAATTTCATATCAAGAGATGCCAAAGCTAAAAATTCAAAATTAATTCGCTAAATCGGTCTACAAAATGACGCGGCGAGATCGTATCGAACACTCGCCTAGAGTTTGTCATACCCGCGCGACGAGCCGATGTTGCGAGCCGTTCTTTATTTTACAGAGCATTATTGTCGGTATCATACATCTCTCGGTCTGTGTTCCTTAAAAAAAAATCGAGGGTAAGCGTTAGGTTATAATCGGGAAAAAAAAACGTTTTTAAGTTTAAGCTCGTATATAAATAATTATCCTCGATTTTAAAAGTCTTAAATTTGTATCCTCTCCGAATTGAAGAGACGTGTTTTACTCCCCAGACTCTACATTCACGTCTTATTCACTCGGTCACACATGACAAACTCTCTCTCTCTCTCTCTCTCTCTCAAACTCATAGCTCGTCGCGAGCTCGACCATCTCAAACCTTCGTGAGCCGCGAGCTCGGTGAGCACAGAGCTCATCTCAGGTGGTGACTATCGCCGGCCTCAAGTCCGAGGCTCGCGAAGGTTAAGGATGGCGGGGGACTGTGTAGAGAGGCAGTGGCCGAGCTGGTGCCTGGTAAGAGCGAGATGGTAGAGGAGAGGGCCAAATATCCGTTAGGGTCCGCAAGGGTCTTTTTTCTTAAAGGGCAGTTTAAATAAGGCAAGTTACCACTTTTGTAAATACGTGAGGTTGTAAGGACGCGAGTTGATATAAAATTACAAAACTCAATATCCAAATTACGGTTTTTACAAGTGAAATGACATTGGAATTATATGGATGCAAACCTCAAAAAGTTACTCGTATACAGTAATAATCTCGAGCTTGACCAGACTTGACTCGACTCGATTCGATGTGCAGAAACTTCTGGTCTTCTCTAGTCGAGCTCGAACTCAAGATGTATGTACAGAAGTTCACATAGATATGAATTCGATTTAATCACGGGATCGACATGGAAAAGCATACTTGACAAGCACAGAAAATGGGCTATGCCTGAGGTGCACCTCTGTCTGAAGTCAATTTTGACATTCACGGCACACGTCCATTGTGCCAAAGAACAAAAAACAGAGTTTCATCTGCACATCAGTTGACTAAAAAGGTCAACAAGTTATTGCTTCCCCTGTTTTCTATTCAACTAACGAGAGATCACAAAGCATGCTGTAACATCAAAAGGAGCCCCCGATGAAACACAGCTTAGCACAAGGAATTCCATTTTGCATTCACAAGATCACTAGAGGCAGCTCGAATCTGCGCAGCTTCTGGTGCTAAGATCTGCGGTTATGCAAGATGATGCAGATTCACTTAGGCTTGGCTCCGGTGCTAGGATAGCTCCTGGGACTTCCCTTCCGGTTCTCAATTGTGATATTTCCGCTTTCAAGCTTCTCACTTCGTCTAACATCGTTAACAGGACCCTGCACAATTCTCGTACACCTGATTCCAGCCGGTCCAATCTTTCATCAAGATCCTACACAAGAAGCAACGTTGTCATGGTACCCCTATTGCATACATTGATGAATCATTATGTTCAGTTCAAATGGGCCAGCCATACCAATTCTTGAGCGGTGATATTGGGAACCTCCGTCGTCATCTTCCTTGTCCTTTTCTTGTTCCTATGAGAAAAATTCAAAAGGAAGGTGATCGGATCGACTCAGTCAGAAGGGCAAACTTACTAATGATCCATCCAAAGGAGTGACCGAGTTCCACAAAAGAAATGTAGCAGGACCAAGAATCACCTAAGGCGTGGAGCAAGAGCCTGACTTTTCTCCGGTCGGGCAACTGCAGCATCTTTCTCAGCAACCATTGGGGTCAAGTCAAAGCGGCTAAGGTGCACAATCTGCAAGACAGCAATGCACAAGAATGTGATTTTTCGCCGGTCGCACAACAACGGTATCGTCCACATTGGGATCAAGAAGTCAATTGATTGTCCTAACGCCTACTCGCAGTCCGCCTCATCACTTAGCATACAGTATTATTATAAATCAGTCCCACACAAGTAATGCCGGGTATGCTAAGGGCAAGCGCCATGGCATACTTCAATAGCATAGCAATTCGTGCTCATGTGTCACAATCGGGTTTTCAAATTGTGTCGAGCTGTATCATTCTAAACACTATATTTTTTACGTCGTATTTACATTCGATCGTGCATATACGGCTTAATTCGTATCAGAAATTGCCAGCCGGCCCAACTTGCAGTCTGCTACATCACATAATATATCGCCCTCGTGTGCACCAGTCTCAGTATACCCAGCACCCACCCACAACCACAACGGACGCAAAAATGACAAAAACACGAAAGGAACTGGCAGATGCCCACGATCAAAAGAGAACCCAGACGACACCCTCAAATTCAAACACAGAATTCATCAACTGCAGCCCACCAAACTCAAACACAAGTCAACCGAACTTGGAACCACAAACTCAGAGGGCAAGAAACCACAACCCCCATCTGGGCGATTCCTCGCGGGATCAAGAAACCGACCCACAACCAGAAATCTAGAGAGAACGCTGCGAAAAGGGAGCGTGAGCGTCAGGGGTCGGGGAAACCGACCCAAGACCATGACCATGGACACGACCAGACATCAGAGGAACCGACACTGACCGACGATGGGCGGCCCGTCCTTCCTCGTGGCTTCGCGGAGAGGCTGGTTGGAGTTCGGAGAGAGGAAGGGGGAAGAAGATCGAGCGCCGTCGGGTTGCGGAAGTACGGAATCAGTGGAGAAGTGAGGAAAAAGGCACGACCTTTGTGGACCTTTTTCGTTCTGAGCTGGACATACGGAAGCTGCACACTCAGCTATATTGTCTTTTTTTTGCCATTTTTATCTTTTGAGAAATTTTACCAAAAACTCGAAACTTTCGAGATAATACACGTTTCACCCCTAAACTTTCTTTTTTTGATAACTCAGGAAACCCCCGCACGGCCGACAGCCGGGAAGTAAACCCTGGGGGTGACACGTGCTAGCCACCACACACGTGCCACCGGTTAAGTCACCCTGCGGCGCCCGAGATTCGAACACTCAACATTTTGCGAGAGAAAGAGTGCGCGCTCCAGCAGCGCCACCCAGGCGGGTGGTACTAAACTTTCAATCATTATATTTAAGAAAAATTTTGTTGAATATGAGATTGTTGATTATTACTATTGATTAAGGAACATTATGCATTTTAAGAAAGATACGTGCTTTCGAATAAAGCTTTCAAAATTTTGAGCTGTAAATGAATGATATGATAATTGAGGCGAGTTGCTACGAATAGGGGAAAATACAATTTTACCATTAAAATCAAGTTGTTTACGATATTTCATGGAAAGTAACGAATAGGGCTTTGAGGTTAATTACTACGTTTGGAAAGGATGATCACTGACTCGCTATTTACAAAGGTTGAGAGGGAAATTGTAATTATTGGGGAAAATTACAAAGCATAGGTACCGTAGCTTATGACCATTTAAGGTATTTTAATGTATTACGAGTTAATTACAATCTGTTAACGCTTTCATGTTACTCTTAGTCAAATTACCGTCCGTAAAGTTAAATTACTAGTTATGCACAAAATCGAGTTACGATGACCATAGTCCATAGATTAGGTGTGCGGAACTCTTTGAGCATTCAACCAGTCCCCACCAAATATGACGGTCGACCCCTATCATGATGGCATAATGGTTGTCCAATTCTAGGTCGAAGACAAGAAAGAGTACTTGTAAAGCATTTTCGAACGGTCAAAACAAGAGAAAATTGATTACCTTACTTCTATTCGCATGTTGGGCTAATCTTAAACACCAAGTTACCATTCATTCAATGTATAAAAACTCAAAGGGGTCGAGAAAAAGGTGGAAGTATATATATTTTCTTAAGGAAAGTGGCACTTTGATTCGATTTGAAGTTAAAAAGACAAGCTCAAGTCCAAATTCAAAGTCTTAACATTGAGGGGTGTAATTAATATGTCGACAAAAGTTAGGGAGGGCTATGAATATTCCTTTCATTTTGGAAAAATATTTAGTATTTTCATGAAATGAGTTATTTTCTTTTGAGAGCAACATTTAGATGTAACAACTACTGGATTTGCCCTAGTGGCTACCCTTCCTACTTGGAAAGGGGAAGTTCGAATCCCTACCTTCTCAAGGGGACTAGAAGTAGAAACGTGTAGTTTCAGATGTAGGCTTCGACTTGCAGGACAAAAATCTGAGAGTAAATTGAAAGTTAAAGTAGGATAGATAAAAAAAAAACATTCAGATGTAATCCTTAGTGAGAGAGGCTAGTAAAATAAAAATATTGAAATGCTAAAAATAGTAAATGTTTTGGCCTAAATTCTTTCAGCTAAATGATTTGGTAAAATCGTGTTGAATTTCAATCACTTTGTGCATGAGCAATTGCTATCCTTTGCTCTTGCAACATTATTACAAAGGATCCGGATGAGACATCAATGTACGAAGTTCGCAATGGAACTAAAATGTGCAGAATGATGTCCTCGACGACTTGGTATCGAAGATGTCGAGCCAAGGTTGCAACTCTTTCAACAATGTATACCAACAATGTGCTGCCGGTTACTCATGTAACTGATTAGCTATCTTGGCGAACTTTGCGGCGCATCAACCGAATAAACTTCCTTTTTTTCCGACTGAACAATGTTACACTGAAAAATGATGAATCAAGATATCGTACGATTGACCTGGCCAAGACGCTTGACAGACTCTGGGAGTTCCTCCAGACATGCATCATTTTGCAGCAAGAAGGGATGATCTCACGCAAAATACACGCAAAAGATGTTGAGCTCATGATCAAGCAATCCAAAGTCATGTTTCATGCCATCATCCACTTCGAATCGTCAGTTTTCCATACGAACTTATGCATAAAGCTCCGAATTCGAAGCGAGATGACTACAATCAACTTAATGCCGACACAATTACTACCTAGTCTTAAATCATGGCATTGAAACAAAATTCGCATTATTTTGTATTCACATGCATAAGACCAATGGAAAAATTAAATGTGTTGGAAGCGACAAGAAGGGGAAGAACAGTAAGCCGAAGTGGAGAAAGAGATAAGAGAGTTGTCCCACAAAAGATGAGGGATCGTGAAGGGCAAACCAGGCTTCGGGATCAGTAGTTTACTCTGGCAAAGAGTAATTTCTACTTGAGATCAAGCATACATCATCGATCAGACAAGATTCAAGAGGATGCATAAGTTTTAACAATGGCATTCTTTCCACTATCATTTTCGTGTTAAATAACACTATTAGTATTCCATTCCTTTTCTTTTATGGCAATAGCTTCTGCCCCGCATTGCAGATGCTCAAAAGGAGCCTTGGGTTATTTTTTACAATTGCATTGACACGATTAAAGTTCCCTTTGGAACCTGCAACCAATGTTTCTCACCTATTCACAAAATTACCCTCGAGTCGTGTTTCCCTTCGGGAATAAAGTTTACATCGTAGCAGAGAATAGATGAGCGGCCCGCCACCTTTGTTTGGCTTTGACCGATTTACCTTGATTCGATTGCCAAGAAAAGAAGACACTTCTTCAGCTTCTCAAAGAAGAACAAAACTGGACGTTAGCATGTCGACATTGTCCTCATCTCTCTTCCTCCGAACACATGTTTTAACAGATTTATGAACTCAACCAGCCCAGCAGATTAATCAGAAATGTAGACAGTACCAGCAACCACATATCTATGTGAGACGGACGCACTGCAAAAGCTGCAAAAGCACATGTGGTGTCAAATACAAATGGAAAAGCCGACAGTAGAGATAGCCAGTTGAAGAAACATTTGGAATCTAGACATCCAATGACAAATACCGAAAAAAACTAGATGTAGCTAATTTTCAGAATGGAACATGTCATCTCATGATTCTCATCTGATGATAACTTAATCGGATGTCATCATTATACAATCCATGGTAATTGAAGGAGAAGTTCAACTTCAACATGACAGAACCATGCCACAATACAAAGATAGAAAACTCTTGAATTTTAAAAGGTGAAGACATAAGGAAAAACCAAATTCAAACAACAAAAGAAAAAATGAAAGAAAATTCTTCCCCCTGCACCTCTAGACAACATATTATAATATGAAGATCCATCGAGATGTAAAAGATTTTGTCACTGTATTTACCAACTGTACGCTCAACGTAAAGAAAAGCTTGCAGAGAAATCAGATTACAATTGGACACAGAAATCAATATTGTTGCGAGATAATACCAAAAGAAAGAAAAAAAGGTGACTTCCGAATCGGGAATGACAAAAAAATTGCACCAAGTACCAGCAACTACCATGAAAGCCAAAAGTCAAACCCCTACGATTGGGTGAAGAACATTCAATGACAATTAAAGTCTCTCACTATGAATTAGTCGAATAACTTGATCAAGATAATTAGAGGATAGAACAACAAATTGCAGCCAATAAGTGCACTCATTAATGCAACATAGCATAGCTACCCACTGGCGTCCACCCTCAGTTCATTTATCAAGTACTGAATTATACTAACAGATGGCAGAATCTCAAAATAATTACTCTGAACTTAAATTAACCTAATGTATTAGACCTTTCAGGAGATAAACTGCCCTTTTTCGCCGATAGAAATCAGGAGATGGTCGACCTCAGTCAGTGTAGCAACGACGAATAAGAACTATCTACTTCAAAATGATTGCACCCGGAAGATGGAATTGAACTATGAACACAAGCTGGATCAATCAAATTGTGAATCATTTGGAAGGCAAGATGTGAATTATTACTCTAGTGCAATCCTAATCAATCAACTCAATGCTCCAATGTTTCCACATGGCGATCCATCACTCCTCTGACAGTGAGTGCCCTAAAATACCACTCTACTTAAACATAATTGATGTTTTTTCCTCGGTAAAAGTACATGATTGATGTTGTGCTATTATTACATATATTTCAAGCTCATGATCACTAATCACAATTTTCAATTTCCAACGGCATTGAGTCATGATGCTTTAAAAAGGAGAGTGCCAATTTTAAATCCAGTTTCATCCGGACGCATCAACAAATCTTACCTACCGTGGCTTATTAAGAAAGCATATACCATAGCATAACTAATCTTAAGAAAGAATAAACACTTAACAACTGCATTCTTCGCCATGATCTTTCACTTAAATTATTTCACAATCCATCCCTCACATTCAATGTATTAAAAATGAAATTATCAAGTAAGGTAAAAAGAGAATGTCATCTCAAAACTAAGAAGCTTACATGATTGAAGTGGTGCAAGAGAAGGGGATACAGGGCCTTCTCCGAGTCCTTTATCCTCAACTGGAGGGGAGGCAATGGACACCGTTGGTGCTGGCGAGAAAGATGGAGAATGGTGTGATGTTGGAGACACATAAGGTGGATGCACAGCAGGTGCAGGAGGTAGAGAGGTTGGAGTTTGAGCTGGACTAGAATGAAAAGGTGAGGCAGCCGGAGCGATTGTGGTCCCACCACATGTACAATCTGCTTTGAGACCTGAAATAGGACCCATCTTTCGAGGACTTGAGATAAAAAGATAGCCAAAATATAAAGATATCTCACAATTAGGACAACGTGGTACTGGATGCAGGTTAGGTGAGGGAGCTGGGGAATATGAAGAAGGCGAGCTATATGGGGAAGCTGATGGCACAAAGCCAGGCGATGGAGCTGGAGAAGGGGTGGGAGGGCCAGAATGAAGGGTACCATTCAAATAAGATGATAAGCTGACACCCTTAACATTGCCAAAAACCGAATTATCAAGACCGAGATTTGCAGGAGATCCTGAGATTATTTGAGCTAATTGCTTTAATCTTTGCGGTAGAAGATTCCCAGAATCAGAAGTAACGGAAGCCTCAATTGTGACAAAGGGAGCAACTGTTGAACCCTCCGTATTCGTAACTTGCACATATACATTCTGTTGGAGAAACACATCGGCAAAGTCGAAAAGGGAAAGAGTATCAGAGTAGAAAAATTCAGTTACAAAGAACAGCTTATGTAAGGAGTAATTCGTATAAACATATTAGATACTTTACTCATGGCGGAACATAAAATGCAAGTACAAGCATTGTAATGCTGATCTTGAATCTCATTTAGCAGCTCTTGTTGTAAGCTCTGGAAGATCAAGAAGATCTTGACACTAAACTCGATGCCATGTACCTTGTGTTTTGAAGATTAACATTTTTGAACAAAGAACGAACATGCTTCATGTACATAGGGAAGTGTACAGAAGCAGGTATATGATAAGTAGCTCATCAAACAACTTTACCTAGAAAACAAATGAAAGGGGATTCTTCCACTATCCAATTTCAAACTACTTTTTGCAAAACAACAGCCTTCCAACATTATGCTATTTGTCAAATTTTAACTTTTCAGTCACAATAGAGCTCAAAATGGTGGTTCAGATGAATCCCTAAACACTAAGATGGTGCAGATCCGTCCATTAAATTCTTAAAATTCATCTGGACAACTGGCTTACCTCATTAGACCGTAGACTTAACCCGTATTTCAGCTGTCCCTTGAACTCAAGAAAATTCTCCTGTATATCATATATAGACTGGTAGAGAGTAAAATTAAATAGGATCTGGGGCATCTGCCAAATAGAAGTAGATGGGTTTACAGTAATTCCCCCAGGAAACTTCAAAATCTGAAGCTCAGAAAGTTGCCCAAAAAGGGATGCTGTAACAGTTAGATTAGATTGCCGGAGGAAGAGGTCAATCAAATATGATCTCAGAACACTTAGTGACACTTGATTAATTGGAACATTCATCTGGTCAGACAGAACGCCAAACACCACATCAGTATAGTTAGTCGAGTCTGATTGGTGCGCCGATAATACTGCCACCTGCTCAAACACTTCTGCGTTAATTTCATCTCTGACATATAATTAAACCAAATATGCAGTGTAATAGTCAATTACCTTTGTATCTGGAACACCAATTTCACTGTAGATGTCATATTCTAACCTTCCAATGAACATAACAATCTCTGAAACTGACTTTTCCAGCCTAAAAGATACCTGAACTGTGGCTGTTAAACAAACATATCAAAAGTTGAGTGAGTATTCAGAGAGGAAAGAGTCATTAACAAAAGAACAGATAACAAAAAGAAAGCATGGGCCACTCAATAGCATTATTTGTAAGAGCTCAAAGGTAGGTTGATTTTTCCAGCTCAAAGGCACTCACAGGCTTGGGTGTAAAACTAGTTCCTTCAATGTCGTTTCTCACTGCTCAATTTTCGGTCACAAAAAGTTGTTTTAAACCACAACCAGAAAAGCTTGACTTGGATGGCATATGCCCATTTGGGTCTCTATCACACAAACTGACGGAAAATGTGAGCAGGACAAAGACGCCACGAGAGGAAATCTATTTGACCTTTTTGACAGGTAAGAGCTGCAACATCAACGAATGAAGCAATCGATACCTCATCACAAAACGTGTCCGATAAGTAAAAGCATGCAGTCATTCGCCAATACACCTTCTAAAAATATGTACAGGACTCATGAACAGAGGGGCAAAAATGAACATGCCGTTATCTCATATCAATCAAATGAAAACTATATTCTAGAAAGGGGGTAATAAATTGTCTTGTTACATAGCGATGTAGAGTACACCTTACCAGCTGGATTCGTTATTTATGACCAGGTAAAATATTCTTGGAACACGCTAATCAGACACAATAGAAACAGAGACAAGGGTGATGGAAGGCTTGCCTACTAGTGAAGGTAAAAGCAAATCCTTCACTATTCACATTCTATAAATCTAGTATGGAACTGATCCAATGATTATTAGTTAGAAGAAAAAGATTCAAACACGAGTATTTACAGGTTTCGGCTTGCAACACAATTCCATACTTATGCTATGGTTGGAAGCATGATGGGGGAGGAAAATCCAAAGAAAATGCCCACTATTTTAAATTTTCCCTCCTTAACATACTCAAAAAATTTAAAATTTTTAAAATATGCCACCCAAATTTTCTTTCCCTCCATTTTCCCCAATTTCCCAAACAAAGCATTAATCTATGTTGAGTAAGCCAAAACTGAAGAGAGTACAAAAGGTCTATGAAGTTAAGAGCTTTATTATTAGTGCCTATCAAGCTAAAAATTGTGTGCAATACTCGAAAAAAAAAAATCCTTTGGTTAGTATGTCCAAGAGTCAACAGATCAGCCTTTTATTAGATGGCCCCTCTTTTTACTCTATTTTCTCATGTGCATAGCATACTTCATACTCTTATCCGACTCAACCAGTCTGCTATCAAACTTTTCTCTGACTTACAGCACATTATTATTCGGTATAACACTAGCATGTACAGATAAAACAACTTTCTTGTCTTCCAGAAAAGTGACTTTCCATGAAATGCATCCCTCTAAAAATTGCAATTTTGGCGAACCAAAGGAAGGTGCTGTTGATGCATCTTCTTTTACCTTGTTGTGGAGCATTTAAACAAAGTAGGGATTATGAACACGAATGCTGTCAAGCTAGGACATACTGCAAAGTGCAATAAAGTCATTTGGATTTGCTAGATCTTAGGTTTAACTAGCTCCAACTACTTGATAGAATATCATTTGAGAGAAAAACCATTGTATCATCTATACACATGTCAAAAATTCTTCTTTCCCCACACGTGAACATTCTTGCCATCAATTTTTATTATTGTCCAATATAAATAAAGGAGTTCAAAGGACAACACTGAACTAACAGAATTGAGCTTGAATCATCAAATATCGACCTCCTCGACTTATGTGACTTAAAAAAAAAAACTTATATGACTTAAACGCCCCGCCTCTCAAAAGACATACTAGCTATTTGATTCAAGAAAGTGATGAAAAAGCCAATAAATACAATGTCAACCAACCAGAGCACTATCATAAACTTAAAATGCATCGATCACACTGGCCATACAAATCCTCCACTGTGTGACTCAATTGACAAACTCTATAGAACACAAGGCTATTTGTTTTCGCATAATTATGAGAAGTCGGTATAAAAAATGTGAGCCCACCAAAGGACTGTCGCGCATTGAAAATGCATGAATCCCTCCATCTGTGCTAATCAAATCAAACATCTCGACAGTCTGAGATATTATAACAATTCATCCTTGAAAAACATCCCTCAATTTAAGAGAACACTGCCTAGTTTGAAAACAACATTCTAGAATATCCTTTTGTTTCTTTGGCATGTACATACCCTGTGTTCTCTCAACTGTCGTCTGAAGTCAAGTGGATCCGCACACAACCTATTTGTTTTAAGCGCATTAATTTATATGAGTTTGGCATTGATGAATAAATATCAATGTCAACGGAAAGTGGCTGGAAACAAAATTGCTTAGTCAATGCAAACTAGGGCAGTGGATGCACGGCTCGATTCGATGTAAAAAAACCATATATCTATTGACACTTTTCTTAAAGCTACCCTGATCAGGAACGGCATTTCGTTGTACTTTCTTCTACCTCGAAGATAACTCAAGAAATGGCACTACTCTCAGTGGCTATAGATCCATCAATATTATTAATGCAGGGACTACTTCTAGTAAAGACCACTTGATGTTTATGCAAGTAAAGGGAGATTTGGCCACAACATGATCCAATGGGTCCAATGAGAAGAACGCGTCCAAGTGGAATTCTAGAAATTTAAAAATAAAGGCTCTTTTAGCTGAATTAAAGGCCTGGGGGTCGGTTCTAAATTAAGTAGGCTTCCTAGTTTAATATTTATTAAATTAAGATTTCCTAGTATAATGCTTCCTAGTTCAGTGTCCTAGTTTAGTGAATTCTCAGTTATATGGATGCAAATTCATGAATTGATAATATATGAGAATTCTCTCAGGTGTGAGATTCCTTCAGTTCTTTATCTAATTTGTTGACGGTGAACCTTAAAGTCCTTCTGTTCTTTATCTAATTAGTCGGTGGTGAACCTTAAAGTTCTTTTTTTTGGCAAGTGGAACATTCCTTTATGCTTTAATAGTGAACTATTTTATCCCGAACTTATTTTTTTCACAAATAACTGAAGTACTTTCTTTCCAGCAAACACATTCCACATTCTCACCCAAACTCACCACGCATCAATTATTTAATCTCGGTGGCCTCAATTGTCGAAAACAAAAACAAAAAGAAAATGACATCCCTGGCCATTTTTGCCTTAGGAAACAGCTCTTGACTATTCCAATAGAAGATTTCCTATCCTGTGTTTTTGTCTGGGTCCTCAGTGAATCAAACTCATCTCAAGATATCAGTTGGAACTACAGAAGAAGCTGTACCCACAAAGCTCGTCAACAATATCGACCATTTCCTCATGGAAGATGACATGGAAGTAACCAATTAGGTTTACGACCCATGAACCGCAGTATTAAATTCTGCCAGCAGATTCGCACAGACACCAGCAACGCCCAACCTCCGGGAAGAACATTACATATCGGTGAACACGAGACCCATAAATCAGACACCTTTACCGCTAGTCCGCTAGCATGCGCTAAAACCCACCAAGCATATGCCCATCAAGTGCAAACGCTGAAACCCTAATTATGTCCCCAGGCACCATGAAACCGAAACCCCCCCCCCCCCCCGGCTCCTAGATGAACAAAGCAATGGAACCCTAGAAACCAAAATCATCAGCAGAGAGCGAACCGCACGGCATCCGCTCCTAAAATCGGACCGGAAAAGAACGCAATCACACCAAAATAGTGACAGTCCACTGAATGTAAGAGCAGCGGCCGAGGTCCGAGAACCGTACCGCCTAGCTTGACCGCTTCCTTCGCATCGAAACCAGATCGCGCGCGGCTCAGGGGAACGACCCAGAAGACGCCGGAGAGGAAAACGGCGAGACCCAGTAGCAAGAAGAAGACGCACCGGAGGCTGAGCTCGCCGGCCACCCGGCGGAGCCCCGCCGAGCACCGCGCGCAGCAGAAGAGCGGCGGCGGCGGCGGCGACCCCTCGCCGCCGGCCCCGCGCTCGCCCCCCTGTGGCCGCCGCTGCAGGTTTTGCTGCTCAGCTTTCCCCATTCGCAGGGCATCTGGGACTCTCCCTCTCCCTTCGCCGCCGGCGCGCACGGACAAGGACGGCCGCCGAGCTCCGCTGCCTCTCTCTCTCTCTCTCTCTCTCTAGGAGTGGAGAGGAAGCTTTCAGTGCGGGCTTCTCTCTCTCTCTCTCTCTCTCTCTCTCTCTCTCTCTCTCCTCGGGTCGCACTGGCTGAAGCTCGCCGACGATGATGGGCGCGGGGGGGGCGGATGTGGGAACGCGAGAGACAAAGCGTTCATGTGGACAATATGCTTGTATTTATCTAATTATTTTATTTTATTTTTCTTTATTAATTTCACGGAAAAAAATAATTTGATTTTTCTTTTTCCCAAAAATTGATTATTTTTTTTTTGAAATTTGGAGAAAATACTTGTGAAGGACTGCATTGGCTCTTTTTTGTTGATGTGATATCCGCGTGCCAAAATCAAATTTAGAAAGAGGATTTCTTTCCGAAAATATTGTAACGAAATTTCGAGGACCGTCATGTTTTTCTCTATTCAACTATTTTCAAACCTCGGTTAAGTTTGGTTAGAGGGAGTTTCTTTCGATCGGGTTTGGAGGGAGATGGAGTTTTTTTTTTTGCGGAATTTACATTATTAGTCGAACGTGTTTTTTTGTCGCAATAGCAAACATATTATCATTCATCGAATTTTTTTTTTTTAATTTACTATCAAGGGCTAATACCTAAAGACTTATTACGGGTATATCTCGTGCAACTAGGGCCGTTCGTGGCTTCCACGGGGTTTAACTGCGGATTAGTGGTAGGATCCGGACTTATCTCTATTCATTTGGGATTTCTTATGAGTTTCCGCTTAGTGGGCTGGAGATGAGATTAAAAGATCCGACTCGATACATGCCCTACCTTTTTTTCTAGTGGACTTAATGCCAATCTAAGTCTTTGTGTCAATCTAGTCGTGTTCTCTCGATACGTGGCCCAACAGGCTCCATTTGATTTTAATTTGTATGGTTCGTCACGTGGCAAGACATCGCCTGTCTGACCATTTCTTAATCTATAAATACCCTTAAAGTGTTAAGCCAAGAATAAGAATTCGTACCGAAAGAGTCGCCACTAGAAACCTTTATGGTATTCTTAAGGTGTTAAATTAAGAATAAGAATTCAAGTCCTAAGAGACTATCCGAATCTTTTCTCGAGCGCACTCTCTACTCCATCCCATTTTCATATTAATTATGCGCAACCCTTAGAGTAAAGAATCACGTGTAACCTTATCACAAGCTCATCCAAAACTATTCATGTGACAACAATCCAAAAAGAATAAAGAGCTTTTGATGCGGCACCTCTTGCCATCCCTTTCTCTTCCGATGTGATGTGATGGCATGGATGTTACTTTTCTTTTTTTTTTTTTTTGTTTTCATGGGATTAAACTGATAATTTGAAGGGCTATAATTGGTTTGGTTCGAGATTTTTTGAAAATTAATTAGTTCGGTCATGATTGAAATGTAGGTCGATTCAAATTGTGTCGACGAATACAAAAAGTCATGAACAATCACTTGATAAAAGCATTTTATTAGTTTTAATGTATAAAAAAAATTAAATTCTGAATCTATTTAAGATCTATAAAAGCATTTTGCATCATTAATAAGAAGTATAAGAAAAACAATCACTGAAGTGAAAACAATAACATTTTCAATATCTAAACAACAAAACACAAGAGTACAAGGAAAAATTTGCTAGCGAATTTTATGTACATGCCACATTCTAACTACAAGGATAGAAATTATTCGTACTAACTTACATGAAAAAAAAATTAACGTAGAAATATCGGTAGTTTCGTCAATTTATCGGTTTCCTTTGATTCAGTTGACAAAAAAATAAATTTAAACCATTCCAATAATTAACTATTGATTAGTGGTTGGTAAGAAGTACGATTAAATTTGGATTGAGAATCGCATCTAATGATATAATTTGAGTTTCGAGCTAAATTTTCCTTTTCTCTGGTGTGAATCTATTGGGTAAAAAAGAAAACCATATTATATCGGTCCACTAACCGGACCTAGGCCCATTTTGAATCCATTCGATAAGAATTAAATGCAATTAGAAGCATATCCTTAAAAAAAAAAAAGAACCTTGTCGGGTCAATAAAATCACGACAAACATTTCGATTCATTTCTCTTTTCCATATGCACTACTAAACCTCGTGTACTGATTCAATGCAGCTCGACCATCTCTCCGTGAATTTCCATACGGCGCCTCCATGCAAACCCTCACGGGACTTGCTAACATCTCTAAATAAGGTGTCGATAATGGCCGTTCCAAATCGCATAACCATTCGAATTTTTCCCGTCGGGTTTCGATATTATTTCTCTCCCCCCAACCCCATCCGTCCCTCTCTTTTTGCTACCGAACGTTGAGGACAAGCAAAGGTGAAAGCAAAAGCGGCGGTGGTGATAGTGGGGGGCATCATTGGACCATACAAAAAGCGGGGAACGCCTGTTCTCTCCACCCACCACCAAAACAAAACTCGAAAATTCAAACTCTCGCCCTGTGGCAGGAAGTCACTCTTTGGGGGGGGGGAGCACGTTCGTTCCGTTATTCCATCCGGGGATCGGCGTTGACTGTTGGCCAATGTGGGGCTCCCACGTGGACAAATGGAGGCGGAGGATCGTGGGGTGGCCGATGGAATGAATGATGGTTTCTTCCTCGGGTGTCGTCCGTATCCGCGGTGGAGGGCACGCGCATCCTTTGGTTTTTCCAAGCATTGATATATGATGTCCGTTTTTCATTGGATAATTAGTTTACGGCCCGTGTCATCTTTATCCGGTATGATTAGCAGTATCCGGTCATTTTATTCTATAAGGATCCTGTCAACGAGCGTGTCCAAAAACACGAACCGAGACTCTAAGAATTGGAAAATAGAAATTTTCACATTCCCAAAGTAGAACCGACAACTCGCGTTATGAGGAATTTTTATTGCTTCTGTTACCTAAAAAAGTTTTAACTTCTCATAACCGTATTGAGTTTTTCACGATAAATTACACTTAATGTTAACACCGTCACGAATAAATGGCTATTATCGAGACTTTTTTTTTTATTTTAATATATATTTTTTACAAATAACCTACTAACATATTCTGGGTCAAGCCACCTTTAGTCTCGAGATGTCGAGACATTCATTTTTATTTGTTATTTTTAGGTTTGAATCGTCTAAATCAATCAATTAATCATGCTTAAGCCTAGTCCTAATGACCCATTCCATACGTTTTGGATAAAGACCAACCATCAAAAACCTGGTTTGAACCCAGTCATTAGTGACTTTTCCTACCAAAATTAAGTTTTGATTTTTCGCTAATTACAAAGAAAAGTGTTTATTTTCATATTACTTAGCAACTTTTTAAAATTCTGGAAAAGTACGTATGGACATATAAATCACCGGTCACCACCGACACTTTAAAGTATTCGATAATTTCTCGAAACACGGAAAACTAAATTTGCCATGCAAATGAGGTGAGGGCCATCCGTTTCTTCGCACGATCTGATCAGACGGCGGAGATCAATTCATCAAGATCGTACGGTGCTCCAATGCCCACAAATCCAGATCCATTTTGATTGCGATGGTATGCCGTAATTGCCCCCAAGATTCAAACAAATTGACTTCGTTCCGGGCGCCATTCACGGTCGGGGCCTGTCGCTGAGGGCGTGGAATTGACCCGGATTCGAAAATAATCCCAATCATGTCCGCGTCAATCAAGCAAGCCCTAGTTTTGAAATGAAATCTCTCTTTTTTTTTTGTTACATTTTATGCTTATTAATTTATTGAAATGCGATGCCCTAGGTTTAATATATTTTTTTTCAACATCGTAACTATAAAGTTCAATGAAAGTTTTGGGCCCGAATTCCAATGAACGGCGTTCTTTTTTTTTTTTCCCAATCTAAAGGGGCCTTTTTCAAGGCCCCGAAAGTGGGGGCCTACATCCGGCCCTAAAATTGGGGCTGACAATTCGTGTCGTGTGGAAATAAAAGTACGATATGAATACGACTATCTTGAAAATGTCGCATTTAATAGAATATAACGCGTCTAAGAAAGTGAATCACACGATGTGACACGACGTTATTAATACGATTATTGAACTTGTCGTGTTAGGGGTCGACTTGACACGATGGGTCAACCTTTTTTCAGATAGATGTTAACACATACAAAATACGTTTTATACGCGATGATTTGTGTTAATGTGCTCAACATGCTTAGACACGCTTTTAGCAATATGAGTAATCCCACTTTACATTAGATCAAGATATGTTAAAGACTTGTTTTTTCATATATATATTTTATGAATTTTGTCTCCCTAAATATTCTTGTATTTTACTTCTTTTTCACGTGAGTGCCGTTCCTATAAATTATTAAGGTTTAAAAAATCTCCAAACATGAAGTAAACGTGGCAAAACATATTTGATGTCCGGTTGTGTTAAAACAAATGACACGTTTACATCATAAATTAAACGCATCGATTCATGTTTGAACCCATTTATACCACACCCAAACGTGTTAAATTACATGCCGTGTCGAGAATTGTGGGCCTTGAAATGCACTGTTTCGGGTCTGTTCGGGCTTGTGTCTCCATTACTAGCTGTGTACTCTCTCTTTCAAAGTAGAAAACAAAAGCTGTAATTAAGCTTTCGGACAAGATCAAGCTTTCAATCGAAGTGGGCCGAAACCGACATGGCCCATTTCCAAGCCCATATTTGGGCCCGCTTTGAGTTTTCAGGCCCAAACATTGGTTTTGGACGCAACCGATTATGCAAGTACTAGGATGTTCGTTAAGGGAAAATGGGCGGTTAAGCGGCAGCATAAACGTCTCTTTCCATGGATTGCTTCCTGGAAGTTTCATTTGCGGGTACTGATCTAACTTCGTGCTGCTTTTTTACATTTCTGCATTGTCGAGGAAAGATGGGTTAAACGTGACTGGCACGACTACTTTCTCTAACCATTATTATAAGATTCTCGCACTATTCACGAAATGTTTGGATTCAGAAAATGCGCGACCCGCTTGTATTGTTGCTCCGATGTAGTTTTTCGAACTTATGATTTACGCTAATCAGGTCAATCGAACCCGCATAGTTTTTCCAATCAAGTCCCGCCCATCTCCAATTTCAAGAAATTGAAGCCGACCGCTCCCATGTCGATTGGTGCCTAGCCAGATATCTATTGCTAAAGTAAACATTGCCACTGCGGAATGACGAGTCATTGAAAGTTTACTCAACTTGATTCGGGTCATTGTAGCTACAATTTAATCATACAGAATGATTTTTTGGGGCGACGCCAACTTATCCCACGCCGGACTTTCCTACCGCTACTGTTGGCACATCGGTTTGAACTGACCGGAACCGAACGGGGATGGACATGATCGAGAGAAATGTATGAATTGAAGGACTTAGACTGGATAAGAAGTTGATGACCACATTGAGGAAACCATGTAACTTCAGGGACTGCATGTCTTCTTCTTCCGAGAGGGGAAAAAAGAAGAAGAGGAGTGCATGGATGCAGTGGCAGTGGCAGTGATTTCTCTGCAAAATGGAGGGCACGTACTCTTCAACGTCGTCGTCACGATCAGCAATCCGAACCAGCAACACGCCACCAGGCTTTCCCGCTTAGCGTTATCAGCACACTCACTCACTCTTCTCGTTGCAGAGGTTGGAGTTTTGGCGCTGCACTATCGAGCTCTCGCTCCGTTTCCGTTGAATTCGAGAGAGACGATAAGACATGGGTTGCCGATCGCTGATCTACAGCTTCGTGGCTCGTGGCACTGCAGTGTTGGTAGAGTATGCCGAGTTCGGTGGGAACTTCACCGGCATCGCCTTGCAGTGCCTCCAGAAGCTCCCTTCCACGAGCAACAAGTTCACTTACACCTGCGACGGCCACACATTCAACTACCTCGTCGACAACGGCTTCGGTATGCTCTCTCTCTCGTCGCTGGTTGTCTCTTCGGTTCTATGGTCATTTCGTATATTTGATGTCTGTCTAGCTGCGATAGCTCCGAGCTACGTGCGAAAGCTGCTTGTGTTCTCGTTCACAGTTTTCCTTTGACAAACTGACTTCACCATCTCAATTCCGCAGCATACTGTGTGGTGGCAGTCGAGTCCATCGGTCGTCAGATTCCAATGGCCTTTCTCGAGAGAATCAAGGACGAGTTTACTAACAGATATGGTGGAGGAAAAGCCGCGACCGCAGTGGCGCTTAGCTTGAACAGGGAATTCGGGTAAAAATCGCCTTCTCTTCATGAATGCAACTTATTTACTCTCCAACACGTAATATGCTGAGCGGAGCTTTGACACAGGCCCAAACTGAAGGAGCAAATGCAGTACTGCGTGGATCATCCGGAAGAGATCAGCAAACTCGCCAAAGTGAAAGCTCAGGTATCAGAAGTGAAAGGAGTTATGATGGAGTATATAGAAAAGGCGAGTCAGCATACCTTGTGTTATACTTTATCGCTAAGGTTAAAAGTATGAGAGATTGGCGTGTAATGCCGGACTTATGTCGCTCTGTCATGTAGGTTCTGGATCGTGGTGAGAAAGTTGAGCTTCTGGTCGACAAGGCGGAGAATCTTCGATCTCAGGTGAGCAATCTACTACATGTGAGCAATGTTGGCTTATCTTAGTAAACGAACTAATTATTGTATGTAAGAAGCAGGATCTGGTGTTCAGAAACTGAACGACTCTTTGCATCATGAGTGATGGTTTCGAGGCAGCGATTAGATTTCAAACACAAGTATATCACAATGGTAGTCTTCTTCCAGTCTCCCGAACCAGTCGAGCTACTAGTACAGCCTACTTTTGCTGTATTGTTGAAATATTGTGCCACATTGCTTGACAATTTGTTCACCCTCCGCCTGTCTTGCAATTCAGTGGATTTCTTGCTGCTGATCTACTTTTGATTCTATGTTGCGGAAATCGGTGATGAATTTGGAGCTAGAACAAAGACTAGAGTCTTTCGGTATGACAGAATTAAGGATCTCGGTGTCCGACTGATGTGGATTTTCTACTTTCAGGCGCAAGATTTCAGGCAGCAGGCGACCCAAATGAGAAGGAAGATGTGGCTGCAGAGCATGAAATTAAAGCTGATAGTTTTCGGCATCATCGTCGCTCTGATTCTGATCATAGTTCTGTCCATTTGTGGTGGCTTCATGTGTGGTGGTAAATAATGGAGTGACACTGATCTGATATTCTTTAAAACCTCCGTAAGTCTCAAGTTTTTCTCTCTATACACAGGAGTCCTCATTGTGCTGTAGGATAATGGAACAAATCGCTTCTATAGTTCTGTATTCTTGGAAGAGTTCTCTGATCCAGTTGCGCAGCATTATGAAATCATCAGTATGCTTTATATCCAAATTAAACTTACTAAACCCTTTTCTGGTTCAAAGGACCGTGCAGTGGGCAGTGTAATCTTCGGGCCACAACTAGTACACCGGCCGACTTAAGCGTGCAACCCTTAGATGCTAAGGCGCACACAGTTCGTAGAATCTTTTGTAAGAAGAAAACAATGAAAACGGGTTGGGAGAATTGCTCTACCCCGCTGAATTAATCAACGGCAGAAGCAATGCATATCAAGTGATTATTGGGATTGGAGAGTTTGAATAGTTGAACCCATTAAGAGCTTCCAAGTGCGAGTAAACATTTCAGGTCCTTGAGATGCCACCAGTCTATAAGTTACGAAAAATGTGAAAAGTCTAAAATACCCCTAGGCAGTGTTGACGCATGCTTGACCCAAGCTGCCATGGACCGATCCAGATCAAGAAACTCGCAAGAGACGGGGAAATTATCAAAAAAGTTCTAAACCTATTGTACTTTTACCAATTCAATCATAAACCTTTTAAGTTTGTCAATTCAGTTCTGAACCTTTTCACTTCTTGCCAATTCAGTCCATTTGGCCTGCCGGTATTGACGTGGCCGCCGGCCGGCGCTAACGTGGCCGCCGGCCATTCGGCCGGTGCTGACGTGACAATTTTTAAATATTTTTGTAGAATTTTTTAATTTTTATTTTTCTCTTTTTTTTTTGCCTTTTCCCTCCGGTCGGTTCGGCGATCGACCAGAGGCGCAAGCCGGCGAGGTCGACCTCGCCGGCCTCTGGCGAAGCTCTGCCCGCCGCTGTGCGGCCGAACTCGCCGTCATGAGCGATGATCGAATGGCTGAGAGGCCGACGATCAATGAATTGGCCAGACAGCCAATGGCCAAAAAAAGTCAGTGTTGACCAGATAGTTAATTGTCACATCAGCATTGGCCGGACGACTGGCGGCCACGTTAGTGCCGGTCGGCCAAATAGACTGAATTGGCAAGAAGTGAAAATATTTAGGACTGAATTGACAAACTTAAAAGGTTTAGGACTGAATTGGCAAAAGTGCAACAGGTTTAGGACTTTTTTGACAATTTTCTCCGCAAGAGACTTATGGCAATAGGTCGGCTCGTCTTATTATATTTTTCTTATTGGCTTCATTCTTTAATGTAATTTTCAGTAATAATAGCCATATTAATTTTTTCCACTTTGTGAGCAATTCTCGTTTGTTAATAAATTGGGCAATTCCTTCCGAATTAATGGGACATGGCTGAAAGCGCCTCGGTAAAAAATACAATCGGAGAATTACTTGGTTAATTACTTTCCAGAACGAATACAAAAGTAAAGGATATTAGCATGTGTCAATTGCTTTTTTTTTGTTTGTAAATGATTTCAATTATAATAAATCTGGTGGAAAGTGGTATTAACTACTTTTTTGGTAATTGATCTGAAATAAAAGAATTTCGCTAACTTTCTTTTCCCAAGAAATTAGATACTTAACATATTCTTGATTATTGCGTGGTGGGAATTCAGTCCATTTGTTCTCCACCACATAATATGCTGAGCTGAGCGTTGACATCCTGAAGGGATCTTCAGACTTAGTAAAGGGAAAGGGAAAGCTCCGGTATTAGAAGTTGTAAACTTATTGTATAGTGGCCAATTTAGTCTTAAATCTTTCAATTATATCAATTTAATCCTAAACCTTTTGACAACTTGTCAATTTAATCATAAACATGTCAATTGTGTCAATTTAGTCATAAACCTTCTAATGATTTGTCAATTTAGTTCTAAATCTTTTAACGATTTGCCAATTTAGTTTTTCCGGCTGAAAATTGCTGACATACCTATTGTATGAGTAAACATTTCAGGTCCATGAGATAGGGAAAATTGTGCAAAAAATCCTAAACCTATTGTATAGCTGCCATCCTACATAGCTTGACCGGCGCTGGACAATGTTTGTAATTTGGATGACCGAAGAATCGAAAGAGATGCTGGTATAATATTGGGTCTCCCCCTCTTGCAGGATCAGAAAAGGTTTTTTTAATCTTTATTTTTACTTTTAATTTATGATTTTTTCCCTTTTTTTTCGTTTTCTTTTTTTTTTGGCCCTTTTTCCCTCCGTTAACCTCAGGCGAGGGCGGCCCTTGCTAGCTCGAGTGTGGGTGTCCCTCACTCTAGGCTGGTGAACTCCTCTGGCCATTGACAAGGCCCGACGATGGCCGGTGGAGGGAAAAAGGGAAAAAGAAAAAGAAAAAGAAAAGAAAGGGAAAAAAAGAAAAATTTCATAAAATCCTAAAAATTGCAAAAATTGTTCACTTCAGTGTTGGTCATGCCATGTAGGATAGCCAACGCTGACTAGACCGCCATGTTAGCGATTTCCGACCAAAATTGGCTGGAATGACTAAATTGGTATATTGTTAAAATGTTTATGACTAGATTGACAAATCATTAAAAGATTTAGGACTAAATTGATACAATTAAAATGTCTAAAACTAAATTGGCAAGTGGTCAAAAATTTTAAGATTAAATTGGCACAATTGAAAGATTTAGGACTGAATTGATCGTTATACAATAAATTTAGGACTATTTGAACAATTTACCCCTTATAAATGGTTTTCTATTAAGTAGATTGCTGGTGTAAAAAAATAATCTACACGTTCTTTATTGATTGAGCGACATGAAGCATAATTCCATTGTAGAGTAATGACAAGTGCACATGCTCAAGTGCCGGCTAAATAAAGTTTACCACCACAAGGCTGTCCTTATTTTTACCAATCTAGTAAAATAAGCCCATAAATAAAGTAAATAAAAAGGGAGTTTTCCAAACAACAACGTGGGACAAGAGAAAGTACGGGAAACAAATTCTTTTGAAATACTCTAATACTGCAAGAACTACTTTGATTTCGTTCTTTTCAGAATGGAACTTTTGCATATATCATATCCAGTTCTTTCAGGTTGTATTGTTGCAACAATTAAACTTATTTCGTACTGAAATCTTAGAAACACAAGGAACCACTTAACACACAATCAATCCCTCTTCCATAAGGATGACTCCTACTGCACTCCTTCACCTCTTCAGGTTCCGTTCTTTCATCAGGGTGGACTGCATCCACGCCTACTACGACTGTAGCGGCACGGATTTCCGGGACCGGGGACCGGACCCTTTTGCAGGAATTGGAAAGCTAAACGACCGCTCGGCTGATAAGTAGCCCGTGCCGCTCCTCCTCCTCCCTCATCTTCACCTTGAACGAGCATCCTTCCTGCTTCATTTGGCCGTAACCACATTCCCAGCAACAGAAGCAAAACCAAGGCGAAAGCCACCGATGAACTCGGCAGCTTCTTCATCTCTCCTTTCCTTTTCCCTCTCTCTCTCTCGTTGGGCAAAATTTGTGTGTAGTTCAATGAGAGGAGGTGTTACATGACATGCGTGACTCACAGTCCTGTATTTATACTGAAATCGCTTAGTCCTGTATTGTAGGCTACGGTCTTGATTCTGAGATTCATAGGACGTGAGGAACGGGTTTTGGAGAATTTCTATCCTGAACTTGGAAAAGCCAAGTGTTTCCCTCTCAAGCATTTAGTGCAAAACACCCGTCCTCACTACGGCATTGACTCCTAACGAGATTCCCAGCTTTGGCGGCCATTGTAGCTTGGTCTAAAAAAGCTTTGCATTCAAGGGGCGTCTAAGTAAATCCTACTAGTTGGTCGCTTGGATGTAAACAGGTTCAGCCCATATTGACTCATTTTTATGTGATATATTTTTAGTGACTCATATCCGATTCGACTCGAATCCAACCCTTACCCAACCCAACCAATCCGGGCTTAAGTGATCATAAGACATTCGAAGATTTGAAAATACTCAGACCCATCAAGATTTGTAACATTAAGACCGTGTCCAGCAACATACACTTCGACAAAAAGAATTTAAAGCGACGCTATATATATGTGTATGAGTGTGCGTAATTTTAATTAAGGGTTAATATCACGAAAAATCTCAAACTGGTATACCTAACAAATTTATCAAAAACTAATTTTTTAACCACCAAAAACCCTAAAAGGTACACCTGTGACAATTTTACCCTCTATTAGTTTCCGTTAAATTTTACCTTCAAATTTCTAAGTTTGATAACACGTGGCAGTTAATAGATGTACCGGTTTGGGGTTTTACCCTCCGTTTATCACAGATTTATCAGTTTGTGATTTTTTATTGTCTTAATCCAATTTTTTTTGGTCGAAAAGTATTAATCCAATTTAATAGAGGGTAAATTTATTACAAATGTATCAATTTGAGGTTTTTGGTGATTAAAAAATTAGTTTAAGGTAAATTTGTTACAGGTGTCCAATTTGGGGTTTTTCTTGATAAAAAAATTAATTTAAGATAAATTTATAACAAGTATATCAGTTTGGGGTTTTTCGTGATAGTTGAGAATAAAAAAATCCGTTTTATAAACTAGTTGAGAAGTATGTTATGAATTGATGGGTTGGTTTTTGGTATTCGTACAGCCATGAATCACAGATATTGAATGCTATTTATTGCTATATCACTTTCGTAAGAGACTTACGGATGGATATGTGGCATCATGTGCCACCATGCCTGGGGTACTCATTTGTTGTACAATCTATCCATTTCTTGAATATATAAATAGAAAATAAAATTTGGTCCACATGTCCTAATCTATTTGTTATCTGCGAGTAACGACATCATAAAAGCATACTATTTATGAGAAATTGTTCAATCAATTCTTAACTTATCGTATGTATGTCAGTTCGGCTATATACTTTCCAATTTTATCAATTTGATTCTAAATATTTGCAAGAAAAATCAATGTAGTCCTCTGGCCAATTTTCATCGAAAACTGCTGTCGTGGCAGTATTCCATGATAAACGGTGGTGTTCCCCCCTTAAATGATACTATCACACATCTTCATCTTCCCAATATCTTGTTAACTATGGCATTCTACATTCATGAAAGATTAACTGATTGGCTCATGTCAATTTATCCTCATCTATAAGCAATTAGTCCTGTTGACATAGAAGGGGAAAATTATTTAATTAGTCTTGAACTCATTATACGGATGTCAATTCAGTCTTAAAATTTTCAATTATGTCAATTTAGTCATAAACTTTTGCACGAAATTTCAATGTAGTTATTCCCGTCAATTTTCACTAGAAATCGATGACGGCCGTTCCACATGGCACACCGCCACGCCAGCGATTTCAACAAAAATTGACTGGAAGAACTACACTGGAATTTCACGTAAAGGTTGAGACTAAATCGATATACTTGAAAAGTTGAGGACTTCTACCACTCTAATTGGCAACTATCACCCAGTCTGCACAATATTATGGCCTGGATGGAAGCTCCCCCAACCTTCGATGATGATTCTTCGGATACTTTCACCTGGATCCCTAACCCGACTGAATCCTATTCGGTCGCGTATGCTTGGAACCACATAAGGAGGAAAGGCCACCTAGTTACTTGGCATTCCTTTGTATGGGACGCTCCCCCGCCATTCCTTTCTATTATGGATTGCATCACTGAATCGGCTTCCCACTCAGGTTCTCCTCCTTCAGAATCGTCGCATTGATTCGGGATCTTGTGCTTTCTGCCGGTTAGTACCAGATTCCGTCAACCACCTCTTCTTCGAATGTTCTATTACCAGCACACTTGCTTCCTTTTGGGCTACAAAATGCATTCTCCCATGGCGTAATCGTCCGTGGCCAGAACTCATTACCTGGGCAAGCAAAGTTTGTGGGGGTCCTTCTTTTGGCCATCGACTCGCTAGGTTCTCCCTTGGAGCACTTTGCCATGCGATATGGATGGAGCGGAACAATTTTCTATTCAGGAACAAGGCTATCTTCCTTCCGGGAATTCGCAAGCACATTATCAAGACGGTGAAGGATAAATCCTTATCCTTAGGAAAAATTGCCGACAACCCGAGAAATAGAAGACTTCAGAGGAATTGGGAGCTCTCTCCTTCCATCTTTTCCAACTTGGATCCTTAGCCCTGTTATGCATAGAGCGTCGCCTTCTCTCTTGTCTAGTTGCGGGCTGTTTAGGTTTTTCGATCTTTGTTCTTCGTTACCCTAGTGCTCCTGCCATGTCTTGGGCTTCCCCCCAACCTCCGGTTGGTTTGGTTCTTTCTTTTTAGGTCCCTTGTTCTTTTTGTTGGCTGTTGGCCTTTTGTATCTAGTTTGTTGCTAGACCTCTCTTGACCTTGTATGGACATATTGTGTCCCAATATGGTCAGGAGTAGGTTTGAGCTTAGTTTGTATTGGTGTTTTGGAAAGTTATACGACATTGCCTTTACCAAAAAAAAAAAAAAAAAAATTAATATAGTGGGAATACGTTTACCAGGACGGGTGTGTTTCTATGACTTCGAATGTGTTATACTGGGTTTTCTTTTTTGATTGGATGATAGTAACAGATCATATATGTCGATTGACTTTGCACAGAGAGAGAAGGGGAAAAATACAAGTATTATAAGAACGGGTCAAACGTGTATAAAGGAAAAGTTAAGGCTTTGAAAGCGAACTACCAAAAAAAGCTATGATATGTCCCCATGCGTGAAGGAATATGTAATACACTGTCTCTCGCCATAGACGTTGTGCGATCAAATTTTCTTGAAGTAAAAGAATTTAATTTTGGCTAAAAATCGCTGATGTGGTAGTCTAATTAGCGCTAACCATCCTACATGACATGGCCGAAACTGATGTGGATAATTTTTGAATTTTTTTTAAAAATTTCCAATTTTTTAAATTTTTTAGGGAAAATTTCAACTTGGTACCCAAAGTGAGGTCATTTTCTCACAAATGGGTCCAAAGTGGAGAAAGTGTCAAATAAGGGCTTGAAGTACCCAATCAGTCTTAAATAGGGGCCCGAAGTGCCCAATTAGTCTCAAATAAGGGCCTAGGTTCGTCGGCCGGTCAAATGCTCACCAGCCGGCGAGTACATTATTGTTCCGACGATCGGAAAATGGGCATTTTCGTCTTTTACTTTTTTTTTTTCTCTTTTCCTTTTCCTTTTCCTCTTCTTTTTTTTTTTTCTATCCCTCCGCCAACCATAGCTTGCGCCGGCGAAGGTGGTTGGCCTTAGGTGGAGGCCGCCCTCGCCTGGGCTAGGCGTGCGAGGGTCGACCCTGGCTTGCCCGACACCGGCGAGGGAAACCTAGGGTCGGCCCTCATCGGCGTTGGGCGAGGGCGGCCCTCGTAGACGTCTGGTGAGGGCAGCCCTCACTGGCGTCGGGCGAAGGCCGCCCACGACTGGGTTGGTTGCGCGAGGATTGATCCTCTCCTGCCCAACCTAGGCGAGGGTGGCCCTCGCCGGCGTTGGGCGAGGGCCGCCCTCGCCTGGGTTGGGCGGGTGAGGGAGACCCTCGCCAGATCCGGCGTTGCCCTTGCAGGATTTGGCGAGGGTTGCCCTCGCCCGCCCAGCCCAGGCGAGGGCGGCCCTTGCCGGCGTCAGGTGGTTTCTGCCGGTGTAGGCTATGGCCGGCGGAGGGAAACCAGAAAAAAAAAAGAAGAAGAGGAAAAGGAAAAGGAAAAGAGAAAAATAAAAGAAAAATAAAAGACGAAAATGCCCCTGTTCCTATCGCTGGAATAGTAATGTGCTTGCCGACCGGTGAGCATTCGATCGGCCGGCGAACCCAAGCCCTTATTTGAAGCTAATTGGGCACTTCGGACCCCTATTTGAGACTGATTGGACACTTCATACCCTTATTTGATACTTTGGACCATTTTTTGAGAAAATGGCCCCACTTTGGGTATCAAATTGAAATTTTTCCTTTTTTTTATCGATTATTTTATTTTATTTTTCACAAGGCCAGTGGGGTTGCCGGCCAATGGGCGAGAACTGCCAAGCCCCCGCCGGCCATAGTGACGGTGGGCGAGGGCCGTGATGCCTTCGCTAGATTTGGCAAGCCAAGGGTGTCATTGCCCTCCCTCGGGCCCTCACTGAGCCCTTGCTCGTGGCCCTCGCCTAGGGGCCGGTGACTCCGCTGGCCATGCGAAGAAATAAAGAAAAGAAAAGAAAAAAATCAATAAAAAATATGGAAAAATTTTAAAAAATTAAAAAATTATCTATGTTAGCGATTTCCGGCTAAAATTAGCTAGAAGGATTACATTGGCAAATCGTCAAAATGTTTAATTGGCAAATTGTGAAAAATTTCAAGACTAAATTGACACAATTGAAATGTTTAGGATTGAATTGGTTGCTATACAATAGGTTTAAGATTTTTTGGACAATTTTCCCTCTTGAGATATGCCATCATCTTGAAATTATGAAAAATAAGAAATATAGGAAAAATCTAAAAAAACCCTAGACAGCGTGATGCCGTGCTTGACCCAAGCCGCCATGGACAAATCCGGATCTAGACACTCGCAAAGAGACTTATGACAATAGGCTCGTTCGTCTTATTTTTCCTTTCTTATTGGTCTTCATTCTTTAATGTAGTTTTCAGTAATAATAGCCATCTTAACTTGTTCCACTTTGTGAGCAATTCTCATTTGTTAATGAATTGGGCAATTCCTTCCCAATTCATGGGACATGGCTGAAAACGCCTTGGTAAAATAATACAATTTGACAATTAATCGGCTAATTACTTTCCAGAATGAATACAAAAGTAAAGGATATTAGCGTGTGTTGATTGCTTTTTATTTTTTTGTTTGTAAAATGATTTCAATTGGAATAAATCTGGTGGAAAGTGGCAGCAACTACTTCTTTGGTAATTGATCTTAATTAAAAAAAAATTGGTAACTTTCTTATCCCAAGAAATTAGATGGGAGTCAGTATACCTGACATGTTCTTTATTATTGCATGGTGGGAGTTCAGTCCACTGGTGGAGTAATTAAAAGCTGGGACCGCGGTGGCGCAGACCTTGAACTGGTAAGTTGGGCTAACATCGCCTTCTCTTCATAAATTCATATTTATGAATACAACTTATTTGTTCTCCACCACAGAATATGCTGAGCTGAGCTTTGACATTTGCCCAAACTGAAGCAGCATTGTGCAGTATTGCGTGGATCATCCGGAGGAGATCTGCAGACTTGCTAGAGCGAAAGCTCAGTTATCAGAAGTGAAAAGGGTTACGATGGAAGAAATGGAAAAGGTGAGCATGTGTTATGCTCTATCACTAAGTTGGAACTATGAGAAATTGGCGTGTGACATTGGACTTATGTCGCTCTGTCATGTAGGTTCTGGATCGTGGCGAGGAATTCGAGCCTCTAGTTGACGAGAAGGAGAATCTTCCTTCTCCAGTCAGCAATCTGCTACAAGTGAGTTCCATCCTGGAGCAATGTTATCTTATCTTATTGAAGAATCCGATTGTTGTGTGTAAGAAGCAGGATCTGGCGTTGAGACACTGAATGATTGGTGCATCACGGCTGATGATTTAGAGGCAAATCATTAGATTGCAAAACACAAGTACATTACAGTTGTAGTCTTCTTACAGTAGTTTTTTTGGTGATGTTCTCCTGAGCCGATCGACCTACTAGTCCAGCCTACTTATTTGGTCATCCAACAATTATTTAATTGGTAGCCTAGAAATTTCGCTTATATGTGAACATCAATTCTTACCCGTTCGCTCAATTGAGCAGATTTGGTAACGAAACACGGACAGTCTGTACGCTTCTTTTAGGTCTTATGCAAATGTTTCATTTTCTGATCACTTCAGCCTAGTTGCTTTGTTTAGTGCAATTGTCCGGTGATCCAGTTTAGAGTCTTTAGACCACTAAATAGTTCAGAGAGAAGCTGTTCGACATGAACAACGTTGGGGATTGCCAATTCACTGCCATCTGTTCCTATTCCTCTTCTCATTCCTTTTGCCATATTGTTTCTCGCAATTCGGCAGATTACATGCTGCTGTCTCTGCCGATCTGCTTTTGATTCTTTTGTTGCTAGTTTTTGCATCAAATTATTCCCTTTGAAGCGCAAAATAACATTAGGGATACAGACTTTACTAAGAAAGGTTATTTGAACTTTTTAAAGATTTAAATGTCATTCTACGTTTTAAAATGAGAGTTCCAGCTAAAAACTACTCATCTAATAATTATAAGTCTCTACTGCTTTCAATAGTCCGCTTTCCTCTACCCAATCTTCTCATATCAAATGTATGGAAGGATGAGCGGAAATTCATGATCAATGTTATTTAAATCTTGAAATTCAGTAGGAGAACTTCATGACCCACATAGCTTTATTCGTTTCCATCGTAGTTTAAAAGGTTGATCAGCAAAGGAAGGATATGTGATAGGGAAATCCTTTTTTGTGAAGTGCTTGAAAGCTCAGATGAATAGATGTATTTGGAGCAAAAACAAAGATTACTGTCTTTTGGCCAATAGACTTAAGGATCTCGGTGTCCGACTGACGTGAATTTTCTACTTGCAGGCTCAAGATTTTAGGCAGCAGGGGAACGAAATGAGAAGGAAGTTGTGGCTGCACAACGTGAAAGTAAAGCTGATAGTTCTCGGCATGGTCGTTGCTCTGATTCTGATCATAGTTTTATCTATTTGTCATGGCTTCGTGTGTTAAAACCTGACATATTACGAGAAATTCTGATTATGATATTGTTTAAACCCTCCAAAAGTTTCAAGTTTTCTTTCTATACAGACGATCCTCATTGTGCTGTAATATTGTTTCGCCGGAATTGCTCCCGCGACGAAATATAATTCACTGAAAGTCGTTCTTTGATTTTTAATGAGAGAGGACCGGGTTCTGTGGCTACTCCGGACAGGAGGTATCCAAGCGTGAACAAAAAACTTATTCGTTTTGATCAGCAACACAGACTCAAACCATGACAAGATCCGATCAACAAGAACTTCAATTAAGATAAATTCGTTTAGCTACTGACTAGCGACATCCGAACTCCATCGATACACCATTACTAAACTACTGTGCTTGAAACATAAATGACTATAACTAAAGAAATTGAAAGTACATTGCAGGAAAGTAAAGATAATTGAAAGATAACATTTTGATTGTGTGTTCGTGGAGGAGCCTTTTTTGGCTATCGGATGGTATTTATACCGTAAGTCAGACAACCGTCTTTCTACTATTGTCTGTCCAATCGACCGCCATTGATCTCATCCTTAACGTTTATCTCGTGATATATGTCCTTTAACTGCCATCGATCTTATCTTTTTCCTTTATTTTCTGACATCTATCAGTAACCATCATTTGACCTCGTCTTCACTTTGACATCTGTCCTTTTTCATAAGATAACCGTCATTGATCTCTTCCTCTTCTTGACACCTGTCTTCCTTCGTGAGATCACCGTCATCGATTTCTTCCTCTTTTGACACCTGTTCTTCTGTGTATGATACGCTATTACTAATCGCATATAGAGCCACGTGCACTCTTCTTATTGACAGCTTCAATGGCTTGGCCTTCTTGTAACCTTTTTCATCGAAAATCCACAATACATAAATTCGAGCGGTACTTGTTTCCTCTACAATCTTAGTCTTCTCAATTTCAAACTCTTGAATTTCCTGCCGGGGTATTCTAGTTGATGCCAGCTATTTGCTGCTGTAATCTTGATAATCAACCTTTTGTGGCTTGCGTCATCCTTCGATATCCCTTATTTTATTCTTTTCGCTTTGTATATTTTTCTTGATATAATTTTCTTTATTGTCGAAAACGTAATTAATTATTGGTGTCAACAAGTATAATGGAACAAATTGCTCGTATAGTTCTACTTTCCTGGAAAAGCTCTCTGATCGAGTGGCGCAGAATTATGATATCATCAGCACTGATAGTTTCGAGATAGCTGGAGTTTTATGCTTTGCATTCGAAATAAACCTGACATATTACAGCACCGAGTGATGATCACATCAATAATTTGTCGTGAAGCTAGTTGGCGGAGATCGACGTACATCAATAGCGAGTAATTCAAAGGTCATTAGATTTGGCAACTTCTAAACAAAGTGACTTGAAATGAAAGTTCCTCCCATTTGCATGCGACTGACTTTGTGCACTTTAAGAACAGACTTCATCACTCAGGGGGAGACGGCAAACTAGAGCTTATCATGGCATAGTGGTCCAAGAGAAAACTTCACCATTTAAACAAGCTCAAGCAAAACTTTCTACCTGTTCGACTCGCCGCGGTTTGGCCAAAAGGAAGAACATTTATGAAATGTTTATGCACAAAATCGAGCTAGCCAAATTATCAGACGCATGAGTTGTATATAATTAAAAGAATAGGGATAGAGAAATGCTTAGCCGATTTATGGTGGTTCGGCCCACCTAGTCGTTAGATACATTTCAAATGGCTAGAAATTCGACTGTTAAATTTTTTTTTTTTTTGGGTAAAGGAAATTCGACTGTTAAAATTTATGGCTGTGCGACCCAAAAAGGCTTTAAATTCCATTTATCAAACATAATACAAGTGCATGTTCTGAATCAAGCACAAAGAATTTAAATTCCTTTCTCTCGATAGCTTTCATATGTGGCGTCACCGGCGTTTGATGTGAACAAATTTATGGAAAACGACATCGTTTTGCTTATTTTTATTTTTATTTTTATGATTTCGTCTCTCTTTTTTTTTATTCTTTTCTTTAGGCACTGTTCATCTTCCTCTTCCTTCCCTTCTTGCAATGCTCATCTTCCCTAACTTCGACCTTCCTCTCCCCCACGTAAAATCTCGGAAAACTCTCGTCGACATAATTACCTGCCTCCGGTTCAAAAATCGTCAAACACTAAGAAGAGAGCCATAAATTAAATAGATTGACGGAGGAGGACTAAAAGAGGCTTAACTTTAGCTGTAGAAATCCTCCCAAAGTATGTTGATCCTACAACTAACAATCGAGCTCTAATAGCATTGGCAAGTTCTTCATGTGTTCTCCACGAAGCGACCAATTGCTTTGTTCATGGATTCAGATTCGATGAATGATTGAATCTACAAGATCCCAATCATTTACCACTTAAAAATCCCTGAGAGTTATCTATACATCTTTCATAGTGAGAAGTACAGGAGTCATCCTCGAGTATTGGATATGTAATTGATATTGATGAGCTTATGCTTCTAATATTTCAGTTTCTCATCATCAAAATCATCATCATCATCATCATTGATTCAAATAGTCACACATGTATAATAGCCCCAATTAGTTGAGAAGGACAATCTTGTCATCATATCTAGTTAGCCCCGATCTCTTACATGGAGGCAGCATTCCATTATATAGCGAAAGATTAACTCTCACACTTTGCATCATTCCATGAACGAATATTCCTCGTACCTAACTCTACAATCCTTGAGTTGAATATGAGCACCGGTAGAGTGGCTTCACTCATGATAGAGTTGCTTTCTCGCAGAACCGATGCACACGGTACCGTCTGGATGTTCAAGCACACCGTTGCCTGCTCCATGTGTGCAACGCGCACTGGTGGAATCATTACACAAGCCGTAGTACTCGTACCCATGAGTCCCCGTGTTAGCTCTCAAGTCATTTGGGACAATGTTCACTGTAGTTGCAGTTGGACCCAAATGGAAATGCCGTTGCCTATTGTAGATTCTGTTGATCGTGTTCACCGCGCCACTCACAATGGTGCACCGGGAAGAGAGCCCATTGTGATGCGTGCGATTCCTTGAAGCATCCGCATGATATTTATATAGGTGGTCTGTGTATCTTTAGACTGCTACTTTGATTGTGTTCTTAGTAAACAGTTCTCTAAAGTTCGAGTTAGCCAGTTTTGGCTATATAAGGGGTTACATAGGTTGGGCTGCTACTTTCATGTCTCTATTCATTCGTGCAAATGTCGATGAAATAGGTCACAACGTCCTCGACTATTCCATCCGCTTCCCTCTTAAAAACTCTTAGCCAAGAGATTTACAGCGTCTTCGACTTACTAACATCCTTGTAAGTAGTCTATGCTTTTGTAGTATATAGTTGGATAGGCATGAAATACGTTAGACACTTTCTGTGACCAAGAATAATATGTTCCATCCTATATTATTATTATTATTATTATTATTATTATTATTATTATTATTATTATTATCATCTTGTGGATATGTCCAGGTTTTACAAAATGGAATTATTGCATGGATCGATATGACCCAGTTAGTAAAACATAGGTAACATGAATAATGGATATAACCACAACGAGTTCGATAAATGATTAAGCATTTTGCTTGGACATAACCATATGGGCATTGGAATTTGACACGTCTATCATGTTGAATTGCGATGAGCGTTTGACATAGGTTCTAGCGAGAGTTTAGAAAGTTAGTATCGGAAGGGGTTAATGTCAGAAAGCCAGGGAGTATCAAATCATTTTTCTCCCTTAGAAGTATGTACTGATCCTTAGCTACAAGTCCTAAGTTACTCGGTGATATCATATTCCTTGTATCTGATTAAGCAGTCTTGAAGCTGAAGTTGCTCTTTGACCAACACTATGTGGGCAAGCTTTTGTTATTTTGCTTCCGAGAGAAATTCATGCGGGTGGCGCAATCCGATTGAGTCAGTGCCCCATCACACACTCTGTGGCCGAAGCAGACGACGTTGCTAAACGTGGTTTTGTTGGGATAGTTGAACCATGAGTTTTGATGGTAAACCTCATTTTGATCAAGACATAATCCAAAACTTCTACATGAGCTAAGCTTCCAATTCGTGGTAGTTCTCTCCATCGTGACACTTCCAGGTCACTTGTTGTGATACTCAAACTACATAAAATCTCCACGAACTTAAGTGTGCTTCTATGTGACGTAGACATCATCGCATGTAGTTCTTTGATGTCAATTTTCTATAGAGAAACACATAATTGGATCTGGCCGTAAAAAGAACTCATTCCCGTAGGGCACTCCACCATTTATTATTTATATTCCAGGGTAAGTCGCCGATCTCTAATCATTTATCACATCAGATGAATGTTTTCTTTAATCATACTTTGGAGCAATTCCAACTAATCATCCAGCCATTACTATGTTACAGGGAAAAACAACTTAGCCCTAATCTCATCAATTTTTTTTCAAGATTGCAATAAAAAAAAAAACTAATCAGACCCAACGATTGCTAAGATTGCATAATAAAGTTATGTCCATTGGTACATATGCAGACCTCAGCACAACAAATCTTATCATACCCCAGCCCAAACCTTTTGAGATCGTTCTGTAGCCCATCAAATAAAATGGGCCCATGCCCAACTTAGGCCCATGGAACGCAAATTAAGCTCACGATAGCAAGGGCCCAGCCCGAAATTCCCCCTTTCCTTCTCCCTTTTCTTGGTCACCGAGCGGAGACGCGGCGTGTGAGGCGCGCCCTTGCCCTGCTGCGCGACATCCGTCGCCGCCTGAAGATGCGGAGGGAAGCCGGTGGTGTTCGGACCGCGGATGACGTGACGCTGATCCAGGTCTTGAAACTTCAGCTTCAGGACTATGCGACCGAGGTCGAGAAGAGGGCGTTCGTAAGATCGGAGAGGGAGTTCTCCTCCTCCCCTGCTGTCAATTTCCGGGAGCCCAGCTAGATTGTACTGGGGGATTTGGCTTATGGTGTTTACGTGCAGGAGGCTGAGCGGGCCGGAGCTGTGCCCATGCCGAAGAACGACCAAGGCATCAGCTTTGCCGTAGAGAAATATGGTTCCAGGGTTCGCGATTCCATGATGTTGGACTTCGCCAGGAACCCCGAAGCATCGGAGCAGCTGCGGGCCTACCCTCCGGAGGAAGGTTCTATGCTTCGAGGAAGCGGGCCCCGACTTGAAGCAGCAAAATTGATATATTCCGAGTTTGTTTCTCTGATTATCAACGCCTTGCCCTGGCTTTGATAATAACTGAAACTTGGGTTGTAATCTTGAGTTTGAAATGACAAGAATCTATTCCGCAATCGAGCGCTCATCACATGTTCGATGAATTGTCTGGGGTGGCAGCATCCAGGATTGTTCGAGCATAAATCTGACCGAGATATGTTCTTATAAAGCGAACTTGGCTTAGGCTCGATTTCCTCTCACAAGAATGAGTCCAGCCATGAATTTGGAGTTTGAGATGATTGAAATTTACTCCTCAATCGACTGGCCATAAACCGTTCGACGATATGTCTTCGAGAGGAAGTTGTAAAGTAACTGTTGGAATTGGAATTAGAATTGTTATATGGCTTGTACTTTGTTGGGCGATTCGCTAATCCTAACTCTTGGGTTGTTAATAGGGCGCGCTCATCCCAACGCTCCATCGCTGTTCTTCCTGCTGAACTTCTCAATTTTCACTTTTGCTCCATTTATAATTGCAACAGCAAAATTTACCAATTGCGGGAAATGTACAGCAGATTCTCGATACTTTTTTTAGAAAAGATCGCCGAGAGGGAGCCTAAAGTTTAACTGCTCGATATGGCAATTTTTTTTTTAATATCGCTTGTACGCACATCTCAATAATATCCCCCCATATAAATCATTGAGAGCTAAACTATCGTGCAGCTCCTATAAGTCAGACAGAGCCCGATCAGAATAAACAGTACTGCCTGGGTTGGCCTTTTTGCTGATGAGATTGCTAAAGCGGTCATTGACGAACGCTCCATAGATGCGCCCCATCTTGGAGCTTTTCGTATCCAAGTATCATTTGTTCTCCTTTGTTACCAGAGGGACTCTCCCAAGTATTGGCCAATATGTCAAGCACTAATATAAAGGCGTCAAATGCTATGAAAACTTAGATGATGGAGTGATTCTTTATCCTAATTAAATCTCGTCATTTAAAGATAAGAATCTGAAGCCTTGGATTTAGTCGCCAGCTTCCTCTAGTAGTCCTACAAACAATGTACAGTCTCTGAAACAGTCACTGAAATTTAACTACCTCTAAATTCACGTTAACGACATTAGTTTATTTAATATTATCGATTTCGTAAAACATAATGACAGCGACCATGAATCGACCACATTTAGAAGCTAAATTATGCAGGACCTCTCACATCAGTCTAGTTTCCTACTTGAGGAAGAAATACCGGAGCACCAATTCCGTGCTCTCTAGAGTCAACGGGCAATCCCAGCTTCGCATTTGCTTCCTTCGTCCTCCAGGTTATAAGCAGATAGTCTATGTCCCAACCCTATGCCTCTTCCTTCGTGCCCTCGGAGGTACACCGGCACGCCCCTACCAGCCAAAGCTATCTGCCGCATCGCAAGTGCAAGCTGGTTGCAAGCAGTTACATCTAGCAAATCCAAAATATATGTCCTATGAGACATTCCGAAGGTACCCTCACAAGGACATCTTGACCATCTCCAATGTCACGCTATTCAAACGATAAATTATGAAGTATGAATCACGTCATGGGAAATATTATTGTCTGAAAGAGAGGACATAAAATAAGAAATGCTAAGGATACTATATTCGATCAAAATTACAGCATCCCTATATCAATTGCAGACACATACAGGGCCCCCTTTTCAATCATATCATAAACTATAATAATTTCACAATTGCACTGCCACAAACAAGATTCTATTCAGGGATCGTCCCCTTTTCATGCCAACCCTCCGCAATCATCTTACCAAGTTGGTAAGGGACAAAAGCTTATCCATGAAGCCTGTTGTAGATAATGACCGCAACAGAAGAATTCAGCAAAAATGGGGCATCTCCTCTTCCATTTTTTACTAATCTTTTCATTACTTTGTATGTAGCTCGCTGGTCTCCGTTTCGGTTGGCCAATGTAATGCCTTTGCTACTGCTTGTAGCCCTTATTTGAGTCGTTACACCTTTGCACCTGTCGGGACACTTGTTGTGTCACCTCAAGTGCGAGATTTCTGTGTACAACTTTTTTCTCTGTATGACTCGCTTTGAAAAATATATAAAATTCTTACTTTACCAAAAAAAAAAAACAAGATTCTCAAAGTTTTCAAAACTCTCTATTTATTAGTTTCTGAATTCTTGGAATAGTTTTAGCATTTAACTCATAATGTATCTTGCCTTGACCATTTGCAATGTGCTCAATTCCATCAAATGTCAATCCATAGCAATATGAATGGCCCCCACATTGCTGGTAATCTTGCAGTAAGAGCGCATCTGACTAATTTATCTTTTTTCCGGTAGTACCCGCACCATTGCTCGATCACATAGCATAAGAAGTTTCTCAATGTACAAGTCAGAATACAACAACAACTTAAGCACTTTTTTGTCAATCAAGACGTTCTATCCTCATTTCCCGGTGATAAATTATAATACATGCATGATAACACTAAAGTCAGGGCAATCAGAAGCGCGATACTTTCCTAAATTGGTTGTTTAACAAGGGAATTGTACATTGAAAAAAAAACAAGGGAATTCTGCATTGATTAACACATTTCTGGGAAATATTTTCCACAAAACCAAAAATAATAACGAGGACGGTAAAAAAAAGCTCTTCCCCTCCTAAAATTAGTCAAATTTTAGAGTATAAGAATCAACATTGCATTCTATATTGGCATTACTGTCAAGAATTTGTTAAATTGGCACTCCGCCTTTTCCTTGCAGATTCATCTCTTAACTCTGATACACGTGAATTGGTTTGAATATAATAATTCTCATTATGGGACTCAAGATCTACCATTCTTTGAAAAGGAGGAGTATAGGAGAAAGCTTCCCTTGCGAGCACGAGAACGTGAGCAAAATCATGAGATAGGGATTCACTTCTGAGCCAGAAGAGGATTTGCAAGCAAGTCCAAATTGAAGATTGGTAGCGTGGGACACTTTGACCCATTAGAGTTTCGGATTTGGGGCTTTTTCTATCGACAAAGCCCTAAATCTGAAACATTCGGGCACTGCACTGTCAATTTGTGTGGAATATTCGAAGAGACGAGGCTTGTGGGAAATTCAAAGAGATGAGGCTTCCTGACTATTCTATGCATGTTGACTGATTAAGTACAAATAGATTCTCCACATTTTTTTGAACGAAGAAGTTTATCAATTTTCTCTTTCTGGTGGCGACAACCGAAGGTGTTGATGAGGTTGGTTTTCAATGGGTTTGTTTTTTTATTGTGTATTGCTTCCAGCAAAGACCTATTGCAGAGATACTTAATGTTTTATAGGAAGATGATTGTGGATTTTTTTAGATAGGGTATGATCCTGAAAGTCCCATTCACAATAAAAAAGTTAGATCGATTTTGATGGCTCAAAAGGTGAAATTGAAGGATAAGGTTGGACTGATAGAGGCTAGAGAGAAAGTGAAATCTTGAGAGAAATAATGAATCTCAAAGAGAAGATTTGGAGGAACAAAATTCTCAAGAACAAATATTTAAAGAGAGATCTCGCTTCTTATCAACCAGAATCAAAGATGGAATGACTACGTGATTGGATCTAGTTGGAGATGTCAACGAGAGAAGCAAAGGAGAGGACTCATGTTGGAATGATAGTTTTACTTGTGATGCTTATAATAACAATCCTAAGCATTAAAATAAAAATAAAAAGTTGTTTGAAAATTACTAAATATTTATAATTTCTTTCCAAACATAGAACTGCGATCGTAATTGGTAGGCCATAACCATATAATTGGAAAATTCTAGTTACCATCAATTGTTTGAATGAATTATGTAAACCTTTTTTTACGTATCATATAAGTAAATTTCTAACTTAATTGAATCTTCTAAGTCAATGCTAATCAAGTGCATTAGGGCTGTCACGCAGGTTGACTAGTTGAAAGTTTGGATGCCACATGTTCTTGAAAAGGAGGGAAAACACTATTTTGGCATGTGGGTTTTAAAGAAGGCTTTCTGATGAGAGAAAATGGCACAAATAGTCCTTAAACTTTTGCCAAATGTGCAATGTAGTCCTCGAAGTTTTAATTTGTTCAATATGATCCCTGAACTTTTAATTTGTTCATTGTAGTCCCTGAACCTTTAGTACATGTTCAATTTCGTCTTTGGATTATATGAAAATGTTCAATATTCTCTCTAATCTTAAATTAATTGAAGGACTACATTGATCATTTTCATATAGGTCAGGGACTATATTGAACATGTATCAAAAGTTCATGGACCACATTAAACAAATTAAAAGTTTAAGAATCACATTGAATATTTGGTCAAAGTTCATTGACCATTTGTATTGTTATTCATTGTGTTGATTTTTTAGTGATTAGGTGGTGTTTTACAATTTTGTTCTAGGATTGGCAAATGGGTTGGGTCAGCCTGAGCACAACACGGCTAATGACCATTGGTTGGTCCAGAATAATTAAAAATGGCCTGAAGGACCAGGCCCTTGGAGCAAAGAAAAAATTAAATAAAACTGCTAGCATGAAATGATGAGCCCTTTAGTTTAGTCATTTAGAAGTTCGCATATGAACTGGCCAAAAAATCATAGATACTCAGAAAAAATGGAAATGTCTAATCTAATGCATAGGAACTCCTATGTATTCCTTTATTATCTTAGCTACTAAATAATTTTTGAGCATTTAAAAAAATAGTTTTGTAATAGCTATTACATTAAGTTGTATTGTATTGGACAAATCATAATATTCATGTAAACACATAACTGTGCAGTACAAATAGAATGAATCGCCAGACTCATCCATGAAATGTATGCTAACTCAACATTTATTTGGATACACTACACCGGTGAATTTAAATAATTGATACATTACTAAAAAAAGATCTGATAATAGCAAATGCATTAAATCACTTAACTTCGCTTGGGAGGACATGAGATTTGCCATATAGTTAGCTATATCAGTTACACCAAATGTTTCATAAGATCCATATAATTTCATAACTTAACACTACATACCTTTTTTTTTTGTCTTTAGCTCATCCAATGAGAATCGGCAAAGTGAATTGGACTATATATCTCCCAGATGAAAAACCAGCGTAAATCTCTCCTTGAAGCAATTTCCACGCGTCCCTTCATAGTGGCCTAACTTCCTAGAACCACTCATCGCTCCTTTTTTTCGATTCCCTTCAATGTCTTACTGTCAAGCATCTTTGCCTCGGTCACCGAGCAATCTATTTGTCGTTTTTCATACTCTAATGACATGAATATCTTCATTGGATTCCCAATTGATAGAGCTTTGTCATTGGAAAAAAGGACTATGCACGTTGCTTAGGTCCACAAGATGTAATAGTTTGACTAGACATTAGATAAATGGGGTATCCCTGCTCCCTCTCGAGTCCACATTCAATAAAGTCGGAAATCTGAGATGAAAACAGACATGTCCTGAGGCATTTGTTCTGGTCTCTATCATTTATAGCTATAAAAGCTCTGCACATCTAGTCATCTCACAGTGCCTTTGCTGAGTCTGAGCTTCCGGAAGTTGAGCTACCAACGACCGGACACGTTAACAATTTTCATTAGATTGACATTGTTGATATTAGCCTTACCCATTACCTGGCCCAACGCAGAGGCATCCATTTCTACAGGGAGCGTCTCTGCACAGTGTTGTCGACGGCAATACAGAGCCCTTCTTGGTGGGCCCGTAGCTCCGCAAGAACAGAGGAAGTAATACAAATATTGCAGGAGAAACCACCGATACTTCTACTGAGATGATCGCGGAAAACACTCCCAGCACCCGCAATGCCAGGATTACCCCACACTGAACCATCGGTATTAAGCTTGATCCAACCAGGTCTAGGATGGGGAGCAGTTCTCGTTAGGCCTCCCTGCCTTCTTTTAACGCATAGGGTTTGGTCAAACAGCTCCAATATTCAGCCGCTTCGCTGCAATCTCTCGCGGCAGTGTCCTTGGCAAATGTACCTTCTCCAAGAACTTCACTGTTTTTGTTCTTCCAGAGTCATCAGATAGTCCAAGGGGAAGAAATTATTTTAGGGGCAGCAAGGTTTGGTGGCAAAAACAGTATGCGAAATAGTTCGGATACGAGGTCTACTCTCGAATCTTGGGATACAAATTGATGGGCCAAGCGAACTATTTTGTGATAATGATGATGCTCTCAAATTAGCGGCAAATCCAGTCTTTTATGAGAGAACAAAGCATATAGAGGTGGATTGTCATTTCACTCGAGATAAGATTTGAGAAGGGATCATTCTAACAAGAGGAATTGGAACTGCAGAACAACTTGTAGACATCTTCACTAAACCATTGTGTCAAAGACAACACACATACCTATTGAGTAAGCTAGGCGTCCTTGATATACAAGCCACCAGCTTGAGGGGGAGTGTTGGAGATGAGATTTGATACTATTGAAGATTTGGATGATTATGATTGAAACACCAATCGTAATTGAGGACTCAATTGATTTAGTCAATCCGTGATTAGCTTAGCAAAATGGGGAATTGTAATCTTGTATATTATTTCCTTTTTTTCTTCTTTCTAGCATTATAAATAGACCAATGTACATGTATCCACAGCAGATCAATAAAATACAGAATTTTCTCCATTTTCTTTGTTTTCTGTCAGTCTGCTATTAATATTTGCTCACCTGATTCACGCAGAATTGATTTAGTTTATGTGATGTGAACTAGATAAAAGTCTCCTTGATTCGTTGCTGCTGTTTGCTATTCGCTGCTGCTGCTGCTGCGCTGTCATTGCTGCTGTCACTGCTGTTCATTGCTGTTATTTGTTGCTGTTCACTGCTGCTGCATACCTCCAGTTGCTTTCTGAACTTTGTGCCTTCACTTCATATCAATCTCTCGTGCTTAACTCTAACCAAGGTGACGATGAGGTCGGTTTAAATTCATAGATAGTTAGCTTCAATACATGATTTTAAATGCAGGTCATTAGTCAGTAAAACCTTAGGTTATCTAGTTGTATTTTTATTCTATTTTTTTGCATTAATTAAGATATATTAGGGCGTTTGGACCTTTACACCCTAAGGTCCAACCCTTTGTATTATCTAGGCATGATTCCTTGATCCAATTTGCTATACGTCTATGAATTTTGGTTGTTTGGAACAATGTTGATGAATCTCGTGAACAACACACATTTTAAAGTTCCATGAAATTTATTAGTTATCATGTATATAGGACACATTCATAGTTCATATTTTTGTTTTTTTTTGTTATGTAGTTAGGTCAACGCATGTTAATTAGAATGCATATAGATTTAGGGTAATCCATAGTTTCATTAAACAAGAATCAATCAAATAGAATGTCATTAGAATCATGTAGACTGCATGTAAGTTTAAAGTTGATTAGCCTCGTATCATGCATGTCAGTCTTGCACGTCGTTTAGTAATTACTGCACAGAACATAATGAAATTATATCATTTATTTATATTTTTTAGGGTTAACATCACGAAATATCCAAACTGGTATACCTGTGACAAATTTATCCAAAACTAATTTTTTGATCCCAAAAAATCCTAAACTGGTATATCTGTGATAAATTTACTCTCCGTTAGTTTTCATTAAATTTTACCGTCGAATTGTCGAGTTGGATGACATGTGACAGTTGATGGGTGTACTAGTTTGGGGTTTTACTCTCTGTTTATCACATGTGTATCGGTTTGTGATTTTTTGTGATAGTAATCAAATTTAACGGAAACTAACGAAAGGCAAATTTGACACAAATGTACTAGTTTGGGGTTTTGGTTTTTTAGTTGTATTATACAATGAGCCTTATTGATAGTGACAAGAACAATCGTGTAATAAAATCTCAATGTAGGACTTAAATCTCATTTAGTGATAAGAATTATCATGCACTACAACTCAAAATTTAGAAGGAAAAATTTGAGAACAAAATAGAATATTACTTGCCATAGATCTCTGATCATTCATCTAAATAGAATCTATTTATGCATATACAATTACTTTTATTTATTAGCAAAATACGCACCCCTTTATTTATTGTACATCTATTAGAGATCTTTTAGTAATATATACATAAGAATTAGATTTTTTACCAAAATGTTATTCATTGTAGAGTGATTAGAGATTTATTACCAATATATGCATAAAAAATTAGAGATTTCCTAGGCTTAGATTTTTAAAAGTGACCAAATCGCTTGGTAAAGCTTCACATGTGAGCGTATTGCATGGTTCTACGTATTAAATAAAATGTGAGATATCTTCATTTTGAAGTTAGAAAATTGATGTAATCAATTTCTTTGCATCATGACGTACTTCACCTCGGAATAACAAGTGGTTGAAATACATTTGGTACAATATATAAATGAAAGTACAAAAGAATATGACAACCAAATTAATAAATTCAAATGAATAATTAGAACCATATTCTTGGAAGTTAGGGCCAGCAATTGGCATATTAATTGATGTGACAACGATTTGAATATAGCTCGTCTACTTAATTTCAAGGTGTTTGCACCCATAAATGTCCAATTTTTAGTTATTATTGACATGTGATAATTTGAAGAATCAACAACATGAAGGAATCGACAAAAGTGGAGTCGATAATCTCGGATGCAACCGTCAAGATAATGGAGTCAAAGAAACTATCAACGTAGTAGAGTTTGCGTAACCGTTTGTAACCTCAGTTTGTAACCGTCTGTAACTTCTGTTAGTAACCATTTGTAATCTCTGTTAGTAACCGTCTGTAACCTATGCTAGTAACCGTTTGTAACCTTAGTTTGTAACCGTTTGTATCCTTCCTTTGTATCCTCCGTTGGTAACCGTTAATTGTAGGCTTTAAATAGCCACATTGTGCTCTTCGGAGACCCCCCAACATCAATCAAAATGTTATCTTTCAATTATCTTTACTTTCCAGTACTACAGTTTATTTTTCCTTAGCTATAAGTTTCCAATTTGCATCGTCGATTCAATTTCGTTGTGTATCTCTATCATGAGTGTTGCATCATCGATTAAATTCCAGTGCTATATCTTTGCACGTTCTCGAGTTTTGTCGTCGATTAAATTCCGGCACAGTTTTTGTGCATGTGTTGCTATGAAAATGACTATATTCTCAAGCTTTGTCGTCAATTAAATTCCGGCACGGTTTGTACGTATAATTTAGTTCAAAGTAAAAGTTTGCAGTTATTTCTTGTCTGCCTGGATATTTCATGTTTGGAATCGCCACAGAACCCGTCTCCTCTCATTAAAAGCTGAAGAACGACTTTCAGTGAAAGATATTTCGTCATGGAGCAATTTTGACTAAACATAAAAAAAAAAATATGCTAAATATATCGAGAATTTCTTCATAAAATTGATATATTAATTGATATAACAGGCTTTTAATGGTTTTGAGTATAGCTCACCTGCATCATTACTTATAAGTGAGGGCCATCAATTCTCGAGCCAATCCTTTTGCACGATACAACATGCAATTAAATAGCTTCCCATTTAGCATAGGTGGGTTAATGTCATAAACGTCAAGACACAAGAAAAACTGTCTTATGTGGTTGAAGTCGCTTTGGCAGTTTAGACATGAATCGACACATTTAAACTGGTTTACGACACGATAAAAATCGTGGCATACGTGGATTGACCCGCTTATCCCCATTTAAACACGAAGCGTCATATTTAAATTACACGTTTTACTTGTTTCGCGAATACAAGTTAATGTATCCAATCATGTCGACTCTGTGATGTCGTAGAAGCCATATTCGTTTTATATCCCTATTTCGAGGCAAAGTAAATAACAAGACACAACACCTGGCCCAATCACCGAAGTAAACTAATATTAATGTAGCCAGCATTACTGAATATATTTTAAAGTCTCCGCAGGCCTCCACACAAATCAGATTACTTATGGAGGTGTATAAACACCACCAAATTCTCGAAATTACAACACGCATTCTACGTTCCAACTGCTCCCACCTCTCACATCTTCCTAGACCTAACACGAAAGAGGTACGTCCAGACTCCATAAAAATGTCTTGCCACCATTGTTAAGTAAATAATCTGTTAGAGAGGATATACATTACTGTGTTGTGCTTTCTTCTTTCCCCTCCAAATAGAAAAATAATACGCGTACGTAAAATAACCTAACTGTGATTGAAGGAAGGGAGAGATGTGGAGGCTAAAGATTGCACAAGGCGGGAATAGTCCGTATCTATACAGCACCAACGAATACGTTGGGAGGCAGATATGGGAGTTCGATCCGGACGCGGGAACTCCCGAGGAGCGCGCCGAGGTGGAGCAAGCTCGCCTTCATTTCCACAACAGTCGCTTCAAGGTCAAGCCTAGTGGAGACCTACTATGGCGAATGCAGGTGAAAGATCGATGACACCCAACCAATCACCCAAGTGTTATTTCAATCTCGATTAATACCCACGTAGCAAAAATTCTCAGGAATCGACCCATAGTTTCTTGCACGCTATCCGTTCTTTTTAATAGGGTCAAAACGGATCGAGAAGCGGGTCCGGACCTCCTTCGGATTTGGCCTAGGACACGGACTCTGCTACTAGATTCATTTCGGGAAACTCATAATGATGAGTTTCATAGTGAGTAGTCCCTTTAAACGGATTGAGAATGCTTTTTTGTTTATTTAATAAAAAAACTAAGATATGTTGTATCGTTTTATTCACAAACTAATAAAAATGATTCGAATGAAAGGATTAGACTTTATTCATTAGTGACGCATCATGCCACCCGTTGTGCAGAGAAAAAGAATCTATCGCCAGACCTGCTAAAAGTTTTTCATTGTGCAATTGCAGTTTCTAAGAGAGAAGAACTTCAAACAAACCATTCCTCGCGTAAAGATAGTGGACGAAGAAGAGATAACACATGAGAAGGCATCGGCCACTTTGAGGAGAAGCGTCCATTTCTTTTCAGCCTTGCAAGCCAGTGATGGCCATTGGCCTGCAGAAAATTCTGGCGCTCTCTTCTTTCACCCTCCTTTGGTTAGCTTAATTTCTTTAGTGTTCTCGGTTATTGTTTGCATTGGTTACTGTAATTCTTTGTTCGAACATGTGGTTTTATCGTTACCCCCGTGTGAAATATAATTATTTCTTGAGATGTTATTATCAACTTTGTCGATCGAATCTAGTCCAACCGATATATTCTACTTACTCGATGCAGAGAGCCTGAGTGTTGCAAGAAAGATATTTTGACTACTTCTTACATGATTGGACACTGAATGCAAGCCAAAATAGTATTAGTCAGACAATAACCATACTTTGGTCATGATCATTTTGTTATTCTTTTTTAGAGTAAGGACTGATCATCACCTGATGGTCGTACTAATCGTATGCAATTCGTGCCCTTGACTTGTTCAGTAAAAACAAAATGCAGGTGATATGTTTGTTTATTACTGGCCACCTCAACATTGTCTTCTCTACAGAACATCGAAAAGAGATCCTTCGATATGTGTATAATCATCAGGTACTTGATTTTTGTCTCTTTTTGCGTAATCCTAACGTAGATTTTGAGAATGGAAAAAGGAAAAAAATTGTACTTCATCTTCACATTGTTGGTTATTAAATATTGTATTGCAGAATGACGATGGCGGGTGGGGCTTACATGTAGAGAGCCAGAGCACCATGCTCACTACAGTACTTAACTATATATGCATGCGTATACTTGGAGAAGGTCCTGATGGTGGCGAGAACAATGCTTGTGCCAGAGGGAGAAAGTGGATTCTTGATCGTGGCGGCGCCATAAGCATATCCTTCTTGGGAAAGATTTGGCTTTCAGTAAGAAATTTTTTGCTTCTAGTGGAAATGAATAATCCTTTAATTGATAAATCGCGTTACTAGATGATATTATTATATTACAAGCAGGCACCAAACTGAACCATTGAAAAAAACTCGGAGCCTACATGCTCCCTACAAATTTAAAACAAGTTTAAACGATATGTTTTCCCACATGCCAAGTGCGACTAACACATTACGTTTTCCTTTATGGTAGGTACTTGGTATTTATGACTGGTCTGGGACCAAACCTGTGCCTCCTGAGTTGCTGATACTTCCCTCATTTCTTCCCATGCATCCAGGTTTGCCAAGACATTTCCCTGTACCATACCAGATCGATTGCTTGAGCTTCCGCGCTTATTAATGTATATTCAAATTCGTGAACATATAGAAGAAAAGTTATTGTTTCAATTTTTTCTGGCCAGATGCGCCCTTGTCTCATTGAAGATCTATGCTTTATGAATTCGCTAGGAAGTTTAGATTTTTTTCATTGGAATTTTGTTCATTCTATATGGTTGTGTAGATTAGATTTTTTTGTGTCTTAGAGTGCTGGTGATTTCCTCTCCAATATGCAGCTAAGTTGTGGTGCTATTTTCGGATCCTTTACATGGCCACATCATATTTGTACGGAAGAAGATTTGTAGCACCAATTACACCTCTCATTCGACAATTGAGAGAGGAACTTCTAACTCAACCCTATGGCAACATCTCTTGGAAGAAAGCTCGACATCTATGTGCCGAGGCAAGAGCTAGCTTGCACCAAACTATTAATTCACGTGTTAGTAAGATTCTAATATATTTTCTTAATTTATGTTCATATAGGAGGATCTCTACTATTCACATCCTTCAGTGATAGATTTGCTGTGGGATGGTCTTTACATACTAACAGAGCCTTTTCTAAACCGTTGGCCACTAAACAAGTTGAGAGAAAAGGCTCTTAAAACGGCAATGAAGCATAATCATTACGAAGATGAGACCAGCCGATACATCACTATAGGATGTGTGGAAAAGGTAATGAGAACATAGATTTTAAATGACCATATCTTTACAAAACTTAATGGCTCTAATTAACAGGTATTAAGTATGCTTGCCTCTTGGGTGGAGGATCCAAATGGTGAATACTTCAAGAAGCATCTCGCTAGGGTTCAAGATTATATATGGGTTGCTGAAGATGGAATGAAGATGCAGGTTGGTTAAATGATTCATTACAATTAAGGGATTTAATGGCATTTTTGGTAGTCTGAACCAGCATCTACCAAATCTATAATGTCTAAAACCCACTGATTATTGGCAAAAAAAAAAAAAAGGACTGGAGTTTGATGGTCGCACTCCATATGCAGAGTTTTGGTAGTCAAGTATGGGATACAACCTTGGGAATCCAAGCTTTGCTTGCTAGTAATCTAGCCAACGAAATAGGACTAGTACTCATGAAAGGCCACGACTTCATTAAGAGATCACAGGTTAAATCTTTATCTCAGCTTGCGGGAATCTCCTAGCATTTCCTTTCGTTGCACCAATATATGTATTTATTGGTTGGCATTGAAGGTCAAGGATGATCCTTCCGGTGACTTCCACAGCATGTATCGTCATATTTCTAAAGGATCGTGGACTTTTTCCGAGCAAGATCATGGTTGGCAATTGTCTGATTGCACCACAGAAGGTTTGATGGTAAGATTCTTTTGAAGATTGTGAATAGTCTGCAGATCTAACATTGTTCTAGTGCTTAATTTGATCTCCTTTCTGCTTATGCAGTGTTGCTTGCTTTTTTCACAAATGCCACAAGAAATCGTAGGTGAGAAGGTGGAGCCAGAGAGACTATATGACGCGGTCAACATTATACTTTCTCTACAGGTAAGTGCTAACGCTAGGAATCAACTATGCTCGTGTTCCAAAAACCTTAAGATACATAGGCAATACGCACAATATCTAACTTCAAGTCTTAATATGTTTCCACTATTATATCATTACTAATGGATGCATCCCTGTTTTGTAGAGTAAAAATGGTGGATTGGCAGCATGGGAGCCTGCAATTTCTGCAAAATGGTTGGAAGTACGTACTTCGACAAATAAGAAGCAGCTTATGATTTAAATAAATTGTGGCTCTTATTTCTATTTACACTACTAGAAATTTGAATATTACTTGTGGATGGTGTAGCTCCTCAATCCATTTGAATTTCTCGAGGACATTATCATTGAGCACGAATACGTTGAATGCACTTCATCAGCTATCAAGTCTTTAGTTTTGTTCAAGGAATTGTACCCGGGGCACCGGACAGAAGAGATCCAAGATTGCATAACTAACGCAGTCCGATACCTCGAAAGCGTACAAATGACAGATGGATCATGGTATGTGTCCATATTCCCTTGTGGTTGATTATCAGTGTAGATAATTCAAAAGCAAGCAGACAAGATGACTCGAGAACTGCATGTGCAGGTATGGAGAGTGGGGAGTTTGTTTTATATATTCCACATGGTTTGCACACGTGGCACTCGAAGCCGCCGGCAAAAGCTACGAGGATTGTGCCGCTATTCGCAAAGGCGTAGCTTTTCTCCTTCAAACACAATCACCGGATGGTGGCTGGGGGGAGAGCTACCTTTCTTGCCCAAGAAAGGTGATTACTTTTGTAATACCTGGAAATTGTTTGATCGACTTTAATAACTCCACCGGGAAAACAAGAACCGAAGATGTTTAACAGATCCAAAAGCTCGAAAATACTTGAAGGCTCTTTTATATGGCTTGATTCATCTAAAGGAAAAAAAATATGAATAAGGCTTATTTGGAATTGCCCGATGAAATATTGTAAACTAAACGAATATGGTAAATTGGTAAATCCACAGGTATTAGACCTAATAGACTAACATTGCTATGATAGTAAATTTCTTGTAATAGCAAGAACTTGTGATCTTATTCCTAACACGAATCTGTAAAAGAAATATCAAGCATGATTATATGGTAATATTGTTTACCACTCGTTCTTTGATCGAGGCAGATATACACACCACTTGAAGGAAATAGATCAAACTTGGTTCAAACTGCATGGGCTATGATGGGTCTCGTTCATGCTGGCCAGGTCTGTGTATTCTCTTACAATTTATATATTAATAATTTGTACAACTTTCTTGATCTAAAAAATTCTTCTTATCAGGCAAAAAGGGATCCAATTCCCCTACATCGAGCAGCAAAGCTGATAATTAATTCCCAGATGGAAAATGGTGATTTTCCTCAACAGGTGATATCTCCTCATGATTATATCTCAATACAAAAGTAACTCGAACTTTTCAACTGACATTTTAAAAATAGTTAGTGATTGTTTTCAACTGACATTTTCAACTTTCTTGATCTGGAGTAGAGTGATTTCTTTTATACGTAATTAGTACCGCAAACATTTTTTAAAATAGTGAAGATAAGTTTAATGAAACATGTAGAAGATAGGGACAATCTATTGGAGTTTTGAAAGTGAATTAATTTAGTCACACCACAAACTGTCAAGTGGGTTAACTTCGTTACTTCTATATTTTTTTTGGCTGGATACTTCTATATTTATTTACACATTGCTGACGGTGAATAACTTTGCACTACAGGAAATTACCGGATGTTTCAAGAAGAATTGCATGTTGCACTATCCAAATTATAGGAATATTTTTCTCATATGGGCACTTGCCGAATATTGCAACTTGGTGCTTTTGAATCCTTGAAGAACTAAATAAATCTTGTCTTAAACTGTGTCCATCTCATTACAATTGAAGGACACATAAATGTTGAATTCTTGTGCAACCTTGCTTTAAGAATAGACGTGTAACCATGGATACCATATTTCACTTTGTAGTAAGTAAGTGGCACTCCGAATCTCACATTAATGGCTGGGAGATGTGGCCCACAAGAGTTCCCACCTTGAATACTCATTTTGACACTTTAGCCGCAATGAGTGTTTCGGGCTCTTGTGCATGTATTGGAGAGAGAGAGAGAGAGAGAGACAGAGAGAGAGAGAGAGGAATTAAATTGTCTGATGCAATGGACATTAGCTTAAGGGCTTCACGCTGTAGAATGCAAAAGCGTGGCTGTCATACCAATCGTTGAGAACAGATTAGTGGTGCTAATACCAATTGCTGAGAAAGATTGCGGACTCAACTGAAGAAAACACGCTTTTTTTTTTATTAGAGGCACTCTACAATATTGATATGGAGAACCTCTTGCACACTAAAACATGGATGCCCGGCACACTCTATAATGGGAGCACTTCTCGACTATTTATAACCTTCAGAAGAGAATGCTTCACTCCTCCTAGATCACTCTAGAATTTGATGGCTCACCATCCTTAGTTCATTCTAGTTATTTATGTTTCACTCCCATTAGTTCATTCTAGATATTAGTGGTTCATCCCCCTAAAAGCATCTAGAATTTATTAAAGAAGAGAGGAGGTGAATCACTTTCTTCAGTACTCTTCCTCACCGACTACTCTTCTCTCAATGCGGATCTATGCCAAGTTGCCTTTCGGAACTCCTCGGCTACCTTCTAGCCAATCCTTGTGCGCCCACCTTCAGCCCTTTATCCTTAGGGTTAGCACTTTCCCGTGAATGGGGAGGTTTCCTTTAAAGTTAAATGATATCAAATTCATATCATGCAATGCAATGACTCTTATTGTCGGCAAAACAGATCTCAATGAGTCTAGCCCTATTATATCAAAATCCGATGAAAATGTAGATGCAAAGATAGAATGCGTACGACGTCAGATTTTGGAAAAGACTAAGGGTGCGCATGATAACGATTCTGTGTTTAGAAATTGATTTTTTTTTATTTCATGCCCGGGAATAATTTCTAAGAATTTGAAGGCAATTTAACTACCAAAAATTTCTATTCTTGGAATAAAAAAAGAACAAAAATGCGTTTGATAACTATACAAAAATTATTTTTATTAATAATATTTTAATAATATTTTGAATTTTTTAATATTTCTTTCTTTTTTTTTTCTTTATTTCCTTCCCTTCCTTTACCATGGCTGGCTGCCAGCGCCAGTGGCCGGCCACAGGCCAGGGCCAGCGAGGGCATCGTGACCCTCGCCGCCAGCCTCACTGGTCGCGACGGCGAGATTGGCCTTGCCAGATCTGGGTGAGGTCGAGTATCGCTGGACCTCGCCCAGCCAAGGCAAGGCCGATCTCGCCATCGTGGCCCATCTCCCTCGCTTGGGTTGTGATAGCGAGGTCGGCCTCGCCATAGCGGCTGCGAGCCGCCCTCGCTCAAGCGGCGAGGGGGACCCTTGCCGGCCATCGGCGAGGGCAGCAACGCCCTCACCGGCCTTGGCCTGTGGCCGGCTGGTGGCAGGCCAGGAAGAAGAAGAAGAACAAACCAAAAAGGAAGAAGAACAAATCAAGAAGGAAGAAGAAAATCAAAAAGAATTAGAAATGGAAAAATTATTCCCAGAATCAAGAAATTACTTTTTTTTGTTTCTTGATTCTGTTCCAAAACCGATTCTAGGAACAATTTTTTGCAAATTGTGCCCAGGAACAAAAAATTTAACAAATAGATTTTTGTTCCCAAACTGATTCTGAAAATAAAAAAACAGAAATTTTCACTGTTTGGCAACTTGCCAAACATGCCCTAACTCAATCGAACACCAGGATGGGCCTCAGGTCCTTGAAAAGAATCACTTAGATGGCCTTAGGGTTTCCAAGGTCAGGCAACTTGAACACCTGGATGGTCCTCAAGTCTTCGAAATAGTACTGATAAACAAGTACCCGAAGACGTGGAAGAAGATCCTCGACCTGCGAGATCTAGCCCGAACCATCTTCAGGTGGAAGATTGGCAACGGCCGGACGGTATCCTTTTGGTATGACTGGTGGCATTTTAAAGGGCCCCTTCATCTCTCTATCAGCAATACAGATATTTACCATTCTCGAATCCCGCGGGAAGCCACAGTATGGGACTACTACCACTCTACTTGGCAACTATCACCCAGTCTACATTATATTATGGCCTGGCTGGAAGCTCCCCCAAGCTTTGATGATGATTCTTCGGATACCTTCACCTGGATCCCTAACCCGACTGAATCCTATTCGGTCGCCCAGGCTTGGAATCACATAAGGAGGAAAGGCCACCTAGTTACTTGGTATTCCTTTATATGGGACTCACATATAACCCCCCGCCATTCCTTTCTATTATGGATTGCATCACTGAATCGGCTTCCTACACAGGTTCTCCTTCTACAGAATCGTCGCATTGATTCAGGATCTTGTGCTTTCTGCCGGCTAGTACCAGATTCCATCAACCATCTCTTCTTCGAATGTTCTATTACTAGCACACTTGCTTCCTTTTGGGCTACAAAATGCATTCTCCCATGGCGAAATCGTCCGTGGCCAGAACTCATTTCTTGGGCAAGCAAAGTATGTGGGGGTCTTTCTTTTGGCCATCGACTCGCTAGGTTCTCCTTTGGAGCACTTTGCCATGCGATTTGGATGGAGCGGAACAATTTTCTCTTCAGGAACAAGGCTATCTTCCTTCCGGGAATTCGCAAGCACATTATCAAGTCGGTGAAGGATAAATCCTTATCCTTAGGAAAAATTGCTGACACCCCGAGAAATAGAAGACTTCAGAGGAATTGGGAGCTCTCACCTTCCATTTTTTCCAACTTGGATCCTTAGCCCTGTTATGCATAGAGCGTCGTTGTTTTCCCTTCTCTCTTGTTTAGCTGCGGGCTGTTTAGGTTTTTAGATCTTTGTTCTTCGTTGTCCTAGTGTTCCTGCCATGTCATGGGCTTCCCTTCAGGCCCCGGTTGGTTTGGTTTCTTTCATTTCAGTTCAGTTGTTTCTTCTTTAGTTGGCTGTTTGGCCTTTTGTATCTAATTTATTGCTAGACCTCTCTTGACCTTGTATGGACATCTATGTGTCCCAATATGGTCAGGAGTAGGTTTGAGCTTAGTTTGTATTGGTGTTAAGAAAAGTTATACAACATTGCCTTTACCAAAAAAAAAAAAAAAAAAACAAGTACCCGAATGGCACTCAAGGCTGGGAAAACCTTAACAAACATCTGCATGGCCCTTAGATATTTGAAATGTCTTAAGAAATAAGCATCCGGATGGCCCTCAGGGCTTGGAAAATATTAACAAATATCTAGATGGCCCTCAGATATTCGGAATGTCTTAAAAGGAGAACACCCGGATGGCCCTCTAGGTTCATTAAGATCTTTGACAACGGGCTCCTGAGTGACCCTCAGGGCTATGCAAATTCTTGGCAAAAGAAGCACTAGGATGGCCCTTGAGGCTTTGAAAAGTTAGGTACCCTGATGACCCCCGGGTGCCCCAAATATCTTGGATTGGGGGTCCTCATTTGAGGATAAAGCACCTACCTGGATGGCCCTCAGGTCTCTAAAAGTGAAGCACTCGGAGCTTCGAAATAGGTAGAAGTCGTTTGAAAAGATTCCGGTTTACCGAAGTGTTTATCGGTCAGAAGGAGGGGGCTTTGATCTTCAAAGGGGCGCTTCCTATCAAGCATAGATAGAGCAAACCTACGTATGTTCAAGGGATAAACAATCACAGTCTATCCTAGAACAAGCACACATCTCTAGAAAAAAACTCATTTTCATTCATTAAACTCATCAGTTGGGGGTTTATGCATGATAATTCTACAATGTCGACATCACCAAATTTCCACAGAAAAGATTCATCATCAAGAAGATCTTCACTCACGATGTGGATCTACTCAAAATGTTAAATGAGAGACTTTCAGTCTCAGAGGACTTTTCACTCACTTTCATTTAGAAGGTTGTTTTGTCTCGTCCATTAATGTGGAAAAGAAAAGTAATCACTTGATCTCACCATTATCGTCAAGTCGACAAAGGTCTGAGTTTTCTCGTAAGTAACAACCTCTCCAAATTGAGGGGTTTTTTATTAGGACCGTAATTGGTCAGCAGTTTAGCAAAAGGGATAATTCAATTTGTATGGTTTAGAAAGAAACATTCTTTATTCTTTATCTCCGTCAGGATTATAAGTTAAGAACCCTGCAAATGGGATAAAAACAATCTTACCCACACTTCTTTGGTTAAAGCTTTTAACTTTTGAAATTTTTACGTTAATTTAAGTGCTCTAATATGAAGAGATTTCATAAGGGACATGCTATAGGGTCGGTTAATGGGTCGAGAAACGAAAGGATTCATTAGGCTCAAGGAAGATTTTCAATGAAGGAGGTTTTGAAGCTGGCGATCGTATCAGCATCAATACCAATCTTCTTCTTTCACTGGGGATTGTATTCTTGTGTAGATGCTTCATCAGCTACGAGAGTCCAACGCTAATCCTTCTAAAACTTCTGAAATCACCGCTCCTTACTGGGGATGATTTTCCGCATGCTTGATACAAACACATTGACTTTCTATTCCCATCAATAGTTAGGCCTCATATCAACATCTTTTTTTCACTCCTTTTTTTCTCTCTCTCTTTTCATTTTTTTCCTCTCTTTTTTTTTCTTTTTTCGTTCTCTTTGATTTGTTTTTCGTTTTTTTTTATTTTCTTGCAGCACGTTCTTTTGCCGAAAACTCTCAAACTCATCAAACCTTCATGTCTCTTGAACAGTTCAACATTTTGGACTCTCGGGTTCTCCATCTTCAACAAATGCTCTGGATCATGTTGTTTTATCGTGGTGACTCATGTGCCTTGCCCTAATGTGTGGGATGATCACTAACTGGCTTTATAATTGAATTTGGATGCCCAAATGAGTTATGCAACGGATAGAAGTGTGTAAAATAGAGAAAGAAATGCTTTTCATTATCTCAGGACACTTAAATTCTCCTTTGAGTCCAACTGTAATAAAGACAATCGAAGATTGATTCAAGTGAGAGTAAGAAAATTTTATCCATTTCCCACTATGTAAAGTCACCCTACCTCCATTCTGCCCCTTGTGGAGTATGTCTTGATAGGGTTAAGTTGAAAGAAATTCTTCTAATATTCAAGCTCAAAGGGGTTAAACAATGGTTTACCTGCATTATTTAGGATAGAGAAACGAAATGGCCCCTAGTCATCATGTGCCCCCTTGTCATTGGCAAATTTTTTTGGTAAAGAAAAAAAAATTTGCCAATGACAAATTTTTTTTTTCTTTACCAAAAAAAATTTGCCAATGAATTTGATTTTTTTTTGATTGCCGAATATAGTCTTGGTCATATTCATCATATGGCTCATACTTTTCCATGAAAGGCACGTAATCTGTAGAGTCTTCATGTGGTCCTCTATCTCTGTCCTTAAGTAATTGCTCATACTTAGACACTCTCGTTGTCAATTGGAATAAATTGTCAACATTTTGGCCTTCGAATTTTTCTCTAAGATTGAATTTTAATTTACCGAAAGCCAAATTTGTGAATTCTTTCTCCAGGAGTGAAGTAAGGTATCTATTTGTAGCCCTCTCGAATTGAGCAACAAACCGATCGATTGATTCATTATCGTATTGATAAATTCTAGCCAAATTAGCAATCAATATAGCATGTATTAGTCTATAAAATTGAGAATCGAATTGTCTTTCTATCTCAGCCCAAGTATGCATTGAATTAGGAGATAAATTCGTATACCAAGTAAAGGTAGTTTTTGATAAAGACAAAAGGAACAATCTAAGTCTAAGGAATTCATTTGTTCTTGCCTCTCCACATTGGGCAATAATTAACCAATGTGTTCAATAGTCGATTGGTCATCTTCGCTAGTGAAAACAACGAGGTTAGGAATTTCGAATTTTCTTGCATAAGGTATAGTGTCAACCCAATATGTGGCTTCCTATATACTAGCTTGACCATTCCTTTATCAACACCTAAATGTTGTAATAGAAGTTTAGCCACTTGATCAGGATTTGCAAGTTGACACATTTTCTGCCTCCTAGGTTTAGGGTAGATAGGTCAATAGACTTTAGATTCTCGCCAGGGTAGATTGGATTTTCAGGCCTTTGTAAAATCCTCACGTGCCTAAAGCCTTTTGTTTTTCTTCTCCACACGAGCATAGCAGCGCGACCCCGACTTCGCCGCGCCTTCCTCCGCTTGGGTCTCCTCTGGCAGCCCACTTTCGACCAAATTGAGTTATGGGTTTTGGAGACCATGCTGGCACGACCACATAGGTCTAAGAATCGGTGAAAACGGTAAAGAAATTGGCTGGAATTGAACAAAATTCCATCGGATGCATGAACCCTAACCGGTAACTTCCGCCGTGCAATTAGCCTCTGGCGATCACCCAAATGCCAAATTGACTTAGGACTTTTGTTGCCCATGGCGGTGCGATTGTACTGGTTCAAAGCCGGGAGGTGGGTCACCGAAATTTGGCCAAAATCGGCAATTTCCCTCTTGGCCCCAAATTCCCTGATTTTCAATTCAATCAAAATCTCACAAAATTCATCAAGAGAGAGATTTAACCATGTTCTGATACCAAATGTTAGAAAAACTAAAGGAGTGAATATCCCAATTTTGCATGGATGAACAAAACTCATGCATAATCATGATCAAATATGGAAACGTGTAGATTCTTTACTAACCTCCGACCATTCATGAAGTTCGATTGATAACCTGAATCGTCGAGCGTTGAATGGTCAATGAATGGAAATCTCTAGCCAATTGCCCTCTTAACGTCGATGGTGTGTTTTCTGATAATGAGAGGATTTGGCTTAGAAGACTATTTTATGTCCATTCACAGCCCTTCACATAACGTCTTCCATCAAGACGTTATCGTGACTTTTGGACGGTCACCACATATCTCGAACGTGGACAATGAACGTTAATGAAATTAATTGAATGTGAGAATAATAAACTAAACATGAGATCACATTATTGATATTATAACACCATGATCTAGAGATCTGGGGTGATGATGCCAATGAACAGAGAGATTCTCCAGGAAGTCTCAAAACTTTGCTTTGCTTTGCTTGAAACCAAAGTTGCTTTGACCTTGATTTTGCACATATTTTTCAGTGCAGCTATGTCCTCCTTATAAGCATGGCCCTATTCCATTGATCACTCTTAATCCCCAATATGGAGTCCCCTTGATTTTGACTAGAATCGGATCGAATACTCAGTTCGTATTTGATCAGATTCCATGCTCTTGTTTTCTTTGTTGCGTACATAAAACGGAATGTTTTGTTTGTTGAGAATAAAGGAGAAGTCATGCAAACATACGATGCCTTCTTGACTAAAAGTTCTCACTTAATAATACTGTTTCACTTTGGAATTCTTCACTACTCGACAGCATCTCTTCTTGGATGGAACTATTAACTAGGTTTTACGTACTCTTTTGGTGTCTTCTAAAAGAGTTGTTCCCACGTGAAATATCACTTGCCACCTTTGGCCAAAAAATAAAGGGTTAATATAATAAAAAATCCTAAACTGATACACCTGTAATAAATTTATTCGAAATTAATTTTTTGACCATAAAAAATTCCAAACTGCTAGATCTGTGATAATTTTACCTCAAACTATTTTTTTGACTACAAAAAACCCTACATTGGTACATCTGTGATACTTTTACTCCGAACTAACACAAAAAACCTCAAACTGGTACACCTGTGATAAATTTACCCTCCGTTAATTTTCGTTAATTTTTACTATCAAATTGATAAGTTCAATGACATGTGATAGTTGACAGGTGTACTAGTTTGGAGTTTTACCCCTTTGTTTGTCACAAGTTTATCAATTTGTGATTTTTCGTGATATTAATTCAATTTAATGGACACTAACGAAGAGTAAATTTGTCACAAATGTACCAGTTTGGAGTTTTTAGTGGTCAAAAAATTAGTTCGTGGTAAAATTATCACAGGTATACCAGTTTAGGGTTTTTGATGAACAAAAAATTAATTTGGGATAAAATTATCACAAGTGTATCAGTTTGGAGTTTTTGGTGGTCAAAAAAATAGTTAAGGATAAATTTATCACAGGTGTACCAGTTTAGGATTTTTTTTGGTCAAAAAAATAATTCGAGCTAAATTTATCACATGTGTATTAGTTTAGAGTTTTTCATGGTATTAACCCAAAAATAAACTATACATCTAATCCTGATTTGAAACCCGTACTCCTTTTGAAGTCAGTTACGTTAAAAAGCTAGAAAACAGTGCATGCAAGTACTTGTACTTGACTGAATACAAAAGCAACAAAACCACAAGGAAGAGCACATCCCAAAAACCACATCTTAGTTGGGAGAAAGTACCAAAAAAAAAATTTCTCAAACCTATTATACTAGTACAAATTTAGTTTTATGTGGCACGACCGTCTGTCCTACATGACCGTCCTATGTGATACGACCGATGCTGACGTGGATAATTTTCAATATTTTTTTAAAAAATTGAAAATTGAATTTTTTTTTATTTTTTGGCCTAAATGAAAGTAAAAAAATAAAGGAAAAAAAATGTAAAATATAATAAAGAAAATGAAAGAATAAATAAATTATAAAAATTATGGAAAAATTTCAATTAAGGACCCCAAGTGGGGTCAAATTCTCAAAAAAAGGTCCAAAGTGAAAATAAAGTTAAATAAGGGCATGAAGTGTTTAATCAGTCTCAAATAAGGACCCGAAGTGTTCAAAAAGTCTCAAATAAGGACCTGGGTCCCTGGCCGGCCAAAATACCTGCCGGCCGGCAAGAAGGTTACTGTTTCGACACCTGAACAGTAACTTTGTAATTTTTTTTATTATTTTCTTTCTATTTTTCCTTTTCTGTTTTTTTTTCTTTTCCTTTTCCTTTTCTTTTTTTTTTCTTCTTTTCCTTCGCTGGGGCCGGCGGAGGTCGCTGGCCTCAGGCAAGGCCGCCCTCGCCGGCGTCGGGCGAGGGCCGCCCTCGCCTGGGCTAGGCAAGGTCACCCTCGTCGGCCTCAAGCAAGGCTGCCCTTGTAATAGCCTGAATTTCGATGTAATTCCGGGATCAATAAAATGAATATTATTTCGCATTTAATTTTAGTAATTCTCGCCCAGAACTGATCACTCTTGGGACACTAATCAATAGGGTATGGCTAACTAGGAAACGGTATGTGGATCAGGGACCCGATCGTGAATCGGACACCGATCACGAGAATTGATGAGGGACTATTTTGGACCGATACGGGCCGATCTTAGGAAAAGTGATGGATATGGTTTGGCCAAGGCTAACAATGTACAATAGGATCGTAGGTGATTTTGCACGATCGAAAGTGCACGTGGCTAACCAGTCCTGAACTTAAACCGAACGATTATTGTAACAGCCCGAATTTTGATGTAATTCCGGGATCAATGAAACTGATATTAATTTCCATTTCATTTTAGAAAGTCTCGCCCAGAGCTAATCACTCTCGGGATACTAACCAATGGGGCATGGCTAATTAGAAATCGGTACGTGGACCGAGGACCCTATCGTGAAACGGACATCGATCACGAGAGATGTTGAGGGAATATTTTGGGCCAACGTGGGCCGATCGTAGAAAAGGGTAATGGATTGGGTTTGGCCAAGGCCAACGATGTATGATAGGGACGCAGGTGATTCTGCAAGACCGAAAGTACACGTGGTCAACCAGTCCTGAACCGAGACCGAACGATCGTGACCTCTGGAACTAGTGATAATTTCTCATTCTCTCAATGATCGGGACCATCATGACACGGATAACCCTAGGTCGATACGTGTAATTTCTAAACAGCCGCCCGTTAGTGAGAGAAACCCTGAAATTAAAAGTTTAGCGAGTTTATTCACGAAATTGGACCCGGATTTCGATGTTGATTTTCGAAGGCTTAAGGGACTATTTTTGGAAATCTGACGTCATATTACGCTGGCCACACACGTTTGGAGTTAGTACGTGTAAAAATTGAAATTTTGGTCCGGGGGTGAAAAATGACGATTTTGCCCCTCGGGGCGCCAGCGTCGCTTTTCGAGGTCAATTGAGATTATTTTTCGAGGCCGATACCATTTTTGGGTGGCCACGCATACCGGGAGTCGTTACGGACAAAAATTGAAATTTCGATAAAAATTGAAAAAATAATATTATTTTATTCCCGGAACTTTGCAGTTGATTTTCGAGGGCTTAAAGGATGAATTTTTCGGATCCGACACCGGATTATGTCTACCATGAATATATAGGACCGGTATGGATAAAAATTGAAATTTCAGTTCGGGATCGAAAAATGACGAAAATGCCCCTAGGCCATTTTTGATTAATTCCGAATTTTGGATTTAATTTTGGGATTAACCAAGGTTAGTTAGGGCTAAACCAGGTTTGGTCAACCATGGTTAAGAGTTAATGACCATTCTACCCTTATCTTTTTGGATTAGATCAAATTTGGACCTTTGGATTAGGGGCAAAAGTGTCCAAGGCATTGGATTTTTGACACTTGGACTCCACTAGGATAAACTTTGATCCATTGACCAGATATATCTCTCTCTCTCTCGTGCAAAACCATTCGGCCAGCATTTTCCCAGAATTTTTTTTTCCCTTTTTCCTTCCCGTTTTCTGTTTTTGCCGTCCATTTCTGCGTTTCTGGTACTGTTCACGCCGGAACAGTACCAACCGGAGCTTCCCCTGTCGAGCCAACATCATCAGCAACCTTTTCCACCTCTGTGCAGTCACCATAGCCCAGGTTTTAGTCTAGAAACAGCTCTGTTTTTCTCTATTTTCTCTGTTTTTCTCATTTTCCAGTTTTACAAACAGTGTCGCCGGAGCTTCGACGGAGCTCCGATCGCCGTTCCGTCGACACTCGACTTCTCAGCACGTCCATACGTCGCAGTTGCACCCTGTCCGTACCGTGTCTGTACGGATTTACTGTTCACGTCCGTACGGATTTACTGTTCATCGACCGTACGGCCCGTCGCCGCCGTGACTGGCGCCTCGCCTGCAGCCATCCCAGCCCTGTCCCGTACAGTGTCCGTACGGAATCACTGTTCACCGTGACCGTACGTATCACTGTTCACGCCGCGTCCATATGCCGTCGCCGGGAATTCGCCGTCGGTTCACTGTTCACCAGTGATCGGCCGCCATTCCTCGTCGTCGTGACCCTTGATTAGGTGAGTAAAATTCCTAAACCCGAATTAGAACTAATGGTGCGTTTTTCTGGACTGGTTTAGGTGTTATCGGCAATTGTTGGACCGGCTTAGATAGTATCAGTGCGTATTTTAGACTGGATTGAGGATTGACTGGTAGAAACTATTATTGGAAAATTTTGGAAACTAATGAGAATAATTTGGGGAGATTGATTGGATTAGAGGGCCAATTTAAATGTCCATTAGAAAAATTATCGGGTGTGATCGGGTTGACTGATTGTATGTCAATTGTGCTTAATTATAGTGGATTTCGTACCGTTATGTCGTATGTGGTGTGGCTATTTTGTGGAGTGCGACTGGCCATTGTTTAGTTTACAATGAATTACTGAATTGTGAAACGCACGTTAGGCCACACGGTATTAATTGGGCCAATTAAGCACGTGTCGTGACATTGGGTGTCTGAATTTCATTGGTGCTCATGGTGCATTGCATTGCATAACATGGACACGCATTATGTATGCTTAGAGTGTGGCATGTTGTGAAATTATGCGAAAATGCGTGTCTACCATGAGTGCGTGATCACCTAAATTACCCTGAAACATCATACGTTGGGTTCAGATAATAATGAGTTGTGTGATCACCCAAGGACCTTCGGGTCGATTCCGTCCTCATGCACTTTGAAGCAGGACGATGCCCGGTACGTCCGGAAGGCGACCATCCTCATGCATTTTACAGCAGGCTCTGATTCGTAAGGAGAACAGTGTTGCGCCTCATACACTTTGAAGCAGGCTAGAGACACTGGGCCAGATCGGTTGCTGCGCCTCATGCACTTTGAAGCAGACTAGATGCACCGGGCCGTGAAAAATTAATGACTCGAGTCTTAATAATAAATGAATTGGGCAAGTGTACCAGTGTGGGCCGGTGGGCCAAAGAATGTGCATGGCTTATCAATAACATTTGCATGCATAAACATGCATTGATTAGCATGCGAGTGAGTGAGACTCGGTGTATGAGCATATGATTGGCATACGTGTGATCATGCGTGTCACGTATGTGTCGTGACTATTATATGTTGATCTGTCTAACCTGCAGGGTCAGAAAATGGTTTGGTTATTATTGTATTGTGTTTTAAATATTTATTTTCCGGTCAGGAGATTGCATGTTAGCCTAGCCTAGGTTTAGGGGTTAGACTCACTGAGATTTATCTCACGGTTGTGTAAACCGAAACATTTCAGACCCCTGACCGTGAGGATGGAGAGACCACCGCCTCTTTTTGGGATTCCTTTACAGATCGAGCAGTTTACCAGTACCTACCCCTCAGGAAATGGGGAGGCTTTTGTGAGATATCGATCGGAAGTGACTATAGATATAGGAGAGTATTATCATCAGAAGTAGGAGTACGTGGCATGGTGCCACCGGGATGCCGCTGGAAATGTAGAAGAGCCCCTCAGGACCTTCGATATCCCGGTCGATAGTATTGGGTTGTTGCAGCCGATTATAGCAGGTGGTGAGGTGATCAATCCAGAGGCTACACCCGAGTGGATGAGGGAGGATGAGGAGATGGACGAGGAGCCCGAGGTAATAGCAGAGGACTCGGAACCGATGGAGGAGGACCAGAATGGCGAACTAGAGGCCATGGAGCAGGACGGAGAGGAGGACGGAGAGGTGGCAGAACTGGGATCGGATGAGGAGGGATTCGAGCTGTACCTTGACCCAGAGTTGGAGATGGACTCCGAGGATGAGCGAGCTCAAGCTATGGATTTCGAGGAGTCAGGGTCTAGCGAGGACGCATCCGAGGAGTTATCAGATGACCCCACCGAGTCGTCCGATCCTGACTGGGAACCTTAGGGCCGCCCAGTGTCCTTAGTTAGCAATGAGAGCCGTTACTTTTTGGACTGTCGCCCTCTTCCCTAGTTTAGTCTGACCTCCCTAGCCACTTATCCCTTTTTGACCAGGTGGCTGCTGACTAGTGGTATCTTTTGTTGTACTTGTAAATGTTGTACAAATGGTTTTAATAGTAATATCAATGTGTAATTATTTTCTGTAAATGTGTTTGATGTATGGCTATCCTTGGTTCTATTTGAAGTTGTCTGGGTTTGTTTATTTTATACTTCTGCTTGTGCTTGATCTCTGTATGGGTGTGGGTCGGCGACGCTTCCTGGGACGTCGCAGTCAAAATCGACCGTTGACGGGATGTTGCGCTACGTGGGGTACGGGGCGTGACAATTATGACCTCCGGGACTAGTGATAATTTTTCATTCTCTCAATGATCGGGATCATCATGACTCAAATAACCCTAAGTCGATACGCATAACTCCTAAACAGCCGCCCGTTAGTGAGAGACCATGAAATTGGAAATTTAGCGAGATTTGGTCACGAAATTGGACCCGGACTTGGTCATCGATTTTCGGGACCGTGTATGACTATTTTGCAAGACCGACATTATTTTAGAATGGCCACGCATATTTGGAGTTGTTACGATCGAAAAATGGAATTTCGACCCTGTAGTAGAAAATGACGATTTTGCCCTCCGGACTTTAGAGTTGATTTTCGAGGGTTTAAGAGACTATTTTTAAGAATTCGACACCATATTAAGTTGGCCACGCATATTTGGGGTTGGTATGGGTGAAAAATGGAATTACGACCCGGGACCAGAAAAATGACTGTTTTGCCCCTAGGCCAAATTTAATTCCGAAAATTTCAGAAATTAAGGAAATTATTTTAAATATTGGATCAGATCAATTATTGGCCCCATTTACCATTTTACCCCTCAATTATTTGGATAGGATCAATGAGAACCGTTAGATCAAGGATAGTTTGGTCAAGTGGCCCGGAAATTGCGACACGTGGTGCCCATTAGCCATCATATTTGACCAGCTTGGACCATCTTCTCTCTCCTCAACTTCCCATTCGGCTGATCACTCTCTCTCTCTCTCCCGAAATTCCCTCTCCCCTGCCGTTCCTCTTCTCGGCCGTGTGAAGGACGCCGTCGCCGGAGCTGCCGTTTGCCAGCGCTGCTGGTCGCCGGTGTCGCCTAGCCTCACCACCATTCCGTCCCACTTGTTTCTCTCTCTCCCATTTCCGTTCGGCGTGAGGACCCCCGCTGGACTGCCGTCCGCCGAGCTCGCTGGGAAGCCGCACCGTACACCGTCGTCGCTCGTCCGCTGCCGTCCACGCCGACCGATCACCACCGCCACCCTCACCATTCCCTTCGCCCGAACCGCCTTGGATCGCCGCTGTACGACTCGGCCAAAGGACCGCCGTCCGTACCGCCGGCCGCCGTGAATTGCCGCCGTTGGAACGTTGCCGCCGGTTTTTGCCTTTCATCGGCGATCGGCCGCCCGTTCCCATCGACTTGACTTAGGAATTTGTGAGTATAATTTTCTAAATCCGATCTAGGGCAGTGTACATTTTTAGATGGACATGGTTTAGATTATACTGGTATAATTTTGAGGAGAATTTAGTACTGGTAGTTTGAGGCTGAAATTGCGATTAAATTGGTGGATCAATTGGTTGATTTGAATGAGGAATTGAGGCTGAGGATTGGCCGAGTAATGGCTGTCCAATTGGGGATTATCATATTAAATTGGACAAATTGAGGATTAGGGGCTAAATTGCCAGGATTGCCCGGATTGTTTGATTAATGGTTATTTGTGCTCAATCGTGCTAAGTTGTGAAATGCCATGTTGTGTGCTCGTGTGACCGAATAGTGTGGAGTGTGATTGACCAATTAAGAGCTTGAATTAATTATGAAATTGTCATTGAGAATTGGGCCGCACGGTAGTAAATTGGCCAAGTGAGCACATTGTAGTGAATTGGACACTGTGTGGTGATAGTGATTTGACTGAGTGTCTGTGTTAGGTGCTGCTCATGTTACATTGTGATGCATTTCATGGCCACGCATTGTATGCCGAGAATGAGGCTTGAAATGAGAATTGTGTGAGAATGCGTGCCTGACATGAGCATGTGATCACCTAATCGCCCTGATGTGTGTTACGCGGGGTTCAGATAATAACTGGCTGTGTGTATGTGTGATCACATTTCGCCCTGAAGCGTGTTATGCAGGGTGTGCCGTCCTCATGCACTTTGTAGCAGGACGATGTCCGGTACGTCCGGAAGACAACCAACCTGATGTGTTTTACACGGGCTTTGGTTCGTAAGGAGATCAGTGTTGCGCCTCGTGCACTTTGTAGCAGGCTAGAGACACTAGGCCGAGAATGCGTTTTTACGCTGGCCACGAAGTGTTGTGATTAAGAAAGAGACCTAATGCGTTTTACGCGGGTCGCATTAATTGATAAATGAGCATTAAGCCAGTGTGCTGTGTGAGCCAGAATGAGAACATGGCATGATAATGACTTTTACATGCATAAGAATGCATGGGCCAGTATGCGAGTGTGTGAGATTGGGTGAATGGCTTGCGAAATGAATACTATTCAGTATGAGCATGCGTATGGCGTACGTATGGATGGTGTGTTCACGCACGTGAATTGATTATTATTTTGGAAATGCCTAATCTGTAGGGTTAGTGTGATGATCGACTTGGGCCTAGGGCCTAGGTCTTTGATTGTGTATTGTATTGTGTTGTCTGTTAGGAGAATGTATGTTAGCCTAACCTAGGTTTAGGGAGTTTTACTCACTGAGATTTATTTCACGGTGTTATTAAACCAATATTTCAGACCCCCGACCCTGACCATGCCTAAGGTACACACAATTTTTGGGATTCCGACACAGATCCAGCAGTCGACCAGCGTGTTTCCATCCGGTAATGGGGAAGCATATATAAGATATAGATCGGTAGCTTTTGTGGACACTGGAGAATATTTCTATCATACCCAAGAGTACGTGGCTTGGTGTTTACGAGACGCTCACGGAAACATAAGCCGGCCTCTCAAGACCTTTGACGCCCCGCTTGATGAGAATGGCTTGATGGAGCCCATACATGCGGACGGTGATGTGATAAACCCGCAGGATGTTTATGATGTTGATGGCTTTGATGAGCCCATGAATGAGGAGCCACAGGAGCCACAAGTGATAGCTGAAGACCCAGACCAATTCGCAGGAGAAGAGGATGAGTTAGAGGACATGGACCTAGATTCTGATGAAGACCATGGAGAGGTAGTAGAGCTAGGCTCAAATCAAGAGATAGGACCCGATGATGAGTTAGAACTTTATCTCGACCCAGAACTAGAGTTGGATTCGGAAGACGAGAGGGCAGCGACATCAGACATGGATTCCGAAGACTCCGAGTCTCAAGAGAGTTCGGTAGCTGAGTCCTTGGAGCCGTCTGATCCAGATTGGGAACCTTAGAATAGGTCCTAACTCTTTATAGGGAAGCTAGTACCTTTTTGGCTGTGACCTTCCTTGTAGTTGACCCAACCTTTCCCCAGCCATAGTACTTTTTGACCTAGTGGCTATTGACTGCTGATGTTGTTTCCTTTTTGTTGTACAAATGGATATTGTAAAAAGGATTTCCTATAGTAATACTAGTGTATATTCTTGTTTGATGGTTGTTCTACCTTGGTCTCATGTGTTTATTTTGTATGGGTGTACATATATACTTATATACGTTGTTTTCGCATGTACCTTATTTCTGCTTGGGTGTTGAGTCGGCGACGCATCCTGGGAGCGTTGCATCATAATCAATCAAGTGGGATGTTATTACTTCGTGGGGTATGGGCCGTGACAGCCCTCGTTGGCGACAGGTGAGGGCCGGCCTCGCCAGGGCTGGGCTAGGTTGGCCTCACCGGCGTCGGGCGAGGCCGGCCTTGCCAATTGCCGATGAGGTCGAGCCACGCCAGCGGCCGACGGTGCCGAGCCCTCACCAAATCTAGCGAGGCTCGACCTTGCCAGCAACTGGCGAGGTCGGCCTCGCCCGACGCCGGCGAGGTCGAGGCCTCGCCCGACGCCGGCGAGGTCGAGGCCTCGCCCGACGCCGGCGAGGTCGAGGCCTCGCCCGACGCCGGCGAGGTCGAGGCCTCGCCCGACGCCGGCGAGGCCGGCCTCGCCCGACGCCGGCGAGGTCGAGCCCTCGCCCGACGCCGGCGAGGCCGGCCTCGCCCGACGCCGGCGAGGTCGAGCCCTCGCCAGATCTGGCGAGGCTTGACCTCGCTGACAACTAGTGAGGCCGACCTCGCCCAGCCCAGGCGAGGGCGGCCCTCGCCCGACGCCGGCAAGAGTGGCCTCGCCTGAGGCCGGCGAGGGCAACCTCGCTTAGCCCAGGCAAGGGCAGCCCTCGCCCGACGCTGGCGAGGGCGGCCTCACCTGAGGTCGGCGACTTTTGTCGGCCCCGGCTATGACCAGCAGAGGAAGAGAAGAAAAAAAAAAGAAAAGGAAAAGGAAAAGGAAAAACAGAAAGAAAATAATTAAAAAATTAAAAAGTTACTGTTCCGATGCCGGAATAGTAACTTTCTCGCCAGCCGGCAAGTATTTTGGCCGGCCAGGGACCCAAGTCCTTATTTAAAACTTTTTTGGTATTTCAGATCCTTATTTGAGACTGATTGAGCACTTCATGCCTTTATTTGACACTATATTCACTTTGGACCCTTTTTTGAGAATTTGACCCCACTTAGAGTCCTTAATTGAAATTTTCCCAAAAATTATTAAAATATCATTAAAAAATGTCCAAGTTAGTGCCGGTCGCCCCACATAGGACAACCGGCATCCATATCAGCGTTTTTCAGCCAAAATTTGATGGATGGACTCAATTGGCATATATGTAAAAGGGTTTATGACTAAATTGATCTAATTGAAAAGTTTAAAATTGAATTGGTACCAATGTAATAAGTTAATAACTTTTTTGGTACTTTCCCCTCTTAATTTTGAATATCGAAATAGAACATTTTTTATATTGGAAATTATCAGGATCACAACCAACCTAACACATTTGTTGAGAAAAAAAAAGATGGAGGTAGTTTTAAGACGAAAAATGTATATAAATGAAAATAAAATAAAGCTATCTAAAGTTCAAAAGTTATCTATTATATAATAATTTCAATGAAGACCTATCTCTATGGAATCTCACTTTGAGCACTAAACTTGCCGAGTTGAAGAGATAATAACCTTATTATACCAAGAAATACTAATTCACTAAGTTAATTAAACAATCGACAGACTAAACTTCCAACCATAATTGTCTATTTCTTTCCGAATTCGAATAAGATTAATATAAAGAAAATTTCTCAAAACATCACTCTTTTTTCTCGGAGATTGCACCGACCCGAAACTGTTTTACTGATCCAATGAGATGAAATATGAAAAAGCAGTTAAAGAAGAAATTTATGTTAATGCAGTGGTATTGTCAAAGATCACTGTTTTTTCCATTAACATGCATGATGCTAAATGATTAGTTACTCGATTGGATTATTTATTGTTTAGTCTATTGCAATGGTTTTTCTAACAATATAGACCCTGCGGACCCATAGAGGGGCAAGCAAGTGCTGCTCCCACTATTACGAGAATCGCTTTTGCTTTCTTTATCATAATATGACCAAAGGCAAATTATTTAAACTTCTTTAGGGATGGTCATACTATCTGGTCCCTCCAAACTTCTGCCTAATTTCTTAAATTTCATGTTTTGGGACTTCTGCCTAATCTCTTCAATTTCATGTTGAGGGATGGTAATACTATCTAGTCCCCCAAACTTCTGCCTAATCTCCTAAATTTCATGTTTAGGGATGGTCATACTATCTAGTCCCCTCCAAACTTCTGCCTAATTTCTTAAATTTCTATGTTAAGATGTGCCTGTTCCTTTTATGTTCCTACTATCTATGATTACTTTTACATGTCAATAAAATCCTTTTCTTCGCTCTTTGTGATTAATGACAAATAGGAAATATCTATTTTTTAACATAACCATTTCTAATCTACACAAGTAAAAGACTCATAATCTCTGATAAAATTCAGCTTTAATATACTAATGTTTTAATTAGTATGCCTTTTAAAAAGATCAAGTTTCATATAATAAATCTAAAATACTCTTCTTGTAAATTATTTTTAATTTAACTCATTGTTATTTTTATAGTAATAAAAAACAAAATATTTCTCATTATTTCACATTTTATGGAACAAATTGTGAATATGTATCGCAAAATCAGAGATTAACCCTAACAGCGCCAACTTGCTTGCTGGCCCAATCAATGGCTTGATTGTGAATTGTCCTGGCCTAAAATTAGAGAAGCCCTAATCTATTTTAGAGATTTCTTCAGACACCCAAACAGGCAACGGAAACTTCCAAAAAAGAGAAATCAAAGAGTGTCAGTGATTTCATTGATCTCTAAAGTTTGCTTGATTGCGCATTTTGATTTTTGAGATGTTGTCCCCGTATTGATTTTTGAGGTTTGACAAGTGAGCAATTTAAGTGGTAGGTAAATTGAAATAATGGTTTTACTACTTTCAAGTTCAAGTAGAATATTAGCTACTTCTTCACTTGTGAAGGATCAATTGCTTTTAAATTGACCAAAATCAGTTAGGAAAGAAGAAATAATCTTTACTAGGGCTTGCCGAATAGGCTACACCGAGCATGACCCCGAGGGTCGTGCCCAAGCACGGATTGCATCATCGCTATTACCACCTTTTTCTATTGCGAGAAGCAAGCTGTAATCACTCATTGAGAATGAATATTTTGCTGAAAAATATTGGTCTAGGGTCTTGTCCAGAATTCTGCTCCCCAAGAGTCCTATTTAAATCCTCTCATAGAAAGAAGACAAGCGTGTCATATGTTTAACGTAGAATATGGAAATGTCCTTGACTTATTCAATTGTTCTCTCCCTTGTACTGATCACCTTCTTCACTTGCGCATGGAAATTACTGAGTTTGTTTTGGCTGAAGCCGAAGAAGCTAGAAAAATGTCTAAGACAACAAGGGCTAAATGGAACTGCTTACGGGCTTTTGTTTCAAGATCTGAGAGACATCATCAGAATGACCAAGCAAGCTCAATCTCAACCCATTACTCCTTTCTCCGATGACATCGTGCCTCGCGTTCTCCCTTTCTATCATTACTCCATCAAGAAATACGGTACGCATCTGATCAAAGTTGAGATGCAGTGGAATTTTTCTAGCCAATACAAACTCGATTTCCTAGTACAAAACAATGTACGACTTCAACTCACTAAAGGTTGTAATTTCTAGCTAAAAACCTGCTAAAGAAAATATATTTCTGGTCTCTTTTCAGCAATTTAATCGAGATATCATCATGAAAGCAAGTTGACTAAATCCTGCTATAGGGCAGATTTTCCAACATTAAGCGTGTTGCTTTTAGGGACAAAGTCACATGACAAATTAATGGCAGCTACGTAGTCAGCGACGGTCGGAAGGCTACTAAAATTGCTCATTATCTCATGCAAATCGATCTGCTAGATGGGTTTTGAGTCGGGTGTTTTCGATGCATCTAGTTTAAACACCTGACACACAAATGGGTGAAATGTGGAATCCGGTAGCCATTTAACGCCTAGATAAATGATGTCTTTTGAAAATGGTTATTGCAGGGAAGCCTTGCTTTACATGGTTAGGGCCAATGCCTGTGCTGAACATCATGGACTCAGACATGTTGAAGGAAATATTTTCACGGGTGGTCAATGATTTTGAAAAGCCACATCCCAAGGCCAATGCAGATATCTTGACATCGGGGCTCCTGAATATTGGGGGGGGGGGGGGGAGGGAGAGGAGAGAAATGGGCCAAACATAGAAAGATCATCAACCCAGCTTTTCATTATGAAAAGTTGAAGGTGTTACTGCTTGGGACTAATAATTTCCTGAACAGATGCAACTTCTAATGGAACTTCATATGATTAACAATCCCATGACACTTCATGGTAACAGAACCTGAAATTCGGGGTCCATGGACATCTAACATATAGAAACCACATACATTCAATTCATTTACCTTTTTGATTTATTGAAAAATTACAGCATGTAGTGACAGCATCATGTTCAAGCGGGGAGGAGATGATTAGGATATGGGAGAAGGAAAGTCTGGCTGGTGAAGTGGACGTGTGGCCTCACCTGCAGCATTTGGAAAATATTTTTCAAATTATTCGTCTTTCATGAAACAAACGCACCCATATTAATAATTTATTTTGAGATCTTTTAGTTGTTGCAAAAGTATAAATACAAGAGTAACAAACTTCAGTTCGACTTACTCAATCTCTATCCCTGGAATCTATGGGGATCACTACAATTTTGTCCTATCAAAACAATGTATGGTAAGGCAAATCTTCTATCAAATTCTTATCTCGATTTCTGTCTTCGAACTTCTGAACTTAATACAATGGATGAAAATGATTGAGTGTATTTATCTAGCAAGACCTACAAACTGTAGAAACCATATTAACGTAGAAAGCTTTCATCTTGAAGTTGACTTGGATAAAAAAAAAAAAGGCAGCCTCTTGCCGACCAAACTGCACAAGAGGATGAAAGAAATCGACCGTAAAGTAAAAGAGTCACGCCCCAAACCCTATCGAGCTCGCGACGTCCCTCTCTCACGTCGTATTAGTACGACGACCCAAGAAACGTCGCCGACCTCATGATTCCATCAGAGTTCGATCACGGCGAAAACCAATGAAATAAACCCGGACAATAAAATTAGAGAACACCAGGAAGAAATAAATTACCAGCCCACTAAACATAAAACTATACCTCGATATATAAATATACAACATCCAATTCTTTATAACCAAACATTTCCAACACCCATCAGATTCACATCAACTGATAATACACACCCGAACGGATTTCCCGATTACACCACCAACTATTTAAATCAAGCACTCCCTAATTTAATATCAAACCTATAATACACGCACACCAACTGGCTTCTATGGATCGCGTTCTCGACCTCAAAAGGGATTAGCAGCCAAGGTATATTCTACTCCTGAATGCTCGGTGTGCTTCGGGATCCCGAAACGCTGTGGCGGTAGCGGCGGAAGGTTCAAGGCTCGGGTGAGTGCTCTGAAATAGTTTGGTTGAAACAACCATGAGACACTTCTCAATAAGTCACAATGTAAACACTACCTAGGCTACCACGTATTCCAAACAAGTTCAGACACACAAACAAGCAATATGAACAAACACTATCCATGCAATCACACTTACCTGGACTCTTGGCATACTCAACCTGCACGTTAGTTCATAATCACAACATTCAAAACTCGCACGCATTTCAAGCTTTGCGCACCCCAAACCACACACATTTCCATGCCACAAACACACATCGATCACGCACTATCACATCAATTTCATTTACTTTCCTCGTTGTACCCCACTTGTTCAATCACTTTCTCGGCCAGCGTAAACACGCCTTAGGCCCACACGATCGTGCCCCGAGCATCACACGCCTCTGTCCGATCCCACTTTCTCTTACCATATCACACACCCCGTTCTCAATCACATTCCTCGGCCCGCGTAAACACACCTCAGGCCCACACGATCACGTTCCGAGCATCACACGCCTCGGTCCGATCCCACTTTCTCTTACCATACCACACACCCCGTTCTCAATCACATTCCTCGACCCGTGTAAACACGCCTCAGGCCCACACGATCGCGCCCCGAGCATCACACGCCTCGGTCAGATCCCATTCACACGTTCTTTCCTCAGCCCGCACCAAATGCGACAGGCCTACGTGATCGAAACCCAAGTTTATAATGACTTGGTCTGATCCCGGTCTCACTTGAGCTGATCGTGTCTCGGATCGATTTCATTCTTACTTTCTTTCCTCAGCCCGCGCCAAATGCGACAGGCCTACGTGATCGAAACCCGAGCTTATAATGCCTCGGTCCGATCCCACAATCATATCACAACTCGCGTCGACACGCCTCCGGGCCTTTTTGTGATCACGCGCACATCGCACGCCATAAATTTCACGCGTGTACATACTCAAGCATTAAATGCGCGCACTCATAGGCGCCCAAATCAATAAAATCAATTCAATCACATCACAACGTACAACCAACACGCAATTTGCCCTTTTTCGACACCAAAACTACGATATCTCTCTCCCAGCCCTTCACAGCACTTTTACGAAATTCCGAGCCGGATCTTCTGGCACCAACCACACACCAAACAGCACATCACAGCACTTAAAATAGCAATTTCCAGCCATCGATCGGCCTCTAAAAATCCACCAAAATCTTCCGATTTCAATCCTAAGGTCCGCCAATCGAATCAACCCCTAAACTACACCAAATCATGTCCAAACGGGTCCGATAATACCCGATATACTAGGCGAGGTTTAGATTGCAACTTACCGGACTCTAGACTAACTCGGCTAGAGCGGAAAAACGGGCGGTGATTGGCGGTCCGTGCGGCGACGGCGATTGGTGCGGCGGCGAGCGGCGGCTTGGGGCCGGTTCCTCACAGCCACGTGAGAGAGAGAGGGATCACCGAAAGGGAGAGAGAGAGAGAGAGAGAGAGAGAGAGAGAGAGAGAGAGAGAGAGAGAGAGAGAGAGAGAGAGAGAGAGAGGGTGGTGGTGGTGTCACGGTTCGGTGACGGGGCGACGGCGATCCGGACGGCCGGTGACCGGCGGACGGCGACGCGGCAAGGCTCGGCCAGGGGAGAGAGAGCTCTAGGTGGGGGGGTTGCCGTGAGGTGAGGAGAGAGAGAGAGGATTTGGACTAAAATAGTCTAATTTTGATCAAATGTGGCAAATTACCATCTTGTCCCTCTCTAATCTTTTTAATCAACGGCCGAGATTTGATCTTATCTTGGAATCGATGGTCGAAATAGAATCTTTTCCAAAAATATCCAAGGGCAATTTGAGAATTTCATAAAATCCCAAGGGCAAAATTGTCCAACTCAAAAGTTAGGGCAAAATGACCAAAATGCCCTTCCCTCTAAAAACTTGCCCTTAACAAATTCCTAGGGGTAAAACGGTCACTTTCCTCATTTTTCGCCAAAATTGAATTTTTCTAAAGGATTCAGGAAAATCCAGAGTTGCACATTCCAACCACAACGTTGTCCTAGCGTCCCGTCGTGACTTTCTAATTTTTCGATGTCCAATTTGAGCTCAAATAAATAATTAAATTTTATTAAACGTAACTCGAGCGTTTCTCAAACTAACGAGCGGCTTTTTGGGGAAATTCGCATATTCGACCCGTGACTGATACTAAATCAAGTCACGTGCAAGTCCATTCGGATCATGACGACCTCAATTGCCAATATAATCGCGAGAATCAATCGCTAGATCCGAGAGGCACGATCGTTCGGTATAGGTTTAGGATCATACGTCAATTCATTTCGTGGTCCAACGAAATCACCCGCGATCCACTACTATGATAGTGGCGAATTGACCCTTGGCTATCCTTGGATCGGCCTACAGTGGCTCAAAATGTCACCTCGGTGATTTTATGGTCGAAAATCAATTCACGATCAAATTTTCTCTTAGTCGTACGAATTTAAATCCCTAATTAGCCTTTCCCTAATGGTTAGTATAACAGGAATCATCAGTTCCGGACGAGAACTAACTACGAGTACGTTCATAAAACTAAGCATTTCATAAATTCCAAATGGAAAATTTTCAGGATATTACAACTCTTCCCCCCTTATAAAAATTTCATCCTCGAAATTTACAAATCCCACCACTACTCAAACAAATGGGGGTATTGATGTTGCATTTGCTCTTCACTTTCCCATGCCACACCTTCTGTCCCATGGTATTTCCAAATAACCTTGACCATCGGGATCGTCTTGTTCCTTAGAACCCGTTCTTTCCGATCTTTAATCCTTACTGGTCTCTCGACATAAGACACCTTGTCATCAACTTCTATCTCCTCATAATTTAACACGTGAGCTGGGTCCGGTTCATATTTTCTCAACATCGATACGTGGAACACATTATGCACTTGCGATAAATTCGGTGGAAGTGTAAGTTGATACGCTAAATCTCTAATCTGTTCGAAAACCTCAAAAGGTCCCACATACTTCGGACTCAACTTGCCTTTCTTACCGAATTTGGATAGTCCTCTCATGGGAGATATCTCAAGAAATACGTTATCCCCTACTTGAAACTTTAAAAGCCTTCTCCTTTTGTCTGCATAACTCTTTTGACGGTTCTGTACTGTTTTCAGCCTTTCACGAATCACCTTAATAGCCTCAATTGACTGTTGAACTAACTCTAGCCCGATAATACTCATTTCTCCTACTTCATCCTAGCACACGGGTGTTCTATATGCCCTGCCATATAGCGCTTCAAAAGGCGACATTCTAATACTCTGCTGAAAACTATTATTATAAGCAAACTCTGCTAAGGGCAATTGCTCTTCCCACTTACCCTGAAAATTCAACACACATGCCCGAAGCATATCCTCTAAAGTCTGAATTATCCTCTTAGACTGGCCATCCGTATGTAGATGGTAAGCTGTACTGAACTGCAGCTTCGATCCTAACGCCATCTGCAGACTTTTCCAAAAGTTGGAGGTAAACCTAGGATCACGATCTGATGTTATCGACATTGGTACCCCGTGCAAATGAACTATTTGCTACACATATAACTCAACATATCGATCTAATGCGAAATCCTTTTGCACAGCCAAAAAGTATGCCGACTTGGTCAATCTGTCGACAATCACCCAAATAGTATCATGGCCTCTTTGGCTCCTTGGTAATCCCATCACAAAATCCATAGTTATATGCTCCAATTTCCATTCTGAGATTTCCAAAGGTCGCAACAATCCTCTTGACTTACAATGTTGTGCCTTCACTTGCTGGCACGTCAGACATTTGGCCATATGAATTCTGATACGTTTTAGTACTACCTGAGCAGATACTATAACTACTATGATGCGCCTTCAAAAGAATTTCTTCCTTAAGCTCCGCATCGTCTGGCACACATAAACATCCACGGAACTTCAGTATCCCATCTTCGGATATCTGGAAGTCCGGTTTTCTCTTGGCTTCCTCCATCTCTAAAATCCTTTGAATTTCTTAATCAGTGGATTGTAACATCTTAATCTTAGCCTGGATCTCCGGTTCAATCCTAAGCGTAGCCAGCAAGCTTGAGACTTGACTTACTTCAAACTTAAACTCCAAATCTCGCACCTTTTCCAACAAATTCCATTCTTTGACCATCAAATGCGCGATGCTTGACTTCCTACTCAGTGCATCCGCTACCCGATTGGCCTTCTCGGGATGATATAGAATATCATAGTCGTAATCTTTCAATAACTCCATCCACCGACGCTGCCTCATATTTAATTCCTTTTGAGAAATAGATATTTGAGGCTCTGATGGTCAGTATAGATCTGAAATTTCTCTTCGCATAAATAGTGTCGCCAAATCTACAGGGCGAATACTATTGCGGCTAATTCCAAATCATGCATCGGGTAATTCAACTCATGCGGCCTTAACTACCTTGACGCGTAGGCCACTACTAGCCAATCTTACATGAGTACACACTCCAATCCTTACAACGACGCATCGCTATAAATTTCATATCCTCCAGATCTTGATGGAATAGTTAACATTGATGCCGTTGTCAATTTATGCTTCAACTCTTTAAAACTCCTTTCACATTTGTCGGTCCACTCAAATCTCATTTCCTTTTTCAACAAATGCCTCAATAGTGTTGCTATTGCCAAAAATTCTTCTACGAAGCAACGATAATATCCTGCCAGACCCAGAAAACTTCGAACCTCAGTTACCGTCGTCGGTCTCAGCCATTTCATTACTGCCTCAATCTTTACTGGATCTATATAAATTCCTTCCCTCGAGATCACATGTCCGAGGAATGCTACTCGACTAAGCCAGAATTCGCACTTGCTAAACTTAGCATACAATGCGCTGTCTCTCAAAGTCTACAAAATCTTACTCAAGTGAAACTCATGTTCCTTTAGGCTCCTCGAGTACACCAATATGTCATCTATAAACACGATTACGAATTGATCTAAGAATTCCTTAAACACCTGATTCATTAGATTCATAAAGGCAGCAAAGGCGTTCATCAATCCGAACGGCATTACCGTAAATTCATAATGTCCATACCTCGTCCTAAATGCCGTCTTCGGTATATCCTCCTTCCTAATTCTCAACTGATGGTATCCTGTTCTTAAATCAATCTTAGAAAATATCGAAGCCTCTTGTAGCTGATCAAACAAGTCGTCTATCCTCGACAATAGATATTTATTCTTAATCGTCACCTGATTCAATTACCGGTAATCAATACACAATCTCAACAATCCATCTTTCTTTCTTACAAATAACACTGGCGCTCCCCACGGAGACGCACTCGGACGAATAAATCCTCTGTCTAGTAATTCCTGCATTTGCACCTTTAATTCCTTCAACTCCAACAACGACATCCTATAAGGTGCTTTCGAAATTGGCGTAGTCCCAGGTGTCAATTCGATCACAAACTCCACTTCCCTTTCTGGTGGCAATCTCGGCAATTCCAAAGACATCGGGATAATCGTGCACCACGGCTATGTCCTCTAGCCTCAGCTTCTCAGTCGTTGAATCAATCACAGCCGCTAGAAATCCTTCACATCCTTCGTCCAATAACTTAGTCATTTCTAGCAACGAAATTCATGGGATCAAGGTTCCTCCCCGACTTCCTACAAATTCAAATCTAGGGTATCCAACGGGATTAAATTGGAACACCTTGCTACTACAATCCATTACTGCCCTCTGCTTAACTAGCCAATCCATACCTACTATCACATCGAAGTCATACATCGCTAAAACCGCTAAATCAATTCTTTCTTCCCTATCACCAATCATAATTTTACAGTCCGGGCACCCCAACGAAACTAAAATCTTATCATTCAATAGAATGGTAACACATAGCATAACATCAAGTAATCGCGGCTCCGTACCAGTCAATTTAACAAACTGATCAGACATAAACGAATGCGACGCCCCCGGATCGAATAAAGTATAAGCAGCATGATCACAAAGAGAGACCATACTTATGATCACGCTCGGCGCATTCTCTGCTTTCCTTCTAGCCATCGCATACACTCATCCTTGTGCCGGTGGTCTATTCAGGTTCAGGGGTAAGGGTGGCCCAACTTGATTTCCAATTATGGGCAATGGCGGCAGCACAGGCGGCCTATCGTGTCTGTTATTGGGGCAATTCTTCACTCGGAGGTCCAGCCCCATGTCTTTCCCCACATGACTGGCATACAGTGCCCTGGTAACAATTCGACTTCCCAATATTCCTCCTAACTGAAGGGATAAAACACTGATTTCCCGACATCGGTCTCTTCCCAAGATTCCTATTGTCCCTAGCCGAAACGTATCTCGATCCAGAAGCAGCGGCTCTATCCGCTAAGTCATGCTCAATCGCTTGAGCCCGCTCATAGATCTCGTTATAATCCCTCAAATTCAGCGAAATCATCTGGCTGCGAAGGTCCGGCTTCAATCCATCACAGAACCTCCGAGCCCTATCCATCGGGTCCTCTGCCATTCTCAGGGCAAACTTAGCCAATCTAGTGAACTCAGCCTCATACTGATCCACTGTCCTCTGCCCTTGATGAAGCCTCATGAACTTCGCCAATTTCTGTTCCCGAGCACTCTCAAAGAAATATTTACCATTGAAGGTCTCCACAAACATCGCCCAAGTCTGGGCGGTACCAGTCGGAAACACTCTTCCTCTGGTGGCTTTCCACCAATCGTTTGCGTTTCCTTGCAGCTGATACACGGCTAACGTCACTTTCTCCTCATCCGTACATCCCAATACCTCGAAAGCTTTTTCTAATTCCTCTACCCAAAGTGACGCAGCCTCAAGGTCACCTCTGCCATCAAATTTAGGGGGTTTTGACTTCAAAAACTGCTCGACTAGCTGATGCATTAGTCGATTCACATTCACCTGTCCCTGTCCTTAATTCCCATTATTGCCATTGATGGCAATGGTTGTTGCGGCCTCGACAGCCTGGGCAATAGTGGCATCTCGCTCCTACGTCTGCCTGCCCACCAAGATTCCAACTTCCTCGAGGGCCCTTAAAATTCCATCCACTCGGGAATCCATTGCAGCCCTAACATCAACTTCAGGGTTTTCTGCAGCTCCAGCATCAACTCCAGGGTTTTCTACCACTCTAGCACCTATTCCGAGATCCTCTACAGCTCTAGCTTGAGCACGACCTTGACCTCTTGTTCCTCTTCCTGCGCCTCTTCTTGAGACTCTTCCTACACCTCTTCCTTCGCTGCTCATTATTTTAGCTTTCTACCACTCTCCTATGTGCTATAATTTCACACAGGAATTAGAGACCTAGGCCAACTAAACCAGTCTAGTCCTAGGCAGTGAATTACGACAATAATTCACTTAGCAGGCAATCCACCATCACAACACCACATCACAAACAATGAGGTTCGAACACATGCCTCAAGTCCAGACGCACCAGCACTCAACCATTAGAGCATTCAATTCAACCAGCAATCACAATAAACAATCTGGAAATACGTGTAGCACTAGGCACCTCTACGGCTCACTAAGGTCTCCCTAGCCAACTACAGCTATCCTGAAGTCTCCACTCCTTATCACTCTAGGCTTCGACCGACTAGATCAAGCTGTCCTTGCTCTGATGCCAATTCAACTAGGATGTCACGTCTCGAACCCCATCGAGCTCGCGACGTGCCTCTCTCAGGTCATATTAGTACGACGACCCAGGAAACGTCGCCGATCTCACGATTCCATCAGAGTTCGATCACGGCAGAAACCAATGAAATAAACTCGGACAATAAAATTGGAGAACACCAGGAAGAAATAAATCACCAAATCACCAAACATAAAACTATACCTCGACATATAAATATACAACATCCAATTCTTTACAACCAAACACTTCCAACACCCATCAGATTCACATCAACTGATAGTACACACCCGAACGGATTTTTCGATTACACCACCAACTATTCAAATCAAACACTCCCTAATTTAATATCAAACCTATAATACACGCACACCAACTGACTTCTACGAATCGCGTCCTCGACCTCAAAAGGGATTAACAGCTAAGGTATATTCTACTCCTGAATGCTCGGTGTGTATCGGGATCTCGAAACGCTGCGGCGGTAGCGGTGGAAGGTTCAAGGCTTGGGCGGATGCTCCAAAATGATTTGGTTGAAAAAACCATGAGACACTTCTCAATAAGTCACAACCTAAACCCTACCTAGGCTACCATGTATTACAGACGAGTTCGGACACACAAACAAGCAACATGAACAAACACTATCCACGCAATCACACTTACCTGGACTCTTGGCATACTCAACCTGCATGTTAAATCATAATTACAACGTTTAAAACTCGCATGCATTTCAAGCTTCGCGCACCCCAAACCACACACATTTCCATGCCAAAAACACACATCGATCACTCACTATCACATCAATTTATTTACTTTCCTCGTCGTACCCCACTTGCTCAATCACTTTCTCGGCTAGCGTAAATACGCCTCAGGCCCACACTATCGCGCCCCGAGCATCACACGCCTCGATCTGATCCCACTTTCTTTTACCATACCATGCACTCCGTTCTCAATCACATTCCTCGCCCCGCGTAAACACACCTCAGGCCCACACGATCGCGCCCCTAGCATCACACGCCTCGGTCCGATCCCACTTTCTCTTACCATACCACACACCCCGTTCTCAATCACATTTCTCGGCCCGCGTAAACACACCTCAGGCCCACACGATCGCACCCCGAGCATCACACGCCTAGGTCGAATTCCATTCACACGTTCTTTCCTCAACCCGCACCAAATGCGACAGGCCTACATGATCGAAACCCGAGCTTATAATGCCTCGGTCCGATCCCAGTCTCACCCGAGCTGATCGTGCCTCGGACCGATTTCATTCTTATTTTCTTTCCTCAGCCCGCGCCAAATGTGACAGGCCTACGTGATCGAAACCCGAGCTTATAATGCCTCGGTCCGATCCCACAATCATATCACAACTCGCGTCAACATGCCTCCGGGCCTTTTTGTGATCACACGCACATCGCACGCCATAAATTTCACGCGTGTACATACTCAGGCATTAAATACGTGCACTCAGAGGCACCCAAATCAATAAAATCAATTCAATCACATCACAACGTACAACCAACACACAATTTGTCCTTTTTCGACACCAAAACTATGATATCTCACTCCCAACCCTTCACAGCACTTTCAAGAAATTTCGAGCCGGATCTTCTGGCACCAACCACACACCAAACAGCACATCACAGCACTTAAAACAGCAATTTCCAGCCATCGATCGGCCTCTAAAAATCCATCAAAAACTTCCGATTTCAATCTTAAGGCCCGCCAATCGAATCAACCCCTAAACTACACCAAATCATGTCCAAACGGGTTCGATAATACCCGATATACTAGGCGAGGTTTTGATTGCAACTTACCGGACTCTAGACTAACTCAGCTAGAGCGGGAAAACGGGCAGTGATCGACAGTCCGTGCGGCGGCGAGTGGCAGCTTGGGGCCAGTTCCTCACGGCCACGTGAGAGAGAGAAAGAGAAGGATCACCGAGAGAGAGAGAGAGAGAGAGAGAGAGAGAGAGAGAGAGAGAGAGAGAGAGAGAGAGAGAGAGAGAGAGAGACGGTGTGAGGGTGGTGGTGGTGTCATGGTTCGGTGATGGGGCGACGGCGATCCGGACGGGTGGTGATCGGCGGACGGCGACGCGGCAAGGCTCAGCCAAGGGAGAGAGAGCTCTCGGTGGGGGGGTTTGCCGTGAGGTGAGGAGAGAGAGAGAGAGAGGATTTGGACTAAAATAGTCTAATTTTGACCAAATGTGGCAAATTACCATCTTGCCCCTCTCTAATCTTTTTAATCAATGGCCGAGATTTGATCTTATCTTGGAATCGACGGCCGAGATCAAATCTTTTCCAAAAATATCCAAGGGCAATTTGGGAATTTCATAAAATCCCAAGGGCAAAAATTGTCCCTCAAAAGTTAGGGAAAAATGACCAAAATGCCCTTCCCTCTAAAAACTTGCCCTTAACAAATTCCTAGGGGTAAAACGGTCACTTTCCTCATTTCTCGCGAAAATTGGATTTTTCTGAAGGATTCGGAAAAATCCAAAGTTGAACTTTCCAACCACAACGTCATCCTAATGTCCCGTCGCGACTTCCTAATTTTTCGATGTCCAATTTGGGCTCAAATAAATAATTAAATTTTATTAAACGTAACTCGAGCGTTTCTCAAACTAACGGGCGGCTTTTTGGGGAAATTCGCATATTCGACTCATGACTGATACTAAATCAAATCACGTGCAAGTCCATTCAGATCATGTCGACCTCGGTTGCCAATATAATCGCGAGGATCGATCGCTAGATCCGATGGGCACGATCGTTCGGTATAGATTCAGGATCATACGTCAATTCATTTTATGGTCCAGCGGAATCACTTGCGATCCACTACTATGACAGTGGTGAACTGACCACTGGCTATCCTTGGATCGGCTTACAGTGGCTCAAAATGTCACATCGGCGATTTTATGGTCAAAAATCAATTCACGATCAAATTTTCTCTTAGTCGCATGAATTTAAATCCCTAATTAGCCTTTCCCTAATGGTTAGTATCTCAAGAATGATCAGTTTTGGGCGAGAACTAACTACGAGTACGTTCATAAATCTAAGCATTTCATAAATCTCAAATGGAAAATTTTTAGGATGTCACAAAAAGGATTGTTGGAAGACGTAGTGACCAAAAGAGAGAAGGCAATGAAGGAAAGAGAAGTAGATGACGATGATCTCTTAGGACTGTTGCTAAAATCCAACATGAAAGAAATTCAAGAATCAGGGCATCAAAAGGGTATGAGCATAGAGGATGTGATTCAAGAGTGCAAAGCGTTCAACAGAGCGGCTCAGGCGGCCTCTATTTTGCTTACTTGGACTCTGATTTTGTTGAGCAAGTACCAAAGCTAGCAAGACAGAGCAAGAGAGGAAATTCTGCGAGTTTTCGGCAACAAAAAACCTGATTTTGATGGGTTGAGCCGACTGAAATTTGTAAGGATTCTCGTTGTATTGTAGTATGCTGTATATCTTGATTTCACAACATATATTCCTGAATTTCAAAACTCACGTCTAATAAATAGATTTCTTCAAAAAAAAAATGGACAAACAAAAAATTTAAAAGCGAAAAATGCAGGAAATTGTAACCACCTGACTTGAAATCTAGTTATTGTTCTTACCTCTACTAGTGACAGAGGTGAGACCTATGGATCGTACCTTTGCATTCGAAGTAACAAATATTGATCACATGAATGATATTCATTTAGATGAATTAGGTCCACTAGGCAAGGTTTAGATAGTTTTGTTGCTTTCTCAATGTCTTTTTGGCCAAAAACAGGCTTACAACAAATTGGTTTATATGCAGGTAAGCATGATACTGAACGAGGTGCTTCGGTTATATCCGCATGCATTTATGACAGCGAGAACAGTTCACAAGACAACCAAGTTGGGAGATATACAAATACCTCCAGGAGTTCTGCTTTTTTTGCCCATTATCCTGATCCACCAAGATTCAGAGATTTGGGGGGATGATGCCAAAGAGTTCAATCCGGAGAGATTTTCCGAGGGAGTCTCAACAGCAACCAAGAACAAGCTCTGTTTTTTCCCTTTCATCTGGGGTCCTAGAACTTGCATCGGCCAAAACTTTGCTTTCCTCGAAGTCAAAGTTGCTCTGACCTTGATTTTGCAGAACTTCTCAGTGCAGCTATCTCCTTCTTACAAGCACGCCCCTATTCCTGTGCTCACTCTTCATCCCCAACATTGAGTCCCCTTGATATTGACTAGAATCGGATCGAACCCCTCAATTCGTATTTGATCAGATATTGTGCTCTTGTTTGCTTCGTTGTGGGCATATTGTTCTGTTTCTTGAGAATAAAGGAAAAGTCAAGTAGACAGATGATGCCTTCTTGACTAGAAAAGTGGTTCCTATGATAGGGTGTCATTTTGGAATTCTTCACAACCCGCGAGCATGCTCTTCTTGGATTGACCTGGTTAACTGGAATTTACGTACACTTTTGGTGCCTTCGAAAAGAGTTGTTGCCACATGAAATATCCCTTGCCACCTTTAGCCAAACAGTAAATGATACACTTAATTCTGACCATAACACAAATTGTTAACTCTTTGTGAAGTCACTTATATTAATAAGAGAAAGAGAACACTGCATGAAAGTACTTTTACTTGATTGAATACAAAACAATAGAAACACTATGAAGACACATCCCGATATTTTTTTCCTCTCACGAGTTCATTATTCTCTTTAAGAGCTATCCCTGCTCATGCAATCTTACAAGTACAAATTTCAAGAATACGATTTGCCAGTTAACTGTAGCCCAGATACTTGATGGCCAAAAATGACAAAAAGAAGAAGAAGCATGAACTTGTACTCTTGAGACAAAGATGATCCCAGTTATCAAATTATCCCAAAAGAGCACAAAAAACATCCACAGAATAAAAAAAGCACAGGACTTATGTGGCACCACGTGTGGCTAATGACATTGACGTGTACAATGGATGCATTAGTGGTGCCAAATCTATCACGCCCTGAACCCAACGAAAACGCGACACCCTCCACTGGTCGATTCATGCGATATCCCAGGGTTATCGCCGACCTCAATTCACTATCAGAGATTTAAATCGTCAGCGGAAACCACAATTCACCCGGACAAATTGAAACTGGGGAAGATCAGGGAGAATAAACATATATTTTTTTTCTCATTCACATTTACACTATAATACTCACAATCTTACAAACCATAATATACATGTGCACACCAGACTAACCCTCGAGATCAAGAGAACATCGGTGACCTGGCATTACACCCTAAAAAATGGTTCTACACCAAAAAACCCATTCCAAACTCTCCTACTAACCCCTAACGCCCTTTGCTCAACGTCCATTCTGAGTCCGACTCCTCGTTATCTGAATCCGAACTCTCTTGATCAGTCTGTTCCTCTGAGGACTCTAGTTCTGCTTCGATCTCGATCGGGCGATTAATGTCGCCAGACTCGACTAGAACTTCATTTTGATCTTCCTCATACAGTCCATCAAAGAGATTGAACTCGGGTACAAAGTTGGGATCCATATACTGCTCAAATGGAAGATTATACTCCGGTTCCCCCTCAGGTTCCTCAGACTCGTCAGGCTCGTTAGGATCATCCTCGAGTTCGACTTCAAGTTCTACCTTCACTGGCTCCTCCTTGGGAATTGATTCTAAATCTATATCCATCGGGTCGCTCTCCGCCTGAGATACTTCGGGTTTGGGTTCATGTTCAGCCCCTGATGATACTTGCGCGGTCGACGCCGGATGCATCCCTGACTGGGCTAGGCTAGTCTCTACGCTGGTCAACTCACCGTCAATAGGGGGTATTGCAAACGGGTCCCAATCACCAACTAAATCAAACGGAACATTGAAACCCCTGACGGGTCCGAATTCATCCCCGTCTACATCCCGGAAAAACCAAACAGTATATACATGGGTTTCCCACAAAGGTAGTCCTACCTCTACAAAAATAGTAGTAGTATGCCTAATCCAGGTCACGTTATCTGGCATAAGGAATTCTGCAACGTCGTTTTCGGTGTGCACTGGTACCTCAAAATGCACTGGTGGCGGTGGCGGAGGATTCATGAGTCCTGTCGGGGTTCTGAAATTGTTGGTTGAAATAACCGTGAGAACACTTCTCATTAAGTACACCCCTAAACCCCACCTAGGCTATTACGTATCTCCAGACAATTTCATAAGCACATCAATTACCTGCACTTATCCTGCTTGCGCCCTGCACGTTAGTCACACTCACATTATATACAATCACATGCATGATAAATTTTCATTCTTGCGTACTCGTTCCAATCCAACCTCATCCTTTTTCACATTCTCGCCAATGACCCACGTTACAGTACACGCCTTAGGTCCACTGCGATCAACTTATCACAACACTCCAGGCCCGCGTACACGTACACACCTCATGCCATGTTTCTTGCCCGCGTAAACGTACACGTCTCAGGCTCAACATCTACTATCTACTGCGCAACCCGTGTTGAAGTACAAGCCTCAGGCTGGCAGTCTTCCAGTAAAATCGGGCATCGTCCCGTGTTGAAGTACACGACTCAGGACGGCACGAATTCCACGATCACACATGCCATCTCATATTCACTTTCTTACTTATGCACATGCTCAACAAGCATTTGCCACACACAATTGGCCCTTCATACGTGGCCCGTGCATGCATTAATTACACGAAATCCATGCATACCCAGCATTTGACATGGCCAATAATAATAATTAAAATAATCTGGCCCACGCGTGCACCCAACAGGCATAATTAAATCAACCAATTGTACAATCACACATTCAATTTCACCATCCCGACTCAATTATATTTCAAACGCACGTAAAACACAGAAATAGCTATTTTTCTCTAACCAAACGGCCTCAAATCGATTCCGATCCTTCACGGGACTTTCTCACCATTAATTCTCAGTTCTGAAAATCCAACTTGTGTCCCGATTGGCCCATCACAGTCCCATGAACAGTAGTCCACAGCCCACTGTTGTCCTCAAATTTCCAATAAAAATTTTTCGAGTTCAATCCTAAGACCCGCCATCTAATTCTACTCTTAAATCATGCCATTCCACACTTAATCTATTCCCGGTTTCACTCAAAATCGCCCGTCGATACCCAAAGTCCTAAGTTGGGTTTAGATTGCGACTTACCAAGTTCTAGACTTTCTCGGCTAGAACGGAAAGCGGCGGTACTCAATCGGGGACGGCGGCAAACGGCGACGCGGCTTGGCGGTGGCGATCGGCGAGCGGCGGCTTGGGCGATGGCCGGTGGGGCTTATGGCCAAGGGAGGACCGAAAGGGAGAGGGGACAGAGAATGGCAAGATGGGGATGGCAATGGCGCGGTACGGCGAGCGGACGGCTGCTTGTGAGCGTGACCGGCGATCGACGGTCCGGGCGGCGGCGGCTTGGGCGGCGATCAGCAAAGAGAGAGAGAGAGAGAGAGAGAGAGAGAGAGAGAGAGAGAGAGAGAGAGAGAGAGAGAGAGAGAGTACAGTGGGGCGGAGAGCTCACGGCAAGGGGGGGCTGAATGGGAGAGGGGAGAGGAAAGAGAGAGAAGAAATTGGACTAAATTAGTCCAATTTGACCAAAGTGGCTAATTACCGAAATACCCCTTTCTCTACTTTTTGATCTGACAGTCCAGATTCAATCTTATCTTGAAATCGACGGCCCAGATCAAATCTTACCAAAAATATCAAAGGGTATACTTGTAATTTCTCAAAAAGTCCAAGGGCAAAATTGTCCAATCAAAAAGTTAAGGCAAAATGACCAAAATGCCCTTTGCCCATAAAACATGCCCTTTATTAATTCTCAAGGGTAAAATGGTCCGATTCTCCATTTTTTTTTTTATCAAAATGAAGTTTTTCTAAAGGCTTCGGGCACAACAAAAATTGCACGTTACAACCGCAACGTCGTCCTAACGTCCCGTTGTGACTTCCAAATTTTACGGTGTCCGATTTGGGCTAAATTAAATAATCAAATTTTATTAAACGCAGCTCGAGCGTTTCTCAAACTAACGGGCGGCTTGTTGGGGAAATTCGCATATTCGACTCGTGACTGATAATATATCGAGTCACGTGCAAGTCCGTTCGGTTCGTGACAATTTCGGTTGTTATTAAAATCGCGAGGATCAATCACTAGATCCGTGTGGTACGATTGTTCGGTATAAGTTCAGGATAATTCGTCAAGTCATTTCGTGGTCCGGCAGAATCATCCGCAATCCACTACTATGACAGTGGCAAACTAATCCCTGACTACCCTTAGATCGGCCAATAATGGCTCAAAATATCACTTCGGTGATTTCATGGACGAAATTAAATTCACGATCGAATTTTCTAATAGTCATACGAATTTAATTCCCCAATTAGCCTTTCCCCAATGGTTAGTATCCTAGGAATGATCAGTTCCGGGCGAGAATCAACTGCGAATACATTTATAAAACTCAATAATTTATAAATCCCAAATGGACAAATTTTCGGGATGTCACAAAATCGATTCCGTACGCTTTTAAACAAAGACGACTTGTTTGAGTAGGATTTTGTTTCATTCTTTTCAAGTAACGGAGAGAGAAAGAGTTTAGTCTCAAATCAAATTCACAGATTGGATGACTAGGATTTTGCCACAAGATGAGTTCACAAATTAGGGTTTTATTAAACAAGGATTTTCAAGCTAATCGTGAAGTTATGTTGGTGTATCAAGTTTTTAGATCTACGGTTTCAAATGATCAATATGGAAGAAAATCAAGCAAATAATCCATTATAGTCGAAACAAAATAGGAGTAATCTAATGAAATTTACTATCCATATATTATGAATTATGAAAATTTAAATATAATTGAAATATTTTTCTTTATCGCATAACTATTATTCCTAGTTCATTTACTATATAAAAATATATAATACAATAAGATGTTTGTGATCAAATTGAGACTTTAAAAGTATATTTTAACTTTTTTACTTTCATTTACCAACTTTTGAACTTTTATTTATAGAAGAAAGGCTCCTCTCATTAAAGTAAAAGCATTAAATGTGCTGAGAATCTAATTTACTACTTGCAAATTTTTTTAAACTTTTATTTGGATAAAGAAAGACTCCTCTACACCACCTGCCTGGGTGGCGCTGCTGGAGCGCGCACTCTTCCTCTCGCAAAAGGTTGAGTGTTTGAATCCCGGGTGCCGCAGGGTGACTTAACCGGTGGCACGTGTGTGGTGGCTAGCACGTGTCGCCCCCAGGGTTTACTCCCCGGCTGTCGGCCGTGCGGGGGTTCCCTGAGTTATAAAAAAAAAAAAAGACTCCTCTCCTAAAATTAAATGCATTAAATGTCCAAAAAGTATATTTAATATAATTTATTATATTGGTTAGATACAACTTGCTTTGCGTGCTTTTCACGGGTGTATCCTAAACACTGAATTTTAAAAAATCAGTCAGTTAGTTAAACTAACATATAGAGATGATGTTATATTTGTTTATGTGAAAAATAATATTGATCGCAACTAAAGTCAATAATACATCAAAAGAATTAAATTTGAAAACCAACTACAGAGTATCAAAATTGAATAATCTTAATGTGTTCTTCCCATAATATATTTGTTGACACCCAAAAATAATCCGAGTCATAATGGATCGATGAGAGTCCATGGTGCATTGTCGACAGAACAGCTTCAGTCTACTATTACAAATCGGCAACTGAGAAGGATAGCTGTCATTGATGGAAGAAAATTGGTGAAAGCTAGAAATCGACATATGAGGAAATGCAGAAGCAGAGATGGAGTTGAATCATAACTGCTTAAAGATACGAACATGCGGTTATAAGTAAATACAATTGAAGCCTGAAATCTCAGGAGTAGTTAAGATTTAGAATTTGAATAATAACCGCTCTCGACAGTTACACTTTGTACAAGGATATAAAAGGCCTAGAAAGACTAATTGTAAAGGATCCATGATCAATAACACTTATAAAATCTTTTTGCAATTTACTTTATCAATTCTTTATTCGTATTCGTTATTCTTTATTACTTATAGTTCTTTAGTTCACAATATAGCTATACCGATCCTTTCCTACTTATTGTTTTCTATCCAAATCGTCATAGAACCTTGTTCATTTCTAAAAATCAAAGATCTAACCTTTGGTAAAAGATCTTTCATCGACGACCATTTTCGACAAAACATCTTTTTGGATGCTTGGTGGGATCATTGTGGTTCGATTTTAGGAAGTGAAAATGGCAAAAACAATGAATCAAGAGCCCCGAAATGCCGCTGGTGAGAATAATCAATCCCCACGGCGCATCAATGAGAGGTTACTCGGTTGGAATCGTCATATGCTAATGTAGTGGGAGACGATAACCAAGGTGGGAATATATGAAAATTTATTTTGGAATCTATTTACGATCTATAAAAGCATTTTGCATTTTTGGAAATATGAGAAAAAAGTTATTGAAGAATTACAATTTCAGTTTCAATATCCAAAAAATAAAATATATGAGTACAAGGCAAAATATCTGTGAATTTTACGTACATACCAACCGTTATTCTAACTACAAAAATAGAAAATTATTGTATGACTTACACACACGAAAAAAAATTAACGTACAATTTCCTTTGATTCAATTGACAAAAAAAATTTCAAATTATCCCATAAACTAATAAACCTCATCTACCAATTCGATTTGGCTTGTGATTATCAATTCGCCTCTATGCATATACCGTCATAGGACATACTAATATCTCTAAAGAGTGTGTCAATAATACTCATTTTAATTCAAATAACCATTCTAATTTTACCTAGCTTTTAATATTATTTCTCCCCTCCCTCTCTGTTTGCTACCGAACGTTGAGGACAAACAAAGGCGAAAGCAAAAAGGGGAGATGGTGGGCATCAAAAGGCGGACTAGATAAAAGCGCGAATGTTTGTTTTTCCTTTTCCGCCACCAAGAAATCGAAATTCAAACTGTGGCCATATAGCACGAGTCACTTGGCAGCATATTTGCTCCATTATTTTATTGGCCTGAAGAGGCTTTGAGACAATTGTCGCAAGGATTACAACCGTATTTACAGTCTTTCCGATCCAAAGACTTGCCAAAGTGTGCAAGTAAGGTTTGCCGCTGACACTCATCCTGAAAATTTCACAAATTAGAGTCAACACATGTTTATCACTAGACTTTGCTTCATTCAGGTACGTGGAAGATGAGTTTAGCCCAAAGGTTCCATTATGAATTACATATGTTGCCAACAGACCCATCTAATGATCTAGCACCCAGACTGGTTCATGCCAGACTAAAACTAGCAACAATCAATAGAACAAAGTGGAAAGTGGAAACACAAAATAGAAGCATAGCCCCTTTGTTTATTGTACATCTGCTAGAGATCTTTTAGTAATATATACATAAGAATTAGAGATTTTTTAGGATTTTTTACCAAAATATTATTCATTGTAGAGTGATTAGAGATTTATTACCAATATATGCATAAAAAATTAGAGATTTGCTAGGATTAGATTTTTAAAAGTGACCATGACAATGGAAATCGCTTGGTAAAGCTTCGCATGTGAGCGTATCACATGGTTCTACATATTAAATAAAATGTGAGATATCTTCATTTTGAAGTTAGAAAATTGATGTAATCAATTTCTTTGCATCATGGCGCACTTCACCTCGCAATAACAAGTGGTTGAAATACATTTGGTACAGTATATAAAAGAAAGTACAAAACAATATGACAACCAAATGAATAAATTCAAATGAATAATTAGAACCATATTCTTGGAAGTTAGGGCTAGCAATTGGCATATTAATTGATGTGACAATTAGTTGAATATAGCTCGTCTACTTAATTTCAAGGTGTTTGCACCCATAAATGTCCAATTTTTAGTTATTATCGACATGTGATAATTTGAAGAATCGACAACATGAAGGAATCGACAAAAGTGGAGTCGACAATCTCGGATGCAGCCGTCAAGATAATGGAGTTGAAGAAACTGTCAACGTAGTAGAGTTTACGTAACCATTCGTAACCTCAATTTGTAACCATATGTAACTTCTGTTAGTAATCATTTGTAATCTCTGTTAGTAACCATTTGTAACCTACGTTAGTAATCATTTGTAACCTTAGTTTGTAACCGTTTGTATCCTCCCTTTGTATCCTCCATTGATAACCGTCAATTGTAGGCTTTAAATAGCCACATCGTGCTCTTTGGAGACCCCCTGATATCAATCAAAATGTTATCTTTCAATTATCTTTACTTTCCCGTACTACATTTTGTTTTTCCTTAGTTGTAGCTTTTCAATTCATGTCGTGGATTCAATACCAGCGTGTATCTCTATCATGGGTGTTGCGTCATCGATTAAATCCGGTGCTACATCTTTGCATGTTCTCAAGTTTTGTCGTCGATTAAATTCCGGCACAGTTTGTGTACACGTGTTGCTATGAAATGACAATATTCTCAAGCTTTGTCATCAATTAAATTCGAACAGGGTTTGTATATATAGTTTGGTTCAAAATAAAAGTTTGTAGTTATTTCTTGTCTGCCTCGATATTTCCCGTTCGGAATCGCCATAGAACCCGTTTCCTCTCGTTAAAAGCCGAAGAACGACTTTCGGTGAAAGATATTTCGTCATGGGAGCAATTTTGACGAAACACAAGAATTAATGCTAAATAAATCGATAATTTCTTCATAAAATTGATATATTAATTGATATAATAGGCTTGTAATGGTTTTGAGTATAGCTCACCTGCATCATTACTTATAAGTGAGGGCCATCAATTCTCGAGCCAATCCTTTTGCACGATACAACATGCAATTAAATAGGTTCCCATTTAGCATAGATGGGTTAACGTCATAAACGTCAAGACACAAGAAAAACTGTCTTATGTGGTTGACGTCGCTTAAGCAGTTTAGACATGAATCAACACATTTAAACTCGTTTACGACACGATAAAAATCGTGGCATACGTGGATTGACCCGCTTATCCCCATTTAAGCACGAAGCATCATGTTTAAATTATACGTTTTATGTGTTTCGCGAATACACGTTAATGTATCCAATCATGTCGATTCTGTGATGTCATAGAAGCCATATTCGTTTTATATCCCTATTTCGACGCAACATAAATAACAAGACACAACACCCAGCCCAATCACCGAAGTAAACTAATATTAATGTAGCCAGCATTACTGAATAAATTTTAAAGTCTCCGCAGGCCCCCACACAAATCAGATTACTTATGGAGGTGTAGAAACACCACCAAACTCTTGAAATTACAACACGCATTCTACGTTCCAACTCCTCCCACCTCTCACATCTTCCTAGACCTAACGCGAAAGAGGTACGTCCAGACTCCATAAAAATGTCTTGCCACCATTGTTAAGTAAATAATCTGTTAGAGAGGATATACATTACTGTGTTGTGCTTTCTTCTTTCCCCTCCAAATGGAAAAATAATACGCTTACGTAAAATAACCTAACTGTGATTAAAGGAAGGGAGAGATGTGGAGGCTAAAGATTGCACAAGGCGGGAATAGTCCGTATCTATACAGCACCAACGAATACGTTGGGAGGCAGATATGGGAGTTCGATCCGGACGCGGGAACTCCCTAGGAGCGCGCCGAGGTGGAGCAAGCTCGCCTTCATTTCCACAACAGTCGCTTCAAGGTCAAGCCTAGTGGAGACCTACTATGGCGAATGCAGGTAAAAGATCGATGACACCCACCCAATCACCCAAGTGTTATTTCAATCTCGATTAATACCCACGTAGCAAAAATTCTCAGGAATCGACCCATAGTTTCTTGCACGCTATCCGTTCTTTTTAATAGGGTCAAAACGGATCGAGAAGCGGGTCCGGACCTCCTTCCGATTTGGCCTAGGACACGGACTCTGCTACTAGATTCATTTCTGGAAACTCATAATGATGAGTTTCATAGGGAGGAGTCCCTTTAAACGGATTGAGAATGCTTTTTTGTTTAATTAATAAAAAAACTAAGATATATTGTACCGTTTTATTCACAAACTAATAAAAATGATTCGAATGAAGGACTAGACTTTATTCATTAGTGACGCATCATGCCACCCGTTGTGCAGAGAAAAAGAATCTATCGCCAGACCTGCTAAAAGTTTTTCATTGTGCAATTGCAGTTTCTAAGAGAGAAGAACTTCAAACAAACCATTCCTCGCGTAAAGATAGTGGACGAAGAAGAGATAACACATGAGAAGGCATCGGCCACTTTGAGGAGAAGCGTCTATTTCTTTTCAGCCTTGCAAGCCAGTGATGGCCATTGGCCTCCAGAAAATTCTGGCGTTCTCTTCTTTCACCCTCCTTTGGTTAGCTTTCTTTAGTCTTCTCGGTTATTGTTTGCATTGGTTACTGTAATTCTTTGTTCGAACATGTGGTTTTATCGTTACCCCCGCGTGAAATATAATTATTTCTTCAGATGTTATTATCAACTTTGTCGATCGAATCGAGTCCAACCGATATATTCTACTTACTCGATGCAGAGAGCCTAAGTGTTGCAAGAAAGATATTTTGACTACTTCTTACATGATAGGACACTGAATGCAAGCCAAAATAGTATTAGTCAGACAATAACCATACTTTGGTCATGATCATTTTGTTATTCTTTTTTAGAGTAAGGACTGATCATCACCTGATAGTTGTACTAATCGTATGCAATTCGCGCCCTTGACTTGTTCAGTAAAAACAAAATGCAGGTGATAGGTTTGTTTATTACTGGGCACCTCAACATTGTCTTCTCTACAGAACATCGAAAAGGGATCCTTCGATATGTGTATAATCATCAGGTACTTGATTTTTGTCTCTTTTTGCGTAATCCTAACGTAGATTTTGAGAATGGAAAAAGAAAAACAAAATTGTACTTCATCTTCACATTGTTGGTTATTAAATATTGTATTGCAGAATGAAGATGGCGGGTGGGGCTTACATGTAGAGAGCCACAGCACCATGCTCACTACAGTACTTAACTATATATGCATGCGTATACTTGGAGAAGGTCCTGATGGTGGCGAGAACAATGCTTGTGCCAGAGGGAGAAAGTGGATTCTTGATCGTGGCGGCGCCATAAACATATCCTTCTTGTTTCAGATTTGGCTTTCAGTAAGAAATTTTTTGCTTCTAGTGGAAATGAATAATCCTTTAATTGATACCACCCGCCTGGGTGGCGCTGCTGGAGCGCGCACTCTTCCTCTCGCAAAAGGTTGAGTATTCAAATCCCGGGCGCCGCAGGGTGACTTAACCGGTGGCACGTGTGTGGTGGCTAGCACGTGTCGCTCCCAGGGTTTACTCCCCGGCTGTCGGCCGTGCGGGGGTTCCCTGGGTGATCAAAAAAATAATAATAATAATCCTTTAATTGATAAATCGCCTTACTAGATGATATTATTATATTGCAAGCAGACACCAAACTGAACCATTGAAAAAAAACTCGGAGCCTATATGCTCCCTACAAATTTAAAACAAGTTTAAACAATATGTTTTGCCACATGCCAAGTGCGACTAACACATTACGTTTTCCTTTATGGTAGGTACTTGGTATTTATGACTGGTCTGGGACCAAACCTGTGCCTCCTGAGTTACTGATGCTTCCCTCATTTCTTCCCATGCATCCAGGTTTGCCAAGACATTTTCCTGTACCGTACCAGATCGATTGCTTGAGCTTCCACGCTTATCAATGTATATTCAAATTCGTGAACATATAGAAGAGAAGTTATTGTTTCAATTTTTTCTGCCAAGATGTGCCCTTGTCTCATTGAAGATCTATGCTTTACGAATTCTCTAGGAAGTTTAGATTTTTTTCATCGGAATTTTGTTCATTATATATGGTTGTGTAGATTAGATTTTTTTCTGTGTCTTAAGAGTGCTGGTGATTTCCTCTCCAATATGCAGCTAAGTTGTGGTGCTATTTTCGGATCCTTTACATGGCCACATCATATTTGTATGGAAGAAGATTTGTAGCACCAATTACGCCTCTCATTCGACAATTGAGAGAGGAACTTCTAACTCAACCCTATGGCAACATCTCTTGGAAGAAAGCTCGACATCTATGTGCCGAGGCAAGAGCTAGCTTGCACCAAACTATTAATTCACGTGTTAGTAAGATTCTAATATATTTTCTTAATTTATGTTCATATAGGAGAATCTCTACTATTCACATCCTTCAGTGATAGATTTGCTGTGGGATGGTTTTTACATACTAACAGAGCCTTTTCTAAACCGTTGGCCACTAAACAAGTTGAGAGAAAAGGCTCTTAAAACGGCAATGAAGCATAATCATTACGAAGATGAGAACAGCCGATACATCACTTTGGGATGTGTGGAAAAGGTGATGAGAACATAGATTTTACATGACCATATCTTTACAAAACTTAATGGCTCTAATTAACAGGTATTGAGTATGCTTGCCTGTTGGGTGGAGGATCCAAATGGTGAATACTTCAAGAAGCATCTCGCTAGGGTTCAAGATTATATATGGGTTGCTGAAGATGGAATGAAGATGCAGGTTGGTTAAATGATTCATTACAATTAAGGGACTTAATGGCATTTTTGGTAGTCAGAACCAGCATCTACCAAATCTATAATGTCTAAAACCCAGTTATTGGCAAAAAAAAAAAAAAGACTTGAGTTTGATGGTCGCACTCCATATGCAGAGTTTTGGTAGTCAACTATGGGATACAAGCTTGGGAATCCAAGCTTTGCTTGCTAGTAATCTAGCCAACGAAATAGGACTAGTACTCATGAAAGGCCACGACTTCATTAAGAGATCACAGGTTAAATCTTTATCTCAGCTTGCGGGAATCTCCTAGCATTTCCTTTCGTTGCACCAATATATGTATTTATTGGTTGGCATTGAAGGTCAAGGATGATCCTTCTGGTGACTTCCACAGCATGTATCGTCATATTTCTAAAGGATCGTGGACTTTTTCCGAGCAAGATCATGGTTGGCAATTGTCTGATTGCACCACAGAAGGTTTGATGGTAAGATTCTTTTGAAGATTGTGAATAGTCTGCAGATCTAACATTGTTCAAGTGCTTAATTTGATCTCCTTTCTGCTTATGCAGTGTTGCTTTCTTTTTTCACAAATGCCACAAGAAATCGTAGGTGAGAAGGTGGAGCCAGAGAGACTATATGACGCGGTCAACATTATACTTTCTATACAGACAATTGCCAACCACGATCTTGCTCGGAAAAAGTCCACGATCCTTTAGAAATATGACGATACATGCTGTGGAAGTCACCAGAAGGATCATCCTTGACCTTCAATGCCAACCAATAAATACATATGTTGGTGCAACGAAAAGGAAATGCTAGGAGATTCCCGCAAGCTGAGATAAAGATTTAACCTGTGATCTCTTAATGAAGTCGTGGCCTTTCATGAGTACTAGTCCTATTTCGTTGGCTAGATTACTAGCAAGCAAAGCTTGGATTCCCAAGCTTGTATCCCATAGTTGACTACCAAAACTCTGCATATGGAGTGCGACCATCAAACTCAAGACAAAAGGAACAATCTAAGTTTAAGGAATTCATTTGTTCTTGCCTCTCCACATTGGGCAATAATTGATCAATGTGTTCAATAGTCGATTGGTCATCTTCGCTGGTGAAAACAACGAAGTTAGGAATTTCGAATTTTCTTGGGTAAGGTATGGTGTCAACCCAAGATGTGGCTTCCTATATACTAGCTTGACCATTCCTTTATCGACACCTAAATGTTGTAATAGAAGTTCAGCCACTTGATCAGGATTCGCAAGTTGACACATTTTTTGCCTTCCAGGTTCAGGGTAGATAGGTTGATAGACTTTAGATTCCCGCCAGGGTAGATTGGATTTTCAGGCCTTTGTAAAATCCTCATGTGCCAGAAGCCTTTTGTTTTTCTTCTCCACACGAGCGCAGCGGCGCGACCCCAACTTCGCCGTGCCTTCCTCCGCTTGGGTCTCCTCCGACAGCCCACTTTCGACCAAATTGAGTTGTGGGTTTTGGAGACCATGCTGGCACGACCACATAGGTCTAAGAATCGGCGAAAACGGCAAAGAAATTGGCTGGAATCGAACAAAATTTCGCCGGATGCATGAACCCTAACCGGCAACTTCCACCACGCAATTAGCCTCTGGCGATCACCCAAATGCCAAATTGACTTAGGACTTTTGTTGCCCATGGCGGTGCGACCTTACTGGTTCGAAGCCGGGAGGTGGGTTGCCGAAATTTGGCCAAAATCAGCAATTTCCCTCTTTGGCCCAAATTGCCTGATTTTCAATTCAATCAAAATCTCACAAAATTCATCAAGAGAGAGATTTAACCATGCTTCCAAATGTTAGAAAAACTAAAGGACTGAATATCCCGATTTTGCATGGATGAACAAAACTCATGCATAATCATGATCAAATACGAAAACGTGTAGATTCTTTACTAACCTCCGACCATTCATGAAGTTCGATTGATAACCTAAATCGTTGAGTGTTGAACGGTCGATGAATGGAAATCTCTAGCCAATTGCCCTCTTAATGTCGATGGTGTGTTTTCTGATAATGAGAGGATTTGGCTTAGAAGACCATTTTATGTCCATTCACACCCCTTCACATAATGTCTTCCATCAAGACGTTATCATGACTTTTGGGCGGTCACCACGTATCTCGAACGTGGACAATAAACGTTAATGAAATTAACTGAATGTGAGAATAATAAACTAAATGTGAGATCACATTATTGATATTATAACACCATGATCTAAAGATTTGGGGTGATGATGCCAATGAGTTCAATCCAGAGAGATTCTATAGGAAGTCTCAAAACTTTGCTTTGCTTGAAACCAAAGTTGCTTTGGCCTTGATTTTGCAGAATTTCTCAGTGCAGCTATGTCCTCCTTATAAGCATGGCCCTATTCCTTTTATCACTCTTAATCCCCAATATGGAGTCCCCTTGATTTTGACTAGAATCGGATCGAATACTCAGTTCGTATTTGATCAGACCCCATGCTCTTGTTTTCTTTGTTGCGTACATTAAACGAAATGGTTTGTTTGTTGAGAATAAAGGAGAAGTCATGCAAACATACGATGCCTTCTTGACTAAAAGTTCTCACTTAATAATACTGTTTCATTTTGGAATTCTTCACTACTTGAGAGCATGCTCTTCTTGGATGGAACAATTAACCAGGCTTTTTGTACTCTTTTGGTGTCTTCTAAAAGAGTTGTTCCCACATGAAATACCGCTTGCCACCTTTGGCCAAAAAATGAAGGGTTAATATCATGAAAAACCCTAAACTGATACACATGTGATAAATTTATTCCAAACTAATTTTTTACCGTCAAAAATCCTAAACTGATATACCTATGATAATTTTATCCCGAACCATTTTTTTGATCACAAAAAACCCTACATTGATACACCTGTGATAATTTTACTTCGAACTAATTTTTTTACTACAAAAACCTCAAACTGATACACCCATAACAAATTTACTCTCCGTTAGTTTTTATTAAATTTTACTGTCAAATTGGTAAGTTTAATGACATGTGATAGTTAATAGGTATACCAATTTGGGGTTTTACCCTCTGTTTGTCATAAGTTTATCAATTTGTGATTTTTCGTGATATTAATTCAATTTAATGGATACTAACGGAGAGTAAATTTATCACAAATGTATTGGTTTGGGGTTTTTAGTGATCAAAAAATTAGTTCGTGGTAAAATTATCACAGGTGTACTATTTTGGGGTTTTTGAAGATCAAAAAATTAATTTTGGGTAAAATTGTCACAAGTGTACCAGTTTGGGGTTTTTGGTGGTAAAAAAAATAGTTCGGGATAAATTTATCACAGATGTATCGGTTTGGGGTTTTTTGTGATAAAAAAAATAATTCAAGGTAAATTTATCACATGTGTATTAATTTATAGTTTTTCGTGGTATTAACCCAAAAATAAACTATACATCTGATCCTGATTTGAAACCCGTACTCCTTCTGAAGTCAGTTACGTTAAAAAGTGAGAGAACACTGCACGTGAGTACTTGTACTTAACTGGATACAAAAGCAACAAAACCACAAGGAAGAGCACATCCCAAAAACCACATCTTAGTTGGGAGAAAGTACCAAAAAAAAAATTCTTAAACCTATTACACTAGTACAAATTTAGTTTTACGTGGCACAACTATCCATCCTACATGACCGTCCTGTGTGGTATGACTGATGCTAACGTGGATAATTTTTAATATTTTTTTAAAAAATTATAAATTTATTTTTTTTTATTTTTTGGCCAAAATGAAAGTAAAAAAAATGAAGAAAAAATGTAAAAAATAATAAAGAAAAGAAAAGAACAAATAAATTTAAAACATTTAAAAATTATTAAAATATCATTTTAAAAAATGTCCAAGTTAATGCCGATCGCCCCACATAGGACAGCCAATATCCATATTAGCATTTTTTAGCCAAAATTTGATGGATGGACTCAATTGGCATATATGTAAAAGGGTTTATGACTAAATTGATCTAATTGAAAAGTTTAAGACTGAATTGGTACCATACATTAATAACTTTTTTGGTATTTTCCCCTCTTAATTTTGAATATCGAAATATAACATTTTTTATATGGGAAATTATCAGGATCACAACCAACCTAACACATCTATTGAGAAAAAAAAAGATCGTGGTAGTTTTAAGACGAAAAATTTATTTAAATGAAAATAAAAATAAAGCTATCTAAAGTTCAAAAGTTATCTATTATATAATAATTTCAATGAAGACCTATCTCTATGGAATCTCACTTTGAGCACTAAACTCGCCGAGTTGAAGAGATAATAACCTTATTATACCAAGAAATACTAATTCACTAAGTTAATTAAACAATCGACAGACTAAACTTCCAACCATAATTGTCTATTTCTTTCCGAATTCGAATAAGATTAATATAAAGAAAATTTCTCAAAACATCACTCTTTTTTCTCGGAGATTGCACCAACCCGAAACTGTTTTACTGATCCAATGAGATGAAATACGAAAAAGCGGTTAAAGAAGAAATTTATGTTAATGCAGTGGTATTGTCAAAGATCACTATTTTTCCATTAACATGCATGATGCTAAATGATTAGTTACTCGATTGGATTATTTATTGTTTAGTCTACTGCAATGGTTTTTCTAACAATATAGACCCTGCAGACCCATAGAGGGGCAAGCAAGTGCTGCTCCCACTACTTCGAGAATCGCTTTTGCATTTTTTATCATAATATGACCAAAGGAAAATTATTTAAACTTCTTTAGGGATGGTCATACTATCTGGTCCCTCCAAACTTCTGCCTAATTTCTTAAATTTCATGTTTTGGGACTTCTACCTAATGTCCTAAATTTCATGTTTAGGGATGGTAATACTATCTAGTCCCCCCAAACTTCTGCCTAATCTCCTAAATTTCATGTTTAGGAATGGTCATACTATCTAGTCCCCCCCAAACTTCTGCCTAATTTCTTAAATTTCTATGTTAAGATGTGCCCGTTCCTTTTATGTTCCTACTATCTATGATTACCTTTACATGTCAATAAAATCCTTTTATTCGCTTTTTGTGATTAATGACAAATAGGAAATATCTATTTTTTAACATAACCATTTCTAATCTGCACAAGTAAAAGACTCACAATCTCTGATAAAATTCAGCTTTAATATACTAATGTTTTAATTAGTATGCCTTTTAAAATGATCAAATTTCATATAATAAATCTAAAATACTCTTCTTGTAAATTATTTTTAATTTAACTCATCGTTATTTTTATCGTAATAAAAAAGAAAATATATCTCATTATTTCACGTTTTGTGGAACAAATTGTGAATATGCCTCGCGAAATCAGAGATTAACCCTAACAGCGCCGACTTGCTTGGAGCGCCAACTTGCTTGCTGGCCCAATCAATGGCTTGATTGTGAATTGTCCTGGCCTAAAATTAGAGAAGCCCTAATCTATTTTAGAGATTTCTTCAGACACCCAAGTAGGCAACGGAAACTTCCAAAAAAGAGAAATCAAAGAGTGTCAGTGATTTCATTGATCTCTAAAGTTTGCTTGATTGCGCATTTTGATTTTTGAGATGTTGTCCCCGTATTGATTTTTGAGGTTTGACAAGTGAGCAATTTAAGTGGTAGGTAAATTGAAATAATGGTTTTACTACTTTCAAGTTCAAGTAGAATATTAGCTACTTCTTCACTTGTGAAGGATCAATTGCTTTTAAATTGACCAAAATCAGATAGGAAAGAAGAAATAATCTTTACTAGGGCTTGCCGAATAGGCTACACCGAGCATGACCCCGAGGGTCGTGCCCAAGCACGGATTGGATCACTTCTATTGCGAGAAGCAAGCTGTAATCACTCATTGAGAATGAATATTTAATTTGTTGAAAAATATTGGTCTAGGGTCGTGTCCAGAATTCTGCTCCCCAAGAGTCCTATTTAAATCCTCTCATAGAAAGAAGACAAGCGTGTCATATGTTTAACGTAGAATATGGAAATGTCCTTGACTTATTCAATTGTTCCCTCCCTTGTACTGATCACCTTCTTCACTTGTGCATGGAAATTACTGAGTTTGTTTTGGCTGAAGCCGAAGAAGTTAGAAAAATGTCTAAGACAATGTTGACACCTATTTTTAATTTGCCCAAAATTAAGTGCACAAAATTTAGGAATTAATTTTTTAGTTCCTAAAACAAAAAAATATTTCTATTTAAATGCATTGCATATAGAAATTAGGCACATTTTGCATTAATAGGGCCTATTAGAGTTTTGTAAAAAAAATAATAAATAAATAAATAAAATTTCAAAAAAAATAAATATATTAATTAATTAATTAATTTAAAAAAAAAGAAAAAAATCGAGTCGGACCGGGTCGGGGCCAGGCCGACCCGGCCCGTTTCTTCCTTCCCCTCGCGTGGCCCAACTTCCCCCGCGCCCGGCCCTTTCCCTTTTCTTTTTTTCTCTCCCCCTCCCCGCGGGCCCAGCCCGCATCTTTTTCTTTCTTCCTTTCTTTTCCCGCACGCGGGCTGGGCCTGGCCCGGCCCGGCCCAACCCCTTCTTCTCCTTCCTTCCTCCCCACGCGCGAGCAGTCCCTTTCTCCCCTGTACTCCCCTGTTCACATCGTCACGCCGACGCACGGCGGCGCCGCCCCTCGTCATCGTCGTCATCAGCCCAGAAGAGTCCCGAGGGAGCACGCCACTGTGACTGGCCTTAATGGCCAGTCCCATCCCCCCCGGTTTTCCCGGCGCCCTTATCCCCTCCTCCCTCTCGGCTCCCTGTTCCCCTGCTCTGCTTCACCACCAGACGTCCCTCTCTGCACTGGCCTATGGCCGCGGTTCGCGAAGCCTAGGCCGGTGCAGGCCGTCGTCATTGCATACGCAACGGAGCAGAGCAGCGTCGTTGTCGTTGGCTATAAATAGCTAGAGAGAGAGAGGGAGTCCCGGTCGGCAATTTTCAGAGAGAGAGACAGAGGGAGAAACAGAACGGAGAGAAAAGAGAGAGAAGAACTCGGCCGGGAGTTCGCCGGAACAGAGCCAGCAGCCTCGCCGCCGCCCACGGAGCAGCCGGAAGCCGCCCCGACGCTCCGTCGACTGGTGAGCTCCCCCCCGGCCGAGAACGCCTCTGTTTTGCTTTGCTTTTTTAGCACGGTTTGGCCGGGACTCGCGCCAGTCGTTTCGCGCGAATCCCGGCCCATACCGTCGTCCTCCACCGTGCATACGTCGTCACCAAAGGTAAGTGGGGCGGCCGGAGTCGACCGAGTAGCCGGAACAGGTCAAAACCCCCTTTTTTTGGTCACACACGCCATCTGTTCGACAAAATGCCTCAATGGAGGCCGGTTTCAATTCGATCACTGGCCGGCGAACGGTGGCCGGACAACAACCCAGGCGGGCGACGAGGTTTCGTGGCGGTCCCAGGGGCCGGATTTTGGTCGGCGCCGGTTTGGGTCCACCGGCGAGAGGCCGATGTTTGGCTTCGCCGGCGGCTGCTCCCTCGGTTCGATCTGACCCGATTCAGCCGACCGAACCCGGGTCGTTGACCCGGGTCTGATCCGTTGACCGGGTCTGTCCGACCGACCCGGATCAGTTGATCCGACCCGAGTCAACGAACCGGGTCGGATCCGTTGACCCGGATCGGTTCCGACCCGACCCGACCCGACCGGTTTTATTTTATATTATTATTTTATTTTATTTAAAAAAAATAATAATTAAAAAATTTCAAAAAATTTCAAAAAAAAATTTCAAAAAAAAAAAGTTTTTTTTTATTTTTTTTCTTCTTTTCTGAAAAAAAAATTTCGAAAAAAAAAATCCAAAATTTTTTTTGTATGACTTATCTGAGTGTTTTAATCCTTTATAATTATGCATGTTGTTGTTTTATTTGAATTCAACAAGCCTGAAGTCGCGCGGTGATATTTTGCATGTTTTATTTTTATTACCGTTACGTTGTTATTATGCATGTTTTAATACAATTGCATAAACTGCTGTGTTTTGAATGTCATATGGCTTAGTTAGGGCTAGAACCATAGGTTCCATGACTACTAATCATTTCTGATTATGCACTCGCTTGATCACCTCACATGTTAGGAGAAAGGTCTTAAAATCAATCCAAACTGCTTGACAAATATTTTCAAAAAATGAACAGGGTAAAAAGGTACCGAAAGGGCATTAGTTATCCAATTAATGTAATCAAGTCCCCGAATTCAGTTAATCTTTGGTTCGCAGGAATAGGGTGATTCTCCCATCATCTTATTTGGGTTTCTAATCGACCCACCCCAAATCGATTAGTGGCGACTCATTGGTATAAACCATTTGCATGTTAAATATTTAAACCTTAAGTCGCGATATGGTATGGGCTTGGGAGAGCCCAAGTTAAATCCTAAATCTAGAATTAGGACGTTCCAGGCGAGCCCCCCCTGCTTTTTGCATGTTGTCTAAAAAGGGCTCGGGAGTTCGGTCGCGACAGACAACAAGGTCTAAATGGAACTGCTTACGGGCTTTTGTTTCAAGATCTGTGAGACATCATCAGAATAACAAAGCAAGCTCAATCTCAACCCATTACTCCTTTCTCCAATGACATCGTGCCTCGCGTTCTCCCTTTCTATCGTTACTCCATCAAGAAATACGGTACGCATCTGATCAAAGTTGAGATGCAGTGGAATTTTTCTAGCCAATGGTATAACATTGTTGACTCGACAAACTCGATTTCCTAGTACAAAACAATGTACAATTTCAACTCACTAAAGGTTGTAATTTCTAGCTAAAAACCTGCTAAAGAAAATATATTTCTGGTCTCTTTTCAGCAATTTAACCGAGATATCATCATGAAAGCAAGTTGACTAAATCCTGCTATAGGGCAGATTTTCCAACATTAAGCGTGTTGCTTTTAGGGGCAAAGTCACATGACAAATTAATGGCAGCTACGTAGTCAGCGACGGTCGGAAGGCTACTAAAATTGCTCATTTTCTCATGCAAATCGATTAGTACCTACGACCTAGTCAGGGGCATCGTCCTCCTCCAACGAGAACAAATTGGGCTCGCAAACAAAATTCAGCGGACCGCGTTTATCCCTGCGTGGAAGTAAGTTCAGATTTAGCCTCCATTTATTTTGTGAAAAATAAATAATTTAAAAAATATTTTTCAGAAAAGGATCGCTTGTATCGTTTGAAATAATTAACTAATGAAAAATATTTCATTATCGATAACATTTTATGAATGAAAATATTTTTCGTTTATTCATTTTTTAAAGTTATCCATACGATTATTTTTTGAAAATTCAAATCATTCGTTTTTCACGAAACAAACGCACCCATATTAATAATTTATTTTGAGATCTTTTAGTTGTTGTAAAAGTATAAATACAAGAGTAACAAACTTCAGTTCGACTTACTCAATCCCTATCCATGGAATCTATGGGGATCACTACAATTTTGTCCTATCAAAACAATGTATGGTAAGGCAAATCTTCTATCAAATTCTTATCTCGATTTCTGTCTTCATACTTCTGAACTTAATACAATGGATGAAAATGATTGAGTGTATTTATCTAGCAAGACCTACAAACTGTAGAAACCATATTAACGTATAAAGCTTTCATCTTGAAGTTGACTTGGATAAAAAAAAAAAAATGAAGCCTCTTGCCGACCAAACTGCACAAGAGGATGAAAGAAATCGACCGTAAAGTAAAAGGATCGTTGGAAGACGTAGTGACCAAACGAGAGAAGGCAATGAAGGAAGGAGAAGTAGATGACGATGATCTCTTAGGACTGTTGCCAAAATCAAACATGAAAGAAATTCAAGAATCGGGGCATCAAAAGGGTATGAGCTTAGAGGATGTGATTCAAGAGTGCAAAGCGTTCAACATAGCGGCTCAGGCGGCCTCTATTTTCCTTACTTGGACTCTGATTTTGTTGAGCAAGTACCAAAGCTGGCAAGACAGAGCAAGAGAGGAAATTCTGCGAGATGGGTTGAGCCGACTGAAAATTGTAAAGATTCTCGTTGTATTGTAGTACACTGTATATCTTGATTTCACAACATATATTCCTGAATTTCAAAACTCACGTCTAATAAATAGATTTCTCGAAAAAAAATGGACAAACAAAACATTTAAAAGTGAAAAATGCGGGAAATTGTAACTACCTGACCTGAAATCTAGTTATTGTTCTTACCTCTACTAGTGACAGAGGTGAGACCTATGCATCGTACCTTTGCATTCGAAGTAACAATGTTGATCACATGAATGATATTCAGTTAGATGAATTAGGTCCACTAAGCAAGGTTTAGATAATTTTGTTGCTTTCTCAATGTCTTTTTGGACAAAAACAGGCTGACAACAAATTGGTTTATATGCAGGTAAGCATGATACTGAACGAGGTGCTTCGGCTATATCCGCCTGCATTTATGATGGCGAGAACAGTTCACAAGACAACCAAGTTGGGATATATACAAATACCTCCAGGAGTTCTGCTTTTTTTGCCCATTATCCTGATCCACCAAGATTCAGAGATTTGGGGGGATGATGCCAAAGAGTTCAATCCGGAGAGATTTTCCGAGGGAGTCTCAACAGCAACCAAGAACAAGCTCTGTTTTTTCCCTTTCAGCTGGGGTCCTAGAACTTGCATTGGCCAAAACTTTGCTTTCCTCGAAGTCAAAGTTGCTCTGACCTTGATTTTGCAGAACTTCTCAGTGCAGCTATCTCCTTCTTACAAGCACGCCCCTATTCCTGTGCTCACTCTTCATCCCCAACATGGAGTCCCCTTGATATTGACTAGAATCGGATCGAACCCCTCAATTCGTATTTGATCAGATATTGTGCTCTTGTTTGCTTCGCTGTGGGCATATTATTCTGTTTCTTGAGAATAAAGGAAAAGTCAAGTATCCTTACCAAAAAAAAAAGGAAAAGTCAAGTAGACAAATGATGCGTTCTTGACTAGAAAAGTGGTTCCTATGATAGGGTGTCATTTTGGAATTCTTCACAACTCGCGAGCATGCTCTTCTTGGATTGACCTAGTTAACTGGATTTTACATACTCTTTTGGTGCCTTCGAAAAGAGTTGTTGCCACATGAAATATCCCTTGCCACCTTTGGCCAAACAGTAAATGATACACTTGATTCTGACCATAACACAAATTGTTAACTCTTTATGAAGTCACTTATATTAATAAGAGAGAGAGAACACTGCATGCAAGTACTTCTACTTGATTGAATACAAAACAACAGAAACACTAGGAAGACACATCCCGATATTTTTTTTCCTCTCACGAGTTCATTATTCTCTGTAAGAGCTATCCCTGTTCATGCAATCTTACAAGTACAGATTTCAAGAATACGATTTGCCAGTTAACTGTAGCCCAGATATTTGATGGCCAAAAATGACAAAAAGAAGAAGCATGAACTTGTACTCTTGAGACAAGATGATCCCAGTAATCAAATTATCCCAAAAGAGCACAAAAAACGTCCACAGAAGAAAAAAAGCACAGGACTTATGTGGCACCACGTGTGGCTGATGACATTGACGTGTACAATGGACGCATTAGTGGAGCCAAATCGATTGCGTACGCTTTTAAACAAAGACGACTTGTTTGAGTAGGATTTTGTTTCATTCTTTTCCGGTAACGGAGAGAGAGAGAGTTTAGTCTCAAATCAAATTCACAGATTGGATAACTAGGATTTTGCCACAAGATGAGTTCGCAAGTTAGGGTTTTATTAAACAAGGATTTTCAAGCTAATCGTGAAGTTTGGTTGGTGTTTCAAGTTTTTAGATCTAAGGTTTCAAATGATCAATATAGAAGAAAATCAAGCAAATAATCCATTATAGTTGAAGCAAAACGGGTGTAACCTAATGAAATTTACTATCCATATATTATGAATTATGAAAAATTTAAATATAATTTGAAATATTTTTCTTTGTCGCATAACTATTATTCCTAGTTCATTTACTATATAAAAATATATAATACAACAAGATGTTTGTGACCAAATTGAGACTTTAAAAGTATATTTTAACTTTTTTGCTTTCATTTACCAAATTTTGAACTTTTATTTATAGAAGAAAGGCTCCTCTCATTAAAGTAAATGCATTAAATGTGCTGAGAATCTAATTTACTACTTGCAAATTTTTTTAAACTTTTATTTGGATAAAGACAGACTCCTCCACTAAAATTAAATGCAATAAATGGACAAAAAGTATATTTTAATATAATTTATTATATTAGTTAGATACTAATTGCTTTGCGTGCTTTACACGGGTTTATCCTAAATACTGAATTTTAAAAAAATCATTCAGTTAGTTAAACTAACATATAGAGATGATGTTATATTTGTTTATGTGAAAAATAATATTGAACGCAACTAAAGTCAATAATACATCAGAAGAATTAAATTTGAAAACCAACCAGAGAGTATCCAAATTGAATAATCTTAATGTGTTCTTCCCATAATATATTTGTTGACACCCAAAATAATCTGAGTCATAATGGATCGATGAGAGTCCATGATGCATTGTCGACAAAACATGATGCACATAAGGGGACCCGTTATGCAACTAGACGAACTTGCGGGCTTGAAGTCAACGATGTCGGATTAAGCTCAAATTTGGTGGGCTGAAGCGAAACGGCGTGCTGATCAATACTCACCGCCTTCGGCCGTGATTAACGATGGATTTTCGCGATTCGAGATTGTTTAGATGGATTTTTCTATTTTTTTAGTATTTTTTTTATTGATTAATTTAATAATGGCAGTTTCGTAATTTTACGTTTTGATGATTACGTTTCCTAATAGGGTTAGGTTTGGGTCTTTATAAGCTTGTTTTAGGGTTTCTTTTGAGCAGACTTGAATATTGTTGATTTGATAATCATATTTGGAGAACGAATTTGTTCTTCTTTCGAACTTTCTTGTTCAGTCAAATTTTCTATCGCGTTTCGGCATCAATTGGTATCAAAGCACAGGTTGCTTGAATCAATGGCTGAACAGAATCGCGGTCGTGGACGGCGGGCTCGTGGTGGCCGGGGGCGTGGAGGCGTTCCTGAAGCAGACGACCAACCGCGTCTAAGAGATCTGCGAGACGTAGAAATTGAAGAACAGAGAAGACGAATCCAGGATTTGGAGCGACAACTTGCGGAGGCGAGGTTGGACGTTCAATCCGAAGAAGGAGCGGAATCTGAGGATTCATCCGATGATGAAGAAGAAGACGTAAACCCTTTTGGGGTTCTGAACCAGGGGCGGAATCGAGGAGTACGACCTGGAAATCAGCGTTCTTTTCAAAATTTCGGAATGAAGATCGAGATTCCCGAGTTTAATGGTAAGGCTCATCCTGATGAGTTTATTGATTAGTTGCATACGGTAGAACGGATTTTTGATCTTAAAGATTTAACTGAGGGGCAAAAAGTGAAGTTAGTGGCTATTAGGCTGCGAAAACATGCTTCAATTTGGTGGGAACACGTGAAAAAGCAACGGGCTAGAGAGGGGAAGCCGAAAGTGGATCGCTGGGAAAAGATGAAAAAGTTATTGCAGAAAAAATTTTTGCCTACCCATTATAGGCAAGAGGCGTTTATTGAGTATCATAACGTCAAGCAGGGTGACAAAACAGTTGAAGAATTTACTGAAGAATTTGATCGTCTGCGGATGCGTTGTGATGTGGCGGAGGAAGACGAGCAGACAATTGCACGATATCTTGCAGGGCTGCGGTATGAGATCTTTGATGTTGTCCAATTACAGCAATATTGGACGTATGAGGATGTATGCAGACTAGCCCTAAAGGTGGAGGGGCAGTTTAAAAGAAAGAGCAGTAAGTCTAAGTGGTCTAGCAGCGGTTCTAAGTGGACGAGCAACAGTTCCAAGTGGTCAGATAAAGAGTCCCGGGGGAAAGCAGGGAGTTCTTCAGCTCCGGCAGCAGTTAAGGGCGCTGGTACAAAATCTGCAACAAAAGGAGAGCAGGGTAGTGCAGAATCTAGCAGGGGAGGAGCTGCAGGCAAGCGATGTTTTAAGTGTCAAGGATTCGGACATTTTGCTGCTGATTGTCCGAACCGACAGTTTGTGACACTTGTAGATAATCCAACTTTTGATGAAGAACCAACTTATGATGAATCTGATGGCGAGCAAGCAGACGCGGATCCAGATCCGGAGGACATTATTTATGCCGATTCTGGTGAGTCTTTAGTTGTGCGTCGGATTTTAAATATTGCTGAGGTAGATGATGAATCGTGGCTCAGGCATAATATCTTTCACACTAAGTGCACTAGTGGGGGAAAGGTGTGTAGTATGATAATTGACGGGGGGAGTTGCGAGAATGTAATATCTACCATTATGGTAGAAAAGTTGGGGTTGAAAACTGTCGAACATCCTCAACCATATAAGCTGTCATGGCTTAAGAAGGGGAATGAGGTAAAAGTGAGTAGGAGATGTTTAGTGCAGTTCTCGATTGGGAAGAAATATGTTGATGAAGTGTGGGGTGACGTAGTTCCAATGGATGCTTGTCATATCCTGTTAGGAAGACCTTGGCAGTTTGATAGGAAAACACAGCATGACGGATTCAAGAATACATATACATTCAAGAAGGATGGCCGGACCATTACTCTGGGTCCTTCAGATTTGAGAAAAGAAGGGAAAAGTAATCTGCTTTCCAAATCGGAGTTCCAGGAGGAGGCGGTGGATGCCCCAGAGCTTTTTGCTGTCGTAGTCGTGGAGCAGAATCTTGATATTCCAGAAATTTCAACTCAAGTTCTGCCTATACTTGAGGAATTTGCTGATGTCGTGCCAGAGGAATTACCACCTGGATTACCACCCATGAGGGACATACAGCATTGTATAGATCTCGTTCCAGGAGCTGCTATTCCTAATAAGGCAGCTTACAGAATGAATCCTAAGGAGCATGAGGAGATGCAGAGGCAAGTGCAGGAACTATTAGAAAAAGGTACAATTAGAGAGAGCATGAGCCCTTGTGCGGTGCCAGCTTTATTGGTTCCTAAGAAAGACGGGTCGTGGAGAATGTGCGTGGATAGCAGAGCTGTCAACAAGATCACAATCAGGTATCGCTTTCCTATTCCGAGATTTGATGATTTAATTGATCAACTGCATGGAGCGACTATCTTTTCGAAGATAGACTTGAGGAGTGGATATCATCAGATTAGGGTACGTCCAGGAGATGAATGGAAGACCGCTTTTAAAACTCGAGATGGTTTGTATGAGTGGATGGTAATGCCTTTCGGGTTATCTAACGCACCGAGTACCTTTTATGAGACTGATGAATCAGGTGTTTCGTCCATTTATTGGCCAGTTTGTCGTCGTATATTTCGATGATATATTGGTTTATAGTGCATCGACTGATCAACACTTGCAGCATTTGAGAAAAGTGTTCGAGGCATTGAGGGAGCAGAAATTATATGCTAATACTAAGAAGTGTCACTTCTTGACTGATCGTGTGACCTTCTTGGGATATATAGTAACTAAGGAGGGCATTCATATGGACCCAGCTAAGGTTGACGCTATTACAAGTTGGGAGATTCCGAAAAATATTCACGAGGTACGTAGCTTTCATGGGCTTGCGTCTTTTTATCGAAGATTTATTCGGGATTTCAGTACTATTATTGCACCTCTGACGGATTGTCTGAAAGGAAGTAAGTTTATGTGGACTAAGGAGGCAGAAGCTGCCTTCCAATTATTAAAGAAGAAGGTGACTGAAGCACCTGTTCTCGTGCTTCCTGATTTTAATGAGATTTTTGAGGTGCATTGTGATGCCTCAGGTGTTGGTATTGGGGGTGTCCTAAGCCAAAGATGTAAACCTGTGGCATTCTTTAGTGAGAAGTTGAACGAGGCGAAAAGGAAATATTCAACTTATGATAAAGAATTTTATGCTATAGTGAGGAGTTTGGAGTATTGGAGGCATTATCTTATCTCGAAAGAATTTATTTTATTTTCTGATCATGAAGCCTTGAAATACATCAATGGACAGCACAAATTGAATGCAAGGCATGCAAAGTGGGTAGAGTTCCTTCAAGTTTTCAATTTTTCCATCAAGCATAAGGCAGGAGTGCTAAATAGTGTGGCAGATGCGTTGAGCAGAAAATACTCTTTGCTGTCTACGATGCAGGTAAAGGTTCTAGGCTTTGATACTTTTAAAGAATTATATGTTGATGATCCTTATTTTGGAGATATCTGGAGGAAGAGCAAAACGGAACCTTTTCAGCAATTCCAGATTGTGAAAGGTTACTTATTTAAAGGAAACAGATTGTGCATTCCTCAATGTTCTTTGAGGGATTCTATTATTATTGAGGGACATGCAGGTGGTTTAGCTGGGCACTTTGGCGTGGATAAGACGAAGGCCTTACTGAATGAACATTTTTATTGGCCTCGGATGGAGCGTGACGTGACACGTTTTATAGAGAGGTGCATGGTTTGTCATGTGGCAAAGACCAAGAGTACTAATGCAGGATTGTATATGCCTCTACCTGTTCCACTTGCACCGTGGGAGGATATCAGTCTTGACTTTGTCTTGGGTTTGCCAAGAACGCAGCGGAGTAAAGATTCAATAATGGTGGTTGTCGATAGATTCTCGAAGATGGCCCACTTTATCCCGTGTAGCAAGTCCTATGATGCTTCACAGGTTGCTCGATTATTTCTGCAGGAGGTTGTTAAGCTGCATGGAATTCCTAAGTCCATTACCTCAGATCGTGATGTGAAATTTGTGAGTCACTTCTGGCGCACTCTTTGGAGGTATATGGGTACGAGTTTGAAGTTTAGTTCATCTCATCATCCTCAGACTGATGGTCAAACCGAAGTTGTCAATCGAAGCTTAGGGAATTTGCTGCGGAGTTTGATTGGAGATAATCCGCGACAATGGGACTTGGCGTTGCCTCAGGCAGAATTTGCATATAACAGATCAGAGAACCGAACTACAGGCAAGACTCCTTTTGAAGTGGTTTATGGGCGTAATCCAATTACTCCATTAGATCTTACGCCGATACCAGTTCTCAAGCAATTTAGTTCGGAAGCTGAAGAACATGCAAAACATATCAAAGAGTTACATTCTCAGGTCCATAATCAGATCAACAGGCAGAACATGAAGTATAAGCAGCGCGTGGATATACGCAGGAAAAGAGTCGTCTTCAAGGAAGGTGATCTAGTTTGGATTCACCTCAGGAAGGAACGATTTCCAATGAGGAGGTTTGGCAAGCTTCAACCTAGAGCTGATGGACCCTTCAGAGTTTTGGAGCGAATTAGTGACAATGCTTACAAGATCGACTTGCCGGGTAAGTATAATGTATCCGGAACTTTTAATGTAGCGGATTTGTCACCTTACTACCCTGAAGAGGAAGAAAGTCCTGAGGAGATTGATGACAACAATGAAGGCGAAGCAGATTCGAGGACGAATCTTTCTCTAGCAGGGGAGGATGATGCACATAAGGGGACCCGTTATGCAACTAGACGAACTTGCGGGCTTGAAGTCAACGATGTCGGATTAAGCTCAAATTTGGTGGGCTGAAGCGAAACGGCGTGCTGATCAATACTCACCGCCTTCGGCCGTGATTAACGATGGATTTTCGCGATTCGAGATTGTTTAGATGGATTTTTCTATTTTTTTAGTATTTTTTTTATTGATTAATTTAATAATGGCAGTTTCGTAATTTTACGTTTTGATGATTACGTTTCCTAATAGGGTTAGGTTTGGGTCTTTATAAGCTTGTTTTAGGGTTTCTTTTGAGCAGACTTGAATATTGTTGATTTGATAATCATATTTGGAGAACGAATTTGTTCTTCTTTCGAACTTTCTTGTTCAGTCAAATTTTCTATCGCGTTTCGGCATCAAAACAGCTGCAGTCTACTATTATAAATCGGCAACTAAGAAGGGTAGCTGTCATCGATGGAAGAAAATTGGTGAAGGCTAGAAATCGTCATATGAGGAAGAGAGATTGGTCAAATACGAGATTGATGGAAATGCAGAAGGAGAGACGGAGCTGAATCATAACTGCTTAAAGATACGAACATGCGGTTATAAGTAAATGGAGTTGAGGCCTAAAATCTAAAGAGTAATCAAGATTTAGAATTTGAATAATAACCGCTCTCGACAGTTACACCTTATACAACGCTATAAAAGGTCAAGAAAGACTAATTGCAAAGGATCCACGATCAATTACACTTATAAAATCTTTCTACAATTTACTTTATCAATTCTTTATTCGTATTCAGTATTCTTTGTTACTTATAGTTCTTTAGTTCATAGTATAGCTATGCCGATTGTTTCCTATCCAAATCGTCATAGAACCCTGTTAATTCTAAAAATCAAAGATCTAACCTTTGGTGAAAGGTCTTTCATTGATGACTATTTTCGACAAAATATCTTTTTGACACGCTTGGTGGGATCATTGTGGTCCGATTTAGGAAGTGAAAATGGCAAAAACAATGAATCAAGAGCCCCGAAATGCCGTTGGTGAGAATAACCAATCCCCACAATGCATCAATGAGAGGTTACTCGGTCGGACTCGTCATCTGCTAATGTAGTGGGAGACGATAACCAAGGGGGGAATATATGAAAATTTATTTTGGAATCTATTTACAATCTATAAAAGCATTTTGCATTTTTAGAAATATGAGAAAAAAGTTACTGAAGAATTGCAATTTCAGTTTCAATATCCAAAAAATAAAATATGAGTACAAGTCCAAATATCTGTGAATGTTATGTACATACCAACCGTTATTCTAACTACAAAAATAGAAAATTATCACATGACTTACACACACAAAAAAAAAATAACATACGGTTTCCTTTGATTCAGTCGACAAACAAAAAATCAAATTATCTGATAAACTAATTTTATAGATCGTAAATAATACTAATATCTCTAAAGAGTATGTCAATAATACTCATTTTAATTCAAATAACCATTCTAATTTTTCCTAGCTTTTAATGTTATTTTCTCCCCTCCCTCTCTGTTTGCTAGCGAACGTTGAGGACAAGCAAAGGCGAAAGCAAAAACGGGAGATAGTGGGCATCAAAAGGCGGACAAGATAAAAGCGGGAACGTTTGCTTTTTCTTTTCCACCACCAAGAAATCGAAATTCAAACCGTGGCCATATAGCACGAGTCACTTGGGAGCATATTTGTTCCATTATTTTATTGGCCTGAAGAGGCTTTGAGACAATTGTCGCAAGGATTACAACCGTATTTACAGTCTTTCCGATCCAAAGACTCACCAAAGTGTGCAAGTAAGGTTTGCCGCCGACACTCATCCTGAAAATTTCGCAAATTAGAGAGTCAACACATGTTTATCAATGGACTTTGCTCCATTCAGGTACATGGAAGATGAGTTTAGCCCAAAGGTTCCATTATGATTTACATATGTTGCCAACAGACCCATCTAATGATCTAGCATCCAAACTGGTTAATGCCAGACTAAAACTAACAACAATCAGTAGAACAAAGTGGAAAGTGGAAACACAAAATAGAAGCATCACTTAGTTGAGATCATTAATGAGAAGTTGAGAAGACAAATTGGATTACCTTGAGTTCACAATATTGCTGCATTTTCCTAGCTTGAGCCATTGCAGATTTAAAGATAGCGGTTTTACATCCTTGACCACTCCTCAACATGCACACGACCCTGCTGAAATCCTTTTTGGCATATAGAGCTATGCACACTGCCGGTAGATTATCTCTTCCTGCCCTCCCTGATTCTTGGTAATAGCTTTCAATTGACTTGGACATTGTGTTGTGGATGACAAAACGCTGACCACATGCCATTAAAAAAATAATTACTGAACCAATAAAAAAAAGTGGAAATGTGACAAAAACATTATAACTGAAGGTCAAGTTAGATCAGAGTCATTTGCCACTTTGACAGTAAAGAAAAGACCTTTATCCTAGTCTAACTCAATTTCAGCACACCCAAGTTCCATTCATGGAAGAAAGAATTTGACTTGAAAAAATACATAATTCACTAGTTCCTGCAATCAATAGCCAAGAATGACAATTTAGCAGGCCACTGGACCATGGAACTGGTAAAGTTTACTTCTGAGCACACTAAGAAACCAATTAGTGAAACTTAAACATTAAAAGAAAAGAGGATTAGTCGAGTATTTGTCAACACGTCAGCTTGATTCTAAAACTAAAAATAGGCAAAGGCCCAGAGTCCATTGCAACTTACCACATCTGGTTTGTCTATTCCCATCCCAAAAGCAATGGTAGCACATACAACCTGGACCTCTCCAGTATGCCATTTCTTTTGAACAGCTACTCTTTGACGGGCTGCTAATCCGGCATGATAGTACACCGTCTTTATACCGCACTTATCATTCAAGTATTTTGCAACATCCACACATTCACTCTTTGAGAGGCAATATACTATGCCACAAAAATTAGCAAAACGATTCTTTAGCAGCTCTCCAAGCTGCTTCAGTGGTGCCTTGGTCTTAGCTATGACCTCATACTTTAGGTTTGGTCTGTCAAAGCTTGTCTCAAGAACAAGAGCATGGGGGATCCTGAGAGCTTTTAGGATATCCTGCAATGGATGCACATTTCAATCAGTCTCAATGATTATTTCAACATAATCTGGAGGTTAATGTGCAAGTTTCTTACCTCACGAACTGGCTGAGTGGCAGTTGCAGTTAAGGCCATCACTGGGACGTATGGAAAATTTTGCTTGAGACATCCCAGTCCCCTATAATCTGGACGAAAATCATGTCCCCATTGACTGCAATAATGACAACAAAGAAAGTAACAGTCAATAAGCTTTACTAGTTTACAATCATTCAAATATACGAGAAAAGCTCAAACCAGCAGTACGTTCCTTTCATGAGATGGCATTGGCAGTGTAGATCCAGTAAAGACCTCATAAGAAACACAATCAATGATCACATGGGTGAACTTTTGCCATATATCTCAAGTTGTTAATATACAGTATAAACGTTAAAAATAAATACAGACACAAGAACCAGCTTAAAAGACCTCACTATCATGCCAAACATGGACACTTCCAATTACTTCCGAAAGTAATTTCCGTTGGAGCTTATTTTAGTTGTGTGCATTTTGCTTAATATGATTAACAATGTGCCACTGACCTTTCCCAAAATAAGGAACTGGATCATTTCAGAATTAGTTATTTCAACATTGCATTATGTTATACTAGAACTTCACAGAAGGTCTGGGTTTCAGAAGGTTCAGAGTAACACCGACAATGTAATTAGGCTAGAAACACAGAAAACGCAAAAACGTTCGAAAAAAAGAGTTAGAGTGAGCATATATAAAAGTTAACTCGCTTTTCTTTATCTGGAACAAGGACAGTAGTTTTGCAGTGGCAACATCATAAATACTTATTCCTTTTGAAGTAACTCTAGCAAGATCTTTGCTTCAGATACAAGGATGCCAAAGAGCATACCTCACACAATGTGCCTCATCAACAACAAAACCAGCAAGTTGTGCCTGCAATGCGTGATGGTTGAGTATCAAAAAGTTAAAAAGAAACTTTCAGAAAAGTAACAGTGAATCAGAAATAGTACCTTTCTATGCAAGCATTTCAATATCTCGAGAAATGATGGGTTTCCCACAACCCTTTCAGGAGTTACATACAATAGCTTGCATGATGGTTTATCTTTCCTGAAAAGACAGGCAAAGCAGTGGAGATTAATGACTTGACAGTCACAACACAGCAAATGCTTTTTTTTAAGTCCAATAGAAACTTATTGCAACATATGGAGCATAGCCGAACATTTTATGGCAGGATAAAGATTGTATGGTATGATATACTTCTCCAGGAACACTAAGATCCTAAAATTTGTTTTTAAGGCAAACATCTTAGGCATGAATCTTTTCATTAACTACATAAAAAATGTGCATCCATTGCAACATATGGAACATAGCCATAGCCATTTTATGGCGGGATAAAGATTGTATGGTATTATATACTTCTCTAGGAACAGAGAGAGAGAGAGCTAAACCTTGCCTTAGTTCTTGGAGGACAGCCGCTGCTTGGGCAGCAGTTTGCTGAGAGTTCAAGAAAGTAGACGGTATTCCATACTTGAGGGTTAGAGTAATTATTTGATCCTGGATGAGAGATAGCAGGGGGGATATAACAACTGTGACACCTGGTTTAAGAGTTGCTGGCAGCTGAAACAAAATGTAAAAACATCAGAAGAGCACATGAAGAAAGGAAGGGATGAGGGAATTATTCTTTTATTCACCTTAAGCTGATCAGAAAGCACCAGTTTATATTTGTCTTATAATTACTTCAGCTAGAAACATATATCAACTACTTCAAGACTGAACAGAAACACTTCAGGATAATTCAACTTAATCAATTCAGATTAATATCTTCCTTCGTGATTCAATAGATCAATTCAGATTTATATGAAAGGACATCAATTTCAACCAATTATGGCAAATGATCACCCCTAGTTGACATGATGCACATACCTGCATAGGAAATATAGACATCTACAATCTATATTTGGTGCACGTAATTTGAAAATTTATTCCTCTTTGACTTTATAACCCTTTTGAATTGGACATGAACTATGACCGACAACAACACTTACATGCAAAAACAAGATAAATTTTCCAGTAAGTAATTAGAAGGTCCTAGAAGCATAGCATAAACCGCAAATTCTAGAAATTACAGAATAGATAGAGCTGTGCGAAGGTAGGACGAGAATGTCCTGTATTTCCTTCTTTTCCAACTTAGTCCCATCATGTACATTGGAACCCATGGTTATGTCCCCGAATCACTTCCTATCGCTTAATTTGCATTTGGAAAACATTTTCTTCCTTTAGTTTAAGCACAAACTTCTCAACAGTGCTAACAAAGCAGATTACGAGATCATTTTAAAGCTTAAATTTCAATATACAGGTCTACCCATCTAGTATTTAATTGGTGGAACCATGGAGCAAAGTGCACAGGGCTTGTGCTCTAAACATTGTCTTCACACATAATTCTACATACGATCATTACACAAACGAAATAATGTTAACATTCACTAACCTGGTAACATAAACTTTTACCACCTCCAGTGGGCATGAGAATGAAGCAATCTTGCTTTGCTACGGAAGCTTTACAAGCCTGATGCTGCATTGGTCGAAATGCCTTGTTTCCGAATATTACAACATTTACCAATTCTACGTCATCCAAGGCTTGCAATTCCTCATAAGTCAGAGTTCCTCGTTTGCATGTCGAAATCCGAGAGCAATGTCTTTTATTTGAAACTGATGATATCGAACCTTGAGTGACAGTGCTCTTACAGTCCTTCAACACAAACAAGCCTCTTCAGCACCACAAATAGTTTCTGACGTGGAGTGATGGAAAATGAAAATTGTGCACAAAGAAATCCCAAGCCTTCATTGCGCAAAACACTCCTATCAAGGACGCTGGATGCCAAGTTCCGCACTTGGATGATGTACTACACTCTCAAAATATTTGAGAAATATAGGTATTGTTACATCATCCGAAACAAAAATCAACTGCTTTTACTGACCAAACAGTTCTAATATAAGTCATTTTAGATCTTAAAAGACTGTGAAAGTAACTGGCAAAAGTTAGGAGCGTCTATTATACATTGATCGGATGAGAGCCCTCATAAGCAGTTTACTGAACGCTTTTGTATAGGTACCCTGTGTAAGGTCCTTTGCTGTGAGCAGAATTACGAGCAAACTGGAAATGATCAAGGAAAGACATAATTTTAAGAGCAAAGGACAGTGACACACTAATTTAAGGGGTTGGGCAGTTTCGTCCACGTCAACGGGAGGAGTTATTTCACAATGACCATGAGGGAATTAAAATAAGAAATAAATCAACTTCTCACTAACCAAAACCACAATTGCAATAGTCAATCAAAAACGAATGAGATGAGTGGAAAGCGTTTCCCAAGAGTTTTCTCAGAAGGAGACTCTGATCTCTTTCTATCAAAAACCAAGACAATTGGTTCTCAATTCTTCTCATTTTCCTTGTCGGCCACAATATACCTCAGCAACAAAAATATCTAAAAATATGGGTTGCAGAATCATTGTTAAAAGAATAAAAAGTCGTGCTGAGATCTGCCAAAGTTTTGTTAACCTCCTAAACAACTGGACCATTGTGGCCAGACTCCCGGGATTTGCCCGGTAACTATGGTGGCTTCTTCAGGTGTCGACAGTTGCTTCACCGAACAGCCAACCCTGTACAATATTCAGACATTCTTCAAGCTGCGTATTTGGTCCACGAAATTACACAGGCCAATCCCAAGCCAAATCTAGGTCCACGAATCAAAAACTCGAGCCACAAGCTTAACAATTTCAAACTGGTGGGGGTAAAAAGGAGAGAGACAACTTCACAGTTTTCAAAAGCATACCATGGATTCTAAAGATCGTCTGGCCAGAAGTCGAGTGGATGAATTCCTCCGAGTACTGCTTTGATCGGGAATATAGCATGTGGATTTCCTGCCCATTTTACTACTAAATATATAATCTTCGTCTTCACTGTCAGTAGAGGAATCCACCTCAAGAAAAGTTTGATTTTTCTCAGGTCGTGGAGAATCTTCTATAACAGTAACATCGTGCACAACATTGCATCCACCGTCATTAGGGATATCTTGGCCAAACATATCAGCCAAAACTCCACAAGCTTCCAATTCCGCAGCTTGCAAATCGTCCCAATCCTCAGTATCTTGCATAGTTTCAGCAAGTTCCACCAGAAAGTCATCGCCACAGTGCTCCACAGTGATAAACTCTCGACCTTCGTCACCTTTAAAAAAAAAAACCAAATGAAGAAAGAGACGATTTTGCAAATCAATAAGACCACTCCGCCAAACCCACAAACAAACAGGAATGAGATTAACGCCCAACGAACGAAATCTTAACCAGCTCCGGTCCATCCAAATCCAAAGCACACCATTTCGCAGCCATCATCGGAACACTGACTAACCGAACCGCAATAAATCTCCTTATTTAGGGACGCGCAATCGATCAATTCACAAATCATCCACGCAGCACAAGCAATTGCGCCGTTCCCTAATCACCAGATATCACCCAATTTGGCCAATAACCAAGACAAAAACCCGCCATCCAAAGTAGCCTCAACGCGTCGAACCGGAACCGTGCCGGACATTGTCGCTCGTCACAGCGAACCTACTTCGCTAAGCCAGCGCCGATCCACTATTAAAACCTACAGCGCACTATTCCTACAGCCATCGTCATCGCGGGGGACGAGGAACAACCCCACATCATCATCATCTCTGCAAACGCTAAGTCAGCACAAGAAATGGGGGCGGACGAAGTAATGATATTCCTCGCGTACCGTAGAGCGAGACGAGGCGGTCCAGGCACCTGCCGGCGGACCGCTCGTCGAAGCCGAAATCGAGAGCCAAGCTCAGCAACCGAGCTCTCTCCACCTCCTCCATGGGGAATCTCTCGACCCTCTTCGATCCGAATCGATCGATGGTGCGCGAGCCGAAATCGAATCGATCGCTGGGTCTCTCGCGAGAGCGCGCGCGCCCTCGAAGCGGTCTTGTTCGAAAACCTCGACGGCGACGGCGGGATTGACGATGTTCGTTTTGCCCTTTTGTATTTATATGTATATATGTGCTGGAGAATGGGAGGGGAGAGTCTAGAGCCATATTTTTTAAAAATTTTCTTTTGACAATTCCGTTTTCGCTCCCGAAGTTTGTTGGAAGTTCTACTTTCGCACCCCGCGTAAGTTTTTCTGGTTTCATTTGAGACCCCTGGGCTGGGCCTCTGTTCGGTGGGAGCCTTTTCTTTTTGCGTTATTCTTCCTCTGGTTTTCATTTGACGTTTACTTGATTTTTTACCTTCATATATATACATGTTAATATAAATATTGCAATGGAATGATTTTTCAAAAATTTAGGAAGAATAGCATTTCCAACACTACCTTACTGTTTGGCAAAAAAAAAAACAACTTTGTTGTGGCCAAAACCTCTTGATAGCGACAGGAATTTCATAAGTTAAAGCTCTGTCTCATGGAATCGGCCCTGCATTCGACGTGATTGACCGTTGGATAAAATGGGAAAAAATGTGATCTGCCGGATCTGTTTTGCAAAATCGATTTTCTGTCATCACTTCCGGACATTAAAAAGGAAAGTTACGGACGAAAACGTGATCAAATTATCATTTAATTAAGAAAAGTTACAATGAGTAAGGAAATTTACGGAGACATAGGTCTCGAAACTTTACCAGGTGCAGAGGAGAGTTACGGTCAATTTAGATATTTTTCTAGAAATTCACAAAAGAAATTTACTATTAACAGCATAGATATTATTTTTGTGGAATTTTACCAAACGTAGGTTTCGGGGATCTAGGATGTTTTGCGGGTAAAATTACTGTTAACAAGGACAATTTAGTCGCCTTGATCAGTAAGCGTAAGTTTGCCCTCTTGAATCTTGGAATCAGGAACGACATTATCCATCTTCGTGACAGTACGATGGGCCCAAAGATTTACCCATTTTTCTGTAGAGACTAGCCCAACGATGATCCTAACGAGTACATGCCAAGAAAATCAAAATTGATTCATTTTAATCACTAACATATATTATGTAAGAAAATTTTGTTTTTTTCTCGTTTTAGTAAGACGATGTATTTCACAAAATAAATACCAAATGATGTTTAACTTTTAAATATCTTAGCGTGATCACATGCTACCAAGCCTACCATGGCATTGTTCATTCTTTCGGTTGTATTTACCATAACTATAAGAATAAATTTAGGAATTATAATTGTGAATGGTGCATAAATATGTACATTTAGAATACAAGAAATTAAACAGGTTCACATTGCTTGCTTTCTAGTACGGTCGAATGCATTGTGGTGCTCCTGTGCTTTAGGATTCCAATGTTTAATATTTTTTTCTCCATTTTGATTTTGAAGATACCCATCCTTCCACTAGTTATTTCTATCTCTTTTCATTCTTATTTCCTCTTAATAGATAAGATAGCAAAAATCCACTTAAAATTTTTAGGAAAATCTTACTGTTTTTTAAGGTTTTATCCCGTTGACCTTGCTCATTTCATGGATTCGGTTAGGTGTATGATAAAGAGTGGATTTTCTTATAACAAACATTTCTATCTGCTATAAGTTGTTTTATATTATTTATATATTTTTTGGGATAATGCCTCTTTTGTGCTAGAAACCGGTAGACTAACTTGACTATTTATAAATAATAATGAAAAGAAAACTTGACTAAGTAGAGGAAATGTCGTGCTTATTATTATATCCACACCTTTGTATTCGTTCTATATGATTTTCAGCATGAAGCCAATTTTTTCAATTATGTTTTATCTTTTACTTAAATTATCGATGTTCATGTCATTTTATTATTATATATTGTCATAGGCTCCTGGCTGATCAATGGCAAGTAATTAACCCTACCAATTAACCAAGAGATGTTGAGCAAAGGAAATGGCTTTATATTCTTGATATAATTTGAAATGTTTGGTTCCTATGATTCAATTATCACACTCTTTTGTTGATCCAACAACTTCTTAACATTAGCAAACAGAGCACACAATACAGGTGTTTGAAAAATGAAAAGAAGCGTCAAATTTGTTTTGAACAGAAAAAATGTTGAAAGATGATAATTAGTGTAGGAAAAAAATTGACTGATTGTAAGATGTGAGAGATTTTGATTTAACTTTGGAAAATAAAATACTTATGGGACAAATTTCTAATTGTCTTAATTATTTAAAATATGATTCTGTCTATTTTGTTATATCCTATTTCTTCGGTTAATTTTGGCAAAATATAAGCAAATTGCGTGGAAACTTTTGACGAAAGTCTGAGATTTGAAATCCCCTTTCCATGTAATATATTTTTTAAATATAATATACATTATAGATTGATGTACAATAAAAAAAATTATGAAAGATGGTGTGGGATGATGATTACAACAATTTAGTGACTTTTCCTACAAACAAACTTAAGAGAAATTATACCCGTTGCAGGTTTTTAACTACTTAATATTTAGAGTAGAGATAACGATAGACGAGTTGAACTGTGAAAGTGAATCAAACCAACAAAAAAAAAACAATTGTAACCAATTGAACTTTTGGGGGAAACTATAGGTATTATCATTAAAGTCTATCAAAGCCATATGGGATTTTTTTCACCATCTTCAACTAATTAAATGATCTGTTTTAGCAGGAAACTTAAACAGTATGTTTTGACTTTTTTTTTTGGCCAGAAACAATGCAAAAAGAAAAAATGCCATTCTTATGCAAACGGACGTGCGTGTCTCTACTTTTTTTTTGGTAAATAAAAATAAGTAGAGTTTTCCAGAAACTTTTATATGGCAGGCTTTGCCTAAAGATATTGCTTAAAATAAAAAGTGCATTGCTGACCATTGTTGCCACGTCCCTTTTCAAACATACTTGACAAATTTTTTTTTAGTTTTCAAAGAAATGATTAAACACTTTACAAAACCACCCACCTGGGTGGCGCTGCTGGAGCGCGCACTCTTCCTCTTGCAAAAGGTTGAGTGTTCGAATCCCGGGCGCCGCAGGGTGACTTAACCGGTGGCACGTGTGTGGTGGCTAGCATGTGTCACCCTCAGGGTTTACTCCCCGGCTGTCGGCCGTGCGGGGGTTCCTTGGGTTATCAAAAAAAAATTAAACACTTTACAAAAGTAGTTAATGAAATGAAAACTGGGTCCTTCCTTAGCTACTTAAAGGAGGCTCACTAAAACTCTTCGACAAATTCTTTTGAAAAATTATACACAAGTCATATGAAAATTTACAAGTAAACATTTGTATGTTGTAAAATGATTTCATGTGTTTCGTATTAAATAAAATTCAAAGTCCACGCGCCATATAATTTGAAAAAAAAAGCAAATGATAAAACATAGAGGTTCATTTGCCTTAGTTGTTTTAAAGCAATAACGATTTTAAAAAATTAAATATGAAATCACGTGTCCCTATTTATGTACAGGAGTGATAGGAAGATAGAAAATCGTGCAAATCCAAGATTTAAAGAAAAGCAAAAATTAAAAAGTTAAAAAGTCAATTTAGAGACTCGCTGGATTGACTTGATATAACCGGGAATTGAAAAGGATTCCGTCATTTTTTTTCTCCTTGAATTCTTTCCACCATATCCAGACTTACTCAGATGAACAATTTAAAAAACTTGCAGAGCTCCTGGTTCGATGAGCTGATGCGGGCAGCTTCAAGTGGAGACTCTAACCAGCTCCTTTCTGAAGTAAGATGGCTTCCGTGGGAGGTCAAGGGAAGCCATTTGTCTCTTTCGACGACCAATTTGCATCTACCGAAATTATTAGTGCTGGATTTATTTTGCAGCCACGTCATAGAGGATTGGGAAGGATGGAGTTCATTCATGGTAAGATTGGGGAAAAAAAGACGTCGTCTCTCTATGATTTTTTGGTTTTGGTTTTGTTTTTATTTAGTTGATCCAACTCATTCTTTTTACTGCTGATTCTCCTTTTTTGTATAGGTGTCAAAGCAGCTAAAAGTTCTCGACCTTTCATCGTGCCCTAATTTAAGACTCGTGCCCTAATTTAAGATGTACTACTCCTGATCTCTCGGCTTTTACACAGTTGAAAATTCTCATCTTGTACAATTGTTACAATCTGGAGCATCTCCACCCTTCTATTGGCAAACTCACGAGCCTCGTTTCCTTGGACTTGATTTGCTGTAGATGTCTCAAGGAGCTACCGAAGGAAGTGGGTGAAAAGATTTAGAAGAATTTCTATTAGATGATTTTGGTATTACAGAGATCCCTAGGTCTATTGGTTCTCTGAGGAAGTTGAAGAAACTGAGTGCCTGTGATTGTAAGTCACTGAGAGAAATCCCTAGCTCAATTGGGGATTTACAGAATTTGCAACACCTGAACTTGAGTTGTTCTGGGCTTGAAAAGCTTCCCAGAGCTATTCGGGATCCTTCTTCTCTCCAGCGCCTTGACCTACGGGGCTGTAACAAGCTCCGGTCGCTGCCACAGCTTTCTAGCCTAATCCACCTAGAAAAACTCCATCTTCTGGCATGCCATCTACTTGAAGACATCCTCGAGCTTGCCTCGAGACTCTTGAAACTCTGCATTGAGGACTGTTATAAGCTGATATTGGTTAAGCTCGACGGATTGAAGAACTTGGACAAGTTTTCAATAAAAAACTGTAGTTCAATTGAAAGATTGAACCTTTCGCAATTAATTCGTTTGAAACGATTACGTGTTGAGTATTGCAATAACCTAGTTGAAATTCAAGACCATGATAATTTGGAGTTCTTGGAGAGCATATTTATATATGGCTTCAATTCCATTAAAAGGCTTCTCTGTCCAGAATCACGGTGTTTAAAAGCAATTAGTGACTGTCAGATGCAACAATCTAGTCGAAATTCAAGGTCTTGATGGTGCGAAGTTCTTAGAAGCGTTGGATTTAATAGGATGCAAATCAATGGAGACTTTGCCAGATTTGAATGGACATGAGAGGTTACAATCTCTAGTAGTTCGGGATCGTAAGAAACTTACTCAGCTTCGGGGATTTGAAAAGTTGGATGTAATTGATTTGGATATTTCTGGTTGCGACTCATTGCAAGCTATGCCGAAATTATCTAGAACACGTGTCTTTAGATATTATGTGTTAGTGGGGTCTTACGACCCATGGAGTGATGTTTCCTCAACAGAGGTAAATTAGCAGTGAACAATCATTTTTCTTTTGAGATTCGTGACCTACTTTTCATCACTATCTTCTTTTGACAAGAAGGTTTTCCATCATAGGGTTCTGATTTGAACTATCATAAATTGCTAGTCTTACATAATTGAAGGAGTGGGGGAGTTGGTCATAGAAGCTGACATGATGCTTTAGCCAAGATCAAAATGTAGACCCAAATGTCAATAGAAGGCGTTGGTCATCTAGTAAGATTCTTCATCCTTGAACGGCTAGCATAAGTGAATAGAGTAAAACTTTTCTTGAAGCTCTATATTTTAAGAATGATTTGCTCCACACCGGGTATCTATTGATTTCGGAATTTCCGAATTTGCCTACATGTTTCGTTATAGCAATGTTTTTCATTTATCCTTCCATTGGTAGCTTTTGTAGATTACAAACAGATTAGCGGCTTGTGAGGCAAGGATGAAAATATCAAACATAGGTAAACAAGAATTCCCTAGTGATTTATAGTTTCCCTCTCGATAAACCTGGGATTTGAATATTTCATCTGGAGGCCAATGATCTTCTGCTACTCAATATTCTAAACTGCTTCCAAAGTCCATTTTTCTCTATTTCCAAAATTCATATTTTCTTTTAAAAATCCTTGGCCATTTTGGGTTCCTTTATGACTATTTTTGTGTGTCCAATATGACTAATGACAGATATTCTGTGCAGAACAAACAACTTTTATTTTCTCTGATGATAAAAAACCCAGTCAAGTTTCTTATTGTTCCCTTGATGTTCCTCTTGAATCTTACAAGACAAAGAATGAATTCCTAGTAAGTATGAGAAACTGAGCTAAAATAAAAGTCAAGTTTCAAATTTCTCTAGTTGACGATAAAAAAAAATGAAAAGTAGTTCTGACTGGTCTATCATATATAATTGTAGACCAGCTCAAAGCTATTGTTTTAGAAGATTATCAAGCAAAGGCGAACTGGTGCTGGTTTTGTGACAGGTCTGGTTAGTCTATGTAATGACTGAGGCTTAGTATTGGACTTCGATTCATTGAGTTGTATCGATATCCTTGTACATAATTGGGACAATATTTTGCCTGTTCTGTGAAACAAGCTGGGGCGAGGAGCTCAAGAATTTGCTAATTAGTTTGCATCCCATTTGATCCTATTGTTCTCATGGAATCGTTTTATCACATGATTGCTCTGGGTCTGGCTAACTTGGCAGGGGAACTTCAAGTTTCATACCAGAGCCCAATCAAAATGAAGAGGGATTTTGCAGAGGAAGAATCAGCAACGGCTGAGGGCCATCTTGCGTGCCAACCATGAAGAGGCTCGCGGGCCAACTAGATTGTACTGAGGAAGTTTTGATGCTTGTGAAGATCCAAACACCTGATCTGGTCTCAATAGCACATTCCTGAATGCTTGTGAGTGTAGTTTTCTCAATTGATTCCGCTTTCTGTATGCTCATTAGGTTCTACGTCTCTATTAGTCTAATAGGTACCTGCAGATTTTTCTGTATGTTACCTTGATGCGGAGTTGTTTGATGCAGTTGCTTTCTAATGATATCACTCCCGTGCTTTCCTCAAGACTCTCGAAACTCTATGTTAGAGAGTGTGATAAGCTGATATCACTTAAGCTCGATGGATACTAGTACTTGGAAGAGCTTTTAATAGAAAAGTGCAGCTCCATTGAAGGATTGGACCTTTCACAATCAATTCGTCTGAAACAATTACGCGCTGAGCATTGCAAGAACCTAGTTGAAATTCAGGGCTATGAGAATTTGGAGTTCTTGGAGGAAATATTTATATGCGACTGCAATTCCATTAAAAGGCTTCTTTGTCCAAAATTGCGGTGTTTGAAGCATTTAGTGGCTAGGAGGTGCAACAATCTAGTTGAAATTTGAGGCCTTGACGGTGCGAAGTTCTTAGTAAAATTGGATATCACAAGATGCATATCAATGGAGACTTTCCCAAAATTGATGGGCTGTGAGAAGTTACGATCTCTAGTAGTTGAAGACCGTAAGAAACTTACTCAGCTTCGGGGACTTGAAAAGTTGGATTTAATTGATTTGGACATTTCTGGTTTTGACTCATTGGAAGCAATATGGAAATTATCTTGAACACGCCTCTTTTGAAATTTATGAAGAAGATCTGTCTTGCGACTCATGGAGTGATGTTTCCTATGGAATCAATTACTTGTTTTACGTCTTAATAAATGATGTCTCTGGAAAATGGTTATTGCAGGGAAGCTTTACTTTTCATGGTTAGGGCCAACGCCTACATTGAACATCATGGACTCCGACATGTTGAAGGAAATATTGTCAGAGACCAATGAGTTCAAAACGCCACATCCCAAGGCCATTGGAGATCTCTTTATATCGGGGATCTTGAATATTGAGGGTGAGAAATGGGCCAAACATAGACAAATCATCAACCCGCTTTTTGCTATGAAAAGCTGAAGGTATTACTGCTTGGTGCTAAAAGTTTCATGACCGGATGCAATTCATAGTCCATGGAAATCTAATATAAAAAACTACGTACATTCAATCCATTTAGCTTTTTAATTGTGGAAAAATTACAGTGTGTAGAGACTGCCACGTGTTCAAGTTGTGAGGAGATGATCAGGGGGTGGGAGAAGCGAAGTTTGGATGGTGAAGTGGATGTGTGGCCTCAGCTTCTGCATTTGACGGGTGATGTACTCTGGAGGGCTGCCTTGGGTGGTACCTACGACCAAGGCAAGAGCATCTTCTTCAACAAGGACAAGTTGGCCTCGCTTACAAAATGCTTCAGTTTGCTTATAACCCGGGGTGGAGGTAAGTCAAGATTAACTTAGCTACAATTTACACGAAGATTTTTAACTGTTGCAAACGCATGTAGCAAGAAGAAAGAGTAACAAACTTCAGTTGACTTCCTTAATCCTTAACAATGGAGTCAGTTGCAACCTTCCACAATTTTCTCATGATTTTACAAATCATGTGCCGATCTTTAAGAATATTGAAATTGGCTTGTATGAAAAAAATGGCAGTCTCTTGCCAACCAAACTGCACAAGAGGATGAGAGAAATCGACCATAAACTAAAAGGGTTGTTGGCAGACGAACTGATCAAAAGAGAAAAGGCAATGAAGGAAGGAGAAGTAGATGATGATGATCTCTTGGGACTGTTGCTTAAATCAAACATGAAGGAAATTCAAGAATCTGGGGATCAAAAGGGTATGAGCATAGAGGATGTCATTCGAGAGTACAAAGCGTTCAACCAAGCGGGTGGATCGACTTCTATTTTGCTTACTTGGACTCTTATATTGTTGAGCAAGTACGAAAACTGGCAAGACAGTGCAAGAGAGGAAGTTCCGTGAGCTTTCGGCAACAACAAACCTGATTTTGATGGATTGAGCCGACTAAAAATTGTAAGGACACATCATATTGTAGTCTGCTATTTTATATTGATTTCAAGACATATATTCCTGAATTTCAAAACTCAAATCAAATTAACAGGTTTTTGCAGAAAAAAAAAGAAAGATGAAACGAGAAACACAAATGAAGGAAACTGCAACCTAGTTGAATCCAAAACTTTATCGAAGAAGAAATTGATCAACATTAAACTTTATCGATGACTTACAATATTTGCAGGACATTCTTACATTGCCTTTTAATTCAGGAAAGAAAACAAAAGAAACACGAGAAATAGAAAGAAAGATAGAAAGAACACAAACTTGACTCTTCGACTGCAGTTTCTTCTCTGCAAGCTTTCCTTTGGTTTTTCATAATCATTTTCTCTCTCTCTCCCTCCGACCCTGGATCTAAAGAGCTAGTTATATACCCACTATTCTTGGATGTTTGTGCTTTCTTGTGTTAGATTAAGAGGAGACCTTGGAAACGTCTTTGCTGGAATATTTCCACTTGACGTGAAATCTAGTTTCTGTTCTTCCCTTCCCCTTACCCCCAACCAAAAAAATGAGAGTATTTTTTTTTTTTTGGTAAGGTAAGAAATTGTATAACTTTTCAAAACACCAAGAACAACCTAAGCTCGAACCAACTCATGACCAAATTAGGACCTCGTAGTGTCCAGACATGGTCAAGAGGGTTCAGCAGGAACTATACAAGAAGTCGGAGACCGACAAAGAGCAAAAGGAAAGAAGGAAGGACAAAGGGACAAAACCCGGCATTAGCTACAACAAACAACCGGTATGTGAGGCAGGGAGCATCGCTAACAGAAGATAGACGCCGGGAGGTCCCACTTTCTCTGAAGAATCCGGTTCCTAAAAGTGTCCTCAATTCTCCCCATAGAGGCGACCTTGTCCTTGATGACTTTGAAGAGGTGCTTTCGCATACCAGTGATACAGACACTCTTGTTTCTGAATATGGCATTGTTCCTTTCGGTCCAAATGATGTGACATAGAGCCCCAAGAGAAAATCTAGATATGCGGTGAACAAAAGAGGAGCCTCCGCATACTTGCATTGCCCATAAAAGAAATTCATGCCATGGCCGATTGCGCCAAGGTAGATTGCATTTTGTCGCCCAAAGAGAAGCTAATCTACTGGTAGAATTGCATTCAAAGTAGAGATGGTTGATAGAGTCTGGAGTAGATCCACAAAATGCGCACAAAGCATCTTCAATCCTGTGATACTGTAGTAGGAACACCTGGGTAGGTAATCGGTTAAGAGAAATTAGCCAAAGAAGAAAAGCATGCCGTGGAACTATTTGTCGGTCCCAAATGAAGGAGTGCCACGGGTTTGAATGCCATTTCCTTCGTATGTAATTCCACGCCCTACTAACAGAGAAGGGTTTAGATGGATGAGGTGCCCAAACAAGGTGGTCCATCGAACTGTCCATAAAACTCGGAGGGCTGTCCATCCAACTCATGAGAATGGCCAATGTAGTAGAAGGTTGCCAAGATCCTTCATAGAAGGAACGTACTGTGACCTCTCGAGGAATGCGCGACTGGTAAATCTCACCATTAGTAAAGAGAAGGTAGAGCGGGCCCCTAATGTGCCACGAGTCAAACCAAAAGGAGACAGACCGACTATTACCAATGTTCCAACGGAACATCGTAAGTGCAGAATCGCGCATATCGAGGATTTTCTTCCACGTCCAGGAACAGAAAGTAGGTTTAGACACAACCCAAAAATTCGACTTATATAAGAAAGTAGAATGAATCCATTTACACCACAACGACTCTTTATCAGTAAAGAGAATCCAAATGTGCTTTAGAAGCATGGCATTGTTGTATTCCACAAGTCTCCGGATGCCTAGGCCGCCTTCCTCTTTAGGTAAACAAACGGCATTCCACGCTACTTTGGCTCCACCTACTCCAAGGTCAGGACCTTTCCATAGGAACTGCCGCAGAATAGCCTCAATGCTATGCAATACTGTTTTGGGAAGAGAAAAAATAGTGGCCCAGTACACTTGAATAGAATGCAATACCGACTTTATAAGCTGTAGGCGACCAGCAAAGGAAAGAAAGCGTTGGGACCAAGAGCGAGCTCGAGCAGTGATAGAATCAATCAGAGCTTTACAGTCTATCTTACGCAGTCTAGTAGAGATAATAGGTACACCTAGATACCAAAAAGGCAGAGTACCACGCTGGAATCCAAGGCATTGAATTATCTGGTCTTGTAATGCCTGGGACCCTCCAGATATGAAAATATTGCTTTTAGTCTTATTCGGTATTAAGCCAGACCAACCAGAGAACAAGAGGAGAGACTCATTTACTATTTCCACTGACCTCATATGGCCCTCAGAGAAGAGCAATACATCATTCGCGAAGAAGAGGTGTGAAAGCCGGGTCTTCTTGCACGCCAGAACTAGTGAAAATCGGGCATATTAGTTTTAGCTTTTAGAATGCCCGATAAGATCTCCATAACCAGAATAAAGAGGTAAGGCGAAAGAGGGTCTCCTTGGCGAATGCCCCGAGAGCTCCCAAAGTGGCCATGCAACTCCCCATTAATAGAGACCGAAAATTTTGCTGTGGAAACACAAGCCATCACAAGTTTGATAAAGGGAGAAGGAAAGTTGAAGGCTAATAGAACTTTTTCTAAGAAGTTCCAGTCAATAGTGTCGTAGGCTTTCTGAAAATCCACTTTAATTGCACACTTGGGAAGGTATGGCCGGTGGTGGAAATCTGCGAATAGCTCCTGGGCTATCAAAATGTTGTCACTTATCCTTCGTCCTTTAACAAACGCCGATTGGCTAGGGCTAACGAGTGATGGAAGGACACGCGCAATCCGCCTAGCCAATATCTTGGAGATACACTTGTATAAGGTGTTGCAACAAGCAATGGGGCGGAAATCCGACATAGCTGAGGCATTTGGGGATTTCGGCACTAGCGTCAGGATAGTGTTGTTTATCTCTTTGAGCATACAACCTGATTCAAAGAAGTCTTTTACTGCCACAAGAGTGGAGGGTCCAGTGATTTCCCAGGTAGACTTAAAGAAATCAACATTGTACCCATCCGGTCCAGGTGCTTTACCCTTGCCTAGGGAGAAAAGAGTGGACCGAATTTCCTCTTCTGAGACCGGAAGTGATAGAATGTTGCTTTGATTCTCATCAATGGTTCGCCCAAGGAAAGCACTCAACTCGCTAACAGAGGCCGTAGTAGGAGCAGGATCATCGTTAAACAACTCCTGGAAGTGGTTCACAATATGGGCCCTAACCTCCTGAGGATCAGTGAGTGTAAACCCATCTTCTGTCGAAATCGAAAGAAGACGATTAGTAATACGCCTTTTGGAGACAAAATGATGAAAATAATTCGTGTTTAGATCTCCTTCCTTGAGCCAGCGAACACGGGACTTCTGCCTGTAAAAGGATTCCTCCTGCATTCTCATGGTGGAAAAAATGAGAGTATTTAGTTGATAATTATTCAAGTTAGGTTCTGCTAGTGACAGAGGCGAGATATACGGATCTTACCTTTTTTTAATTCGAACTTACGACATAGATCACATAATGATATTCAGTCTGATGAGTTAGGTCCACTAGGCAAGGTTCAGATAATCTAATCGTTGCATTCTCATGTCTTTTTGGACAAAAACAGCCTGACAGAAATTGATTTATATGCAGCAAAGCATGATTCTCAATGAGGTGCTCAGGTTATATCCGCCAACATATATGACGATGAGAACAGTTCCCAAGACAACTAAGTTGGGAGATATACATATACCTCCAGGAGTTCTGCTTTTTGTGCCCATTAGCCCGCTCCACCATGACTCAGAAATTTGGGGTGATGATGCCAAAGAGTTCAATCCGGAAAGATTTTCTGAGAGTCTCAAAAGCAACCAAGAACCAGCTCTGCTTTTTGCCTTTCGGTTGGGGTCCTAGAACTTGCATTGGCCAAAACTTGACTTTGATTGAGGCCAAAGTTGCTCTGACCTTGATTTTGCAGAATTTCTCAGTGCACCTATCTCCTGCTTAGAAGCATGCCCCTATTCCTTTGCTAGCTCTTCATCCCCAACATGGCCCTTGATCTTGACAAGAATCAGATCCAATTCCTTGGTTCGTACTTGATCAGATTCTGTGCTCTTATATGCATCCTTGCGTGCATAAAACAATTTGTTCTACTTGTTGAGAATAAAGGAAAAGTCATGTAAACATATGATGCCTTATTGACCAGAATAGTTGGTTCCTAATTAATGATACGGTTTCATATTGGAGTTCTTCACTACTTGCCAGCATGCACTTCTTAGATTGAGCTAGCAAACTGGGTTTCATGTACTCTTTCAGTGCCTATCAAGAGAGTTGTTCCCACATGAAATGTCGCCACCTTTAGCCAATAAATAAACTACATAAATAACTCTGATTCGAAACATGGATCTTTAACTCTTTGGGAAATCACTTATATTAAGGGGCTAATATCACCAAAAACTCTTTGCCAAATCACTTATGTACTATTACGAACTTTTTTTTTTGTGTAACCAAAACCCTCGAACTTGTAACAGTTGAATATTCCCTCTGTCTACAATAAAAAACACTGAATTTTGGAATCAAAAAATTCATAGGATATCTTGTTCAGGCTTTAAATGTTTCAGTTTGACCTTGATATCTCATGGAAAAAGGTGATGTTGTAGATAGAGTTGGATCATTGTCGAAGATGATGCTTATCATTCCTTATCTCTTTTCCACGATGATCTCATCATTATCATCATCTTCATCTCCTTCTTCTTCTTCTTGAGATGAGGAACTAAGCTTATAGGTCTGTATCCTGTCTCATCACCGACAAAGCCTCCTAATAAATTGTTCATGTTGCCTGGAGGTTCTTTGCTGACCTTGAATGTCCTTACTCGAGATTAACACACTGTATCATGTGTGCCAGAATTACTTTACTGTTAGAAGACAGCATTGGAAATATCTCCTAATTGCTTTTGCTGTGCATGTCCCTGATCACAAATGCTACAGAACTCGCACTATGCATAGTTTTTACAAGAATCTGCTGTAACAGTCTTTCACTTGAGGTTCGTCTGAATAAAACGATAATCAGTTTTTGTCCTATGGAATAACGAAAACAAAAAAAGTTCAAAATTATGAACCAGAACTTCATGTGGAGAGGATTGCCTGTGGCGGGTCAAAAGGCATTCTAGTGCAAGAGCAAAGTGATTGTGTTGCTTGCGTCCTGTACACGCGAATGAGGTTGTCATTTGTCATTTGTTCCCAAATATAGAAGCAAATTTACCTGCCGACATTTTGCCAGTCGAACTATTGAGCATGTGAATGGTATTGTTGCAGTAACTAGCTTTCAGTCTAATCGAATGGGAGAGATCTTTTAGGTGGATTCATCTCATGACCAAATGACTAATTTTATTTACGTTAGTTATCGAGTTCTGAGAATAACAGCTGATAACTCGTTAGCATATAAAAATGAAAGAAAGATGGAAAGAACCAACAGAAAAAAAAGGGCTGATGATTTACTGGTGATTTGTCCCCGTAATACCTTGCATCAATAGGTGCAGTTGGAAATCTATGCGGGTCGGCTTTCAAACAAAGATTTCAGGCACTCCTTGAGATTAAGCTCCTGTTGGAGTTGCTATAAATTCTCTAATTCCTTTTTATTAGAATATGTTTTGAGTTTGAATTTATAAAAGAAATTCGATTTGAGTAGGTTTTCTAGTTTTAACAGGTTTATAATTTGAGTAGTTTCCCAATTTGAATAGGTTTACTACTAGGCGATTTTTTTTATTCTAGATACATATACCATATATATATTTACGGATTAGACGCAAGTTGTGGTTGGTATGAATTTAAGAGAAACTACAGCAAACGCATTTTTGCTCGCCTAGTAACCCATTAGCTTTTCTTTAGTGGTTCACATCAAGGATGGTAATGGCATATCAAAAACATTAAATATTGCCCGCTGTGATACAAATACCATAAACTTCTTTTTCGTGTTACCAATACCTCAAACTTATACAAATGTCAAAAAAATAGCTTTTGTCTACCACCACAAGCCCTAAACTTTGCCCATTGAAATATCGATACCCCAAATTTCTTTTTGTGTCACCGATACCCTAGACTTGAATCCGTGATGGAGGGTATTTTTGATTCCGAAGTTTTGCGGTATGTGGTAGTAGATTGTTGACACCAAAAATCTAATTGCCCAATTAAAATTAATTGTACAAAATTTAGGAGTTAATTTTTTAGCCCCAAAACAAAAATATTTTTTATTTAATTGCATTGCATATAGACATTAGACACATTTGCATTAATTTCACTAATTAGAACATATTTTTATCAAAATAAAAAAAATTTGGATTGGGCCAGGTTGACCCTCCCCTCTCTTTTTTTTTCCCCTAGGGCCCGGTCCTTTCCCCCTCTTTCTTTTTGCCTTTTTCTTTTCACCCGAGCCGGCCCCAGCCCACTTGCCCTCCACGCGAGCCGGGCCCGGCCCATCCCCTCTCTCCCTCTTCCCCCGTTCGGCCCTCTTTCCTCCCCCGTCGCGGTGGCTGATCCACAGTCGAGCACATAGGCGACCGCCGGACGACCAAGCGAATTTTGCGCGGCTAGACTTAAAGAGCAGAGCAGAGATTGAGCAGCCCAGAGGGGACGAGCAGATGGTTGCTGGCCAGTATAAAAGTCGGAGAGAGAGAGAGAGCAAAGAAAGGGAGTCGAGAGAGGATAGGGAGCAAGAAGAAGCCCCAGCCAGCGTTTTCGTTGCACGTGAGCTTCGGCCGACGACCTCCAGCCATCGTTTCAAGCTCCAAACTGGTAAGTCCCTGTCTCGGATCCTGTTTTGCCCTGTTTTTGGGAATGCCGAGTCGGAGCTTGCAGCCGTCCGGCTTGCGCGAGTTCTAGGCCATGCCATCCTTGTTCTTGGTCCAAGTATTCCTCTAGGTGGTGCGTCGTGGTCGCTGGCGTTATTTTGAACCCCAATTTGGGTCGAGAACTCCTCGTGTTAGTCACGCACCCCACTTGTTCGATAAATTGCCTGAATGAGATTTGAAAATTTTGCTCCTTGGCTAGTGGTGCAAGGGCCGGCCGGGGAGCTGTGGCTCTGGGGGTGGCTGTTGGGTGGCTGGGCGAGGCCGAATGGAGGCCAAAAGTGGCCAGCCAAGCCTCAGCCGAAGCTTGAGCGCGAGATGTTGGAGTTGAGACTCAGCCGGCGATGGCAAATGCTGGCCGAGTGGTGGTTGGCCAGGAGGTGGCCTCCTCGGCCTGAGGCGCCGAGGCAGTCGTCGGCAAGTGGCCGGGTGAAAAGCTGGCCGGATGCCGGTTCTCGGCCCATGCCGAGCAGTGCGTGCTTGGGTGCGAGAGCTGGGTCGGACCCGGTTTGTGGGTCTTGGTCAAACCGGGCCGGGCCCTCCTTTTTTTATTTATTTCGGTTGAGCGGTGGACCCACATCGGCGACCCAGGTCAGTCCTGACCAGGTTAGGATTTGGAGATCAGACCCAAGTCCGTTTATTATATAATGAAATAAAATAATATTATTTTAATCGAATGTCAATACCGAACACCTTTTATTTGGGAAATTATCGAAATTACTCATAACCTATATCAACATGATTAGTTAATGCCAGGGACATTGTCAAAGGCCACTATTTTTACCATCAACATGCATGATGCTACATGATTAGTTACTCCATTGGTTCTCTTCCAATATAGTATCTACGGAGTCATGGAGGGGCAACCTAAGTGTTGTCGCCCACAGAAGGCCAATCATTTAAACTTCTTTAGGACTAGTAATACTGCCTAGTCGCCCCAAACTTCTGGCTAATATCTTACGTTTCATGGTAAGATGTGGCCGTCCCTTCTGTGTTTTTACTAACTATTGTCTGCGTCTGATGCGTGCACCGTTCTTGGCCTTAGCTTGGTTCCCTCCTTTGGCTTCTTCACAGCCGAATCTGTGTTCACTTTCTCTGAGCTTTTTTGCTCTGAAATTATCAATCTCTGTCTCTCCAATGGCCGAGATTATGAGCTCCACGTTTGGAAAGGATTGGTCAGCTCTACATGCTGCCTTGTTCACTGATTCAACATGTGCAGATCACGAGCAAAAGTACCTATTTACCATTGAACGGCTGGCCATGCTATCTTCCTGAAGTAGTGCGACTGAAACTACTCCTCTTATCGCTTTTTGCGTGGCTGAATTTAACCGTGACATTCGTGCTAAAACTTAAGACTGGCCTAATGGGACGTGGCTGAATCTATCGAAGGGGATTCGGACTAATTCGGGCCTTACTTTCCTTTTCTGGATTTGTTTAAAGGACAAATATCGTTCTAAAATAAGAAAAATAACGACATATAGCAATTAATTAAAAAAATAATTGTGAATATCCTGTACGTGGATAATATATGCCGTGGACTTTCATTTCTTTTACAACGTATTAACACACGAATTTAGAAATTCTTCCATTTGAAAATTGTAATTTAAAGCAGTCTCTCTTCCCCAAAGTTACAGTAGTCACGGTGCCGGGAAATTTCCAAAATAGAAATTGGAAATAATCAGTTCAAATGTCAGTATTTACGTACAAAATGCTTCCGATCAAAGTTACTTGTACATGTCAAAGGTGGTGTATACTTAACCTTTTAACCGCTTCATGTAGTTTACGAGTGTTCCATGACTTCCAGATGCCCGGACGTTTGAAACTATACTCCTTGGTTATCAGTCCCCTTTGATTTTGATTGCATAAAGATAAGTGTTACTTGACGCACGCCAATAGTCATCTCCATATACTTATGGGTTTTTACTTTTTACAATGGGGGAGTAAATGAGTTTTGACCTTGACAGCTGTGTTCAATTCTCTAGATCATGGATATTTTTTGTTCACGAGTTGAAGTGTGAACAATATTTTGCGGGAAAAGTACCAAAAAAGTCATAAACCTATAGCATTGGTACCAATTCAATAATAAACTTTTCGGTTTGACCAATTATAAGCCTTCAATTGGACCAACTTAGTCCTAAATCTTTTCACATTTGTACCAATTCAATCCATCCGGTTAATTTAGATCGACAATTGCTGATATGGATGCAAACTGTCTTATGTGACACGACCGACACTGACATGGATATTTTTAATAATAATAATAATTTTAATTTTTTTTTAAAAATTCCTTTTTTCCTTTTTCTTTTTTTTTTCCCCCTTTTTTTTCCTTCCTTTTTTTTCCCCTTCTCTTCCCTTTACCCGTGACTGGTACTTGACCCTGACTGGCGACCGGCCATAGGCGAGGGTAGACCTCATCAGCTCTAGTGAGGGCTCGACCCTCGCGGCCCGAGCAAGGGTTGCCCTTAACAAATTTAGTGACAGCTCGACTCTCGTAGCCTGGGTGAGGGTTGCCCTCATTAGATTTGGCAAGGGCCATCCTCGCAACCTTTGGTGAGGGTTGTCCTCGCTAGAGCCGGCGAGGGTGACCCTCGCCTGTGGCTGGTTGCTTGCCATGGCTAAGTATTGACCAAAGGGAAGAGAAGGACAAAAAAGAAAGGAAAAAAAAAGAAAAAAAGGCAAATATTAAAAAAAGTATTAAAATATTATAAAAATATTTAGATCAGCACCAGCAATGTTACATAAAACAGTTGGCGTCAACATCAAGTGATTTTCAACCTAAATTGATCGGATGTATTGAGTTGGTATCAATGTGAAAATGTTTATGATTAAATTGATCAAATTAAAAAGTTTAGGATTAAATTGTTATCAATATAATAGGTTTAAAATTTTTTTGGTACTTTTCCCAACATTTTGCACTAGTGTTGTTGCTGGTAATCCTACGTTTATTTTCTCTTGCAATAAAGATGTTTAAATCATTCTTTTTTACACTTAATGTAAAAATATTTTACGCAATCCTAATAAATTTACTTTTTTATTCGCTTATTTTTATTTTGGCCGATCATTTATTGGTTATTTTCTAATTTAAGAAAATCCTACTCGGTGGGGTAGCAAACCCATCAAGTAAGATCCGCGATTTTCCTAGGGAAAAATAATGTGGGGTAGACAACACAGTTACTCATTGGAGAGTAAAGGAGCCATCACACTCTCATTTTCCAAAAATAAATTTCCCTTCGTCACTTTTTTCACTTTCTTTAATGGGTCATGTTTACCAACTTCTCATTGCTAGTTTTCCTTAGATGAGCATCACTAATGTGTTGTCTATCTAAGTAATCCACCAATCAAAATGTTGATCTGAAAAAAGATGAGGCCCTTCCATTACTACCACGGAATTGGATAGAAACGAGGTTAACACACTGTCCCAAACTTCCTATCCAATCCTAAAGCCAGAAAAAATGTAAGTCCTACGCGTTGCATCAGCTGTTGGCCAATTGAGTTTTAAATGTTTAATTTTAATAAGTAGAGTCCTAGAAGTTTTTGAAAAATGTACAATCATTGCTCTTAAACAAATACATTGATTGACATGACACTTCCTCGTAATAACATAAGCCACGTCGGACCGGATATGATGGCATCAGCCGAGAAAATATTAGGTGGTCTCGGCGCTCCACGTAGGCGTGGTCCCCGACCATTCATGAAGCGCCACGTGGATCCACATGGCTCTGTGGGGCCGACGAAATTTATGCCGCAAAAAATAATACTCTTTCTCTCTCATGAGCCCTGCGCCCTAGCTAGCCCTGCGCCCCCCTCTAGAGCAGGGCTAGCCTAGAGAGGGGGGCGCAGGGCTAGCCTAGCGTGCAGGGCTAATGAGAGAGGGACCACCTCGTGTGATACACTTACGTGGAGCGCCGGGACCACCTAATATTTTCTTGGCATCAGCCAAGATTCCCAAAGATTATGTGAGGTCAACTACAGAAAATGACTTTATTATGTAGCGGCGGTGGATGCAAACCATTAAAGAATGCCGATGACAAATACAATAACACTTTCAAATAAAAAAACCTGTCTCGTACATCACAAAAGATACTGATTTATCAGATGATTCTCTGACTTTCAGATGACGAATTCTTTTAAAATTTCACAAGATATTGCTGAAAATTCGTCATCCATCCCGGTTAGGTTTCATAAAGGTAGAGACATGATTGTTGACCGAGTTGGCAACTTCAAATTATAAATTTATCACTTTTGACGCCGCTTGGCCTGTCACATAAACGGGTCGTGCCGTGCCCTGGCTGGCCTTGCCCTTTTGGGCCGGCCTTATCGACAACATACCAAGCAAACAAGTTGCCAATCACCTAATTCTATTAACAGGTTTTGAAAATTTACCAACAAATTTCAACTACTTACCACTTACGGATAACTAGTCTATTTTACCACTCCGGGGATATAACAATTTAAAGTCGCATATCAAAAGAGTGAGATCCCGTTAAGTAATATATAAATTAATAAACACCCTCAAATGTGACCACTTTGTGTGGTCACTTTGAGTTCCTCTTTTGGCGTGCATATAGTTTTTCTCTTGGCCGATGAATGTAGTTGACCAATGGTTTTCGTGGTGCATTGAAATAATTCGAAAAGAACGGTTGAAGATTGGAAATAACGATGACATAATCCAGATCTAGAGACATTTGCTGTTAAAACCGCTTAGTTTTTAATCCTCATTCTAGCATGCTTCGCCGGGCACGTAACAGGCCAACTAGTTCCTTAAAATATCATGTAAAAAAGATGTGATATTTTAGAAACTAAGCAACATGCTAGTTGAAGAAGATTCTCCTCTATTAAAAGCAAGTCAACGAATTCCATTTTCCGATGAACGCAACAAAAGATTGATACAATACCACGTCTTTCTGTTCCCCAAGAGTCCTATTTATGTCCTCTCCCAGAAAGAAGGCAAGCGTGTCATATGCTTAATGTAAATATGGAAATGTCCTTGGCTTATTCTATTGTTCTCTCCCTTGTTCTGATCACCTTCTTCACTTGTGCATGGAAAGTACTGTGTTTGTTTTGGTTGAAGCCTAAGAAGCTAGAAAGATGTCTGAGACGGCAAGGTCTAAATGGAACCTCTTACAGGCTTTTGTTTCAAGACCTGAGGGACAACATGAGAATGAGCAAGGAAGCCCAATCTCAACCCGTCAGTCCTTTCTCCAACGACATCGCTCCTCGCTTGCTGCCTTTCATTGATCACTCCATCAAGAAATACGGTATGCATGCCATCAAAGTTGAAATACAATTGAACTTTTTAGCCATATGTATCATATCATTGATTAGACAAACTCAATTTCCTGGTATCAAACAATATACAATTTCAACTCACTAGAAGCTGTAAGTTTTAGCTAAAAACCTGCTAAAGAAATATATTTCTGGTGTCTTTTCAGCAATTTAATCGAGATATATTCATGGAAATCAAGTTGACCAAATCCTGCTATAAGTTAGAATTTACAAGATTGAGTATTGCTTTTAGGGCAAAGTCACCTAACATAGGAATGACAGCTATCTAGTAACCGATTGTTAGAAGGCTACTAAAGCTACTTATTTTCTTGTGCAAATCGATATGCTAGATGGGTTTCAACTCTGGTACTCAGAATGTATCTGCTAGTTTAAGCACCTGACATACAAAAATGGGTGATATATGGAATCCGGTAGCCATTTGATGCCTTAATAAATCAAGTCTGTGAAAAATGGTTATTGCAGGGAAGCTTTGCTTTACATGGTTTGGGCCAACGCCTGTATTGAACATCATGGACTCAGACATGTTGAAGGAAATATTTTCACGGATCAATGAATTCGAAAAGCCACATCCCAAGGCCACTGAAGGTCTCTTAGTATCGGGGCTCATCATGGTTGAGGGTGAGAAATGGGTCAAACATAGAAAGATCATCAACCCGGCTTTTCACTATGAGAAGTTGAAGGTATTACTGCTTGCAGCTAATAGTTTTCTGACCAGATGCAACATCCAACGGAACTTAAAGTAATTAATTATAAAAAAAACTTCGTGCATTCAATTCATTTAGCTTTTTAATTGTTGAATGATTACAGTTTGTAGTGAGTGCAACATGTTCAAGTTGCGAGGAGATGATTAGGGGATGGCAGAAGCAGAGTTTGGCTGGTGAAGTGGATGTTTGGCCTGACCTCAAGCATTTGACAGGTGATGTACTCTGTAGAGCTGCTTTCGGTGTTACCTACGACCAAGTCAAGAGCATCCTCCTCCTTCAACAAGAACAAATTGGCCTCACTAACAGGATTTTTCGGTTTGCGTTTATACCCGGGTGGAGGTAAGTTGAGATTGATTTAGCAATAATTTATCTCGAGATCTATAACTGTATCAAAAGCATATGACTAGAAAAAAGAGTAACAAACTTCAGTTTGACTTCCTCAATCCTTATCCATGGAGTCAGTTTCAACTTTCCGATTTTGCAAATCATGTGCCGGTCTCTAAGCATCTTGCCACGTAAGGAACTTAAAAAGTTTCTGAAGACAATTTTCTTATGATTTTGCAAATCATGGATAGTGGCTGGATTGTAATTGCAAGGCAGTAAATAGGGCTTGCTGCAATTTTTTCCTGTCAAAACAATGTTTAGTAAGGCAAATCTTCTATCGAGCTTTTATCGAGATTGCTGTTTTCCAACTTTTAAACTCAATAGAATGGATGAAAATGGTTCAGTGCATTTACGTAGCAAGACACGCATCAACTGTAGAAACTAAATTAACATGTAAAGTATTCATCTTGAAGTTAATTTGTATATAAAAAAATGCAGCCTCTTGCCAACCAAACTGCAGAGAAGGATGAAAGAAATTGACCACAATGTAAAAGGATTGCTGGAAGACATAGTGACCAAAAGAGAGAAGGCAATGAAGGAAGGAGGAGTCGATGATGATGATCTCTTGGGGCTGTTGCTAAAATCAAACATGAAAGAAATTCAAGAGTCTGGGCATCAAAAGGGTATGAGCATAGAGGATGTGATTCAAGAGTGCAAAGGATTCAACTTTGCGGGTCAAGAGACGACTTCTGTTTTGCTTACTTGGACTTTGATCTTGTTGAGCAAGTATCAAAATTGGCAAGACAAAGCAAGAGAGGAAGTCCTGCGAGTTTTCGGCAACAACAAACCCGATTTTGATGGGTTGAGCCGACTAAAAATTGTAAGGACTCTAGTCGCATAGTCTGCCGTTTATGTTGATTTCAAGACATATTATCCTGAATTTCTAAACTCACATCCAATAAATGATGTTCTGCACAAAAAAAAAAAGAAAAAAGAAAGAACAAACAAAAAGGAAAGGCCAAAAAATGATGGAAAAAATTGCAACTACCTGACTTGAAATCTAGTCGATGTGCTTCCGTACGCCTTCCCCCAAACCAAAGGAAAAAAAAGGAATATTTAGGCGATAGTCACTCAAGTTAGGTTCTGCTAGTGATAGAAGTGAGACATATGTATTGTGCCTTCTCGTTCGAAGTTACAACATAGATCACGTGAATGATATTATGTTTGATAATTCTGGTCCACTAGGCAAGGTTTAGATAATTTAATCGTTGCATTCTCAATGTCTTTTTGGACCAAAACAGGCTGACGTCAAATTGATTTATATGCAGGTAAGCATGATACTGAATGAGGTACTCAGGTTATATCCGCCTGCATTTATGATGATGAGAACGGTTCACAAGACAACCAAGTTAGGAGATATGCAAGTACCTCCGGGAGTTGTGCTTCTTGTGCCCGTGATCCTGATCCACCATGATCCAGAGATCTGGGGCGAGGATGCCAAAGAGTTCAATCCGGAGAGATTCTCCGAGGGAGTCTCAAAAGCAACCCAGAACAAGCTCTGCTTTCTCCCTTTCAGTTGGGGTCCAAGAAGTTGCATTGGCCAAAACTTTTCTTTGGTTGAAGCCAAAGTTGCTCTCACCTTAATTTTGCAGAATTTCTCAGTGCGGCTATCTCCTTCTTACAAGCACGCCCCTACTCCTATGCTCACTACTCATCCCCAATATGGAGTCCCCTTGATCTTGACTAAAATCAGATCGAATTCCTCGGTTTATATTTAAGCAGATTTTGTGCTCTTGTTTTCTTCGTGCCGTGCATAGAACGGATTGTTCTGTTTGTTTAGAATAAAGGAAAAGTCTTTTAAACATAATATGCCTTCTTGACTAGAAAAGTGGTTCCTAGTTAACGATACGGATTCATTTTGGAATTCTTCACTCGTCACCAGCATGCTCATGTTGGATTGATCGTGTTAACTGGTTTTTACATACCCAGTTGGTTTCTTCCAAAAGAGTAGTTCCCACAGAAAGTATCGCTTGCCACCTTTAACAAGAGAAATAAATGATATGTCTGATTTTAATTCGAAATACGAATTGTTAACTCTATGTGAAGTCACTTATATGGAAAAAGAGAAAGAACACTGCATGCAAGTACTTGTACTTGACTGAATACAAAGCAACAGTCAACAAGAACACAAGGAAGACCACTTCCCAAAAAGCACATCTTATTTCAAATCGACGTACAAATACTCGGGCATAAAGATTGTCACTCGATGAGTTCGAGAGATCACAACCTTTTTTTTTTTTGGGTCAATAGATCAGAACTTTATTATACCAAGAAATTCCGATTCATGTACTTAATCAAACAATCAATAGACTAAACTTCCAACCATTGATTGTCATCTTCTCATAACATCACTCTTTTCTCTCAGAGATTTTATTGATCCCAGCTGTTGATCCAATGTGATGAAATATGAAAGATAGGTTGTTTGAGTTCATGCAATGAGATTGCCAAAGGCCTCTAGTTTTACCATTAGCCTGCATGATGCTACATGATTAGTTATTCCATTGGATTTTTTATTGTTCGGTCCATTTCTATATTTACAAGTGACCCCTTAATTTATTAGTAAGTTACCAAACGAAATATGATTCTTCCCCCTCAAATCCGACAATAGATCCCCAATTGCTTTTAATTTTTACTAGTGGGTCCATTAGTTAGTAACTTACCAACAAAGTAAAGATTTTATAAGCATTAGTTCCAATAGAATATTACCATTGGGCCGATTCCTTATTTAGTACGGTACCAACAAAAAAATGATTTTATGAACATTAGATCCAATGATACATTACCAATTATTTAAAAACTCTACAAGTGGACTCATTAATCAATTGTTAACTTGCAAGCTCGTTGTAAATTTTACAACTAGCGGTTGTAACTTATATAAAAAAATGAAATATTGTAACACTATAAATTCATAGTAGATTATTAACATTTTTTTGAATTCCCCAGTTTGACCGATTGCAGATTAGGAAATGCTGAGGCACTTCCATTGGTTAACGGTTTTAAATACTTTACCACTACAAATCGATACTTGATTAGTTATAGTTGTTCAAATTTACAAGTCCTTTCGATAATAAGCTATTAAGTGGTGACATACTTTACTAGTAGTATTAGTTCTTGATTGTAACTTACGGCAGTAATAGATATTTTACCACTCCAAACACGTAGATTATCGATATTTTGTGGAAGCGTGACTCTGATAATGCTGTTAGTTTCTGGTACTGATGTGGATGGTACAAGAATATATAGTTTCTTTAGTTTTTAAGGATGGATTTTACAATCGAAGCTCTCTATATAAGAGAATTTTTCTTGTTCTTTTAACCTTGGCCACTACTTTTCCTTCAACTCTAGAACTTCGTAGACACCACTAACTTATAGTGCCATCAGATTTTTGTAGAATGGATGTCTTTAGGATAAGGATATCATGAACGTCATAACTTTTATGCGACCCTTACTTAAGTGCCATAACTTTTTTTCGATCACTTTAGTACCATAACTTCTAAAATAAACATTCACTTAAGTGTCATAACTTTCAATTGATTACTCGAGTGCCATAATTTTTCAGTAATTGTGATTGAAAAAAAGTTAAAGCACTCAAGTGAGTGCCGTGCGAAAGTTACGACACTTGTGGTGTTCTTTTTCCGATATCTCTAGATATTCTAGAATTCTTGAAAAAGGATAAAAAATATTAACAATTTTTTAATTTTTTTTTAATTTATGCCTACATAGAAATTTGTTCTGTCCATGGTAAACTTGAATAACTAATAGTAAATATAAACAATCGTTGGTAAGTAAAAACTGATTGGCAATTTAGTAGTCTGGTCAACTGTTAGTCAAGAAGGGTCGAAGACAGGAAATAAAAATGTCCTACTCTACATTAAAATTATCCTAGAGTCCTCAAGAGTTCTATTTATATCCTCTCGCAGAAGAAAGACAAGCGTGTCAAGTGGTTAACGCAGAATATGGAAATGTCCTTGGCTTTTTCAATTGTTCCCTCTGTTGTTCTGATCGCCTTCTTCGCTTGTGCATGGAAATTACTGGATTTGTTATGGTTGAAGCCGAAGAAGCTAGAAAGATGTCTAAGACGGCAAGGTCTGAATGGAACTCCTTTCAGGCTTTTGTTTAAGGGTTAATATCACAAAAAACCCTAAACTGATACACTTGTGACAAATTTATCCCAAACTATTTTTTTGACTACAAAAAATACTAAACTGGTACACCTGTGACAATTTTACCCCGAAGTATTTTTTTGACCACCAAAAACTCCAAACTGGTGCACCTGCGACAATTTTACCCCAACCTAATTTTTTAATAATATTTTTTTTATTTTTTATTTTTATTTTTTCATTTCATTTCTTTTCTTTTTCCTTTCCTTTTCTTTTTTTTTTTCCTTCATCTTCTTTATCTTCAACTTATGGCCAGTCGCCAGTCCGGCGATCGGCCAGAGGCGTGGGGGTCGGCCCTAGCAGCAGTTGGCAAGGTCCACCTCGCTGTTGTTGGGCGAGGCCGACCTTGCCAACAATTGGCGAGGCCGACCTTGCCAACAATTGGCGAGGTCGGCCTTGTCCACCCCTGGCGAGGTTCGACCTCGCCAGTTGCTGGCGAGGGGTTGTCCTCGCTAGAGATGGCGAAATCCCAACCGTTCCATCCGGCGATTGCGAAGTTGCATCGCTCAAAGCGCGAAGCGTTTCTCTCTTGATTTTCCCTTCCCCGATAGGAGGACCGGAGCCATGGCCGGCGTTCTCTCTCAAGTGCGGCTACTGCGGCACCCTCTTGAAGTCTGTGGAGGAAGCTCCAGGGCATGCCGAGCTCACCTCTCACTCCAACTTCTCCTAGTCCACCGAGGCCGTCTTTAATCTCGTCTGCAGCTCCTGCGGGAAGCCTTGCCGATCCAAGACGGTATGCTGAATCCCTGCCTTTTGTGGCGTTTTGATATGTTGTGCTGGCCATCGATTTGGTTTCTGAGCGATGGCAAGGTTGGCCTCGCCAACAACCGGCGGGGCCGAGCCTCGCTAGTGACAGTGAGGACGACCCCTCGCCAGCAACTGGCGAGGTCGAACCTTGCCAGGGGTGGGTAAGGCTGACCTCGCCATTTGCCGGCGAGGTTGGCCTCGCCCAACAACAGCGAAGTTGGCCTCGCCAGCGGTCGGCGGGGCCGACCTCATCGGCTCCCGTCTTTGGCCGGTCGCCGGAGGTTGAAGATAAAGAAAATGAAGGGAAAAAAAAGGAAAGGAAAAAGAAAATAAAATAAAAAATAAAAAAACTTGAAAAAATAAAAAAATAATATTAAAAAATTAGGTCGGGGTAAAATTGTCGCAGGTGTACTAGTTATGGATTTTTGGTGGTCAAAAAAATAGTTCGGGGTAAAATTGTCACAGGTGTACCAGTTTGGAGTTTTTTGTGGCATAAAAAATAGTTTAGGATAAATTTGTCACAAGTATACTAGTTTAGAGTTTTTCGTAGTATTAAACCTTTGTTTAAAGACCTGAGAGACATTATTAGAATGACCAAGTAAACTCAATCTCAATTCATTACTCCTTACAGGCTTTTGTTTGCCGTTTTGTATTGATTTCAAGACATATATTCCTTAATTTCAAAACTCAAATCAAATTAACAGGTTTCTGCCAAAATAAAGATGAAACGAGAAACACAAATGAAGGAAACTGCGACCTAGTTGAATACAGAACTTTTCGAAGAAGAAATTTATTGACATTAAACTTTATCGACTACTTACAATTATTGCAGGACATTCTTACATTGCATTTTAATTCAGGAAAGAAAACAAAAGAAACATGAGAAATAGAAAGAAAGATAGAAAGAACACAAACTTGATTCGAGTCCAGTTTCTTCTCTGCAAGCTTTCCTTTGGTTTTCCATAATCATCTTCTCTGTCTCTCCCTCTGACCCTGGATCTATAGAGCTGGTTTCTCGGTATGCCTTACACAAACACAACCAAAGGCCTTTTCCAATGCCCTTCTTCTTTTCGGATATTTGTGTTTTTTTGTGTTAGATTAAGAGGAGACCTTGGAAACGTCTTTGCTGGATTATTTCCAATTGCCTAGTGGACCAGATTTATCAAACTCAATTGAGCAGATGCTGTAACGAAACACGGACAGTCCGTACTTGCGTCTTCTTTTAGGTCTTATGCAAACCTTCCGTTTTCTGATCACTTCAGCCTAGATGATTTATCGAGTGCAATTGTCCAGTGATCTAGTCTAGAGTCCTTGGACCATTGTATAGTTCAGAGGGAAGCTGTTCGACATGAACAATATTGGGGATACCCAGTTCACTACCATCTGTTTCCTATTCCTCTTCTCATTCCCTTCGCCATATTGTTTCTGGCAACTCAGCGGATTTCATGCTGCTGTCTCTGCCGACCTGCTTTTGAGTCTTTGTTGCTAGGTTTTGTATCAAATTATTTCTTCAAACCACAGAATAAAATGAGGGTTATAGACCTTACTAAGAAATGTTATATGAACTTGTCAGAGATTTAGCTACCAGACCAGCAAAAAACTACTCAAGTGATCAATTTTTATTTAGATCTCCAAATTCAGTAGGAGAACCGCATGACCTACATAGCTTTAGTCGTTTCCATCGTAGTTTAAAAGGTTGATAAGCAATGGAAGGATGTGTCGTAGGGAAAGCATTTTTTTGTGAAGCGCTCGAAAGCTCAAATGCGCCTAGAATAGATGTATTTGGAGCAAAAACAAAGATTACTGTCTTTTGGCCTAAAGAATTAAGGATCTCGGTGTCCGACTGACGTGAGTTTTGTACTTGCAGGCTCAAGATTTTAGGCAGCAGGGGAACCAAATGAGAAGGAAGTTGTGGCTGCGCAACTTGAAAATAAAGCTGATAGTTCTCCGCTCCATTGTTACTCTGATTCTGATCAAAGTTTTGACTATTTGTCATGGCTTCAAGTGTTAATGGAGCGACGCTACTCTGATATTCTATAAATCCTCCGTAAGTTTAAGGTTTCTTTTTATATTGTTGACACAAGATTTTTAGCCAATACATCATACAAAAAGGTAAAAAATTGAGATTAAGGTTTTTTTATCGCGACAAGGCCCATTTCTCATCCAAAAAGAGTCGTTTCTGTTTTTTTAGTCAAATTTCAAGTTCCATCATACTTTGTTTAAGTCAAACATTGATTTGGCCAATAATCTTGAAAAGTGTTAAGAGTTGACTTTTTGGTCAAATTACTGAAGTTAACCACTGGTCAAAATTTTCAAAACAATTGAAAAATGGAAAAACCTCTAAATCAACTCATTTTTCCCTTAGGATGCGTTTGTTTCACGAAAAATGTACAATTTCTGGAAATACTTTATAGAAACTGTCACGCCCCGAACCCCGGTCGAGCCCGCGACATCCCGCCTCTGGTCGAATAGAGTGCGACGTCCCAGGAATAACGTCGCCGACCCAACGATCCATCAGAGTTAAATCGCGGCGGAAGCAACCAAAAATCCCGGACAATAAAATTTGAGAACACCAGGAAGGAACAAATCGACAAACCACCAAGCATATATTACACTTCCAAATATTTACATCATCCGCCAATACAAACCACAAAATAATTTATAAGCACACCGAACTATAAACTCCAAAACACCAAAATATCAAGATCAACTCTCTAGGTCAGCACTATCCAAAAATAGGGCGCATCCTCCTCCCAGAACTATCCCCTACGCCCTCTCGAAGGCGTCCACTCTGACTCACTGTCCTCGGCATCACCACCTGAATCCTCCGCAGCTATTTGCTCACCTGACGACTCCGAGTCGACCTCAATCTCGACATTCAGGCGGGGGCTCTGAAATGGTTTGGTTGAAACAACCATGAGATCACATCTCAATAAGTCACAACCTAAGCCCCACCTAGGCTATCACGTAATTCCAAACACATCCAAACGCGCAACCAAACAACCACACAACCAGCAATCAAACATTCACACATACCTGGACTCTCTGCATACGCACCATGCACGTTAGCCCACAATCCCAACATACAATTCTTGCACACATGCCATCACACACTTTCCACATATCAATACACACGCCAATCATACCACAGCAATACATCACAGCTGCGCGCGTGCCTCGATTATAAAGCAAAACCCACTTGGGCACGTCCCATACCATGCCTAGCAGATTTTACCCCATAATCGCGCACCGCATCACGCGATACAAACACACTCGCACACTGACTCACACCATGCATCACTTTCACAATCCTCACATGTCAAGCCAAATCCCGCTTGTTCTCAACCTTTCCACCACTACCGCGCCCGCGTAAAACGCATCAGGCCAACGGTCTTCTGACCTCGTCAGGCATCGACACCCCGTCGGGCCGGGCATCGTCACCTCGTCAGGGACGGCATCGTCCCGCGTAAACGAACACGCCTCAGGACGGAATCCTACACACACTTTCCTTCTACCGCGCCCGCGTAAAACGCATCAGTCCAACGGTCTTCTGACCACGTCAGGCATCGTCACCCCGTCGGGCCGGGCATCGTCACCTCGTCAGGGACGGCATCGTCCCGCGTAAACGAACACGCCTCAGGACGGACCTTACCCCGCGTAAACGAACACGCCTCAGGGTATCACTTTTCTCATCAATCCTACATTCTCGTACCTTCATTCCACACTCTCCACACGTACCACATGGCCACACATACACACGGTCACACACAATTTCACATCTCGCACACACTTTTCACAATTACCCATCCTCATCACGCGAACACCACACAAACACCCAAGCTTGGCACGCGAACTCAATGCGCAATCACGCCACCACACCTCACAGCCATACAATCACATATACGAGCTCATTCAAGCATCAAACTACCCGTCAAAATGCCACGATAACACCGAATAATTCTCGAGAGAGAGAAAAACCTAGAATATGTAAAATCGGGTCTAAACTGGGCAGTTGCGCAGTGATAGAAATCCATTTGAAATAAATAGTAAACGAACTCCAAAAATTCTAAATTTTGGATATGTCATAAAAAACATCTTGATCAACATTTCTTATGAAGAACACGAAATCCGGTTCGATCTGCAACCATGCCTTTTTGTCCCTCGAAGTCAGACCAAAATCAGTTCGCTCAAACAGACCGTTTTGTCCTCAAAATACATTTATTTCAACACACAAATCACCTTGAAAAGCTTTGAAATTTTTATATGTTATAGCCACGAATGTTCCCAACAACTTTTGTGAAGGAAGTATTTTGAAAATAGTCCTGGAAAAATTTATAAAAATTCGAACAGACCCGAAGGTCGGGTGAACAGTAAATCAGCAGACCCATTTCGGTCCAAAGATGGACTTCCGAATGGCCTCAAATGATTTCCAAAAATTCCCAAATTAAATTATGTTATACATAAAGATATTGGGAACAACTTTCATGAAGAAAACTTTCTCAAATTATGCCCACAAAAGTCTCTACAAAAATAGCAAATCGAAGACACACAGTAACCGCAAATCCGCGATTCAAACCAAACTTCACAGATTCAACCAAAACTCATTCCCGACATCTAATCCAACCCGCAACAGCTACGAACAGTCATGATCAGCCATCAACAACCACGATCAACCACCAAAAACCATTATCGACACCTTAATCGACCTCTAAATCCCATAAACCACACCCGAACGAGTCCGAAAATACCCGACGTCCTAAATAGGGATTAGATCGCAACTTACCGGACTCTAGGCTAACTCGGCTAGAGAGGGAAGGTGGAATGGCTGGCCGGCGGCTCACGGCGGCGGCAACGGCGAGCGGCGACGCTCCGGCTTAGCTTGGCTTCTCATGGCCAAAGGAAAAAAGAAAATGAAGAAGAAGAAGAAGAGGAGTGGCGTGGAAGAAGGGGGGGGGGTTGCACGGTTGAAATGAAAAATGGGGGAGAGAGAATGGGAGGAGAGAGAGAGAAAGAGTAATAATAACTTTGACCAACTTTCCAAATTCCAATTTTGCCCCTCCTTACTTGGCCAATATTCTCCTAAGCCAAAATATCCAAGGGTATTTTGGTCCAATATTTTGGGGCTGATATTTATCCACAATTAAATCCCCAAATTCAATTTCCAAAATCCCAAAAATTCGGAATACCCAAAAATAGGCCTAGGGGCAAAATCGTAATTTTCCGGTCCCGGGCTGAATTTCCATTTTTCGACCATACCAATCCCAAATATCATTGGCCACACTAAAATGACGTCATCCTCGTAAAAATAGTCATGCACGATCCCGAAAATCGACATCCAAGTCCGGATCCAATTTCACGATCAAAATCGCCCAATCTCAATTTTAGGGTCTCTCACTAACGGGCGGCTGTTTAGGGATTACGCGTATCGACCTAGGGTTATTCGAGTCATGGCGACCTCGATCGTCACCGAAGGTCGACTCATGATCAAATTCTTAGGTCCACGTACATTTCCCTAGGTAGCCATTCCCTAAAGGTTAGTATCCCGAGAATGATCAGTTCCGGGCGAGACTTACTAAAATGAAATGAGAAATAACATCTATTTCATTGATTCCGGAAATAGGTCGAAATTCAGGATGTTACAACTCTTCCCCCCTTATAAAAATTTCGTCCTCGAAATTTACAACTCAACCAATTCCTCAAACAAGTGGGGGTATTGACGTCGCATGGCCTCTTCACTTTCCCAAGTCATACTTTTTGTCCCGTGATATTTCCACACAATCTTAACCATCGGGATCGTCTTGCTCCTCAAAACTCGTCTTTCCGATCCTTGGCAAGGGATACTTACCTATTACTGCCCTCTGTATAACTAGCCAGTCCATACCCACTATTACATCCAAATCCTACATCTCTAGAACTGCTAATCAGTTCTTTCCTTCCCATTACTAGTTACAATCTTGCAATTCGGGTACCCCAACGAAACTAAAATCTTGTCAATCAAAGAAGCCATAACATGCCACAATTATAACATATAATATTCCTACTTGGACAAGGTCTAGTCCCATGTCTTCTACCACACAACTGGCATACATCATCGTGATAATGATTCGACTTTCCAATATCCCTTCTAACGGAAGGAACAAATGCTGATCCTCCGTCATCGGTCTCTTCCCAAGATTCCGATTGTCTCTCGCCGAAACGTATTCCGACCCAGAAGCAGCGTCTCTATCCGCTAAATCCCGCTCAATTGCTTGAGCCCGATCATAGATCTCATTATAGTCTCTCAGATTTAGCGAAATCATCTGACTACAGAGGTTCGGTTTCAAACCATCTTGGAACCTCCGAGCTCCATCTCATGGATTCTCCACCATCCTAGGGGCAAACTTAGATAACTTCGTGAACTTAGCCTCATACTAGTCCACTGTCCTTTGCCCTTGACAACGCCCCCATAAACTCCACCAACTCCTGTTCCCTAGCACTCTCAGAAAAATACTTATTATTGAAAGTCTCCACAAACATCGCTTAAGTCTGGGTGGTACCAGCTGGGAATACTCTTCTTCTGGTGGCTTTCCACTAATCATTCGCATTCCCCTGAAGCTGATACACCACCAACATCACTTTCTCCTCATCCGTACATCCTAGTACATCAAAAGCCTTTTCCAACTCCTCTACCCAAAGTGACGCAGCCACCAAATCACCTCCACCATCAAACTTAGGGGGCTTTAACTTCAGAAACTGTTCAACCAGCTGATGCATTAGTCGATTCGCATTTACATGCCCCCGATTTCCATTGTTGCCATTGAGGGCAACAGCCACAGCGGCCTTAACTGCTTGGGCGATAATGGCATCTCGTTCCTGAGTCTGCCTGCCCATCAAAACCCCAACCTCCTCGAGGGCCCTTATAACTCCATCCATTCGAGGATCCGCTGCAGCCATAACATCAACTCTGGGATCTACTGCAGCTCCAACGTCAACTTTAGGGTTTTCTATAGGTCTAGCCTCAACTCCGGGGTTCTCTGCAGACCTAACATCAATTCCAAGATTCTCTATCGCTCTGACTCGTGCACCACCTCGACCTCTGGCTCTTCTGCCTGTACCCTTTCAAGCACCTCTTCCCTGGCTGCTCATCGTCCCAGCTTTCTATCACTCTCCTATCTGCTATAATTCCATCCAGGAATTTAAAGACTTAGGTCAACTAACCCAGTCTAGTCCTAGGCAGTGAGTTGACACAGTAATCCACTTAGCAGGCAATCAATCACACAGCACCAAACCACATCAAAAGGATTCGTGCACTTACCTCAGGTCCAGACGTACCTGCATTCCAATAAAACACCCAATTCACTCAACAATCACAACAATCTGGAAATACATGTAGCCCTAGACACACTATAGCTCACTAAGGTCTCCCTAACTAACTACAGCTATCCTGGGTCTCCACTCCTTATCACTCCAAGCTTCGATCGACTTAAATCGAGCTGTCCTTGCTTTGATACCAATTCAAACTGGGATGTCACGCCCCGAACCTCGGTCGAGCCCGCGACATCCCGCCTCTGGTCGAATAGAGTGCGACGTCCCAGGAATAACGTCGCCGACCCAACGATCCATCAGAGTTAAATCGCGGCGGAAGCAACCAAAAATCCCGGACAATAAAATTTGAGAACACCAGGAAGGAACAAATCGACAAACCACCAAGCATATATTACACTTCCAAATATTTACATCATCCGCCAATACAAACCACAAAATAATTTATAAGCACACCGAACTATAAACTCCAAAACACCAAAATATCAAGATCAACTCTCTAGGTCAGCACTATCCAAAAATAGGGCGCATCCTCCTCCCAGAACTATCCCCTACGCCCTCTCGAAGGCGTCCACTCTGACTCACTGTCCTCGGCATCACCACCTGAATCCTCCGCAGCTATTTGCTCACCTGACGACTCCGAGTCGACCTCAATCTCGACATTCAGGCGGGGGCTCTGAAATGGTTTGGTTGAAACAACCATGAGATCACATCTCAATAAGTCACAACCTAAGCCCCACCTAGGCTATCACGTAATTCCAAACACATCCAAACGCGCAACCAAACAACCACACAACCAGCAATCAAACATTCACACATACCTGGACTCTCTGCATACGCACCATGCACGTTAGCCCACAATCCCAACATACAATTCTTGCACACATGCCATCACACACTTTCCACATATCAATACACACGCCAATCATACCACAGCAATACATCACAGCTGCGCGCGTGCCTCGATTATAAAGCAAAACCCACTTGGGCACGTCCCATACCATGCCTAGCAGATTTTACCCCATAATCGCGCACCGCATCACGCGATACAAACACACTCGCACACTGACTCACACCATGCATCACTTTCACAATCCTCACATGTCAAGCCAAATCCCGCTTGTTCTCAACCTTTCCACCACTACCGCGCCCGCGTAAAACGCATCAGGCCAACGGTCTTCTGACCTCGTCAGGCATCGACACCCCGTCGGGCCGGGCATCGTCACCTCGTCAGGGACGGCATCGTCCCGCGTAAACGAACACGCCTCAGGACGGAATCCTACACACACTTTCCTTCTACCGCGCCCGCGTAAAACGCATCAGTCCAACGGTCTTCTGACCACGTCAGGCATCGTCACCCCGTCGGGCCGGGCATCGTCACCTCGTCAGGGACGGCATCGTCCCGCGTAAACGAACACGCCTCAGGACGGACCTTACCCCGCGTAAACGAACACGCCTCAGGGTATCACTTTTCTCATCAATCCTACATTCTCGTACCTTCATTCCACACTCTCCACACGTACCACATGGCCACACATACACACGGTCACACACAATTTCACATCTCGCACACACTTTTCACAATTACCCATCCTCATCACGCGAACACCACACAAACACCCAAGCTTGGCACGCGAACTCAATGCGCAATCACGCCACCACACCTCACAGCCATACAATCACATATACGAGCTCATTCAAGCATCAAACTACCCGTCAAAATGCCACGATAACACCGAATAATTCTCGAGAGAGAGAAAAACCTAGAATATGTAAAATCGGGTCTAAACTGGGCAGTTGCGCAGTGATAGAAATCCATTTGAAATAAATAGTAAACGAACTCCAAAAATTCTAAATTTTGGATATGTCATAAAAAACATCTTGATCAACATTTCTTATGAAGAACACGAAATCCGGTTCGATCTGCAACCATGCCTTTTTGTCCCTCGAAGTCAGACCAAAATCAGTTCGCTCAAACAGACCGTTTTGTCCTCAAAATACATTTATTTCAACACACAAATCACCTTGAAAAGCTTTGAAATTTTTATATGTTATAGCCACGAATGTTCCCAACAACTTTTGTGAAGGAAGTATTTTGAAAATAGTCCTGGAAAAATTTATAAAAATTCGAACAGACCCGAAGGTCGGGTGAACAGTAAATCAGCAGACCCATTTCGGTCCAAAGATGGACTTCCGAATGGCCTCAAATGATTTCCAAAAATTCCCAAATTAAATTATGTTATACATAAAGATATTGGGAACAACTTTCATGAAGAAAACTTTCTCAAATTATGCCCACAAAAGTCTCTACAAAAATAGCAAATCGAAGACACACAGTAACCGCAAATCCGCGATTCAAACCAAACTTCACAGATTCAACCAAAACTCATTCCCGACATCTAATCCAACCCGCAACAGCTACGAACAGTCATGATCAGCCATCAACAACCACGATCAACCACCAAAAACCATTATCGACACCTTAATCGACCTCTAAATCCCATAAACCACACCCGAACGAGTCCGAAAATACCCGACGTCCTAAATAGGGATTAGATCGCAACTTACCGGACTCTAGGCTAACTCGGCTAGAGAGGGAAGGTGGAATGGCTGGCCGGCGGCTCACGGCGGCGGCAACGGCGAGCGGCGACGCTCCGGCTTAGCTTGGCTTCTCATGGCCAAAGGAAAAAAGAAAATGAAGAAGAAGAAGAAGAGGAGTGGCGTGGAAGAAGGGGGGGGGGTTGCACGGTTGAAATGAAAAATGGGGGAGAGAGAATGGGAGGAGAGAGAGAGAAAGAGTAATAATAACTTTGACCAACTTTCCAAATTCCAATTTTGCCCCTCCTTACTTGGCCAATATTCTCCTAAGCCAAAATATCCAAGGGTATTTTGGTCCAATATTTTGGGGCTGATATTTATCCACAATTAAATCCCCAAATTCAATTTCCAAAATCCCAAAAATTCGGAATACCCAAAAATAGGCCTAGGGGCAAAATCGTAATTTTCCGGTCCCGGGCTGAATTTCCATTTTTCGACCATACCAATCCCAAATATCATTGGCCACACTAAAATGACGTCATCCTCGTAAAAATAGTCATGCACGATCCCGAAAATCGACATCCAAGTCCGGATCCAATTTCACGATCAAAATCGCCCAATCTCAATTTTAGGGTCTCTCACTAACGGGCGGCTGTTTAGGGATTACGCGTATCGACCTAGGGTTATTCGAGTCATGGCGACCTCGATCGTCACCGAAGGTCGACTCATGATCAAATTCTTAGGTCCACGTACATTTCCCTAGGTAGCCATTCCCTAAAGGTTAGTATCCCGAGAATGATCAGTTCCGGGCGAGACTTACTAAAATGAAATGAGAAATAACATCTATTTCATTGATTCCGGAAATAGGTCGAAATTCAGGATGTTACAGAAACTCATTTTTCAGGAAAATGAGTTCATTTTTCAGGAAAATGAGTTCATTTTCTGGTGTTTGGTTAAAATCTAAAAAAGATTTGGAAAGTATTTTTCGTTGTTTAGTGAGGAAAATCTGATGGTGATATTTATCGAAAATTTTGTTGTTTTAAAATTATTTAAAAATATTTTTAATTTAAAAATATTTTTCTTCTTTTTTTCTTTTTCCTTCTTCTTCCTCCCATCCACCTCTCCACCTCACCTGCCACTCCTTCCTCCTCTCCACCAGCACCACCACAACCATCTCCGATGACCTCACCTCCCTCTATGCCGACTCTGTCCACCTCAGCCGCCTCGTCCTCGACCTCGGGTGAGCTCGAGCTCGCCAGGATCTAGCGAGGCCTCGGGCGAGCTTGCCTCGCTAGATTGACCTCAAGCTCGAGCTGAGGCCTACGAGCTCACAGCTCACCGGCCTCAATGAAGCTGAGGCTCGCTTGGATCGGTTGAGCTTTGAGCTCGCTGACTTGTGTCTTGGCCGGTAGTCGAGGCGACATGGCTGGCGGAGGAAGAAGGAGGAAGGAAAAGAAAGAAAAGAGAAACGAAAAAGAAAGAAGGAAAAAGAATAGAAAAGAAAATGAAAAGAGAAGAAAAGATTAAAAATAAAAAAAATTCGATATCTTAAAAATAAAAATAATTAAACATTCAATTTTTTTTAAAATTATAAAAATAATTTCATTAATCAAGGACCCACGCATGGTCTTTGTGAGCTAGACTAGAGCGAGAGCATCGGGGATTGAGCATGGCTTTTGTGGAGCCAAGTTTGGGTGTCCGAGCAACAGGTATGGGCATGAGGGGTTCGGGCTCAGCCTTGATGGTCCCGGGCAGGGGCTGGTGAGCTCGGCCTCACTGGCCTATGCTTGTGGCCGGTCACCGGCCTCGGTGGTCAGTGACTAGCAGAGGGAGGAAGAAGGAAAAAGATAAAGAAAGAAAAGAAAAGAAAAAAATTAAAAAAATTCAAGATGAGCAATTTTGAAAAATGTTTTTACCTTCTTAGATTAGGGAATTTACATCCTAAATTTATACATAAATGTTAATATTTAAATGAATACATGTAGTTTATGAACTTTAGGATAATTAATTGTATAATAATTGGAGAGTCAGAATATTTAAATATTAAAGCTCGCATTTATCTAACAGCTTAAATTTTCAGATTTGGTAGTGATTCCACAAAATCTCACGCTAGATATTATTTTGATACAGAAAAATTGCAGTGAGACCTACATTCTATCTTGCAATGGCAATCCAACCACTATCCATGATTTGCAAAATCATTAATTATTGTCTTCACAGACGTTTCAAGTTCGTTGTATGGCAAGATGCTTAAAGATCGGCACATGATTTGCAGAATCATAAGAAATGTGGAAGGTTGCAACTGAAGTTTGTTATTCTTTTGTCTTGTTAAATGCTTTTGTAGCAGTTAAAGATCTCGGATAAATTGAACCAAATTAATCTCGACTTACCTCCACCTGGGCATAAAGACGAATTGACCAATTTCGTAAGCGAGGTCATTTTGTTTTTTTGAAGGGGGAGGATGCTCTTTGCTCGGTCGTAGGTACCACCTAAAGCAGCTCTATAGAATACATCACCGGTCAAAATTTGAAGGTGAGGCCACACATCATTTTCGCTAGTCAAACTTTGCTTCTCCCATCTGCTAATCATCTCCTCACAACTGGAACATGTTGCAGTCACTATGTGCTGTAATTTTCAACAATCAAAAAGCTAATAGATTGAATGTAGGTAGTTTTTGTTATTAGGTTTCCATGGACTCCGAATGTCGGGTTCGGTTACCTTGAAATATGATGGGATTATTAATTATTTTAAGTTTCGTTAGATGTTGCATCTGGTCATGAATCTTTTAGCACCAAGCAGTAAAACTGTCAACTTTTCATAATGAAAAGTCGGGTTGCTGATCTTTCTGTATTTGGCCCATTTCTCATCCTCAATATTCACGAGCCCCAATAGTTAGAGATCTCCAATGGCCTTAGGATACGGCTCTTCAAACTCATTTATCCGTGAAAGAATTTCCTTCAACATGTCTGAGTCCATAATGTTCAGTGCAGGCGTTGGCCCTAACCATGTAAAGCAAAGCTTCTTTACGATAACCATTTTCTATAGACATCATTTATTAAGGCGTCAAATGGCTACCGGATTCCATATACAATCTATTTGTGAACAATCCGGCGCTTAAACTGGCAGATAAATTTTAGGTACCCAACTTGAAACACTTTTAACTGATCGATTTGTATAAGAAAATAAGCAGTTTTAGTAGTCTTCCGACGGTCGCTGACCACATAGTTGTCTTAGTGTGTCATGTGACTTTGCCCTTAAAAGCAACGCTCAGTGTCGTAAAATCTGCCTTATAAGGTTTCGGTCGACTTGCTCTCCATGAATATATCTCAATTAAATTTCTGAAAAGACACTAGAAATATGTTTCCTTTAGCAGGTTTTTAGCTAAAAATTACAGCGTCTAGAGTTGAAGTTGTACATTGTTTTTTACCGGGAAATAGAGTTTGTCAAATCAATAATGTTATACCATTGGCGTGAAAAATTCAACTGTATCTCAATTTTGATGACATGCGCACTGTATTTCTCGATGGAGTGATGATAGATCTGATTTTGATTCGAAACACGAATTGTTAACTCTTTGATAAGTCCCTTATATTACAAAGAGAAAGAAAACACTGCGTGCAAGTCCTTGTACCTGACTGAATACAAAGCAACAGAAACACATGGCAGACCACTTCCGGACGTACTTTTTCCTCTTCTGAATGCATCCTACTCAGTATGATTTATTCCTGCCCATGCAATCTTACATATATAAATTTCAAGACAGTTTGGGAGTGAACTGTAGCCCAAATATTTGATGGCCAAAAATGCCAAAAAAGAGCAAGAACTTGTACCCTCAAGACAAAATATGTCCTTCGGACAAATATAAACCAACTTTTCGAATAACCCCAAAAAGAGCACAAAGTTTTGCTTGGGGAACAAAAACATCCATTAGCATTTCCGGCGAACAAGGTTATGTGGCATCTGTTATAGATAAGGACATTGATGTGTACAATGGACATACAAGTTGAGTCAAATCGGCACCATACACTTTTAAATAAAAACGATGATGTTTGAATATAATTTTGGTTTGTTTTTTTTCGATAACTGAGAGAGAAATGTTTAGCCCCATTTACCCAAAAAAAAAAATGTTTAGCCCCATATTAAATTTGCAGATTGGATGGCTAGGATTTTGCCACATGATGAGCAAATCGTGAAGTTTGGTTAGTGTTTCGAGTTTGCATTTTAGGGTTTCAAATGATCATTATCGTAATGAATCAAGCAAATAATCCATTTTAGTTGAAGTGAAATGCTATTGCGTGCGTACAATCATTAGTCACGTAAGATTCCACATAATTATCTTTGGACGGAAAAGCCTAGGTTGATATTTTTGTTACTCGGGCAGAAGACCATGCCTTTTATGGGGGTTATTTCTGTCTTGAGGGTGTAAACTCATTTTCTTTTTATCCTATGGATATTTTCAATTCATGCTTTTCTTTTTTTTCGTTTGAAAAGAAAAAATATTTTTATCTCGAAGTATAAGTAGGTGCTTTTATTTGACATTTGTCCAATATATGAATGACAATGGAATGTAATCCTAATTTTTGAGTGAAGATGCAAGTTCTCGCTGCCAAATTTATTTGGAATTTTTTGATGTGACTATCCAATTATCGTTCGCCCGACGTCCTATGTGTCATACCACAATTTGACACGGACGAAAGATGCTGTTTTTCTTCTGATTGTTCTGATTTGTTTGTTTTTTTTTCTCTCTCTCTCTGTTCTTTCCTTCTTTTCTGCGCTGGGAGCTCCTTTATTGTTCATCATCTTCAAACCTCTCGGTCGCTCGGCCAAAACTCCTTCGCAGCTCAGAATGGGCTTTACTTTGGCTTCGGGAAAATTCAGAGCTTACTTTGCCAGAGCACGCAATGGGCACCCGTGGTTCTAGGCAGAGAGACGGCTTGTTTCGTCGGCCGCTGCTGCCTCCACCGCTGTTGACACGAAAGTAGAAAGCTGTCGCCACATCAACGGTTGCGGCCGCATGCTGAGATTTCACGGCCTTAGCCTTGACGCACAAACGTCCCTCACATAGTCGCCCACACAGAGAGGACCGAACACTGCCTCGCTGTAGATTTGCAACCAATACGGGGAAAAAATCGCATTCTCTGATGAATATCACGTCGTTGTTGAACAACAGGTTGCTATAGCTTTGCCCAGAACATGTAATTTTGTGTACTGGGCATTCTATCCAACGAGTAGAATGCATCGGCTAACTTGAAAAGAAAAGAAACAAACACAAAATCAATGTCATCCACCCATCGATGGCCGCGTTGGTTTGCGCTAAGCTCCTTTCACGAGAGGTCCTGAGTTCAAATTCGCCCATCGGTGATTTAAGTGGGGGGTCGTGGCGGTGGGATGCTGCGCTAGCCCCCCTCGAGGATTAGTCGGGTATCACCGCTGGTTTGAGCCCTAGCTCGCCGGCCACGCGGACATCTCGGTTATAAAAAAAAAAAAAACACAAAATCAACGTCTTCACTCTCTACCATATGATTCGACGAGTAATGCGCACAAGAATCTTGAAGGGAAAATAAAAAAAGCGGAAAAAATTAAGGGTGAGAAGACCGACATGGGGAAGTGCAGTTTTCTCATTGGATATATCGTGTTGGGAAAGGAGGTGGGCATCAGCTAGCGTGAGGAAGTTGGGGGCGCCGTTGGAGTTGTGGGGTCTGAGAATGCGCCTGCAGAGGGCGAGAACGGATTGCCGGCGAAGGGCCCTGGAAGGAGCGGGGCCTGGTGGGCGGTGAGCGACGGCCATTCGAGGGCGTGAGAGATCACGATGTTGAACAAGATCAAGGTGTTCTTCCGCACCATGAACTCTCTCTCCTTCAAGTTGCTCGAGATCGGTACTTTCCCGCGTTGCGTGTTTGTCTTTGCCTAGGGTCAGGGACGTCAGTGACCGCAACATCGCCCGAGCCCTGCGAGCGACGTCTGGCCAACACCGGTGGCTGGGCGCCTCCGTCATCACAACCGCAATCTCCCTTCCGTTGTTCTTGCTTTTTTTTCCTTCTATTTTTCCTATCTTTCAGTCCAAGTCATCATCCCGGCCACCAAAAAAAAAAAAACATATCATGGACAATAAAGTCCTTTCAAAGCCCACGTGGTACTGACGTGGCGGTTAACTTTGCCAACTCTGTTTACTCATCTAATAGAAGGAAAGAAAAGAATCGGAATAGTTTTTTCTATGTTAGATTGCTAGTCATGATATGTCGCACGATTAACGATAACTAGACTACCATGTTAGAAATTCATGTAAGACTTGGCTGGGAGGACTTGATTGTATTTTCACTCAAATATCTTAAATTGTTGATAGACAATCGGTGTGACTAGATTGCCATGTCAGAAAACTTGGGTGACACTTGGTTGGGAAGACTTGATTGCATTTTTACTAAAAGTTTCAGGACTATACTGATTCAATTGAAAGGTTTAGGAATTGTTGATCAATTATCCTAAAGTTCAGAGACTAAACATATTCATTTCCTTAAAATCATATCACTGTAGAATCTCACTTCGAATACCGAGCCCCATGAGTTCAAGAGATAATAAACAATCGGCAAACTAAACTTCCAATCATGATTGTCAATTTCTTGAAATTCAATTATGATTGATATAAAGAATATTTCTCAAAACATCACTCTTTTTGCTCGGAGATTGCATCGACCCAAACTGTCGAATTAATCCAATGAGATGAAAGACGAAAAAGAGGTGGACAAGACATTTAAGTTAATGCTGTGATATGGTCAAAGACCACAATTTTTTCCATTTGACTTGCATGATGCTACATGATTAGTTCACTCGATCGGATTCTCTATTGTTTAGTCTATTGCAATGGTTTTTCTTTGAATATAGACTCTACGGACCCATAGAGGGGCAAGCAAGTGCTGCTCCCCGTTGCCACGAGAATCGCTTTTGCTTTCTTTACCGTAATATGACCAAAAGGGTAATTATTTAAACTTCTTTAGGGATGGTAATACTATCTAGTCCCCCCCAAACTTCTGCCTAATCTCTTAAATTTCATGTTTAGGGATGGTAATACTATCTAGTCCCACCCACCCCCCCAAACTTCAGCCTAGTCTCTTAAATTTCATGTTTAGGGATGGTAATACTATCTAGTCCCCCCCAAACTTCTGCCTAATCTCTTAAATTTCATGTTTAGGGATGGTAATACTATCTAGTCCCCCCCAAACTTCTGCCTAATCTCTTAAATTTCATGTTTAGGGATGGTCATACTATCTACTCTCTGTCTCTCCTACCCCACCCCGCCCCCTCCGCAAAACTTCTGCCAAATTTCTTATATGTCTATGTTAAGATGTGCCCGTTCCTTTCCTTTTATGTTCCTACAAGCTATGATTACTTTTACTTGTCAATAAAATCCTTTTATTCGCTTTTTGTGATTAATGATAAATATGAAATATCTATTTTTAACATAATCATTTCTAATTTACACAAGTAAAAGACTCACAATCTCCGATAAAATTCAGCTTTAATGTACCAATGTTTTAATTTGTTTGTCTTTTCAAAAGATCAAATTTCACATAATAAATCTAAAATACTCTACTTGTAAATTATTTTTAATAAAACTCATGGTTTTCTTAATCGTAATCAAAAAATAAAAATATATCTCATTATTTCACCTTTTATGGAACAAAAGGAGAAATAAACCCTAACAAAGCCAACTTGCTTGCTGCGCCCAGTCAAAGGCTTGATTATGAATTGTCCTGGCCTAAAATTAGAGAAGCCCTAATCTATTTTGAGAGATTTCTTAAGACACCCAAGCAGGCAACGGAAACTTCCAAAAAAGAGAAATCAAAGAGTATTAGTGATTTCATTAATGTCACGTCCCGAACCCTAACGGGCTCGTGACACCCCTTAATGGTCTATCATTTAATGCGACGTCTCAGGCACGTTGCCGACCAACCCAAACATTAGAGGTTAGGCACGCGCGGAAACAAGATGAAACAACCCAGACAATTAATAATGACAAAGGGGTAGCAATAGCACAAATCAATAACATCATAACATTAGAAGATCGTCACTTACAAAATCCAACCTCACATACAAAGGGCTAGTAAGGTTAAAACCACCATCATAAAAAAGGGACAGGTGGCAGGGTAGACTAGCCTAGCTATACAAAAAGGTCCATCAACTCCATGGCTCCTCTCCGGGTCTTGCTCTATCGATTCTTCCTTGGCTCCTAAAATGCTGTGATGGACCATTCATGATCGGGATTGAGGGTCTGAAATGGTTATATAATAACCATGAGAACGAGTCTCAATAAGCAACACCCTAAACTCCATCTAGGCCAATGCGTACCCAGACAAGTCGTACACGCAATCTAACCAACAACATAACGAGCTCACAACATTGTATTTACCTTTGCCATCAGAACGCGTACTAACTCTGCACGTTAGTCAAAACGTGACAAGACAATAATAATAACTTAATAACATATCACAATCAATCAAATGCCAACCACACTGGCACTCAATCAATCCAACCAATTTAATCACACATTTAACCAGCCAATTCAATCACACTCAATTCGCATACGTGGTCAAACATCTTTCTCATGACCCTCGCCACCGTGTCTCAGATCCATTCTCACTGCCCGCGCCACTGTGCCTCAGGCCCAATCTCACAGCCCACGCTACTGCGCCTCAGGCTCAGCCCTTAGATCAAGCTGGGCTCCATCCCGCGTAACCACTCTTCAGGACATTTTTCCCCTTCTAATGACCCGCGTAACCTAACCTCAGGTCTAGTCATGCTTTTCTCGCCACACCCGCGTAATCACGCTTCAGGTTGGTAGCCCTTCGATCAATCCGGGCTTTTCTCATGCACATGCACCACAACACAATTCGCCATTCTCACGAGTCGTACCAATCAAACTCAAGGCATGCTTACCACATCGCAACTCGTCAATCAACATGTCGTACAATTCAAATTCAATCATCATACTTTCACAAATGTCAATTTGACACGCCATCACACTCGATTCAACTCATACTCCCCACATCGGCCTACTGACCCGACATTCAAGTCAGCGCACTCAATTAATCCAAGTCAATCACACATGCCACGCCACGACAATTCAATCATATTATTCATCTCAATCAGTCACTAAATTAGCCACACAATCACCACCACAATAATTCACAAACTGGGCACAATCAATTTAACTAATCCACACCTAAATTAATTCCTAAGGCGGTATTAAATTACATCTTAAACAAGTCTAAACATACCCATAGTACTAAGTGGGAGTTAGGGAGTCACTTACTTCAATTTGGCCCGGGAAAACCCGAATGGGCTCAAAATGACCTAGATGAATAGTAATAGGCGAGGGCGCCACGAGCGCGGGGCTCAGCCACAGGTCAGCACACGGCCCGGCATACAGCCACGGCCTGGGGCAGTCCGGCCACGGCCTGGGCACGCTTGGGCTGGCTGGGTAGCGGGCTAGGCGAGCTTGGCCACGGCCCGGGACACTCGGGCGACTGTGACGATAACGGTGGCTGGGCTGTCCTGGCGAGCACGACGGCTGCAAGTGGCTGGGCAAGGTCGCCTGGGCTGGGTGCTAGCGGACGGAGCAGTGGCGGCGGCCGGAACGGCAGTGCACAGTGGCTGGACAGGGTGGCGCCAGGAGAGTTCCAAAACAGTAGAGGCGTCGGGGAGGAAGGGAAAAGAAAAGGAAAAGGAGGTGGTGGCGGCCAAGGAGGCAGCTGGGCAGCGAAGGTGGCTGAGGGGAGAGGCCGAGTGGCAAAGGCGGAGCGACGGTGGCCGGAACAGCGGCACGCCGTGACGGCGAAGTCTGGAAGCTGAAACAGGGGAAGGGGCCGAGGAAGAAGAAAAACAGGGGAAAGGGTGGCCGCGCGGTGGTCGGAGGTGGCACGGCGACATCGTGGGTGGCTGGGTGACGGAGGACGGGTGTGACATCCCGAATTTCGGCCCATTTTTGGGATTTATAAAACGTGTAATTTGTCAGTATGCTTATAGTAAAATCTCGCCCGGGAGCTGATCACTCCCGGTTATCATTTTAAATTAGAGATTTCGCTAGAATCGCACTCGATCAAATTTGGCCGTTATTTGGACCCCGGACTTGGCAGTCGATTTTCGGGAGTGTCGGAACGAAATAAATTGGACGGTGTCGATATTAATGTGGCCAGTATCAAGATTTTCAGGAATAATGGAAAAAGGGAGAGTTTTGACCAGGTGCGAATTTGGACTAGTAGACCTCCCTCGTTATAGTTTGGTTTAATTAATTTGGCCTTTGTCCCTTTTTATGTGCGAGGCCTATTTTAGATCGGTAGATCATTTTCGATTTTGAATTTGAACCCTCGGTTTGCGTTTAATATAAGAATGATTGTTTTTTTTTTTATATATATATTACTTCTCTCTCTCTCTCTCTCTCTCTCTCTCTCTCTCCTATGTGCGCGCACGTTTCCCCGGCTTGCGTCCCATCCACCCATGCTTGCAGACCTACCCTCTGCTGCTCTCTCTCTCTCTCTCCTCTTTCTTTCTTTTCTCTTTTCTTTTTCTTTTTCTTCTTCTCCTTTGCTGGCTTCTCCCCCGACGCTCCTGCTTCTGGTTTTCCTCTGCCCCTCGCCCGACCAGACCAGCCTAGCCACCGTGCACCGTCCGACCGCCGATTAAGCTTGCCCCAGCCTCGCCGCCGTCGCCTCGACCGAGCCTCGTCGCCGTCGGTCGCCGCGACTGCCCGCCGCCGGCCTGCTCGCGAGGCGCGCGAACAGCAGCTCGATGCTGCGACCGCCGCGATTCAGCGCCGCCCAGCCACCCGGCGGTCTGCCCTCCGTCACCCGGCCACCGTGAAGCCGCCGTGCCACCTCCAGCCGCCGCTCGACCCCCTCTTTCCCCTGATTTTCTCTCTCCCGAAGCCCTCCCCTGTTTAGGGCTTCTAGCGTCGCCGCCGCCGCGTGCCGCCGTTCCGGCCGCCGCCGCTCCGTCTCGACCACCCAGCCGTTCCCCTCAGTCGCCTCTGTCGCCCCGCTGCCCCCTTGGCCGCCACCACCTCTCCTCTCCTCTTCTTCTTCTCCCCCGACGCTTCCCCTGTTCTGGACCTCCTCCCGCCGCACGCCGCCTCGCCCCGCCGCTGCGTGCCGCCGTCCCCGCCGCTCCGATCGCCACCAGTCGCCGCCGTGTCCCACCCCAAGCAGCCGGCAAGCCCCCTCTCCTCCCTTTCTCTCTCTCTCTCCCTCTGTTTGGCCGTGAAAGGCCTTGAACCGGAGGAGCTCCGTTGGCGCCATCACTGTTCCGGCGCGGATCCGCCGCCTCGCCCAGCCGTCCAGCCGCCCCATTTCTCTTTCTCTCTCTGACCGTGTCTCTCTCTCTTTCTCTAGGCCGTGGAATCGTCTAAACCATTGCCTAGGCTCGCGCCGTTCGCCGGAACCGCCGCCGCCGTTACTGTTCCGGCGAGGGGTAGCCGCTGTCCAACCGCCATCGCTGCGTGTTCGGCTCGGTTTGAAGCTTAGGACACCCGGTGAGTTTGACCCTAAACCCCAATTAGGATTATTTGCATTTCTAGACAAGTTTAGGGGTTATTGTGCAAAGGATGACAGGAGTGGATGTCGCGGCTGATTTGGTGAATTGTAGTGACCGTTTGATGAGGTTTCGCGGCTATGTAAGTGCTGAGAGATGGTTGGTCAGGTTTGGGATGGAATAGCCCAAGTTCGGGGAAATTCGAACTGGAAATGTGAACGTTAGTGCGCGTAGTATTTGGTCTTGTGGCGGCCGATTGGATTAGTGTTTTGGGGAGTTTAAATCGAGCCTTTGAAGACATATATGGGCCTAGGAAGACTTGTGTGGGGGCTGTCCACACTAGGGCCGACTGGGGTGAGACGCGATTAAATTGGGGCTTAGTAATGTAATTGGCGAAATTGATGGATAGACTGAGCTAGTGACTGAATTGTCTCTAATTGGTAGTAATTGGGCAATGCCATGACATGTTTATTATGGCTAAGAGCGGAGTGGCTTGGTGGGCCTTGATGGGTCTTGATCGCGCAGGATCATGTGGATCGGCTTGAATTTAGGTGTTTTATGAACTAATTAGGATTTGTTGTAATCCTAGTGGTGGCGCCATGTGCGAAGATTTAATGGCTAGGTTTGATTGGTCATGGCGGGCCTTGGACTTATTGAATTCAAATGGGAGCGAGTGTGTGGAATAAGTGCCGGATTATTTGGGGCGAAAATGGAGTAGATTGAATAGGCCGTTAATGCCTTGATATTGACAAATTTGTGAATAATTGTATCTGGCATCTTGGCGTGAGTAATTGACTTTGGATTCACGGGCATATGAATCGCATGGTCATGCTAGAATTTTGGCTGGGCATATTGAAATGTGAATTGAGCTTATTGCGTGGTAAATTGAATAGTGGCTGTCCGCTTTGGGACTTCGGTGGATTAGAAATCGGCAAGTTGGAAGTTAGACTGGGTGATTGCTGGGTGTGCCCGGTTTGATGGATTATCACTGATTGTTGCTTGTTGAGGCCCAATTGGGGCGTTGCCATGCCACATATTTGTGAGAGCAACTTAAATCAGTGTGTGAATTACATGCCGTAGCTAAATTGAATTGTTAAATTGATTGGGCATGTTGAAATGCGCATCTAATTGCCATTTGATGATCATGTGCTCGTGAGAAATTTGGCATTCATTGTGCATGACATTGTTGATGACCATTACGTCATGGCCTTCGGGTCGATTTAACTGTTGATGACCATTGGGTCATGGCCTTCGGGTCGATTTAACTGTTGATGACCATTGGGTCATGGCCTTCGGGTCGATTTAACTGTTGATGACCATTGGGTCATGGCCTTCGGGTCGATTTAACTGTTGATGACCATTGGGTCATGGCCTTCGGGTCGATTTAACTGTTGATGACCTTTGCGTCATGGCCTTCGGGTCGAAGTAAATTGTGGCCTTCTGGCCGGGCCTACGGGTCGATTTATAGCTGATAAATGCCTAACCTGCAGGGCGGTGATATATATGATTTGGGCCGTGAGCCTATGATTTTATGGTGATTTAATGGTACACTGCTTGGTGTGTTTAATTTGCTTGTCAGGAGGTGCACGTTAGCCTAGTTTAGGTTTAGGGAATTACTCACTGAGATTATTCTCATTGTTGTTTAAATCCCAATTTTTCAGACCCCCAGCCTTGAGGATGGCAGGCGTACCGAAGTGTTCTTGGAAGGAGCCCCCGGCCGGTTGTAGTGGCCTTTAACTGCCTTTGATTAATTGGCATGGGCTGCAAGTGAATATTGTGTCTGGTGCCCAGTATCATTGCCAGTGTAATTATTCGTGCTGGTTGATATATGGCTATCCTTGGTTATGTATATATTATTGTTCGGGTGATTTTGATTTGCTTCCGCATGTGCTTTAAGTCTCTGTATGTGCGTCGGGTCGGCGACGCGTCCTGGGACGTCGCAGTCAAATCGACCTTGGCGAGGGATGTGGCGCGCCGTGGGGTTCGGGGCGTGACATCCCCGTTTGATTTGGTATCAGAGCAAGGTCAGCTCGATCCAATTAGGTCGAAACCTGGAGTGATAAGGAGCGATGACCTTGGGTAGCCAGTAGGGAGACCTTGCATGCTACGTGTACCTCCTGACTGTTTGTGTTGTGATTGACTGGTTGTCGAAATGACCGTAAAGTGCAGGTGCGGCAGGACTCGAGGTAAGTACGCGAATCTCCTTGGTAGAGATGTTGTGCTATTGTGTAAGATCGCATGCTGGTTGTTCGACTGCTGTTATGTTTACCTGCCTAGGACCTTAGACCGGTTTAGCTTGGTTTAGGTCTCTAATCCCTGAATGGGATTATAGCAGGTAAGTGAGTGGTGTGACCGCGTGAGCTTGAGTAGTCGAGGTTGAGGTCGAGGTCGAGGTCGCATAGGTCCACAAACTGGAGTTGCAGAGGATCCCAGAGGGGATGGGATTTTGAAGGCACTTGCAGAAGTTGGAATCATAATGGGACAGTAGGCTTAAAAAGGGGCTACCGCTAGCTGCTAAGGCTGTTGCCGCTACTGTTATCTGTAATCAAGGGATAGGAATTGGGAATCGTCGGATACATCACATGGTGAAACAGTTTCCAAAACTTAAGTAACCCAAGTTGGAGAATATGGTGATTCTGAGGTTGCGACTCTCTAGGTTAAGAATTGGAGAAAGCCTTTGCACTGCTGGAGTGCACGAAGGAAGAAAAGGTGGCCCTAGTGGTGTACCAACTTCAGGGAGTAGCAAATGACTGGTGGGAGGCCACCTGAGGTGAGATTTTCCAGGTAAGCACGATCCCAAATTGGACTACCTTTGATGAGACCTTCAATGGGAAAATACTTCTCTGAGACTGCACGGGAAAGGAAAATGGCAAAGTTTCTAAGGCTCCGTTAGAATCATATAACTGTGGATTAGCATGAGGTTTAGTTTTCAAGGTCGTCTAAGTACGCACTAAGGATGGTCGAGGACCCTGTGGATAGGGAGAGGAGGTTCCGCGATGGATTAAGGCTGGAACTCCGTAGTCAGCTGGTGCTATTGAACTTAAAGGATTTCAACGAACCATACGAGAGGGCTCAGACGGTTGAGTAGGATATGAATGAGATGACTACCACCTCTGGATCATGGTACGTGCCGACTAAGGATAATCGCAATTTTGGTAAGAAGACTATGACTGGGAATAAGCAATTTGTTTCTCCTGTAAGAAAGAAAATTGAAAAGTCGGACTACTATTATAGCGCCGCATGTCGGTCTTGTGGAAAGAGGCACGGGAATGGCCCTCGCCCAAGTGGACTTGGAGTGTGTTTTGGAGATGACCAACATGATCACCAAGTAAGAAACTGCTCGAATTGACAAGCTAGGCCGCCAACGCAACAACAGCAACCACGGGTAGGATATCAAGCGGAAGTTGCCCCCAAAATAACCAGGACCGACTGTAGGCATAAGGAAGGGTATGCGCTATGGCTAGGACAGAAGGGAAAGATTTGTTTTAAGGATCTAAATGCAACGTGTAATGATATATTAGAAGTGATTTTTGAAGTTATAAATCTGAATGGTCATGTGAGACATATAATTGCTCTTGGTGAATAGACGCAATCAGTTTATGGATTTTAGAATTGCTGATGACATCCTTTGGCCAGATTTGGATGAACGAGTTATCGCTTGGAAATTTCGGATTTTGTAAAGAACAAGGGTGACTTGCTTTGGGAGACCGTGGGATTGAAAATTGATGGATTGTGCTTCGTCTTTAAGATATGGAAAGATAATTATTTTGTGATTGAGTTGGCCCTAGAATAGAGTCGATATCTAGAACGCCTTACAGGATGGCATTGTCGAAATGAAGGAATGGAAGGTCTAAATGCAAGAGTATTAGATAAAGGCTTCGTTCGCCCGAGTGCGTCTCCATGGAGAGCGTCGATTTTATTCGCGACGAAAAGGGACGGAATCGTTAAAGTTGCACATTGACTACAAACAGTTGAATCGGGTGGCCATTAAGAATAAGTATCCGTTGTTAAGGATTGATGATCTGTTGGATCAGATGCAAGGGGCGTCGATATTTTCAAAGATCGGACTAAAGGTTGACTATCATCAATTGAGAATTAAGGAGGATGTGCCGAATATGGCATTTAGGACGAGATATGTGTACTGTGAGTGTACGATGATACCATTTGGGCTGACTAATGCCCCTGCTGCTTTCATGGACTTAATGAATCGAGTATTAAAGGAGTTTTTGGATCAGTTCATCATTGTCTTCATATATGGTATCTTGGTGTATTCGAGAAGTTCCGAGGAACATAAGGAACACTTGAAAAAGGTTCTACGGACGTTAATAGAGCACGCACTGTATGCTAAGTTTAGCAAGTGCGAATTTTGGCTGAATCGAGTTGCATTTATCGGACATATAATTTCCGGAGAAGGAATCTCCGTGGATCTAGCCAAGATTGAGGCAGTAATGGATTGGCCGAGACTGACGACAGTTACTTAGGTTCGAAGCTTTCTAAGACTGTCGAGTTATTATCGGAGGTTTGTGGGAAGATTCTCGGCGATAGCCATTCCGCTGACGAAGTTGCTTAAGAAGGAAACAAGGTTTGAATGAACGGAAAAATGCGAAGAAGTTTTCAAGAGCTGAAGCAGAGATTGACGACGGCGCCAGTGTTGACGATTCTCTCAGAACCGGGCGAGTATGAGATTTATAGCGATGCCTCACTCAAAGGATTGGGGTACGTGCTAATGCAACATGGAAGGGTGGTTGCTTATGTATCGAGACAGGAAAGGCTAACCGAGTAGCGGATGCCTTGAGCAGGAAATCGAGTATCACACAATTGTTGGTTAAAGAGTGAAATTTTATTGGAAGGAGCACGAGACTTGGAATTTAAGTTCGAGGTAGGATACCTCTCCAGTTTAATGGCAACATTAAGGATTGAGCTGGAAGTGCAAGCCAAGATTAGGGCGTTGCAATTTACGGACTTTGAGATTTAGAAAATTTTGAGTATGGATGACATTAAGAGGAAACCGGACTTTTACGTGTCCGAAGATGGAATTCTTAAGTTTCGAGGACGTTTGTGCGTGCCCGATGATCTGGAGCTTAAGAAGAGATTTTGTCGGAAGCTCATAGGAACAAATATCGCATTCATCCGGGCAGCACTAAGATGTACCAGAACCTTCGCCAGTACTATTGATGGAGTAGAATGAAAGCGGATGTGACCAGGCATGTGGCTAAGTGTTTGACGTGCCAACAAGTGAAGGCACAGCATTGTAAACCTGGCGGGATGTTGTAGCCGTTAGAAATCCCAAAATGGAAATGAGAGCACATTACAATGGATTTTGTAACGGGATTGCCAAGAAGCCAGAGGGGACACGACTCTATTTGGGTGATAGTAGATAGATTGGCCAAGTCAGCGCACTTCCTGGCAGTGCGAAAGGACTTCGAGCTAAAAAGGCTGGCAAAGTATATGTGCGTCGGATAGTTTGTCTTCACGGAGTACTGATATCAATCACATCGGACTGTGATCTCTGGTTCACTGCAAATTTTTGGAAGAGTCTGCAATCAGCCATGGGGATTAAGTTGCAATTCAGTACGGCCCATCATCCTCAGACGGATGGCCAGTCTGCAGGGACTATTCAGACCTTGGAGGATATGCTGAGAGCGTGTGTGTTAGATTTTCAGGGCAAGTGGAAAGAACAGTTGCATTTGGTGGAATTTACCTACAATAACAGTTTTCAGTAGAGTATCAGAATGGCACCATTTGAAGCATTATACGGCAGGGCTTGCAGAACGCCGTTGTGTTGGGATGAGGTAGGAGAAAGAAGTATAACGAGTCTGGAGTTGGTTCAGCAGTCGGTAGAAACGGTAAAGGTTATTCGGGAAAGGTTGAGAGCAGTCCAGAGTCGTCAGAAAAATTACGCGGACCGAAAGCGTAGACCGTTGGAGTTTCAAGTTGGCGACCATGTATTTCTCAAGATCCTGCCAATGAGAGGACTGTCTCGATTCGGCAAGAAAGGAAAGTTAAGTCCAAGGTACATAGGCCTATTTGAGATTTTGGAAAGAATTGGATCGTTAGCATATCGCCTAGCCTTACCACTGAATTTGTCGCAAGTTCATAACATCTTCCACGTGTGGATGACAGGGTGTCGTACGTGGTAAAGGCAGTTCGGATCGGGGACAAAATAGAGAAAGTGTTACGAAACAAGAAAATTTCGTTGGTCAAGGTAATTTGGGAACACCATGAAACTGCAACTGCGACGTGGGAAAGCGAGGAAGTGATGCGACACCAATACCCCCAATTGTTTGAGTAGTCGGGTTTGAGTTATAAATTTCGAGGACGAAATTTTTGTAAGGGGGGAAGAGTTGTGACATCCCGAATTTCGGCCCATTTTTGGGATTTATAAAACGCGTAATTTGTCAGTGTGCTTATAGTAAAATCTCGCCCGGGAGCTGATCACTCCCGGTTATCATTTTAAATTAGAGATTTCGCTAGAATCACACTCGATCAAATTTGGCCGTTATTTGGACCCCGGACTTGGCAGTCGATTTTCGGGAGTGTCGGAACGAAATAAATTGGACGGTGTCGATATTAATGTGGCCAGTATCAAGATTTTCAGGAATAATGGAAAAAGGGAGAGTTTTGACCAGGTGCGAATTTGGACTAGTAGACCTCCCTCGTTATAGTTTGGTTTAATTAATTTGGCCTTTGTCCCTTTTTATATGCGAGGCCTATTTTAGACCGGTAGACCATTTTCGATTTTGAATTTGGACCCTCGGTTTGCGTTTAATATAAGAATGATTGTTTTTATATATATATTACTTCTCTCTCTCTCTCTCTCTCTCTCTCTCTCTCTCCTATGTGCGCGCACGTTTCCCCGGCTTGCGTCCCATCCACCCATGCTTGCAGACCTACCCTCTGCTGCTCTCTCTCTCTCTCTCCTCTTTCTTTCTTTTCTCTTTTCTTTTTCTTTTTCTTCTTCTCCTTTGCTGGCTTCTCCCCCGACGCTCCTGCTTCTGGTTTTCCTCTGCCCCTCGCCCGACCAGACCAGCCTAGCCACCGTGCACCGTCCGACCGCCGATTAAGCTTGCCCCAGCCTCGCCGCCGTCGCCCCGACCGAGCCTCGTCGCCGTCGGTCGCCGCGACTGCCCGCCGCCGGCCTGCTCGCGAGGCGCGCGAACAGCAGCTCGATGCTGCGACCGCCGCGATTCAGCGCCGCCCAGCCACCCGGCGGTCTGCCCTCCGTCACCCGGCCACCGTGAAGCCGCCGTGCCACCTCCAGCCGCCGCTCGACCCCCTCTTTCCCCTGATTTTCTCTCTCCCGAAGCCCTCCCCTGTTTAGGGCTTCTAGCGTCGCCGCCGCCGCGTGCCGCCGTTCCGGCCGCCGCCGCTCCGTCTCGACCACCCAGCCGTTCCCCTCAGTCGCCTCTGTCGCCCCGCTGCCCCCTTGGCCGCCACCACCTCTCCTCTCCTCTTCTTCTTCTCCCCCGACGCTTCCCCTGTTCTGGACCTCCTCCCGCCGCACGCCGCCTCGCCCCGCCGCTGCGTGCCGCCGTCCCCGCCGCTCCGATCGCCACCAGTCGCCGCCGTGTCCCACCCCAAGCAGCCGGCAAGCCCCCTCTCCTCCCTTTCTCTCTCTCTCTCCCTCTGTTTGGCCGTGAAAGGCCTTGAACCGGAGGAGCTCCGTTGGCGCCATCACTGTTCCGGCGCGGATCCACCGCCTCGCCCAGCCGTCCAGCCGCCCCATTTCTCTTTCTCTCTCTGACCGTGTCTCTCTCTCTTTCTCTAGGCCGTGGAATCGTCTAAACCATTGCCTAGGCTCGCGCCGTTCGCCGGAACCGCCGCCGCCGTTACTGTTCCGGCGAGGGGTAGCCGCTGTCCAGCCGCCATCGCTGCGTGTTCGGCTCGGTTTGAAGCTTAGGACACCCGGTGAGTTTGACCCTAAACCCCAATTAGGATTATTTGCATTTCTAGACAAGTTTAGGGGTTATTGTGCAAAGGATGACAGGAGTGGATGTCGCGGCTGATTTGGTGAATTGTAGTGACCGTTTGATGAGGTTTCGCGGCTATGTAAGTGCTGAGAGATGGTTGGTCAGGTTTGGGATGGAATAGCCCAAGTTCGGGGAAATTCGAACTGGAAATGTGAACGTTAGTGCGCGTAGTATTTGGTCTTGTGGCGGCCGATTGGATTAGTGTTTTGGGGAGTTTAAATCGAGCCTTTGAAGACATATATGGGCCTAGGAAGACTTGTGTGGGGGCTGTCCACACTAGGGCCGACTGGGGTGAGACGCGATTAAATTGGGGCTTAGTAATGTAATTGGCGAAATTGATGGATAGACTGAGCTAGTGACTGAATTGTCTCTAATTGGTAGTAATTGGGCAATGCCATGACATGTTTATTATGGCTAAGAGCGGAGTGGCTTGGTGGGCCTTGATGGGTCTTGATCGCGCAGGATCATGTGGATCGGCTTGAATTTAGGTGTTTTATGAACTAATTAGGATTTGTTGTAATCCTAGTGGTGGCGCCATGTGCGAAGATTTAATGGCTAGGTTTGATTGGTCATGGCGGGCCTTGGACTTATTGAATTCAAATGGGAGCGAGTGTGTGGAATAAGTGCCGGATTATTTGGGGCGAAAATGGAGTAGATTGAATAGGCCGTTAATGCCTTGATATTGACAAATTTGTGAATAATTGTATCTGGCATCTTGGCGTGAGTAATTGACTTTGGATTCACGGGCATATGAATCGCATGGTCATGCTAGAATTTTGGCTGGGCATATTGAAATGTGAATTGAGCTTATTGCGTGGTAAATTGAATAGTGGCTGTCCGCTTTGGGACTTCGGTGGATTAGAAATCGGCAAGTTGGAAGTTAGACTGGGTGATTGCTGGGTGTGCCCGGTTTGATGGATTATCACTGATTGTTGCTTGTTGAGGCCCAATTGGGGCGTTGCCATGCCACATATTTGTGAGAGCAACTTAAATCAGTGTGTGAATTACATGCCGTAGCTAAATTGAATTGTTAAATTGATTGGGCATGTTGAAATGCGCATCTAATTGCCATTTGATGATCATGTGCTCGTGAGAAATTTGGCATTCATTGTGCATGACATTGTTGATGACCATTACGTCATGGCCTTCGGGTCGATTTAACTGTTGATGACCATTGGGTCATGGCCTTCGGGTCGATTTAACTGTTGATGACCATTGGGTCATGGCCTTCGGGTCGATTTAACTGTTGATGACCATTGGGTCATGGCCTTCGGGTCGATTTAACTGTTGATGATCTTTGCGTCATGGCCTTCGGGTCGAAGTAAATTGTGGCCTTCTGGCCGGGCCTACGGGTCGATTTATAGCTGATAAATGCCTAACCTGCAGGGCGGTGATATATATGATTTGGGCCGTGAGCCTATGATTTTATGGTGATTTAATGGTACACTGCTTGGTGTGTTTAATTTGCTTGTCAGGAGGTGCACGTTAGCCTAGTTTAGGTTTAGGGAATTACTCACTGAGATTATTCTCATTGTTGTTTAAATCCCAATTTTTCAGACCCCCAGCCTTGAGGATGGCAGGCGTACCGAAGTGTTCTTGGAAGGAGCCCCCGGCCGGTTGTAGTGGCCTTTAACTGCCTTTGATTAATTGGCATGGGCTGCAAGTGAATATTGTGTCTGGTGCCCAGTATCATTGCCAGTGTAATTATTCGTGCTGGTTGATATATGGCTATCCTTGGTTATGTATATATTATTGTTCGGGTGATTTTGATTTGCTTCCGCATGTGCTTTAAGTCTCTGTATGTGCGTCGGGTCGGCGACGCGTCCTGGGACGTCGCAGTCAAATCGACCTTGGCGAGGGATGTGGCGCGCCGTGGGGTTCGGGGCGTGACATCCCCGTTTGATTTGGTATCAGAGCAAGGTCAGCTCGATCCAATTAGGTCGAAACCTGGAGTGATAAGGAGCGATGACCTTGGGTAGCCAGTAGGGAGACCTTGCATGCTACGTGTACCTCCTGACTGTTTGTGTTGTGATTGACTGGTTGTCGAAATGACCGTAAAGTGCAGGTGCGGCAGGACTCGAGGTAAGTACGCGAATCTCCTTGGTAGAGATGTTGTGCTATTGTGTAAGATCGCATGCTGGTTGTTCGACTGCTGTTATGTTTACCTGCCTAGGACCTTAGACCGGTTTAGCTTGGTTTAGGTCTCTAATCCCTGAATGGGATTATAGCAGGTAAGTGAGTGGTGTGACCGCGTGAGCTTGAGTAGTCGAGGTTGAGGTCGAGGTCGAGGTTGCATAGGTCCACAAACTGGAGTTGCAGAGGATCCCAGAGGGGATGGGATTTTGAAGGCACTTGCAGAAGTTGGAATCATAATGGGACAGTAGGCTTAAAAAGGGGCTACCGCTAGCTGCTAAGGCTGTTGCCGCTACTGTTATCTGTAATCAAGGGATAGGAATTGGGAATCGTCGGATACATCACATGGTGAAACAGTTTCCAAAACTTAAGTAACCCAAGTTGGAGAATATGGTGATTCTGAGGTTGCGACTCTCTAGGTTAAGAATTGGAGAAAGCCTTTGCACTGCTGGAGTGCACGAAGGAAGAAAAGGTGGCCCTAGTGGTGTACCAACTTCAGGGAGTAGCAAATGACTGGTGGGAGGCCACCTGAGGTGAGATTTTCCAGGTAAGCACGATCCCAAATTGGACTACCTTTGATGAGACCTTCAATGGGAAAATACTTCTCTGAGACTGCACGGGAAAGGAAAATGGCAAAGTTTCTAAGGCTCCGTTAGAATCATATAACTGTGGATTAGCATGAGGTTTAGTTTTCAAGGTCGTCTAAGTACGCACTAAGGATGGTCGAGGACCCTGTGGATAGGGAGAGGAGGTTCCGCGATGGATTAAGGCTGGAACTCCGTAGTCAGCTGGTGCTATTGAACTTAAAGGATTTCAACGAACCATACGAGAGGGCTCAGACGGTTGAGTAGGATATGAATGAGATGACTACCACCTCTGGATCATGGTACGTGCCGACTAAGGATAATCGCAATTTTGGTAAGAAGACTATGACTGGGAATAAGCAATTTGTTTCTCCTGTAAGAAAGAAAATTGAAAAGTCGGACTACTATTATAGCGCCGCATGTCGGTCTTGTGGAAAGAGGCACGGGAATGGCCCTCGCCCAAGTGGACTTGGAGTGTGTTTTGGAGATGACCAACATGATCACCAAGTAAGAAACTGCTCGAATTGACAAGCTAGGCCGCCAACGCAACAACAGCAACCACGGGTAGGATATCAAGCGGAAGTTGCCCCCAAAATAACCAGGACCGACTGTAGGCATAAGGAAGGGTATGCGCTATGGCTAGGACAGAAGGGAAAGATTTGTTTTAAGGATCTAAATGCAACGTGTAATGATATATTAGAAGTGATTTTTGAAGTTATAAATCTGAATGGTCATGTGAGACATATAATTGCTCTTGGTGAATAGACGCAATCAGTTTATGGATTTTAGAATTGCTGATGACATCCTTTGGCCAGATTTGGATGAACGAGTTATCGCTTGGAAATTTCGGATTTTGTAAAGAACAAGGGTGACTTGCTTTGGGAGACCGTGGGATTGAAAATTGATGGATTGTGCTTCGTCTTTAAGATATGGAAAGATAATTATTTTGTGATTGAGTTGGCCCTAGAATAGAGTCGATATCTAGAACGCCTTACAGGATGGCATTGTCGAAATGAAGGAATGGAAGGTCTAAATGCAAGAGTATTAGATAAAGGCTTCGTTCGCCCGAGTGCGTCTCCATGGAGAGCGTCGATTTTATTCGCGACGAAAAGGGACGGAATCGTTAAAGTTGCACATTGACTACAAACAGTTGAATCGGGTGGCCATTAAGAATAAGTATCCGTTGTTAAGGATTGATGATCTGTTGGATCAGATGCAAGGGGCGTCGATATTTTCAAAGATCGGACTAAAGGTTGACTATCATCAATTGAGAATTAAGGAGGATGTGCCGAATATGGCATTTAGGACGAGATATGTGTACTGTGAGTGTACGATGATACCATTTGGGCTGACTAATGCCCCTGCTGCTTTCATGGACTTAATGAATCGAGTATTAAAGGAGTTTTTGGATCAGTTCATCATTGTCTTCATATATGGTATCTTGGTGTATTCGAGAAGTTCCGAGGAACATAAGGAACACTTGAAAAAGGTTCTACGGACGTTAATAGAGCACGCACTGTATGCTAAGTTTAGCAAGTGCGAATTTTGGCTGAATCGAGTTGCATTTATCGGACATATAATTTCCGGAGAAGGAATCTCCGTGGATCTAGCCAAGATTGAGGCAGTAATGGATTGGCCGAGACTGACGACAGTTACTTAGGTTCGAAGCTTTCTAAGACTGTCGAGTTATTATCGGAGGTTTGTGGGAAGATTCTCGGCGATAGCCATTCCGCTGACGAAGTTGCTTAAGAAGGAAACAAGGTTTGAATGAACGGAAAAATGCGAAGAAGTTTTCAAGAGCTGAAGCAGAGATTGACGACGGCGCCAGTGTTGACGATTCTCTCAGAACCGGGCGAGTATGAGATTTATAGCGATGCCTCACTCAAAGGATTGGGGTACGTGCTAATGCAACATGGAAGGGTGGTTGCTTATGTATCGAGACAGGAAAGGCTAACCGAGTAGCGGATGCCTTGAGCAGGAAATCGAGTATCACACAATTGTTGGTTAAAGAGTGAAATTTTATTGGAAGGAGCACGAGACTTGGAATTTAAGTTCGAGGTAGGATACCTCTCCAGTTTAATGGCAACATTAAGGATTGAGCTGGAAGTGCAAGCCAAGATTAGGGCGTTGCAATTTACGGACTTTGAGATTTAGAAAATTTTGAGTATGGATGACATTAAGAGGAAACCGGACTTTTACGTGTCCGAAGATGGAATTCTTAAGTTTCGAGGACGTTTGTGCGTGCCCGATGATCTGGAGCTTAAGAAGAGATTTTGTCGGAAGCTCATAGGAACAAATATCGCATTCATCCGGGCAGCACTAAGATGTACCAGAACCTTCGCCAGTACTATTGATGGAGTAGAATGAAAGCGGATGTGACCAGGCATGTGGCTAAGTGTTTGACGTGCCAACAAGTGAAGGCACAGCATTGTAAACCTGGCGGGATGTTGTAGCCGTTAGAAATCCCAAAATGGAAATGAGAGCACATTACAATGGATTTTGTAACGGGATTGCCAAGAAGCCAGAGGGGACACGACTCTATTTGGATGATAGTAGATAGATTGGCCAAGTCAGCGCACTTCCTGGCAGTGCGAAAGGACTTCGAGCTAAAAAGGCTGGCAAAGTATATGTGCGTCGGATAGTTTGTCTTCACGGAGTACTGATATCAATCACATCGGACTGTGATCTCTGGTTCACTGCAAATTTTTGGAAGAGTCTGCAATCAGCCATGGGGATTAAGTTGCAATTCAGTACGGCCCATCATCCTCAGACGGATGGCCAGTCTGCAGGGACTATTCAGACCTTGGAGGATATGCTGAGAGCGTGTGTGTTAGATTTTCAGGGCAAATGGAAAGAACAGTTGCATTTGGTGGAATTTACCTACAATAACAGTTTTCAGTAGAGTATCAGAATGGCACCATTTGAAGCATTATACGGCAGGGCTTGCAGAACGCCGTTGTGTTGGGATGAGGTAGGAGAAAGAAGTATAACGAGTCTGGAGTTGGTTCAGCAGTCGGTAGAAACTGTAAAGGTTATTCGGGAAAGGTTGAGAGCAGTCCAGAGTCGTCAGAAAAATTACGCGGACCGAAAGCGTAGACCGTTGGAGTTTCAAGTTGGCGACCATGTATTTCTCAAGATCCTGCCAATGAGAGGACTGTCTCGGTTCGGCAAGAAAGGAAAGTTAAGTCCAAGGTACATAGGCCTATTTGAGATTTTGGAAAGAATTGGATCGTTAGCATATCGCCTAGCCTTACCACTGAATTTGTCGCAAGTTCATAACATCTTCCACGTGTGGATGACAGGGTGTCGTACGTGGTAAAGGCAGTTCGGATCGGGGACAAAATAGAGAAAGTGTTACGAAACAAGAAAATTTCGTTGGTCAAGGTAATTTGGGAACACCATGAAACTGAAACTGCGACGTGGGAAAGCGAGGAAGTGATGCGACACCAATACCCCCAATTGTTTGAGTAGTCGGGTTTGAGTTATAAATTTCGAGGACGAAATTTTTGTAAGGGGGGAAGAGTTGTGACATCCCGAATTTCGGCCCATTTTTGGGATTTATAAAACGCGTAATTTGTCAGTGTGCTTATAGTAAAATCTCGCCCGGGAGCTGATCACTCCCGGTTATCATTTTAAATTAGAGATTTCGCTAGAATCACACTCGATCAAATTTGGCCGTTATTTGGACCCCGGACTTGGCAGTCGATTTTCGGGAGTGTCGGAACGAAATAAATTGGACGGTGTCGATATTAATGTGGCCAGTATCAAGATTTTCAGGAATAATGGAAAAAGGGAGAGTTTTGACCAGGTGCGAATTTGGACTAGTAGACCTCCCTCGTTATAGTTTGGTTTAATTAATTTGGCCTTTGTCCCTTTTTATATGCGAGGCCTATTTTAGACCGGTAGACCATTTTCGATTTTGAATTTGGACCCTCGGTTTGCGTTTAATATAAGAATGATTGTTTTTATATATATATTACTTCTCTCTCTCTCTCTCTCTCTCTCTCTCTCTCTCCTATGTGCGCGCACGTTTCCCCGGCTTGCGTCCCATCCACCCATGCTTGCAGACCTACCCTCTGCTGCTCTCTCTCTCTCTCTCCTCTTTCTTTCTTTTCTCTTTTCTTTTTCTTTTTCTTCTTCTCCTTTGCTGGCTTCTCCCCCGACGCTCCTGCTTCTGGTTTTCCTCTGCCCCTCGCCCGACCAGACCAGCCTAGCCACCGTGCACCGTCCGACCGCCGATTAAGCTTGCCCCAGCCTCGCCGCCGTCGCCCCGACCGAGCCTCGTCGCCGTCGGTCGCCGCGACTGCCCGCCGCCGGCCTGCTCGCGAGGCGCGCGAACAGCAGCTCGATGCTGCGACCGCCGCGATTCAGCGCCGCCCAGCCACCCGGCGGTCTGCCCTCCGTCACCCGGCCACCGTGAAGCCGCCGTGCCACCTCCAGCCGCCGCTCGACCCCCTCTTTCCCCTGATTTTCTCTCTCCCGAAGCCCTCCCCTGTTTAGGGCTTCTAGCGTCGCCGCCGCCGCGTGCCGCCGTTCCGGCCGCCGCCGCTCCGTCTCGACCACCCAGCCGTTCCCCTCAGTCGCCTCTGCCGCCCCGCTGCCCCCTTGGCCGCCACCACCTCTCCTCTCCTCTTCTTCTTCTCCCCCGACGCTTCCCCTGTTCTGGACCTCCTCCCGCCGCACGCCGCCTCGCCCCGCCGCTGCGTGCCGCCGTCCCCGCCGCTCCGATCGCCACCAGTCGCCGCCGTGTCCCACCCCAAGCAGCCGGCAAGCCCCCTCTCCTCCCTTTCTCTCTCTCTCTCCCTCTGTTTGGCCGTGAAAGGCCTTGAACCGGAGGAGCTCCGTTGGCGCCATCACTGTTCCGGCGCGGATCCGCCGCCTCGCCCAGCCGTCCAGCCGCCCCATTTCTCTTTCTCTCTCTGACCGTGTCTCTCTCTCTTTCTCTAGGCCGTGGAATCGTCTAAACCATTGCCTAGGCTCGCGCCGTTCGCCGGAACCGCCGCCGCCGTTACTGTTCCGGCGAGGGGTAGCCGCTGTCCAGCCGCCATCGCTGCGTGTTCGGCTCGGTTTGAAGCTTAGGACACCCGGTGAGTTTGACCCTAAACCCCAATTAGGATTATTTGCATTTCTAGACAAGTTTAGGGGTTATTGTGCAAAGGATGACAGGAGTGGATGTCGCGGCTGATTTGGTGAATTGTAGTGACCGTTTGATGAGGTTTCGCGGCTATGTAAGTGCTGAGAGATGGTTGGTCAGGTTTGGGATGGAATAGCCCAAGTTCGGGGAAATTCGAACTGGAAATGTGAACGTTAGTGCGCGTAGTATTTGGTCTTGTGGCGGCCGATTGGATTAGTGTTTTGGGGAGTTTAAATCGAGCCTTTGAAGACATATATGGGCCTAGGAAGACTTGTGTGGGGGCTGTCCACACTAGGGCCGACTGGGGTGAGACGCGATTAAATTGGGGCTTAGTAATGTAATTGGCGAAATTGATGGATAGACTGAGCTAGTGACTGAATTGTCTCTAATTGGTAGTAATTGGGCAATGCCATGACATGTTTATTATGGCTAAGAGCGGAGTGGCTTGGTGGGCCTTGATGGGTCTTGATCGCGCAGGATCATGTGGATCGGCTTGAATTTAGGTGTTTTATGAACTAATTAGGATTTGTTGTAATCCTAGTGGTGGCGCCATGTGCGAAGATTTAATGGCTAGGTTTGATTGGTCATGGCGGGCCTTGGACTTATTGAATTCAAATGGGAGCGAGTGTGTGGAATAAGTGCCGGATTATTTGGGGCGAAAATGGAGTAGATTGAATAGGCCGTTAATGCCTTGATATTGACAAATTTGTGAATAATTGTATCTGGCATCTTGGCGTGAGTAATTGACTTTGGATTCACGGGCATATGAATCGCATGGTCATGCTAGAATTTTGGCTGGGCATATTGAAATGTGAATTGAGCTTATTGCGTGGTAAATTGAATAGTGGCTGTCCGCTTTGGGACTTCGGTGGATTAGAAATCGGCAAGTTGGAAGTTAGACTGGGTGATTGCTGGGTGTGCCCGGTTTGATGGATTATCACTGATTGTTGCTTGTTGAGGCCCAATTGGGGCGTTGCCATGCCACATATTTGTGAGAGCAACTTAAATCAGTGTGTGAATTACATGCCGTAGCTAAATTGAATTGTTAAATTGATTGGGCATGTTGAAATGCGCATCTAATTGCCATTTGATGATCATGTGCTCGTGAGAAATTTGGCATTCATTGTGCATGACATTGTTGATGACCATTACGTCATGGCCTTCGGGTCGATTTAACTGTTGATGACCATTGGGTCATGGCCTTCGGGTCGATTTAACTGTTGATGACCATTGGGTCATGGCCTTCGGGTCGATTTAACTGTTGATGACCATTGGGTCATGGCCTTCGGGTCGATTTAACTGTTGATGACCATTGGGTCATGGCCTTCGGGTCGATTTAACTGTTGATGACCTTTGCGTCATGGCCTTCGGGTCGAAGTAAATTGTGGCCTTCTGGCCGGGCCTACGGGTCGATTTATAGCTGATAAATGCCTAACCTGCAGGGCGGTGATATATATGATTTGGGCCGTGAGCCTATGATTTTATGGTGATTTAATGGTACACTGCTTGGTGTGTTTAATTTGCTTGTCAGGAGGTGCACGTTAGCCTAGTTTAGGTTTAGGGAATTACTCACTGAGATTATTCTCATTGTTGTTTAAATCCCAATTTTTCAGACCCCCAGCCTTGAGGATGGCAGGCGTACCGAAGTGTTCTTGGAAGGAGCCCCCGGCCGGTTGTAGTGGCCTTTAACTGCCTTTGATTAATTGGCATGGGCTGCAAGTGAATATTGTGTCTGGTGCCCAGTATCATTGCCAGTGTAATTATTCGTGCTGGTTGATATATGGCTATCCTTGGTTATGTATATATTATTGTTCGGGTGATTTTGATTTGCTTCCGCATGTGCTTTAAGTCTCTGTATGTGCGTCGGGTCGGCGACGCGTCCTGGGACGTCGCAGTCAAATCGACCTTGGCGAGGGATGTGGCGCGCCGTGGGGTTCGGGGCGTGACATCCCCGTTTGATTTGGTATCAGAGCAAGGTCAGCTCGATCCAATTAGGTCGAAACCTGGAGTGATAAGGAGCGATGACCTTGGGTAGCCAGTAGGGAGACCTTGCATGCTACGTGTACCTCCTGACTGTTTGTGTTGTGATTGACTGGTTGTCGAAATGACCGTAAAGTGCAGGTGCGGCAGGACTCGAGGTAAGTACGCGAATCTCCTTGGTAGAGATGTTGTGCTATTGTGTAAGATCGCATGCTGGTTGTTCGACTGCTGTTATGTTTACCTGCCTAGGACCTTAGACCGGTTTAGCTTGGTTTAGGTCTCTAATCCCTGAATGGGATTATAGCAGGTAAGTGAGTGGTGTGACCGCGTGAGCTTGAGTAGTCGAGGTTGAGGTCGAGGTCGAGGTCGCATAGGTCCACAAACTGGAGTTGCAGAGGATCCCAGAGGGGATGGGATTTTGAAGGCACTTGCAGAAGTTGGAATCATAATGGGACAGTAGGCTTAAAAAGGGGCTACCGCTAGCTGCTAAGGCTGTTGCCGCTACTGTTATCTGTAATCAAGGGATAGGAATTGGGAATCGTCGGATACATCACATGGTGAAACAGTTTCCAAAACTTAAGTAACCCAAGTTGGAGAATATGGTGATTCTGAGGTTGCGACTCTCTAGGTTAAGAATTGGAGAAAGCCTTTGCACTGCTGGAGTGCACGAAGGAAGAAAAGGTGGCCCTAGTGGTGTACCAACTTCAGGGAGTAGCAAATGACTGGTGGGAGGCCACCTGAGGTGAGATTTTCCAGGTAAGCACGATCCCAAATTGGACTACCTTTGATGAGACCTTCAATGGGAAAATACTTCTCTGAGACTGCACGGGAAAGGAAAATGGCAAAGTTTCTAAGGCTCCGTTAGAATCATATAACTGTGGATTAGCATGAGGTTTAGTTTTCAAGGTCGTCTAAGTACGCACTAAGGATGGTCGAGGACCCTGTGGATAGGGAGAGGAGGTTCCGCGATGGATTAAGGCTGGAACTCCGTAGTCAGCTGGTGCTATTGAACTTAAAGGATTTCAACGAACCATACGAGAGGGCTCAGACGGTTGAGTAGGATATGAATGAGATGACTACCACCTCTGGATCATGGTACGTGCCGACTAAGGATAATCGCAATTTTGGTAAGAAGACTATGACTGGGAATAAGCAATTTGTTTCTCCTGTAAGAAAGAAAATTGAAAAGTCGGACTACTATTATAGCGCCGCATGTCGGTCTTGTGGAAAGAGGCACGGGAATGGCCCTCGCCCAAGTGGACTTGGAGTGTGTTTTGGAGATGACCAACATGATCACCAAGTAAGAAACTGCTCGAATTGACAAGCTAGGCCGCCAACGCAACAACAGCAACCACGGGTAGGATATCAAGCGGAAGTTGCCCCCAAAATAACCAGGACCGACTGTAGGCATAAGGAAGGGTATGCGCTATGGCTAGGACAGAAGGGAAAGATTTGTTTTAAGGATCTAAATGCAACGTGTAATGATATATTAGAAGTGATTTTTGAAGTTATAAATCTGAATGGTCATGTGAGACATATAATTGCTCTTGGTGAATAGACGCAATCAGTTTATGGATTTTAGAATTGCTGATGACATCCTTTGGCCAGATTTGGATGAACGAGTTATCGCTTGGAAATTTCGGATTTTGTAAAGAACAAGGGTGACTTGCTTTGGGAGACCGTGGGATTGAAAATTGATGGATTGTGCTTCGTCTTTAAGATATGGAAAGATAATTATTTTGTGATTGAGTTGGCCCTAGAATAGAGTCGATATCTAGAACGCCTTACAGGATGGCATTGTCGAAATGAAGGAATGGAAGGTCTAAATGCAAGAGTATTAGATAAAGGCTTCGTTCGCCCGAGTGCGTCTCCATGGAGAGCGTCGATTTTATTCGCGACGAAAAGGGACGGAATCGTTAAAGTTGCACATTGACTACAAACAGTTGAATCGGGTGGCCATTAAGAATAAGTATCCGTTGTTAAGGATTGATGATCTGTTGGATCAGATGCAAGGGGCGTCGATATTTTCAAAGATCGGACTAAAGGTTGACTATCATCAATTGAGAATTAAGGAGGATGTGCCGAATATGGCATTTAGGACGAGATATGTGTACTGTGAGTGTACGATGATACCATTTGGGCTGACTAATGCCCCTGCTGCTTTCATGGACTTAATGAATCGAGTATTAAAGGAGTTTTTGGATCAGTTCATCATTGTCTTCATATATGGTATCTTGGTGTATTCGAGAAGTTCCGAGGAACATAAGGAACACTTGAAAAAGGTTCTACGGACGTTAATAGAGCACGCACTGTATGCTAAGTTTAGCAAGTGCGAATTTTGGCTGAATCGAGTTGCATTTATCGGACATATAATTTCCGGAGAAGGAATCTCCGTGGATCTAGCCAAGATTGAGGCAGTAATGGATTGGCCGAGACTGACGACAGTTACTTAGGTTCGAAGCTTTCTAAGACTGTCGAGTTATTATCGGAGGTTTGTGGGAAGATTCTCGGCGATAGCCATTCCGCTGACGAAGTTGCTTAAGAAGGAAACAAGGTTTGAATGAACGGAAAAATGCGAAGAAGTTTTCAAGAGCTGAAGCAGAGATTGACGACGGCGCCAGTGTTGACGATTCTCTCAGAACCGGGCGAGTATGAGATTTATAGCGATGCCTCACTCAAAGGATTGGGGTACGTGCTAATGCAACATGGAAGGGTGGTTGCTTATGTATCGAGACAGGAAAGGCTAACCGAGTAGCGGATGCCTTGAGCAGGAAATCGAGTATCACACAATTGTTGGTTAAAGAGTGAAATTTTATTGGAAGGAGCACGAGACTTGGAATTTAAGTTCGAGGTAGGATACCTCTCCAGTTTAATGGCAACATTAAGGATTGAGCTGGAAGTGCAAGCCAAGATTAGGGCGTTGCAATTTACGGACTTTGAGATTTAGAAAATTTTGAGTATGGATGACATTAAGAGGAAACCGGACTTTTACGTGTCCGAAGATGGAATTCTTAAGTTTCGAGGACGTTTGTGCGTGCCCGATGATCTGGAGCTTAAGAAGAGATTTTGTCGGAAGCTCATAGGAACAAATATCGCATTCATCCGGGCAGCACTAAGATGTATCAGAACCTTCGCCAGTACTATTGATGGAGTAGAATGAAAGCGGATGTGACCAGGCATGTGGCTAAGTGTTTGACGTGCCAACAAGTGAAGGCACAGCATTGTAAACCTGGCGGGATGTTGTAGCCGTTAGAAATCCCAAAATGGAAATGAGAGCACATTACAATGGATTTTGTAACGGGATTGCCAAGAAGCCAGAGGGGACACGACTCTATTTGGGTGATAGTAGATAGATTGGCCAAGTCAGCGCACTTCCTGGCAGTGCGAAAGGACTTCGAGCTAAAAAGGCTGGCAAAGTATATGTGCGTCGGATAGTTTGTCTTCACGGAGTACTGATATCAATCACATCGGACTGTGATCCCTGGTTCACTGCAAATTTTTGGAAGAGTCTGCAATCAGCCATGGGGATTAAGTTGCAATTCAGTACGGCCCATCATCCTCAGACGGATGGCCAGTCTGCAGGGACTATTCAGACCTTGGAGGATATGCTGAGAGCGTGTGTGTTAGATTTTCAGGGCAAGTGGAAAGAACAGTTGCATTTGGTGGAATTTACCTACAATAACAGTTTTCAGTAGAGTATCAGAATGGCACCATTTGAAGCATTATACGGCAGGGCTTGCAGAACGCCGTTGTGTTGGGATGAGGTAGGAGAAAGAAGTATAACGAGTCTGGAGTTGGTTCAGCAGTCGGTAGAAACGGTAAAGGTTATTCGGGAAAGGTTGAGAGCAGTCCAGAGTCGTCAGAAAAATTACGCGGACCGAAAGCGTAGACCGTTGGAGTTTCAAGTTGGCGACCATGTATTTCTCAAGATCCTGCCAATGAGAGGACTGTCTCGGTTCGGCAAGAAAGGAAAGTTAAGTCCAAGGTACATAGGCCTATTTGAGATTTTGGAAAGAATTGGATCGTTAGCATATCGCCTAGCCTTACCACTGAATTTGTCGCAAGTTCATAACATCTTCCACGTGTGGATGACAGGGTGTCGTACGTGGTAAAGGCAGTTCGGATCGGGGACAAAATAGAGAAAGTGTTACGAAACAAGAAAATTTCGTTGGTCAAGGTAATTTGGGAACACCATGAAACTGAAACTGCGACGTGGGAAAGCGAGGAAGTGATGCGACACCAATACCCCCAATTGTTTGAGTAGTCGGGTTTGAGTTGTAAATTTCGAGGACGAAATTTTTGTAAGGGGGGAAGAGTTGTGACATCCCGAATTTCGGCCCATTTTTGGGATTTATAAAACGCGTAATTTGTCAGTGTGCTTATAGTAAAATCTCGCCCGGGAGCTGATCACTCCCGGTTATCATTTTAAATTAGAGATTTCGCTAGAATCACACTCGATCAAATTTGGCCGTTATTTGGACCCCGGACTTGGCAGTCGATTTTCGGGAGTGTCGGAACGAAATAAATTGGACGGTGTCGATATTAATGTGGCCAGTATCAAGATTTTCAGGAATAATGGAAAAAGGGAGAGTTTTGACCAGGTGCGAATTTGGACTAGTAGACCTCCCTCGTTATAGTTTGGTTTAATTAATTTGGCCTTTGTCCCTTTTTATATGCGAGGCCTATTTTAGACCGGTAGACCATTTTCGATTTTGAATTTGGACCCTCGGTTTGCGTTTAATATAAGAATGATTGTTTTTATATATATATTACTTCTCTCTCTCTCTCTCTCTCTCTCTCTCTCTCTCCTATGTGCGCGCACGTTTCCCCGGCTTGCGTCCCATCCACCCATGCTTGCAGACCTACCCTCTGCTGCTCTCTCTCTCTCTCTCCTCTTTCTTTCTTTTCTCTTTTCTTTTTCTTTTTCTTCTTCTCCTTTGCTGGCTTCTCCCCCGACGCTCCTGCTTCTGGTTTTCCTCTGCCCCTCGCCCGACCAGACCAGCCTAGCCACCGTGCACCGTCCGACCGCCGATTAAGCTTGCCCCAGCCTCGCCGCCGTCGCCCCGACCGAGCCTCGTCGCCGTCGGTCGCCGCGACTGCCCGCCGCCGGCCTGCTCGCGAGGCGCGCGAACAGCAGCTCGATGCTGCGACCGCCGCGATTCAGCGCCGCCCAGCCACCCGGCGGTCTGCCCTCCGTCACCCGGCCACCGTGAAGCCGCCGTGCCACCTCCAGCCGCCGCTCGACCCCCTCTTTCCCCTGATTTTCTCTCTCCCGAAGCCCTCCCCTGTTTAGGGCTTCTAGCGTCGCCGCCGCCGCGTGCCGCCGTTCCGGCCGCCGCCGCTCCGTCTCGACCACCCAGCCGTTCCCCTCAGTCGCCTCTGTCGCCCCGCTGCCCCCTTGGCCGCCACCACCTCTCCTCTCCTCTTCTTCTTCTCCCCCGACGCTTCCCCTGTTCTGGACCTCCTCCCGCCGCACGCCGCCTCGCCCCGCCGCTGCGTGCCGCCGTCCCCGCCGCTCCGATCGCCACCAGTCGCCGCCGTGTCCCACCCCAAGCAGCCGGCAAGCCCCCTCTCCTCCCTTTCTCTCTCTCTCTCCCTCTGTTTGGCCGTGAAAGGCCTTGAACCGGAGGAGCTCCGTTGGCGCCATCACTGTTCCGGCGCGGATCCGCCGCCTCGCCCAGCCGTCCAGCCGCCCCATTTCTCTTTCTCTCTCTGACCGTGTCTCTCTCTCTTTCTCTAGGCCGTGGAATCGTCTAAACCATTGCCTAGGCTCGCGCCGTTCGCCGGAACCGCCGCCGCCGTTACTGTTCCGGCGAGGGGTAGCCGCTGTCCAGCCGCCATCGCTGCGTGTTCGGCTCGGTTTGAAGCTTAGGACACCCGGTGAGTTTGACCCTAAACCCCAATTAGGATTATTTGCATTTCTAGACAAGTTTAGGGGTTATTGTGCAAAGGATGACAGGAGTGGATGTCGCGGCTGATTTGGTGAATTGTAGTGACCGTTTGATGAGGTTTCGCGGCTATGTAAGTGCTGAGAGATGGTTGGTCAGGTTTGGGATGGAATAGCCCAAGTTCGGGGAAATTCGAACTGGAAATGTGAACGTTAGTGCGCGTAGTATTTGGTCTTGTGGCGGCCGATTGGATTAGTGTTTTGGGGAGTTTAAATCGAGCCTTTGAAGACATATATGGGCCTAGGAAGACTTGTGTGGGGGCTGTCCACACTAGGGCCGACTGGGGTGAGACGTGATTAAATTGGGGCTTAGTAATGTAATTGGCGAAATTGATGGATAGACTGAGCTAGTGACTGAATTGTCTCTAATTGGTAGTAATTGGGCAATGCCATGACATGTTTATTATGGCTAAGAGCGGAGTGGCTTGGTGGGCCTTGATGGGTCTTGATCGCGCAGGATCATGTGGATCGGCTTGAATTTAGGTGTTTTATGAACTAATTAGGATTTGTTGTAATCCTAGTGGTGGCGCCATGTGCGAAGATTTAATGGCTAGGTTTGATTGGTCATGGCGGGCCTTGGACTTATTGAATTCAAATGGGAGCGAGTGTGTGGAATAAGTGCCGGATTATTTGGGGTGAAAATGGAGTAGATTGAATAGGCCGTTAATGCCTTGATATTGACAAATTTGTGAATAATTGTATCTGGCATCTTGGCGTGAGTAATTGACTTTGGATTCACGGGCATATGAATCGCATGGTCATGCTAGAATTTTGGCTGGGCATATTGAAATGTGAATTGAGCTTATTGCGTGGTAAATTGAATAGTGGCTGTCCGCTTTGGGACTTCGGTGGATTAGAAATCGGCAAGTTGGAAGTTAGACTGGGTGATTGCTGGGTGTGCCCGGTTTGATGGATTATCACTGATTGTTGCTTGTTGAGGCCCAATTGGGGCGTTGCCATGCCACATATTTGTGAGAGCAACTTAAATCAGTGTGTGAATTACATGCCGTAGCTAAATTGAATTGTTAAATTGATTGAACATGTTGAAATGCGCATCTAATTGCCATTTGATGATCATGTGCTCGTGAGAAATTTGGCATTCATTGTGCATGACATTGTTGATGACCATTACGTCATGGCCTTCGGGTCGATTTAACTGTTGATGACCATTGGGTCATGGCCTTCGGGTCGATTTAACTGTTGATGACCATTGGGTCATGGCCTTCGGGTCGATTTAACTGTTGATGACCATTGGGTCATGGCCTTCGGGTCGATTTAACTGTTGATGACCATTGGGTCATGGCCTTCGGGTCGATTTAACTGTTGATGACCTTTGCGTCATGGCCTTCGGGTCGAAGTAAATTGTGGCCTTCTGGCCGGGCCTACGGGTCGATTTATAGCTGATAAATGCCTAACCTGCAGGGCGGTGATATATATGATTTGGGCCGTGAGCCTATGATTTTATGGTGATTTAATGGTACACTGCTTGGTGTGTTTAATTTGCTTGTCAGGAGGTGCACGTTAGCCTAGTTTAGGTTTAGGGAATTACTCACTGAGATTATTCTCATTGTTGTTTAAATCCCAATTTTTCAGACCCCCAGCCTTGAGGATGGCAGGCGTACCGAAGTGTTCTTGGAAGGAGCCCCCGGCCGGTTGTAGTGGCCTTTAACTGCCTTTGATTAATTGGCATGGGCTGCAAGTGAATATTGTGTCTGGTGCCCAGTATCATTGCCAGTGTAATTATTCGTGCTGGTTGATATATGGCTATCCTTGGTTATGTATATATTATTGTTCGGGTGATTTTGATTTGCTTCCGCATGTGCTTTAAGTCTCTGTATGTGCGTCGGGTCGGCGACGCGTCCTGGGACGTCGCAGTCAAATCGACCTTGGCGAGGGATGTGGCGCGCCGTGGGGTTCGGGGCGTGACAACGGGCCAACGAGCGGCTGGGCAGTGCTGAATCGTGGCGGACGCAACGACGACCTGCTGTTGTGCGCGACGCGAAGGAGAAGAGCAACCGAGTTGGGGGAAGGTGGCCGGATGGACGGCACGGCGGTTGGGCGAGCGGCAGCGCAAGGCGGACGGCAGGTGGTGGCTAGGCTGGTCCTAGTGAGCAGCAAGCAGGAGGCCAGAGCAGTCGCGGCCGGAAGAGAAGACTAGGGAAGAAGAAGAAGAAGAGAGGAAGAAAAAAAAAGAAAAAGGAAAAAGAAAGAAAGAAAAGGAAGAGAGAGAGAGAGAGAGAGAGAGAGAGAGAGAGAGAGAGAGAGCGCCAAAAGTCGAAATAATCATTGCGATCCAACGGCCCACATTTAAAACCGAAAACGATCCAACGGTCCAAATTAATCCTGGAATATAATAAGGGACAAAGGCCAAATTAATTAAATCAAACTACCCCGAGAGAAGTCTACTAGTCCAAATCCGCACCCGGTCAAAAATTCACTTTTCCACTAGTCCTGGTAACATCGACGCTGGCCACAATAATATTGACATCGTCCAATTAAATTCGTCCCGAAACTCCAAGAATTTCAACACCAAAGTTTGGGCTCTAATTAACGGCCAAATTCGATCGAGTGTGTTTTTAGCGAAATCTCTAATTTAAAAATAATGTAACCGTGAGTGATCAGTTCCCGGGCGAGATTTTACTATAAGTACACTGACGAATTACACGTTTTATAAATCCCAAAAATGGGCCGAAATTCAGAATGTCACAATTAATCTCTAAAGTTTGCTTGATTGCGCATTTTGATTTTTGAGATGTCGTCCTCGTATTGATTTTTTTGGTTTGACAAGTGACCAATTTTATCGGAAGGTAACTTGAAACAATGGTCTTAATACTTTCAAGGTCAAGTAGAATATTAGCTGCTTCTTCACTTGAGAAGGATCGACTGCTTTTAAATTGACCAAAACCAATTAGGAAAGAAGAAATATTTCTTGCTAGGGCTTGCCAAACCGGCTAGACCAAGCATGACCACGTGGGTCATGCCCAAGCATGGATTGTGTTGTTCTTCGAGCCCGCCTCAAGTCTGACAAATTCTTTTACGGTCGAGGTTAGGCTACAGATGAATAGGGGCAGCCCGGCCACGACATCGCTTGGCCTATCGCACAAACGGGTCATACCATGCCCTGGCTGGCCTTGCCCTTTTGGTATTTGCTTATCTTGAGATCCAAGTTATGTAAACCAAGAGGTGAGGGTGGAATTAGTTGAAAATGAATATTTATGCCATTTCAAAACTGGAGTATTAATGATGCCATGATCATCACGTGTTCTTCAATTTGACACGTGAGCAATTTTATTGGTAGGTAACTTGAAATAATGGTCTTACTACTTTGAAGTTCAATTAGAATATTAGCTGCTTCTCCACTTGAGAAGGATCGACTGCTTTTAAATTTTACTGGTGGGCTTGTTTAGTTGTTAGTGAGTTACCAACGATATAATGATTTATAGCCGTTGAGTTTGGTTGTATATTATAGATTATTTTTGAAACTGACCAAAATCAGTTAGGAAAGAAGAAATAATCTTACTAAGGTTTGGCAAACAGGCTAGCCCGAGCATGACCACGTCGGCTGTGCCCAAGCACCAATTGCGTCGTGCTTCGAGCCCGCCTCAAGCTTGATAAATTCCTTTGGGGTGGAGGTTAGGTTACGAATAGAGGCTGCTCGGCCACAACGCCGCTTGTCCTGTCACATAAACGGGTCGTGCCATGCCCCGGCTAGCCTTGCCTTTTTGGCATGGCTAATCTTGAGATTCAAGTCATGTAAAGGGTTTTGCTAGCATAACAATTTTTTGGCCATTGTGAAAGTTCAATCCTGGCCGGCCTTGCGCTTTTGGCATTGCTAATCTTGAGATCCATGCCCTGGCAGGCCTTACCGATAACATACCAAGCAAACAAGTTGCCAGTCACCTAATTCTATTAACAAGTTTTGCAATTTACCAACAATTTCGACTACTTACCACTTATGGATAACTTGTCTATTTTACCACTCCGGGGATGTAACAATTTAAAGTCGCATATCAAAAGAGTGAGCTCCTGTTAAGTAATATATAAGTTAACATTCACCCTCAAATGTGACCTCTCGCACGGTCACTTTGAGTTATTTTGGTGTTTGTATAGTTTTGCTTTCGGCTGATGGATATGGTTAACCAATGGTTTTGGTCGTGCGTTGAAACAATTCGAAAAGAAGGGTGAAAGGCTGGAAATAACAATGACATATTCTAGATCTAGAGACATTTGCTGTTAAAACCTCGTTCTAGCATGCTTCGCTGGGCAGGTAACAGGTCAACTAGTTCCTCAAAATATCATGTAAAAAAGATGTGATAATAAGAAACTAAGAAACATACTAGTTGAAGAAGATGCTCCTTTATTAAAAGCAAGTCAACGAATTCCTTTTTCCGATACACGCAACAAAAGGTTGATACAATGCCACGTCTTTCTGCTCCCCAAGAGTCCTATTTATTTCCTCTTACGGAAACAAGACAAGCGGGTCATATGTTTAACGTTGAATATGAAAATGTCCTTGGCTTATTCGATTGTTCTCTCCCTTGTTCTGATCACCTTCTTCACGTGTGCATGGAAAGTACTGTGTTTGTTTTGGTTGAAACCTAAGAAGCTAGAAAGATGTCTGAGACGGCAAGGTCTCAATGGAACCTCTTACGGGCTTTTGTTTCAAGACCTGAGAGACAACATAAGAATGAGCAAGGAAGCTCAATCTCAACCCATTACTCCTTTCTCCAACGACATCGCGCCTCGCCTGCTGCCTTTCCTTCATCACTCCATCAAGAAATACGGTACGCATGCCATCAAAGTTGAGATACAGTTGAACTTTTTTAGCCATTACGTATGTATAATATCATTGATTCGACAAACTCAATTTCCTGGTATAAAACAATATACAATTTCAACTCACTACAAGCTGTAAGTTTTAGCTAAAAACCTGCTAAAGAAATATATTTCTGGTGTCTTTTCAGCAATTTAATTGATATATATTCTTGGAAAGCAAGTTGACCAGATCCTGCTATAAGTCAGATTTTACGAGATTGAGTATTGCTTTTAGAGCAAAGTCACATGACATATGAATGACAGCTATGTAGTAACCGATTGTCAGAAGGCTACTAAAACTGCTCATTTTCTCGTGCAAATCGATCTGCTAGATGGGTTTCAACTCGGGTAGTTACGATATACCTGCTAGTTTAAGCACTTGACATACAGAAATGGGTGATATATGAATCCGGTAGCCATTTGACGCCTTAATAAATCAAGTCTGTGAAAAATGGTTATTGCAGGGAAGCTTAGCTTCACATGGTTTGGGCCAACGCCTGTATTGAACATCATGGACTCAGACATATTGAAGGAAATATTTTCACGGATCAATGAGTTCAAAAAGCCACACACCAAAGCCATTGGAGATCTCTTAGTATCGGGGCTCATCACGGTTGAGGGTGAGAAATGGGTCAAACATAGAATGATCATCAACCCGGCTTTTCACTATGAGAAGTTGAAGGTATTATTGCTTGCAGCTAATAATTTCCTGCCAAATGCAACATCTAACGGAACTTAAAATAATTAATTATAAAAAACTTCGTACGTTCAATTCATTCAGGTTTTTAATTGTTGAATAAATTACAGTTTGTAGTGAGCGCAACATGTTCAAGTTGCGAGGAGATGTTTAGGGAATGGAACAAGCAAAGTTTGGCTGGTGACGTGGATGTTTGGCCTGAGCTTCAGCATTTGACGGGTGATGTACTCTGTAAAGCTGCTTTCGCTGTCACCTACAACCAAGTCAAGAGCATCGTCCCCCTTCAACAAGAACAAATGGGCCTCACTAACAAGATTCTTCAGTTCGCATTTATTCCCGGGTGGAGGTAACTTGAGATTGGTTCAGCAATAATTTATCTGAGATCTTTAACTATTTCAAAAGCATATGACAAGAAAAAAAAGTAACAAACTTCAGTTTGATTTCATCAATCCTTATCCATGGAGTCAGTTGCAACTTTCCACAAATTGTCTTATGATTTTGCAAATCATGTACCGATCTATAAGCATCCTGCCACACAAGGAACTTGATAAGTTTCTGAAGACAGTGTTCTTATGATTTTGCAAATCATCGATAGTGGTTGGATTGTAATTGCAAGGTAGTATATCTGCAATTTTTTCCTGTCACAATGTTTAGTAAGGCAAATCTTCTATCAAGCTGTTATTGAGATTGTTGTTTTCCAACTTGTAAACTCAACAGAATGGATGGAAATGGTCGTGTGCATTTATGTAGCAAGAAAAAATATAGAAACTAAATCGACGTGTAAAGTTTTGATCTTGAAGTTAATTTGTATATAAAAAAAATGCAGCCTCTTGCCAACCAAAATGCTGAGGAGGATGAAACAAATCGACCACGAAGTAAAAGGATTGCTGGAAGACATAGTGACCGAAAGAGAGAAGGCAATGAAGGAAGGAGGAGTAGATGATGATGATCTCTTGGGACTGTTGCTAAAATCAAACGTGAAAGAAATTCAAGAGTTTGGGCATCAAAAAGGTATGAGCATAGAGGATGTGATTCAAGAGTGCAAAGCATTCAACTTTGCAGGTCAAGAGACGACTTCTGTTTTGCTTACTTGGACTTTGATCTTGTTGAGCAAGTATCAAAACTGGCAAGACAAAGCAAGAGAGGAAGTCCTGCGAGTTTTCGGCAACAACAAACCCGATTTTGATGGGTTGAGCCGACTAAAAATTGTAAGGACTCTCGTCATATTATAGTCTGCTGTTTATCTTGATTTCAAGACATATAATCCCGAATTTCAAAACTCAAACCAAATAAATGGTTTTCAGCACACAGAAAAAAAAAGAAGAAAAAAAGAAAGAACAAACGAAAAAAGAAAGGCCAAAAAATGAAGGAAAAAATTGTAACTATCTGAACTGAAATCTAGTTGATGTGCTTCCGTACGCCTTCCCCAAACCAAAAGAAAAAAAGGAATATTTAGGCGATAGTCACTCAAGTTAGGTTCTGCTAGTGATATAAGTGAGACATATGTATTGTGCCTTCTCGTTCGAAGTTACAACATAGATCACATGAATGATATTAAGTTTGATAAATCTGGTCCACTATGCCAGGTTTAGATAATTTAATCGTTGCACTCTCAATGTCTTTTTTGACCAAAACAGGCTGACATCAAATTAATTTATATGCAGGTAAGCATGATACTGAATGAGGTACTCAGGTTATATCCGCCTGCATTTATGACGATGAGAACAGTTCACAAGACAACCAAGTTGGGAGATATACAAGTACCTCCGGGAGTTGTGCTTCTTGTGCCCGTGATCCTGATCCACCATGATCCAGAGATCTGGGGCGAGGATGCCAAAGAGTTCAATCCGGAGAGATTCTCCGAGGGAGTCTCAAAAGCAACCCAGAACAAGCTCTGCTTTCTCCCTTTCAGTTGGGGTCCAAGAAGTTGCATTGGCCAAAACTTTTCTTTGGTTGAAGCCAAAGTTGCTCTCACCTTAATTTTGCAGAATTTCTCAGTGCGGCTATCTCCTTCTTACAAGCACGCCCCTACTCCTATGCTCGCGACTCATCCCCAATATGGAGTCCCCTTGATTTTGACTAAAATTGGATCAAATTCCTCGGTTTATATTTAAGCAGATTTTGTGCTCATGTTTTCTTCGTGCCGTGCATAGAACGGATTGTTCTGTTTGTTTAGAATAAAGGAAAAGTCTTTTAAACATAATATGCCTTCATGAATAGAAAAGTGGTTCCTAGTTAACGATACGGATTCATTTTGGAATTCTTCACTTGTCACCAGCATGCTCATGTTGGATTGATCGTGTTAACTGGTTTTTACATACCCAGCTGGTTTCTTCCAAAAGAGTAGTTCCCACAGAAAATATCGCTTGCCACCTTTAACAAGAGAAATAAATGATATGTCTGATTTTGATTCGAAATACAGATTGTTAACTCTATGTGAAGTCACTTATATGGAAAAAGAGAAAGAACACTGCATGCAAGTACTTGTACTTGACTGAATACAAAGCAACAGTCAACAAGAACACAAGGAAGACCCCTTCCCAAAAAGCACAACTTATTTCAAATCGACGTACAAATACTCGGGCATAAAGATTGTCACTCGATGAGCTCGAGAGATCACAACCTTTTTTTTTTTTTTGGGGTCAATAGATCAGAACCTTATTATACCAAGAAATTCCGATTCATGTACTTAATCAAACAATCAATAGACTAAACTTCCAACAATTGATATATGGATTTTGACCACATAGATCACATGAATGATATTCAGTTTGATGAATTAGGTCCACTACACAAGGTTTAGATAATCTAATTGTTGCATTCTCGATGCTGTTTTGGACAAAAACAGCCTAACGCAAATTGATTTATATGCAACTAAGCATGCTTCTCAATGAGGTGCTAAGGTTATATCGGCCTGCATATATGATGACGAGAACTGTTCACAAGACAACTAAGTTGGAAGATATACAAATAAACTCCTGGAATTCAGCTTTTTGTGCCCATGATCTTGATCCACCATGATTTGGAAATTTGGGGTGATGATGCCAAAGAGTTCAATCCGGAAAGATTCTCTGAGGGAGTCTCAAAAGCAACCGGAACAAGCTCTGCCTTTTGCCTTTCAGTTGGGTCCTAGAACTTGCATTAACCAAAAGTTTGCTTTAATTGAGGCCAAAGTTGCTTTGACCTTGATTTTGCAGAATTTCTCAGTGCCGCTATCTCCTTCTTACAAGCATGCCCCTATTCCTTTGCTCGCTCTTCATCCCCAACATGGAGTTCCCTTGATCATGACAGGAATCAGATCCAGTTCCTTGGTTCGTACTTGATTAGATTCTGTGCTCTTGTATGTATCCTTGTGTCATGCCCCGAACTCTCACGGACTCGCGACATCCCGTCCATGGTCAATCATTGAATGCGACGTCCCAGGCATGTCGCCGACCCGACCCAAACATCAGAAATTAGGCACGCGCGGAAACAAAATGAACTAACCCAGACATATAATAATGAAGAAGGGGTAGCAAAAGCACAATCAAAACTTGCAGTTCATACAGTTGGTAGATGCATACAATGTTCACAAAAATCAACTACCAACTAGGTAAAAAACGACAGAACCTCATTTAACAAAAAAGACCGTGGTTCGTCAACTTAACTACTCTACAAAATGGGTCACTCAAAATATAGGGTACTTGACTCGTCTTCGATCCCCGAGATTATCCTTGCAGGGTCTCCAATCAACTACGGTCACGGACCTGAAATGGTTTGGTTAACAACCATGAAAATACATCTCAATAAGCAGATAACCTAAACTCTACATAGGCCAATGTGTACCCAAACGAGTATAAAGATGCAATCTAACTATCCACGTAACAATTTTCACATAATATACTTACCTTGCCTCAAATCACACGTTAACTCTGCACATTAGTCAAATTACTATAATACAATAACACTTCACGTACATATCACAATCACTCAAACACCATACACACGTACGATTACCCAACTCAATTAATTACAAACACATGCGCATTCATTCAACTTTCTCATGACCCGGGTCAACACCCCACATGTCCTTTCTCGCCACTTGCGTCAAAACGCTCTAGACTGGCAGCCCTCCGATCAATCCAGGCTTTGTCCCGCGTCAACACGCTCCAGGACTTTTCTCACGACCCGGGTCAACACCCTACAGGTCCTTTCTCACAACCCGGGTCAACACTCTATAGGTTGGCAGCCCTCCGATCAATCCGAGCTTGTTCAAGCAACCACACACGCCATACAATTCACTCGAACCAAGTGTCAGTCACATGTCAAGCTAACACAAGCACCACATCTATCACTGCAATTCAAGCGCACATAAAGTGTGTCAACCCAATCACAAGTGACCAACGCGAATGACAGCCTGTCACGCCCCGAACCCCCGTCGAGCTCGCGACATCCCGCCTCCGGTCGAATAGAGTGCGACGTCCCAGGAATAACGTCGCCGACCCAACAATCCATCAGAGTTAAATCGCGGCGGAAGCAATAAAAAATCCCGGACATTAAAATTGGAGAACACCAGGAAGAAACAAATCGACAAACCACCAAGCATATATTACACTTCCAAATATTTACATCATCCGCCAATACAAACCACAAAATAATTTATAAGCACACCGAACTATACACTCCAAACCACCAAAATATCAAGATCAGCTCTCTAGGTCAGCACTATCCAAAAATGGGGCGCATCCTCCTCCCAGAATTATCTCCTACGCCCTCTCGAAGGCGTCCACTCTGACTCACAGTCCTCGGCATCACCACCTGAATCCTCCGCAGCTGTTTGCTCACCTGACGACTCTGAGTCGACCTCAATCTCGACATTCAGGCGGGAACTCTGAAATGGTTTGGTTGAAACAACCATGAGATCACATCTCAATAAGTCACAACCTAAGCCCCACCTAGGCTATCACGTAATTCCAGACACATCCAAACACGCAACCAAACAACCACACAACCAGCATTCAAACATTCACACATACCTGGACTCTCTGCATATGCACCATGCACGTTAGCCCACAATCGCAACATACAATTCTTGCACACATGCCATCACACACTTTCCACATATCAATACACACGCCAATCGTACCATAGCAATACATCACAGCAGTGCGTGTGCCTCGATTATAAAGCAAAACCCACTTGGGTACGTCCCATACCATGCCTAGCAGATTTTACCCCATAATCGCGCACTGCATCACGCGATACAAACACACTCGCACACTAACTCACACCATGCATCACTTTCACAATCCTCACATGTCAAGCCAAATCCCGCTCGTTCTCAACCTTTCCACCACTACCGCGCCCGCGTAAAACGCATCAGGCCAACGGTCTTCTGACCTCGTCAGGCATCGACACCCCGTCGGGCCGGGCATCGTCACCTCGTCAGGGACGGCATTGTCCCGCGTAAACGAACACGCCTCAGGACGGAATCCTACACACACTTTCCTTCTACCGTGCCCGCGTAAAACGCATCAGGCCAACGGTCTTCTGACCACGTCAGGCATCGTCACCCCGTCGGGCCGGGCATCGTCACCTCGTTAGGGATGGCATCGTCCCGCGTAAACGAACACGCCTCAGGACGGATCCTTTCCAACCAATCCCACATTTCCATATCCTCGTTCCACTCAAACCACACTTACACACGGCCAACAACCGCACGACCAAACATAAACACCTCACACGCATTCATAGCCACGCGCCAATTCACATCTCACGTACACTTCACAAACACGCGTTCTCGTCATACGAATACACCACACGACCATACACATTTAACACGCGAATTCAATGCGCATTCACACTACCACACCGCCACACCTCACGGCCACATACACACGGCACACGGCCACGCCATATTCAGCCCAACACATAATCCCAATCCAGCCAACAAATCACCAACAACACAATTGATCAATTAAGCACAATCAAGCCATAACAATCCCACTCAATCACACAAATGAATCCCGATCGATCCACAATATCAATGCCCTATCCAATCTACTAAACCTCAATTTTTCATTGCCAAATCAGTTCGTAACCAACAAATATCCAGCCTTCATCTCAGCCCCCAAAACAGCCGCATAAACCCCTAAACCGAACCCTAAATAGTGACCGAAATCCCATCAAAATAAATAGTAAACGAACTCCAAAAATTCTGAAATTTGGACACGTTACGTAAAACATCTTGCTGAACATTTTCCATGAAGAACTCAAAACTCAGTTCCAACTAGAAACACCTCTTTTGGTCACTTGAAGTCAGACGAAAATCAATTCGCTCCAACAGACCGTTTTGTCTTCAAAATATATTTATTTCAACACCCAAATCACCTTGGAAAGCTTTGAAATTTTTATATGTTATAGCCACGAATGTCCCCAACAATTTTTGTGAAGGAAGTATTTTGAAAATAGGCCTGAAAAAATTTATAAAAATTCAAACAGACCCGAAGGTCGGGTGAACAGTATATCGGGCAGACCCATTTCGGTCCAAAGATGGACTTCCGAATGGCCTCAAATGATTTCCAAAAATTCCCAAATCAAATTATGTTATACCTCAAGATGTTGGGAACAACTTTCATGAGAAACCTTTCTCAAATTCGGCTCACAAAATTATCTAAAAAAATAGCAAACCAAGCGGGTACAGTAACCGTGAATCCGCGATTCACCCCGAACCTCACGGATTCAAACCCCAACCGATTTCTACCGAATTCCAACCGCTAAAACTCAATTCCCGACATCTAATCCAACCCGCAACAACCACTAAAAGCCATACTCAGCCACAAATAACCATGATCAACCCTTAATCAACCTCTAAATTCCCTAAACCACGCCCGAACGAGTCCGAAAATACCCGACGTCCTAAATAGGGATTAGATCGCGACTTACCCGAACTCTAGACTAACTCGGCTAGAGCGGGAAGGTGGAACAGCTGGCCGGCATCTCACGGCGGCACACGGCGGCGGCGACGGTCTCCCGGCGGTGATCGGCGTCCAAGCGGCCAAGAGAGGGGAAGATGGTTTGGCGAGGGAGAAAGGAGAGAAGGGGATTTCGGTGAGGGAGGGGGAGGAGAAAGGAAAATGGCCGAATGGGGAGAGAGAGAGGGGAGAGAAACAATTAAATATTTGGTTCAAGGTTTGACCATTTTTCTTTATTCCAATTTTGCCCCTAAAACACTTGGTCCACATTCTTCCAAACCAAAATATCTAAGGGCATTTGGTCCAATCTTTTGGGGCTGATATTTATCCACAATTGATCTCCAAATTTAATTTCCAAAATCCCCGAAATTCGGAATACCCAAAAATAAGCCTAGAGGCAAAATCGTAATTTTCCAGTCCCGGGCCGAATTTCCATTTTTCGACCATACCAACCCCAAATATCATTGGCCACACTAAAATGACATCATCCTCATAAAAATAGTCGCGCACGACCCTGAAAATCGACATCCAAGTCCGGATCCAATTTCACGATCAAAATCGCTCAATCTCAATTTTAGGGTCTCTCACTAACGGGCGGCTGTTTAGGGATTACGCGTATCGACCTAGGGTTATTCGAGTCATGGCGACCTCGATCGTCACCGAAGGTCGACTCATGATCGAGTTCTTAGGTCCACGTACATTTCCCTAGGTAGCCATTCCCTAAAGGTTAGTATTCCGCGAATGATCATTTCCGGGCGAGACTTACTAAAATGAAATGAGAAATAACATCTATTTCATTGATTCCGGAAATAGGTCGAAATTTAGGATGTTACACAGCCAATCGAGCATTGAATCACACACAAACAACCAATGTTCTTGACATAGATTCCACCATCAGATAAGCCATAAAATCAGCCATAACCTGCCACCAATTCAGCCACACCTAGCACATCAAACAACCGAGATTCTAACAACTAAAGATACAAATGCGCACTCACAACTAGTCATCTCAAGGCAACAACAGCCAGCCATAGAAACACCGAATATTATACACTAAACGTGTGTCAATTCAACCTACTAACTCGGCATTAATTCACCGCAGCACGACTCGCCACTCCGACACATATTAATCCGCATTTCATTCAATAATCCAACCAACGTCACTTCTTCATCCCGCTAAAATCCGACCATCAAAATAACCAGCACAAATGCAATTCGGGCACCAAATCAGTCCACACATCCAGCAATGCTCGACCGACACATAGCTCGCCATCCCAACACGATTTAACATACGAACAATCCATAATCGCGACATAATTTCCCGCATCAACGGCCCCCAACTCAGCACCAAAATTAGCTATAAATTGTCACGATTCAACCCGCATTCCGACCATAAGCACCCACCCCTAACTAGCCCACATCTCAGCCACCAAATCGCGTTAAACGGCCACCGAACCGGCCCGAACAGCCCCTAATCAGTCACAATTCTCACCCTAAACAACCCTTAAACACATCTAATGATACCCGAAGTCCTAGACGGCGTTTAGGGAGTCACTTACCTCGATTTGAGCAAGAAAACGAGGTTGGACAGCGGGGGAAAATGTCAGGACAGCGGCGGCGGCGGCGGCGGTGATCGGCGAGGCTCTTGGCCACAGCCGGGCGACAAGGAGCTCCGGTTGAGGCGGCAGCGGCAAGGGAGAACCGGGACCTCGCCGGGACGGCAGCAGCTCCGGCGTCGAGCGGCGGCCCACGGCGGCGACGGGAACAGGGGAAGACGCCGGGGAAGAGAGAAACAGGGGGAGAGGAGGTCGCGCAGCGGCCGAAGGCGGCACGGCGACATCGCGGGCGGCCGGGCGACGGAGGACAGGTCGGCGTACGGCTGGGCAACGCCGGACCGCGGCGGACGCAGCGGCGAGCTGCTGCTCGCGTGTAGCCCGGGTAGGGCCGGCGAGCGGCGGTCGCGGGCGACGAGCGGCGGCGCGGCTCGGTCGGGCGACGGCGACGCAGGGCAGTAGGCGGCTGTGGCTGGGCTGGTCGCTGGCAAGGCGTGATCAAGCGAGCAGCAAGCAAGAGTAGAAGCCAGAAGCAGGGGCGTCGGGAGCAAGCCAGCGAAGGAGAAGAAGAAGAGAGGAAGAAAAGAAAGTAAAAGGCAAAAAAAAGAAAGAAAGAAAGAAAGAAAAGGGAGAAAGAGAGAGAGAGAGGAGTGGATGGGTCTAACAGGGTGGGGGACAGACGTGCGAAGGAGGAAAAGTAACCAGAGAGAGAGCGAGAGGGGGACGAAAAACATAAATAAATATTTAAATAATAATTACGATCCAATGGCTCACATTTAAAATCGAAAACAATCTAAAGGTTCCAATTAATTCTAGAATATAAAAAGGGACAAATGCCAAATTAATTAAATCAAACTATCCCGAAGGAGGTTTACTAGTCCAAATTCGCATCCGCTCAAAAATCTACTTTTCACATATTCTGAGCAATCTCGAGGCCGAGCACAATAATATCGACTCCATCCAATTAAATTCGTCCCGAAACTCCGAGAAATTCAACACTAAAGTTTGGGCTCTAAATAACGGCAAAATTCGATCGAATGCGATTCTAGCGAAATCTCAAATTTAAAACAATAACTAGGAGTGATCAGTTCCCGGGCGAGATTTTACTATAAGCATACTGACGAATTACATATTTTATAAATCCAAAAAAAAATGGATCGAAATTCAGAATGTCACACCTTGTACATAAAACAGTTTGTTCTATTTGTTGAGAATAAAGGAAAAGTCGTGTAAACATATGATGCCTTATTGACTCGAATAGTTGGTTCCGAATTAATGAGACGGTTTCATTTTGGATTTCTTCAGTACTCGCCAGCATGCACTTCTTAGATTGACCTAGTGAACTGGGTTTTATGTACTCTTTCGGTGCCTATCAAAAGAGTTGTTCTCACATGAAAAATCGCCACCTAAGCCAATAAATAAACTATACATCTAATTCTGATTCGATGTATACAGCAGGCATTTGTCCATTGATAGAATATTTGTATAATAACTAATTGAAGATACTTTTGGGGAAGAGAAATCCTTCAAAAGTAAGAGGTCCTCCTGGCTTTCTATAATAGTATGTAGTAAGTTTTATGTCTCAATCTTCCATTTCATTTTTGAATTTGTAGAATTTTCTTTCTACAGAAGAGATGTGCTATTCTCCCCATTTCGCTCAAACACCCTGATTATCATTCCCTCAAAGGTACTTTTATTATAAAGGGGACCATTCTTCTTCTTCATGCTATTTTTCAATAGGTTTTTGTTAACTTGTTGCTCGTTGCTAGACTGGGGTCAATCCATATATAGAATATACACCACTTTTGTTCCCTAAATATGCTTATGATTTTCGTTGACATACATATGATGATAAATGTAACGACCCGGTCCGACGAGGGCGGGGAGTGGTTGTAAGGACCTCGGCCCCACCACGCTTCCGCTGCGTTACTCTTTGTGTAATATTGTTCGCTTTGGACACTAAGTCCTCACGGTTTTAAAACGCGTTACACAAGGGTTAGGGGCCAAGCCTTATAAACTCACCAAGATCTCCCTCCCTAGGCGATGTGGGACAAGAGACATGCCCCCCTTTGTCGCGACCTAAAAATTGAATTGGGTTTTCAATCTTAGGCTAATGGATTACTAGATCAATTAAATTAACTAACCTAGCTCGAGTTCTCCCAAACTCTACCAAATCGCAACTTAGGTCCAATTGTGTGCATGCAAATATTTTCAACGGGAGTCGCCACTAATCATTTAGGGTAGGTTGATTAGAAACCTAAATAAAATAGCGGGAGTACTATTTTATTTCTACGAACCAGAAATTATGAATTCGGGGACTTGGTTACGCTAGATTCCCTAACGCCCTTTCGGTACCAATTTCGAGAAAAATACTCAATTTGACAAATTTGAAAAATCCTGACTTAGAGTTCAAAGGTGCAGAAATTTCTTTTTGATTTTTTACTTATTTAAATGAAAGCTAACCTATATGTAATGACGTGCAAAAATTGACATGCGATTAATGCAACCTAACATGCAAACTATATGTCATGCGACGACGTGACCTATTTCTAATGACGGGCATATTATTTTTTTGTATTTTTTAATGAAATTCGGAATTAAAAATGCTAATTATCTAAACATGCAATTTTAAACTAAAGAAATTAACCTATTCTAGAGTAATATTTTTGGTATTTTTTTATCGAAATTCGAAATTAAAATCAAGTAAAAAAAATAACCGCTAAATCTTTCGAATTAAGTTTTGATCTGAAGCCTGACAGATCAATCCTAAAATTCGAAATACCCGCTATGGAAATAACTCTATCTAAAGCCTGATAGATAGATTAATTTCCACGTGTGCGGTTGCGGATTAGGAAATTTTCCTAATTGATCACATCTTTTAAAAAAATAGATACCTCAAGTATCTTGGATATATTCAAAAGATTTTGAATTTTCAAATTCTATCCAAGTTTGACAAGTAATACACATCCAAGATTCCAAAGCATATTCAATTAAATCGCAATTTTGAAATTAAGCAAGGCAATAAAATCCTAGTTAGATAATGCTCTGATCACTCAAATATGCAAAGTTAAGTAACAAGAAGTGCAAAATAGGCCATAAAATATTCAAATCGAATCGGGATAGGATAATTACCTGATTTATGGATTATTTTCCAAATTTGAATTCAACTCCGAATTGCGACTGTAGAACGCGTGGTAGTCGACGGCGGGCGTTGTCCGCGGTTGCTCAACTGGAGTCGTGAATGGATGGTTCACGAAATCACCAGAAGAACCTGCAAAACAGCAATACACCTTGGCTTGATGGTTGACTAGAGCCAGCGCTTCAGCACAAGCAGAGGGACATCGTGGGCCAAAAGTTATAGCTCGTCCAGTCGTCTGAAGTGATTTCAAGCCTGGGAATATCGATGAAGTCGGAACAGGAGCAGCGGTGGCAGCCGTGGTCGTTGGGGCTGCAACGGCTCGGGCTGGGATGAAAGCAGCAAGTCGTCGTCGCGGTTCAGGAAGGCTGCAGACAGGACGCCACGAACCAGCAAGCAGCGTCTACACCGGGCCTAGTATTTGCGGCCAGTGGCGGCGGCAGCAAAAAAGGACCGAAACAGCAACACCGTCGTCGAAGTCGGGGTAGGCAGCAGCAACGTCAGTCACAGCCAGGCTTTTGATGTAAGGCGAAGTGGCTGGATCAAATCTCTGTGTAGCAAGAGCAAGCACCACTGAGGAAGGCAACAGCGGGGGTCGGTTCAAGCAAGGGAGGTGCTGCCTTGGTCACGGGCGGCCCAAAAGACGAAGGCTCGTCGGGGCAAGGACCTCCACGGGATCAGCAAGCTGCAGCAGTTCGTCGGGTGTTTCTTTGTGCAACTTGTGAAGCGGCAAGGTCAGTTGTCGCGGAGCAGCAAGCAGCAGCGTCTCCAGTGCAGCGTCAATGGCGTCGGGTAGTGGGGGTGGAAGGCAGAAGAAGACTTTCTCTCTCTCTGTTTGGTTGACTCCTCACAATTCTCTCTTCTTTTCTCTCGTCTCTTTCTGTCGTTCTCTCCCTTCTCTGACTTTTCTTTTTGTTTTCTTCTTTAATGGCCGCGTGTGTGTTCTCCTTTAGTGAATGGCCCCTCTCCCTTTTATTTCTTGTCTTCGTCCAATATATTCCCCAAAATATATGCCCCATGTTGACCGTATCTTCCGTGCGATTTTTTCAAAAGTGACGGGGAATATCTTGTATATATTTTCCTCTTGCACAAAAGATTCCAATAAAAACCCAATCGGCTGATATCTTTCCTCTTTGATATATCGTGACACCCGAGATTTTTAATTTCCAAAAGATATATTGCCGATTACCTTCCATGGATTAAAGATATGTGCAAATATGATATTACCCTCTCATATCTTCAAAGAATATGGCCAAATATAATAAACCCCTCTTCCTTCTTGATCTTCTATTTAGCCGAAAATATGCAGGAGATTTTTTTTATGGGCACAAATATCAATTTCGGTTATGGGCTTGATTCAATTAAGCTCAGAACCGTCGGTCCGATAAATGTGCAAATTATATGGGCCTAATTAACTATTAATGGAATGCTCCTAATATCTATATGCAATTTTTTTTAAGGACCGGGATCGATTCCTAATTTTTATGCAATTAACCACTAAATGATGCGCTGAAATTTAGGTGTCAACACCCTTGCCATCCTAAAAGCCTGCCAGGAGCCGCTCCTTGTCCAGGCCCTCTGGCCCTGGCGACCACTCCCCGCCTTCGTCGGACCGGGTCGTTACATTCTCCCCTCCTTCGAGCACAGTGTCACGCCCCGTACCCCATGGGAACGCAACATCCCGTCACGGTCGATTATGGTGCAACGCTCCCAGGAAACGTCGCCGACCCATACCCATACAGAGATCAAGCACAAGCGAAAGTATAAAATAAATAACCCCGACAACTTTAAATAGACCCAAGAATAGCCGTACAACAAACACATTTATAGAAAATAATTACACATTGATATTTCTATTAAAACCATTTGTACAATATTTGTAAGTACAGCAAAATATATAACAGTTAGCAGCCACCAAAGCAAAAAGGGGTAAGCGGCTAGGGAGGTCAGGCTAAACTAAGGAGGAGGGCTACGGTCCAAAAAGTTTCGGCCCTCGATTCTAGCTAAGGACACGAGACGATCCTACGGCTCCCAGTCGGGGTCGGATGACTCAGTGGAATCGTCTGACAACTCCTCAGAGACGTCCTCGCTAGACCCTGACTCCTCGAAATCCATCGCCTGGGCTCGCTCATCTTCGGAGTCTGGCTCCAACTCTGGGTCAAGGTAAAGCTCAAATCCCTCCTCATCCGATCCCAGTTCTGCCACCTCTCCGTCCTCCTCTACGTCCTGCTCCATGGCCTCTGGTTTGCCATTCTGGTCCTCTTCCATCGATCCGGGTCCTCTGCTATTACCTCGGGCTCCTCGTCCATCTCCTCCTCCTGCCTCATCCATTCGGGCGTGGCCTCTGGATTAATCACCTCACCACCCGCTATAATCGGCTGCATCAACCCAATACTATCAACCGGGATATCGAAGGTCCTGAGGGGCTCTCCCACAATTCCAGCGGCATCCCGGTGGCACCATGCCACGTATTCCTGCTTCTGATGATAATACTCGCCTATATCTATAGTCACTTCCGATCGATATCTCACAAAAGCCTCCCCATTTCCTAAGGGGTAGACGTTGGTAAACTGCTCGATCTGTAAAGGGATTCCAAAAAGAGGCGGTGGTCTCTCCATCCTCACGGCCGGGGGTCTGAAATGTTTCAGCGTACACAGCCGTGAGATAAATCTCAGTGAGTTTAACTCCTAAACCTAGGCTAGGCTAGCATGCAATCTCCTGATCGGAAACGAATATTTAAAATCATAACACAACCATAATTATATAATTCTTTGACCCTGCAGGTTAGACAATTCGATATATAAAAATCATGGCACATGCGTGGCATGCAGATCCACACGTACGCCAACCACATGCCCATGCACTGAATCTCACTCACTCGCATACTAATCAATGCATGTTTGTGCATGCAAATGTTATTGACAAGCCATGCACATACCTTGGCCCACCGGCCCACACTGTCACACTTGCCCAATTCATTATTACTACGACTCGAGTCATTAATTTTTCACGGCCCGGTGCGTCTAGCCTGCTTCAAAGTGCATGAGGCGCAGCAACCGATCTGGCCCAGTGTCTCTAGCCTACTTCAAAGTGCATGAGGCGCAACACTGTTCTCCTTGCAAACCAGAGCCTGCTGTAAAGTGCATGAGGATGGTCGCCTTCCGGACGTACCGGGCATCGTCCTGCTTCAAAGTACATGAGGACGGAATCGACCCGAAGGTCACAACCCTAAGGTCCTTAGGTGATCACACAATTCATTATTATCTGAACCCAACATATGACGCTTCAGGGTAATTTAGGTGATCACGCACTCATGGCAGATACGCATTCTCGCACAATTTCACAACATGCCACACTCTAGGCATACATAATGCGTGTCCATGTTATGCAATGCAATGCACCATGAGCACCAAGGAAATTCAATCACAATCAAGCACAATTACAGACAACTAGTCATCCCAATTACACTCAGTAATTTTTCCAATAGACATCTAAATTGAACAATTAATCCAATTTCTCTCCCCAATAAATCTTCAATGATTGACCACACTTTTCTCAATAGTAGTTTCTACCAGTCAATTCTCATCCCAGTCTAAAATACACACTGATACTATCTAAGCCGGTCCAAAATGTGCCGATAACACCTAAACCAGTCCAGAAAAACGCACAATTAGTCCTAATTCGGGTTTAGGAATTTTACTCACCTAATCAAGGGTCACGACGACGGGGAATGGCGGCCGATCACTGGTGAACAGTGAACCGACGGCGAATTCCCGGCGATGGTACGGACGGGTGAACAGTACCACCGTACGGACGTTGAACAGTACCACCCGTACGGACGGTGAACAGTACCACCCCCGTAGGGACGGTGAACAGTACCACCCCGTACGGAACTGTACGGACAGGGCCGGGGCGGTCGCCGGCGAGGTGCCGATCATGGCGGCGACGGTCCGTACGGTCCGGCGTGAACAGTGACCGTACGGACGGTGAACAGTAACTGTACGGTCACTGTACGGACGGGGTGCGACGGCGACGTATGAGGGTGCTGAGCAGCCGGGTGTCGACGGAACGGCGATCGGAGCTCCGGCGAAGCTCCGACGACACTGTTTATAAAACTGAAAAATAAGAAAAAGAGAGAAAAACAGAGAAAAAGGGGACTGTTTCTGGACTAAACCTGGACTGAGCTGAGGCGGGGGACCAACGGGATCGACGGCGAGGCACGGCGGTCGGCGACGTGCTCCAGCGAAGCTCCGGCGAGAGAGAAAATGAGTGAGAAAATGGAGAGAAAATGGAGAGAAAAGGTGGGAAAATGGAGAGAAAATTCTGAAGGGGCTGGTCTGGTTCGTGGGAGTGAGTGAGGAGAGAGAGAGTTCAGCCCAACTTAGTTAAATAATAAAACTAGGGGTGCCATGTGTCAAGCTTAGGCAAAAAGGACCAAAATACCCCTAATTAAATGGTTTATAAACATCCTTATCTAAAAAGAGAGGGGCAAAAGGGTCAAGGGTCCTGAATTTTACAGCTGATAATTATCCATAATTATCCCAAATTTTCCCAAAATTTTCGGACCAAAATTTAGCCTAGGGGCAAAATCGTCATTTTTCCGGTCCCGGGGCGAAATTCCAATTTTCGCACATACGCGTCCCATATATGCGTGGACAACCTAATATGGCGTCGGAATCGCAAAATTCACTTTCTAAGCCCTCGAAAATCGACTGCGAAGTTCCGGGAATAAAATAATATTATTTTTTCAATTTTTGTCGAAATTCCAGTTTTTGTCCGTAATGACTCCCGGTATGCGTGGCCACTCAAAAATGACGTCGGCTCCGAAAAATAACCTCGTTTGACCTCGATAAGCGGGGCTGGCGCCCCGAGGGGCAAAATCGTCATTTTTCACCCCCGGACCAAAATTTCAATTTTTACACGTACTAACTCCTAACATGTGTGGCCCGCATTATATGACGTCAGATTTCCAAAAATCGTCTCTTAAGCCTTCGAAAATTAACATCGAAATCCGAGCTCAATTTCGCGAATAAACTCGCTAAACTTTCAATTTCAGGATCTCTCACTAACGGCGGCTGTTTAGAAATTACGCGTATCGACCTAGGGCTATCCACATCGTAATGGTCTCGATCATTGAGAGAATGAGAAATTATCACTAGTTCCAAAGGTCACGATCGTTCGGTTCAGGTTCAGGACGGATTGGCCACGTGTACTTTCGGTCTTGCAGAATCACCTGCGTCCCTATTATACATCGTTGGCCTTGGCCAAACCCGATCCATTACCCTTTCTTACGATCGGCCCACGGTGGCCCAAAATATTCCCTCAGCGTCTCTCGTGATCGGTGTCCGTTTCACGATAGGGTCCCCGGTCCACGTACTGTTTTCTAGTTAGCCATACCCCATTGGTTAGTATCCCGAGAGTGATCAGCTCTGGGCGAGACTTTCTAAAATGAAATGCGAATTAATATCAGTTTCATTGATCCCGTAATTACATTAAAATTCGGGCTGTTACACACAGCGCCCTCGCTGTGGCCCCACACGCGGTCGGGAGTCGGCTCTGATACCATTTGTAAGGACCTCGGCCCCACCACGCTTCCGCTGCGTCACTCCTTGTGTAATATTGTCCTCTTTGGACACTAAGTCCTCACGGTTTTAAAACGCGTTACACAAGGGTTAGGGGCCAAGCCTTATAAACTCACCAAGATCTCCCTCCCTAGGCAATGTGGGACAAGAGACATGCCCCCCTTGCCATCCTAGAAGCCTGCCAGGAGCCGCTCCTTGTCCAGGCCCTCTGGCCCCGGCGACCACTCCCCGCCCTCGTCGGACCGGGTCGTTACAGTGGTCGCCGGGGGCCAGAGGGCCTGGATAAGGAGCGGCTCCTGGCAGGCTTCTAGGATGGCAAGGGGGGCATGTTTTTTGTCCCACATCGCCTAGGGAGGGAGATCCTGATGAGTTTATAAGACTTAGCCCCTTAATCCTGTGTAACGCGTTTTAAAACCGTGAGGACTTAGTGTCCAAAGCGGACAATATTATACAAGGAGTGGCGCAGCGGAAGCGTGGTGGAGTCGAGGTCCTTACAAATGGTATCAGAGCCGACTCCCGACCGCGTGTGGAGCCACAGCGAGGACGCTGTGCTCGAAGGAGGGGAGAATGTAACGACCCAGTCCGACGAGGGCGGGGAGTGGTCGCCGGGGGCCAGAGGGCCTGGACAAGGAGCAGCTCCTGACAGGCTTCTAGGATGGCAATGGGGCATGTTTCTTGTCCCACATCGCCTAGGGAGGGAGATCCTGATGAGTTTATAAGGCTTAGCCCCTTAATCCTGTGTAACGCGTTTTAAAACCGTGAGGACTTAGTGTCCAAAGCGGACAATATTACACAAGGAATGGCACAGCGGAAGCGTGGTGGAGCCGAGGTCCTTACAACAAATACGAAGTTGAATATTTTCAAGAAATCATGAAAGCTTCTCCTCTCAATAACTTACTTATCCATTGGTCATCAACCCTGCTCCTATTTTCTTATAATTATTTCGATATAAACACAAAGCGAGATATTTTTTTTGTGTGAAATGAAGCTATTTTGTGTTAAATATAAAAAATGGGTAGTCAGAGCCAGTCATGCAAACATGAAAAATTATTAATAACCTATAGTATCTCAAGAAAACATCGAAAAGATTTTCAATGTACTGATGTATCATCTCAAAAAGCAACAACCATTTTGATTTGATTATCTAATATCAATGTCATCTAAAAATATATAGATCAAAATAAAGATATCTAAGGTTCAAAAGTTATCTAAAGAAAACTTATATTGATGAAAGAAAAGCTATCTAAAGTTCGAAAGTTGTCTATTACAAGAGGTAATTTTTCAAAGTTTTGTCAATGAGAGGCATTTCTGATATTTGTGTGATATTTAATAAGCATTGCTGTTGTGACTCAATTTGACGTACAAATATTCGGGCACAAAATATGTAGTTAAGTGCATCTTTTAGGTAGAAAGTTCAAGAGACTAAATATAATAATTTCCAAGAAGACCTAGCGCTATAGAATCTCACTTGAACATTAAACTCAGATTAGTTCAAGAGATAATAACCTTATCTTACCAAGAAATTCCAATTCACGAACTTAATTAGACAATCAATAGACTAGATTTCCAACCATGATTGTCTATCTCTTTGAAATTCAAGTAAGCTTAATATGAAGAATATTTTTCAAAACATCACTCTTTTTTCTCAGAGATTACATTGACCCAAACCGTCGAATTGATCCAATGAGATGAAATACCAAAGAAAGGTCTAGTAGAAAGTTGAGTTAATGCCAGTGACATTGTCAAAGACCACTATCTTTTCCATCGACATGCATGATGTAACATGATTAGTTACTCGATTGGGTTCTCTTTTGTTCAGTCTACCGTAATGATTCTCTTCCAATATAGACTCTGCGAATAGTGCTGTCGCCCCCAAAAAGGCTAATCATTCAAACTTTTTTAGGACTAGTAATGCTGCCTAGTCGCCCCAAACTTGTGGCTAATTTCTTATATTTCATGTTAAGATGTTGCCGACCCTTGTATGTTTTTGCTAACTACTATTTGCGTCTGATGTGTGCACGGTTCTTGGCCTAGCTTGATTCCCTCTTCCATTTGCTTCTTCACAGCCGAATCTGTGTTCACTTTCTTTGAACCTTTTTTGCTCTGAAATGATCAGAAATCCTGGTAGATTGTTCGTGAGTCTCTGTCTCTCCAGTGGCCGAGATTGCGAGGTCATTCACAAGGTAAGGACGTTCCAATTTTCCTCACTCCTTGGCCGGCCACCTTCACTTTACATGCGTGTGTAGCCGGCCAATTCGTTTCCCTCTTGGCCAAGATTATGAGCTCCACGTTTGGAAAGGATTGGTCAGCTCTATATGCTGCTGCCTTGTTCACTGATTCAACATGTGCCGATCACGAGCAAAAGTACCTATTTCACAATTCTGGTCCATGCACTTCGAGGAGATTCACAACTGGTTCGTGCTTCCTTGATGTAAACGCACTCTGTGTAAGTATAAATGTTCCTACTGTTTAAATGCAAAGAAAACAGCAAGTAACGCCAATGCAAGATCGATGCTATTTTGGTTAGGGTTTAAATTCTATCATTATTGATGAACTCAATCCCTAGTTTTCTTATGAGATGTATGTACAGTTCCTTAGGCGAAAATTTGGATGTCAACATGCGTTAGTTGGGAAAATTGACATACATTATCATAGTTTTGTCATATACGAAATTGGTTTTCAGTTAAGTATTTAAATGAAGTTAACCAGTAATATTATATTGGGCGAAACTAATAGTGCACTCAACTTAAAGATGCTTGGCCTCGTTAGTAACGAGTATTTTAAATAAAGATGTATTCCATTTGATATTAGCATTGAAAAACTAAGTACATTGCTAGCCTTATGGCACCGTTACTTCTCTTTCGTAATGGTGCAATTTGGATCTCATGTTTCATGTTTAACGGAAGAAAAAAAATTGTTGAGATCCAAACCGTACAAAATGATTTGGATTATAGTCACTTGTACAAGCCAAAGGTGGCGTGTAACCACACCGCTTCATATAGTTTACAAGTGTTCCATGGGCTTCCAGGTAACTGGACGATTAAAGCCATACTCCTGGGCTTTCGTCTCTTTTGACTTTGATTGCACGAAGATAGGTGCTACTAGACTTACTGTCACGCCCCGACTCAAATCTAATGCTTTCCACACCTCACTTCCATGAGTCGAATGATGCAACATCCCAGGAGTACGTTGCCGACTCAATGGTTTCACATCAGAGTCAATTGTAGCGGAAACAAATAATTAAACCCAGACAAATAAATTGGAGAACACCAGAATTAAACTAGCACGCCCAACCGCCAACAATTACAAACCTTACATTATCACATAAATTTACAACATCCATGTGCAAGTACACCTATACCCGTCCGCCATTCCTTGAGTCCATAAAATTTATATGTACACCCACTACGATTACCTTAAAAACCATACACCAAAAAGGTAGACGCCCTATCTACCAAAAACGGTACTACACGAACATTAACTCATCGCCTCCTCACTAGTCCTTGCGTCCTCGACACGACGTCCATTTAGAGTGTACTCCACGAAATTATCCTCAATGTGCATGACTGTACCAAACGTTCTGGCGGCGGCGGCGGCGGCGACTGATTCCTTGTTCAGGCGGGTTATCTGAAATAGTTTGGTTTATACAACCATGAGACACTTCTCAATAAGTTGCAACCTAAACCCTACCTAGGCTATCACTTACCTCCAGGCAATTACGCAATCACACATATTCACGTACATCAAGTAATCACAAAGCAGGCACATCAATTAATATGGTCAGGCTCAATCATGTGCACACCCGCACTCAATCACAATTACATCAGATGCAAACACGCGCATGTACTATTCTCATCCCACTGTTCCTTCCATCCTCATTCCTCTTTCATATTCCTCGCCAGTGACCCGCGAAAACGTACACGCCTCAAGTACACTACGATCATTCACCACATCCGGCCCGCGTACCCGTTCAGGCCTCAGGCCCCAATCTCGACCTAAGCATCACACGGCCCAGGCCCGATCCCAACTCAGCCCGCGCCAAATGCGACAGGCCTACATGATTGGAACCCGAGCTTAGGATGCCTCGGTCCAATTCCGTTCTCACCCGAGCTGATCGTGCCTCGGACCGATTCTCATTCTTGCTTTTTCAAGCCTCAGCCTGTGCCAAATGCAACAGACCTACGTGATCGCTGCCCGAGCTTATGATACTCAGCCCGATCCCATTCTCGCACTTACTCACCTTCACATAACTTCTACAATCACATGCCGCACCACTTTTCTTTCTTGCTCATGCACATGCTCATCAAGCATTTACCACATTCAACTGGCCCATCACACGTGGCCTGTGCACGCATCAATTAACACGTTAAACATGCTCACTCAGCATTCGACATGGCCAATTTCAACAATTAATTCAATCTGGCCCACGCGTGCACATAATCAAGCACATTTCAATCCATCAAATCATAATTCAATAAACACACAAGGCCGCTCATGGGCCCACAAACATAGCCACATTCATAGGGATAATTTCGACATTTCCAAGCCTATTAATCACCACAATTCAGCCATACTACCACACACTAAACCGACACCACTTGTCCTTAAATCGAGCCCTAAGCTCGCCAATTCCATCCCACAACATCCTACACTCTATTCAGTCTCACTCTAGCCTCAAAACATCCTCATTTCATCCTCAAGTTACCTCATATAACACACAAATAAACACTCAATTAAATCAATCCCATCCAGAATAATTCAAACATGCCCAAAACACGTAAATTGCCAATTTCTCCAACCAAATGGCGTCGGATTAATTCTGATCCTTCACGACACTTTCTCGCCATTAAATAATGGTTCTAAAAATCCAACTTGCGTCTCGAACAAATCATCATAGCCCCGTGAACAGCAATTCGCAGCTTGTAAACAGTAACTCGCAGCTTATAATTCACCTCAAATTGTCCTTCAAAAATTCCAAAAATAATCCTCAAGGCCCGCCAAATATTTCCAATCATAAACCCCAATATTTCGCACCCGCATTTTGTAAATTTCACCATCCCAACTCAATTATAATTTCAACACACGAAAACATGAAAATTGCTATTTTTCTCTAACCAAATGGTCTCAAATCGATTCGGGTCCTTCACGAGACTTTCTCGCCATAAATTCTCGGTTCTAAAAATCCAAATTGCGACCCGATCGGCCCAACACAGCCCCATAAATAGTAAATCACAGCTCGTGAACAGTAATTCGCAGCCCCTATTATTCTGAATTTTCCAATAAAAATTTTCCGGTTTCAATTCTAAGGCCCGCCACCTAATCCCACCTCTAAATCATGTCATTCCGCACCTAATCTATTCTCGGTTTCGCCCAAAATCGTCTGTCGATACCCGAAATCCTAAATTGGGTTTAGATTGCGACTTACCCACGTTCTAGACTATCGCGACTAGAACGGAGAGCGGCGGCACTTAATCGGGGACGGCGGCGAAGGTGTACGGCTCCCGGGTGGCGGCGATCGCTTGGGCGGCGACGGCGCGGCTTGTGCGGCGATCGGTAAAGAGAAAGAGAGAGAGAGAGAGTCTATGGTGGGGGGGTTTCACGGGAAGAGAGGGGGAGAGAAATGAGAGAGAGAGGGACTTATCTTGACTCAAATAGTGCTTCTTGGACCAAAGGTGGAAATGACCAAATTACCCTTTCCTCACAATTTTAATCCAATGGTCCCGATTTGATCTTATCTTGATCCGACTGCCGAGATCGATTCTTGCACAAAAATATCTAAGGGCATACTTGTAATTTCCCAAAAAGCCAAGGGTAAAATTGTCCAATCAAAATTTTAGGGCAAAAATTACCAAAATGCCCTTTACCCTTAAAGCTTGCCCTTTAATAAATCCTAGGGGTATTTTGGTCACTCTCTCCATTTCTTGTCCAAATCGAATTTTTTCGAAGGATTTAAGCGCACCAAAAATTGACACGTGTCACATGCAACGTCGTCCTAACGTTCTGGCGTGACTTCCTAATTTTTCGATGTCCAATTTGGGCAAAAATTTCGTAATTAAATTCTATTAAACGCAACTCAAGCGTTTCTCGAGCTAACGGGGCGGCTTGCTGGGGAAATTCGCAGAATCGAGTCACGTGCAAGTCCGTTCGGTGCGTGACGACCTCGGTTGTCATTAAAATCGCGAAGATCAATCACTTGATATGAGGGGTACGATCGTTCGGTATAATTTCGGAATCATTCGTCAAGTCGTTTCGTGGTCCAACGGAATCACCCGCGATCCACTACTAGGACATTGGCGAACTGATCCCTAACTATCCTTGGATCGGCCAACAGTGGCTCAAAATATCACTTTCGCGATTTAATGGTCGAAACCCATTCACGAATTTTCTTTAGTCGCACGAATTTAATTCCCCTATTAGCCTTTCCCTAATGATTAGCATTCCCAGGAATGATCAGTTCAGGGTGAGAATTTACTGCGAGCACATCTCATAAAACTCAATTATTCAATAAATTCCAATTGGTAGAATTTCGGAATGTCACACTTACAATCTTAGTAGTCATCTCTCCATATTTTTATGGATTTTTACTTATTACGTTGGCAATATAAAAGGGTTTCTCTATTAGCAAAGTCAAGATATTAACATATTTAAATTTTAACTTTGCCAACTGTGTTCATTTCACTAGATAATGGATAATTTTCGTTCTCGAAGTGAAAATATTTTGCACCGGTGTTGGTGCCAGTAATCCTACATTGATTTTCTCTTGAAACAAAGATATTTAAATCACCTCTTTTACACTAAATATAAAATCATTTTACATGGAACTGCCGTGACCTTCCTTGAGGTGAACCATTAGAGGAAAACTAATGGATTACTAGGTAGGCACAAACATTTACTCATTAAATAGATGATAACATCGCCTAGCATTAATTCTCCTAATCCTATACCAATCCCAACTTGGGCTTTCAATTCATACATGCACATGGGAATTTCGGCCACAATAGGGAATTAATGGCTGAACTTTATTAATATTGGCAGTATATGTGCTTATTCTTGAAATTTTCAATAAGATTTAGGCCTCTCTCCTCAAATTCATGCCTGACTTTAGGCTAAATCTAAGGCAATTTATGACCGGACCAACTTAAATGCAATTTAGGTGGACATATTTAAAACGAAAATGTTCCTAATACCTATAATGCAAATGTGAACTAAGTTAATAATATTTTTTTAATTAATCGGGGTTGACTCTCTAATTTTCTATGTGACAATGGTGTAGTTAAAATTTAGTGTCGACAGAAATGATGCTAATAAGTTTCTTTTTTATTCATTAATTTTTTATTTTGGCTGGTTTATTTTCTTTTCTAATCTAACAATTCCTACTCGGCGGCGGTGGGCTAGCAAACCCATCAAGTAAGATCCGTGATTCTCTTAGGGAAAATATGTGGTGGAGCTGGAGACAACAACACCGTTGAACTCATAGGAGAGCAGAGGCACCGTTACACGTCAGACCGAAAAAGCGTTACGCACTTCGTGTCATAATTTTGAAAACGCCTGTGACTGCATCGGCCATGATTCTGATGTCAACTCAAGAAAATGAAAGCCCCCGCATGATGTCTAACTCAAGAAAATGTCTTTGTTAAGTAGCAGCTGTCGATGGAAACCGGTAAAGAATACCAATGACAAAGACGATAACACTTTAAAAAATGAAAAGTGGTCTCGTACATCGCAAAGAACAATGATTACAGCGGACGATTCTCTGACTTTTGAGATGACGAATGCTTTTGGATTTCCCCAGATAATGCGGAACAATCGCCATCTGATTGCTTGTTCATCCTGGTTAGATTTCAGAAAGGTCGCGACATGATTGTTGGCTGGTCAGCAACTTCAAATTCTGACTTTATAACTTTCGAATTCCATAATAGATTATCAAGGGTTATTCAGTTTGATAAGTGAGCAATTTTTTATTGGTAGGTAACTTGAGATAATGGTCTTACTACTTTCAAGTTCAAGTAGAATTTTAGCTGCCTCTTCGCTTGAGAAGGATCGATTGCTTTTAACTTGACCAAAACCAGTTAGGAAAGAAGAAACAATCTTACTAGGGCTTCCCAAACAGGCTAGACCGAGCATGACTACATGGGTCATTCTGAAGAACGGATTGCGTCGTGCTTCGGGCCCACCTCAAGCCTGACAAATTCTCTTTACGATCGAGGTTTTGTTATTTAAGTAATGACATGTCAAGGTTTCCGGTAATCTAAGTCGACGAATTCACTTAAGCGGTCATTTTTTCAAAGTTGTGAAATTCAAATAATCATTCGAAAAGTTTTAACATCAAAGTGGTCCTGTATAACAGTTTTGTTATGGGTATTGTCATTTTTTCATTGAACTCCAAAAAAAAAAATCAAGTAGGCTACAGGTCGCAAAGTTCCCCACAATAGCAACAATTCCTGCTCTGCTGGAACACTAGCATAGGTACAGTATGTCCCTCGTGTAACACTCCCCACTTGCGCTCACAAGAGAACCCAACAATGCGGATAAAATTTATGTATCAGATAGGCCACCAATAGGCTTTTTTTGTTATTAGGGGATTAGATTGGGTCATATTTTATCGGGAGAGTAACGATGTAATTTTTGGGGTCTACTTTTTATTTATCAAAAAATAATATACTCCCTCTCAACTAGTCGTTAAGACTCGAATCCTTTCAATGGGACAGAAATCACATAGCATCAATCAGTCCTGTACGTTTTTTTTTCCTGTTTTAGTGCCACTCAGCTTGAATCTTCCCTATTTGGCTTCCTATCAATCTCTTGAGTTTCCTTGGTAAAGAAAACTACTTCTTGATCTGGGTTGGGCGAAACTTTTTGAACTTGTTTTAAAAGTTTCCTAGTTTCGAGCTCGGGGTTTCGTTCCCAAAATTTATATTTTAGAGTTTTTCGGTAACAAACATATGAAAATAGACCACCGCCCTCAGCGGCTGCGTTGGCTTGCGCTCTGGTCCCCCCACGAAGAGACCAGAGTTCAAACCCCAGCGTAGGCGTTAGGGATTCTTAAGTGTGGCGCCGTGGTGGTGGGTCCTACGCTAGCGTCGCCCCAGGTTTATCTCTCCGGCTGTCGGCCGTGCGGGGGGTTCCTGGGTTACCAAAAAAAAAAAAAAAAAAAAAAACATATGAAAATAGACTTCACTTTACTTGCAAAGACCACCCCAAACGTTGGAAAATCATATCTTTCTTCCATAAAATTTGCTTTCTCTGAAACTACTTTTCTAGCTGAGTTTGATTTTCACGAAACAAACATGGCATTATTATCGAATTTGGTATTGATACACCCCGTACATGTTAGAGATATTTTAGATGTTCTAAATATTTAGGTTATTCTAGATATCTTTCTTATTAGAGATATTTTAGATATTATAAATATTTTGGTTATTCAAGATATCTTTATGATAGATTGTAATTGACATCATAATATTCTATTACTGTAGATAGTCTTCCTGTAAAACCTCACGTACTCTTTGTTATTACAATATCAGTTACAATCAATTATAAAGATATCCAGAATAACCTAAATACCTAGAATATCTAAAATATCTCTAATAAGATAGCCAGAATAACCTAAATATCTAGAATATCTAAACTATCTCAAACAAGTACATTGCCGGTAAAGCCAAGAAGTTGCCAGTCACCTAATTCTACCAACAAGTTTTGAAATCTACCAAGATGTGATAATAAAAACTAAGAAACATACTGCTTGAAGAAGATTCTCATTTATTAAAAGCAAGTTAACGAATTCCTTTTTCCAATAGACGCAACAAAAGGTTGTTACAATACCACGTCTTTCTGCTTCCCAAGAGTCCTATTTATTTCCTCTTTACAGAAACAAGACAAGCGTATCATATGTTTAACGTCGAATATGGAATTGTCCTTGGCTTATTCGATTGTTTTCTCCCTTGTCCTGATCACCTTCTTCACTTGTGCATGGAAAGTACTGTGTTTGTTTTGGTTGAATCCCAAGAAGCTAGAAAGATGTCTGAGACGGCAAGGTCTCAATGGAACCTCTTACAGGCTTTTGTTTCAGGACCTGAGAGACAACATGAGAATGAGCAAGGAAGCTCAATCTCAACCCATTACTCCTTTCTCCAATGACATCGCACCTCGCTTGCTCCCTTTCCTTCATCACTCCATCAAGAAATATGGTATGCATGCCGTCAAAATTGAGATACAGTTGAACTTTTTAGCCATATGCATAATATCATTGATTCTACAAACTCAACTTCCTGGTATAAAACAACGTACAATTTCAACTCACCAGAGGCTGTAATTTTTAGCTAAAAGCCTGCTAGGTGTCTTTTCAGCAATTTAATCGAGATATATTCATGGAACTCAAGTTGACCAAATCCTGCTATAAATTAGATTTTACAAGATTGAGTGTTGCTTTTAAGGGCAAAGTCACATGACATATGAATGACAGCTATGTAGTAACCAACCGTCATAAGGCTACTAAAACTGCTCAATTTCTCATGCAAATCGATCTGCTAGATGTGTTCCAAGTTGGGTACTTAGAATGTATATGCTAGTTTGAGCAGCTGGCATACAAAAATGGGTGATATATCGAATCCGGTAGCCATTTGACGCCTTAATAAATCAAGTCTGTGAAAAATGGTTATTGCAGGGAAGCTTAGCTTTACATGGTTTGGGCCAACGCCTGTATTGAACATCATGGACTCAGACATGTTGAAGGAAATATTTTCACGGATCAATGAGTTCGAAAAGCCACATCCCAAGGCCACTGAAGATCTCTTAGTATCGGGGCTCATCATGGTTGAGGGTGAGAAATGGGTCAAACATAGAAAGATTATCAACCCAGCTTTTCACTATGAGAAGTTGAAGGTATTACTGCTTGCAGCTAATAGTTTCCTGACCACATGCAACGGAACTTAAAATAATTAATTATAAAAAAACTCTGTACATTCAATTCATTTAGCCTTTTCATTGTTGAATAATTACAGTTTGTAGTGAGTGCAACATGTTCAAGTTGCGAGGAGATGATTAGGGGATGGAAGACGCAAAGTTTGGCTGGTGAAGTGGATGTTTGGCCTGACCTTAAGCATTTGACAGGTGATGTACTCTGTAGAGCTGCTTTCGGTGTTACCTACAACCAAGTCAAGAGCATCCTCCCTCTTCAACAAGAACAAATTGGCCTCACTAACAAGATTTTTCAATTTGCTTTTATTCCCGGGTGGAGGTAAGTTGATATTGATTTAGCAATAATTTATCTCAAGATCTTTAACTGTATCAAAATCATATGACTAGAAAAAAGAGTAACAAACTTCAGTTTGACTTCCTCAATCCGTATCCATGGAGTCAGTTGCAACTTTCCACAATTGTCTTATGATTTTGTGAATCATGTGCCGGTCTTTAAGAATCTTGCCACGTAAGGAACTTGATAAGTTTCTGCAGACAATTTTCTTATGATTTTGCAAATCATGGATAGTGGTTGGATTGTAATTGCAAGGTAGTATATTGGGCTCGCTGCAATTTTTTCATGTCAAAACAATGTTTAGTAAGGCAAATCTTCTATCGAGCTGTTATCATGATTGCTGTTTTCCAACCTCTAAACTCAAAAGAATGGATGAAAATGGTTGAGTGCATTTATGTAACAGGACACGCATAAACTGTAGAAACTAAATTAACATGTAAAGTTTTGATCTTGAAGTTGATTTGTACATAAAAAAATGCAGCCTCTTGCCAACCAAAGTGCTGAGGAGGATGAAAGAAATTGACCACAAAGTAAAAGGATTGTTGGAAGACATATTGACCAAAAGAGAGAAGGCAATGGAGGAAGGAGGAGTGGATGCTGATGATCTCTTGGGACTGTTGCTAAAATCAAACATGAAAGAAATTCAAGAGTCTGGGCATCAAAAGGGTATGAGCATAGAGGATGTTATTCAAGAGTTCAAAGGATTCAACTTTGCGGGTCAAGAGACGACTTCTGTTTTGCTTACTTGGACTTTGATTTTGTTGAGCAATTACCAAAACTGGCAAGACAGAGCCAGAGAGGAAGTCCTACAAGTTTTCGGCAACAACAAACCTGATTTTGATGGGTTGAGCCGACTAAAAATTGTAAGGATTCTCGTTGTATTGTAGTCTGCTCTTTATCTCAATCTCAAGACATATATTCCTGAATTTCAAAACTCACATCAAATAAATGGTTTTCTGCACAAAAAAAAACAGGGAAAAACGAAAGAACAAACGAAAAATGAAAGGCCAACAAATGAAAGAAAAACTTGTAACCACCTGACCTGAAATCCAGTTGTTCTTCTTCCCTACGGTTCCCCCCAAACCAAAAGGAAAAAAAAGGACTACTTAGGCAATAGTTGCTCAAGTTAGGTTCTGCTAGTGACAGAACTGAGACATATGGATGGTGCCTTCTCATTTGAAGTTACAACACAGATCACATGAATGATATTAAGTTTGATAAATTTGGTCCCCTAGGCAAGGTTTAGCTAATGCAATCGTTGCATTCTCAATGTCGTTTTGGACAAAAACAGGCTGACAACAAATTGATTTACATGCAGGTAAGCATGATACTGAATGAGGTACTTAGGTTATATACGCCTGGATTTATGACGATGAGAACAGTTCACAAGACAACCAAGTTGGGAGATATACAAGTACCTCCAGGAGTTGTGCTTCTTGTACCCATGATCCTGATCCACCATGATCCAGAGATTTGGGGGGATGATGCCAAAGAGTTCAATCCGGAGAGATTCTCTGAGGGAGTCTCAAAAGCAACCAAGAACAAGCTTTGCTTTTTCCCCTTCAGTTGGGGACCTAGAACTTGCATCGGCCAAAACTTTGCTTTGCTCGAAGTCAAAGTTGCTCTGACCTTGATTTTGCAGAATTTCTCTGTGCAGCTATCTCCTTCTTACAAGCATGCCCCTAATCCTTTGCTGACTCCTACTCCCCAATATGGAGTCCCCTTGATCTTGACTAGAATCAGATCGAATTCCTCAGCTCATAGTTAATCAGATTCCGTGCTTTGTTTGCTTTGTTGCGTGCATACACCGGGTGTGTTTTGTTTGTTAAGGAATAAAGGAAAAGTCATGTAAAAACATGTGACGCCTTCTTGACTAGAAAAGTGGTTCCTAAACTAGTTACCTGTGTTTTACGTCCTCTTTCTTAATTCTTCACCACTCGCCAGCATGCTCTTCTTGGATTGACATAGTTAATTGTGTTTCACGTCCTTCTTTGGTGCCTTCGAAACTCTCTGGCACCTTTAGCACAAAAGATAAAATGATACATCTGATACACGAATTGTTAAGTCTCAGTCAAAAGAGAAAGAAAACACTGCATGCAGGTACTTGCATTTTACTAAATAAGAAGCAACAGAAAAACAAGGAAGACCACATCCCATTATATGAGATTTATTCCTGTTCATGCATTCTTGCTCGTACAAATTTCAAGAATACAAATTGCTAGCGAACTGCAACCCAAATATCTGACGGCCAAAAATGCCCAAAAAAAAAGGCATGAATTTGTACTCTCATCGCAAACATAACCCCAGTTTTCAAAGATCCAAAAAAAGCACATCCTTAGGACAAACTAATCCCACTTTTCAAATGATCCCAAAAAAGCATAAAGTCTAGCTCGAGCGACAAAAATATCAAGTAGCTTTTCCGACAAAACAAGCCTATGCGTCATCTGCTATGGCCAATGACGTTGAAGTGTTACTATGGACATGTCAGTTGAGCCAAATCAACGCGGTATACATTTAAACAAAAACCCCGTTGTTTCAGTAATATTTTGGTTCTAACAGAGAGAGAAACCCAAATCGAATTTGGGGATCGGTTGGCCAGGGTTTTGCCACAAGATGAAACCGCAAATTTCGGTTTTATTATGTCACGCCCCGTACCCCATGAAGCGCGAACATCCCACCTTCGGTCGTTTGACTTCGACGTCTCAAGAAGCGTCGCCGACCCACACCCATACAGAGATCAAGCACAAGCGGAAGCATAAAATAAACAAACCCAGAAAACTACAATATGAGCCAAGGATAGCTATACATCAAACACTATCATAGAAAATAATTACACATTTATATTACTATTAAAAACCATTTGTACAATATTTACAAGTACAAACAAAAAGGTACACATGATCAGTAGCCACTTGGTCAAAAAGTGGTAAGCGGCTAGGGAATCAGGCTAAAACTTGGGAAGAGGGCTACAATCCAAAAAGTAGCGGCCCTCACTGCTAGCTAAGGACACAGGACGACCCTAGGGCTCCCAATCAGGATCGGATGACTCGGAAGAATCCTCTGACAACTCCTTGGAGGCGTCCTCACTAGACCCTGACTCCTTCGAATCCATCGCCTGGGCTCGCTCATCCTCGGAGTCCGGCTCCAACTTCTGGTCAAGGTAAAGCTCGAACCCCTCCTCATCTGAACCCAACTCTGCCACCTCTCTGTCCTCCTCCACGTCCTGCTCCATGGCCTCGGGTTCATCCTCCTCCTCATCCATCGGCTCGGGGTCCTCTGCTAGTACCTCAGGCTCCTCATTCACCTCCTCCTCCTGCATCATCCACTCGGGTGTAACCTCACGGTCTATCACCTCACCATCAGCTATAATTGGCTGTATCAACCCAACATCATCGACCGAGATATCAAAGGTCCTGAGGGGCTCTCCCACATTTCCATCGGCATCCCGGTGGCACCATGCCACGTACTCCTGCTTCTGGTAAAAATACTCGCCTATTTCCACATATACTACTGATCGATACCTCACAAAAGCTTCCCCATTACCTAAGGGGTAGGTACTGGTATACTGCCGAATCTGTACAGGGATCCCAAAAAGAGTCGGTGGTCTCTCTATTCTCACGGCTGGGGGTCTGAAAAGTTTCGGTTTACACAACCGTGAGACGAATCTCAGCGAGTTCAACCCCTAAACCTAGGCTAGGCTAGCATGCAATCTCCTGACCGGAAACAAATATTTAAATCACAATACAACAATAATCAAACCATTCTCTGATCCTGCAGGTTAGACAGTTCAATATATAATAGTCTCGGCACGTACGTGGCACCCATAATCACACGTATGCCAATCACATGCTCATGCACCGATTCTCACACATTCGCATGCCAGTCCATGCATATTCATGCATGCAAATGTCATCGACATGTCACGTGCATTACCCGGCCCACTGGCCCACATTGGCACACTGGCAATCGCCCAATTTATTATTTATTACGACTCGAGTCAATAATATTTACGACCCGGTGCTTCTAGCCTGCTTCAAAGTGCATGAGGCGCAGCAATCGATCTGGCCCAGTGTCTCTAGCCTGCTTCAAAGTGCATGAGGCGCAACACTGATCTCCTTACGAACCAGAGCCTGCTTCAAAGTGCATAAGGATGGTTGTCTTCCAAACGTACCGGGCATTGTCCTACTTCAAAGTGCATGAGGATGGTATCGACTCGAAGGTCACGACCCGAAGGTCCTTAGGTGATCACAAAACTCATTATTATCTGAATTCAGCGTATAATGGTTTAGCGTATTTTAGGTGATCACATGCTCATGGTAGATACGTATTCTCGCACAATTTCATCGCATGCCTCACTCTTGGCATACACAATGCGCGTCCATGTTATGCAATGCAATGCACTATGAGCACCAATGAAATTCAAACACTCAATATCACAACACGCGCTCAATTGGCCCAATTAATACCGTGTGGCCCTACGTGCGATTCACAATTCAATAATTAATTGCAAGCCAAACAGTGTCCAATCGCACTCCACAAAAATCAGCCACACAACATGTGACATGGTAGTATGCAATCAATCACAATCAAGCACGAATTACGTACAATCAGTCAACCCGGACATACCCGATAATTTTTCAATGGGCTCCTAAATCGGTCATTTAATCCAATTAATCTCCCCAAATAATTCTCATTAATCCATTAAATTTTCCCGATAATAATTTCTACCAATCAGTCCTCAATCCAGTCCGAAATACACACTGATACTACCTAAGCCAGTCCAGAAAAACGCATTATCAGTCCTAATCCAGGTTTAGGAATTTTACTCAGTTAATCCAAGGTCACGACGACGGGGAACGGCGGCCGATCATCGATGAACAGTGAAACCGGCGGCGGAATTCCCGGCGGCCGGCGTACGGACGGCGGCCGGCGGTGTACGGACTGTACGAACACCGTACGGACGGTGACGTACGGCGACGTACGGACGTCGGTGACGTCACAGTGGCAACAGCTCGGCCGTTCGAGCTCCGGCGCGGCGGCGGTGGGGCTCCGACGCGGCGGCGGTCCTATTTCGGGAGAGAAAAAGGGAGAGAAAGAGAGAGAAAGGGAGAGAGAAAGGGTCGGACAGGGGCAAGGCTGAGGCTGGGGGCTGTGGTGGTCGACGGCCGGGCACGGCGGCCGGCGGCGGTGCTCCGGTGACCGGCGGCTTGCCCCGGCAAGGCTAAACAAGAGAGAAAAATGAAAGAAAAAAGAGAGGGGGAGTGATCTACGGGAGAGGGAGGACTGATCTGGCTAGATGAGAGTGAGAGGAGAGAGAGAGAGTCTTATCTTGGTCAAACCATAGGGGCTAGGGTGCCAAGTGTCAAGATCTAGCCTAAAGTGACCATTTTACCCCTCATCTAAGGGCTAATATTGAAACTTATCCAATAATTTAAGGGCATTTTGGTCCTTTGCTGCCATAATTAGGATAAGTCCAATTTTAATTAATTTCATTAATTATTCCCCAAAATTCGGAACCAAAAATAGCCCAGGGGCAAAACCGTCATTTTCTAGTCCCGGGGCGAAGTTCCATTTTCCGCTCGTACCAACCCTCCATGTGCGTGGCCAACATAATGCGGTGTCAAAATCGCGAAATTCATCGCGCAAGCCCTCGAAAATCCACGTCAAAGTTGCGAGAATAAAATAATATTATTTTTTAATTTTTATCAAAATTCCAATTTTTGGCCATAACGACTCCTAGTATGCGTGGCCACCCAAAAATGGCGTTGGCCTCGAAAAATAACCTCATTTGGGCTCAAAAAGCAATGCCGTTGTCCAGAGGGGCAAAATCGTAATTTTTCACCCTCGGACCGAAATTCCAATTTTTACTCGTACTAACTCCAAATGTGTGTGGCCAGCATAATATGACGTCAGATTTCCAAAAATAGTCTCTTAAGCCTTCGAAAATCGACATCGAAATCCAGGTCCAATTCCGTGAACAAAACTCGCTAAACTTTCAATTTCAGGGTCTCTCACTAACGGGCGGCTATTTAGAGGCTACGCGTATCAACCTAGAGCTATCCGTATCGTAATGGTCTCGATCATTGAGAGAATGAGAAATTATCACTAGTTTCAGAGGTCACGATCGTTCGGTTCAAGTTCAGGACTGGTTGGCCACGTGTACTTTCGGTCTTGCAGAATCACCTGCGTCCCTATTGTACATCGTAGGCCTTGGCCAAACCCAATCCATTACTCTTTCCTAAGATCGGCCCACGTTGGCCCAAAATATTCCCTCAGCGTCTCTTGTGATCGGTGTCCGTTTCACGATAGGGTCCCCGGTCCACATACTGCTTCTTAATTAGCCATACCCTATTGGTTAGTATCTCGAGAGTGATCAGCTCTGGGCGAGACTTACTAAAATGAAATGCGAATTAATATCAGTTTTATTGATCCTGGAATTACATCGAAATTCGGGCCGTTACATATTAAGTATATATGTCGAGCTAATTTTGTGGGGTTCCGGAAGATCGCGAAGTTTGGTTAGAGTTTCAAGTTTGCAAATTCGGGTTCCACATGATCTATACTTAAGCGAATCAAGAAAATAATCCAATATAGTCTAAGCGAAACGGCGTTGTTTTGACTTAGTTGACACGTCTATAGTGTATGAATGATCGTTGGTCACGTGAGATAACAAACAAGTTTCTTTGGACGGAAAATGTCACGTCCCGGATCCCACCAAGCCCGCAACATCCTGTCCAGGGTCGAATTGAACGCGACGTCCCAGGACGCATCGCCGACCCAAACAAAACACTCAACGATAAAGGCAAGCGGAAGCGAATTTGAAATAACCCAGACAATAAAATATGACAGAGGGATAGCATAAAACAATAATTACATAATTTCATAAAGCAGTCACTATTACAAAACGACAATCCAGGCTACCAATTTAAAATCACAGTTTCAAAAAGGGGCGGTGATTGACAAACTTATCTCCTCTACAAAAGGGTACTCAAAAGACAAGATAAATTTGATCTATCCTTCAATCCCTGTAGTACTCTGGCGGCGTCTCCGAATTGATCACAGTCGCGGATCTGAAAGTGGTTATATAATAACCGTGAGAATGAGTCTCAATAAGCAACACCCTAAACCTTACGTAAGCCAATGCGTACCCAGACAAGCCGTACAAGCAATCTAACCCTCAACACAGAAAATTCACCTCATTGTACTTACCTCGCCATCAAACGCATGCTCTGCAAGTTAGTTAAACGCGATAATGCAATATTAATAGTCTAATAACATATCACAATCACTCAAGCACTAACCACACCAACACTCAATCAATTCAACCAATTCAATCACACATTCAATCAGTTCAATCAATGCAATCACACTCAACTCGTATGCGTGGCCGAACAACTTTCCACGACCTCCCAGGTCCTTTCACACTGCCCGCGCCACTGCGCCTCAGGCCTAATCTCACAGCCCGCGCTACTGCGCCTCAAGCTCAGCCCTTAGATCAAGCCGGGCTCGGTCTCGCGTAACCACGCCTCAGGACATTTTTCCCCTTCCAATGACCCGCGTAACCTACACCTCAGGTCTAGTCATGCCTTTCTCGCCACACCCGCGTAACCACGCCTCAGGTTGGCAGTCCTCCAATCAATCCGGGCTTTTCTCATGCACATGCATCACAACACGATTCGCCATTCTCACAAGTCGCACCAATCAAACTCAAGGCATGCGCACCACAATATTCCACCAACTCGACCTTCAAGTCGGTCACATTCAGCTATCAATTTCACTCACAAACGCCACGATAAGCTAATCATTGACCCACCAACAATAGCCACAAATATGTACTCACAATCATCCCAATTTCAAATCACAAGCTCACGATTCCGACATTCAAGCCGGCCACAATCACACGTCAATTTTCCCCACACACGCCACGACAATACAGATATTTAATCCACCATAATTAGCCACTAATTAAGCCCCACAATTATCACAATTTAATCTAGCAAATACGCACATACGAATATTGACCCTGATCCACATTTAGCCCCTAAACCGGTACCAATCACATCCTAAACAAGTCTAAAAATACCCATAGTCCTAAATAAGGATTAGGAGGTCACTTACTTCAATTTGGCTCGGGAAAAACCTGCAAGGGCTCAAAACGGGCCGGATGAATAGTAACGGGCGAGGGCACGACGGGCGCGGGGCTCGACCATGCCCCGGGGCAGTCCGGCCACAGCCTGGACATGCTCGGGTTGGCTGGACTGTCACGCCCCGAACCCTATCGAGCACGTAATACCCGTACCCGGCCGAATAGTGCGATATCCCAGGGTATCGCCGACCTCGAATAACCATAAGAGATTTAAATCATCAGAGAAAACCATAAATCACCCGGACTATTTGAGACTGGGAAATATCATGGAGCATAAACATGTTCTTTTCTCATTCACACTTATACTATAATATTTACAATTTTACAAACCATAATATACAGGTGCACACCCCACTAAAACCTCAAAGATAAAAATGACCGATGACCAGGGTATCCTTTCCCAAAAATGGTACTCTGAAAAACCTATTTTGAATCCCTTTATTAGCCCCTTCGCCCCTTTGCTGGGCGTCCACTCTGAACCTACCTCCTCCTCGTCCGAATCTGAGTTCCCTGGAATGGTCTGCTCATCTGAGGCCTCCGACTCTGCCTTGATTTCGATCGGATGATTGATGTCACCCGACTTGGTTGGAGCTTCCTCCTGGTTCTCCTCAAACAGTCCATCGAATAAATTGAACTCAGGCGCAAAATTAGGATCCATATACTGCTCATAAGAGAGTATATAATCCCGTTCCTCCTCCGGCTCCTCTGACTCATCGGGCTCAATCTCAGGTTCTATCTCGGGCTCCACCCTTGTTGGTCCTTCCTCGGGAATTGGTTCTAAATCTATGTCCATTGGGTCACCTGCTGCTTGCGATCCTTCGGGCTCAGGTTTGTGCTCAGCTTCTGACGATCCTTGGGCTGCCGGCGTCGGGTGCAGTCCTGACTGCGCCAGGCTAACCTCCGCGCTAGTCAACTCCCTGTCTATCGGAGGTATAGCCGATGGATCCCAGTCCCCAACTAAGTCAAATAGAACGTCAAAACCCCTAACAGGCCCGAACTCATCCCCGGCATCATCCCGAAAGAACCAGGCATAGTACTTATACTCTTCAAAAAGAGGTAAACCTACATCTACGAAGACGGTGGAAGTATTCTTAATCCAGGTAAAGTTATCGCCCATCGGAAACTCTGCAACCTCAAGCTCGGTATGTACAGGTACTCCAAAACGTTCCAGTGGCGGCGGCGGAATATTCATGGATCCGGTCAGGGTTCTGAAATTGTTGGTTGAAATAATCGTGAGACACTTCTCAGTAAGTTCACCCCTAAACCCCACCTAGACTATCATATACCTCCAGATAATTTCATAAAACACAATCACACACATACGCCACATAATCACATAGCAGGCACAACTCTCGTCATAGACATTCGTTTCATTCTCATCATTTCGTTTTCCACATTCCTCGCCAGTGACCCGCGTTGCAGTACATGCCTCAAGTATACTGCGACCGCTTTTCACAACACTTCAGGGCCCGCGTTACAGAACACACCTCAGGCTCAACATCTATCACCTACTGCGTAACCCGCGTTGAAGTACACGCCTCAGGCTGGCACTCTTCTAGTAATACCAGGCATCGTCCCGCGTTGAAGTACACGCCTCAGGACGGCACAATTCCTACAATCGCACATGCCATCTCATATTCACTTTCTTACTTATGCACATGCTCAACAAACATTTGTCACACACAATTGGCCCTTTGCACGTGGCCCGTGCACGCATTAATTACACCAAATCCATGCACAATCAGCATTTGACATGGCCAATAATAATAATTAAAATAATCTGGCCCACGCGTGCACCCAATAGGCATAATTAAGTCAACCAATTACACAATCACACACTCAATTTCCAACACCACACTCGGTGATAATTTCAACGCACAAAAAACATGGAAATTGCTATTTTTCTCTAACCAAATGGCCTCAAATCGATTCAGGTCCTTCAAGAGACTTTCTCGCCATAAATTCTCGGTTCTAAAAATTCAACTTGCGACCCGATCGGCCCATCACAGCCCCATGAACAGTAGTCCACAGCCCATTGTTATTCACAAATTTCCAATAAAAATTTTCCGAGTTCAATCCTAAGGCCCGCCACATAATCCCACTCCTAAATCATGCAATTCCGCACTTACCCTATGCCCGGTTTCACCCAAAATCACCCGTCGATACTCGAAGTCCTAAGTTGGGTTTAAAGCGCGACTTACCCGCGTTCTAGACTATCGCGGCTAGAACGGAAAGCGGCGGCACTTAATCGGGAACGGCGGCGACGGTGTACGGCTCCCGGGCGGCGGCGATCGGCTTGGGCGGCGACGGCGCGGCTTGGGAGTGAGGGAGAAAGAGATATCGGAAGGGGAGGCTGCTCATGGTGGGGGGAAAAAGAACCGAATGGGAGGGAGAGAGAGAGAGAGAGAGAGAGAGAGAGAGAGAGGATAAGGTTGGACCATTTGACCAAAAGTGGAAAATGACGATCTCACCCCCGTCTAATCTTTTCAATCGATGGTCCAGATTCGATCTTATCTTGAAACCGACGGCCCAGATCGAATCTTACCAAAAATATCCAAGGATATACTTGTAATTTCTCAAAAAGTTCAAGGGCAAAATTGTCCAATCAAAAAGTTAGGAAAAAATGACCAAAATGCCATTTGCCCATAAAACATGCCCTTTGTTAATTCTTAGGGGTAAAATGGTCAGTTTCTCCGTTTCTCGCCGAAATCGAGTTTTTTTGAAGGATTCCGGCACATCCAAAATTGCACGTTATAACTGCAACGTCGTTCTAACGTCTCGTTGTGACTTCCAAATTTTTCCAGTGTCCGATTTGAGCTAAATTAAATAATTAAATTTTATTAAACGCAACTCGAGCGTTTCTCAAACTAACGGGCGGCTTATTTGGGAAATTCATATATTCGACTCGTGACTAATAATATATAGAGTCACGTGCAAGTCCGTTCGGCTCATGACGATTTCGGTTGTCATTAAAATCGCGAGGATCAATCACTAGATCCGTGGGGTACGATCGTTCGGAATAGGTTCAAGGTCATTTGTCAATTCGTTTCGTGGTCCGGCAGAATCACACGCGATCCACTACTATGACAGTGGCGAATTGATCCCTGACTATTCTTAGATCGACCAACATTGACTCAAAATATCACCTTGACGATTTAATGGTCGAATGTCAATCCACGATCGAATTTTCTTTAGTCGTACAAATTTAATTCCCCGATTAGCCTTTTCCTAATGGTTAGCATCCCAGGAATGATCAGTTCCAGGCGAGAACTAACTACGAGTACATTCATAAAACTCAGTATTTTATAAATCCCAAATGGACTATTTTTCAGGATGTCACATGGGCAGCAACTAGGTGAGCTGGGCCACGGCCCGAGACGCTTGGGCGACGGCGACGACAACGGCGGCTGGGCTATCCCGGCGAGCACGGCTGCTGCAAGTGGCTGGACAAGGTCGTCGAAGGCTGGGTGGTGGCAAACAGAGTAGCGGCGGCGATTGGACAAGGCGGTGCCGGGGAAAGTTCAAAAACAGGGGTGGCGTCGGGGAGGGAGAAAAAAACAGGGGAAGAAAGGTGTTGACGGCCAAGGGGGCAGCAGGGCGGCGGAGGTGGCTGGGGGGAAAGGCTGGGTGGCGGAGGTGGAGCAATGGCGGCCGGAATGACGGCACGCGGCGGCGGCGAAGCCCGGGGCCGAAACAGGGGAAAGCACCGGGGAAGGAAAATAGGGGGGAAAAGGGGAGGTCGCACGGCGGCCAGAGGCGGCACGGCGACACGACGGCGTCGCGGGCGGCCGGGCGACGGAGGGTGGGCCGACGAGCAGCTGGGTAGCGCCAAATCGCAGCGGATGTGGCGGCGAGCTGCTGCTCGCGTGCAGCGCGGGCAGGGCCGGCGATAGGCGAGCAGGGCCGGCGAGCGGCGGCGCGGCTCGGTCGGGCGACGGCAGCGCGAGGCGGACGGCGGCAGCGCTGGTCCTAGCGAGCGACGTCGGGCAGCAAGAACAAGGAAGCAGGAGCAGCCGCAGGGAAGAAGATGAAGAAGAAGAAAAAGAAGAGAGAAAAAAAAGAAAAAGAAGAAAAGGAAAAGAGAGAGAGAGGAGAGTGGATAGGTCTGACAGAGGGGAAAAAGGGACAGACGTGCGTAGGGGGGGAGAAGTGATCGGAGAGAAAGAGAGAACAAACATTCAAATAATTATTGCAATCCAACGGCCCGCATTTAAAATCGAAAACGATCTACTGGTCCAAATTAATCCTAGAATATAATAAGGGACAAAGACCAAATTAATTAAATCAAACTACCACGAGGAAGGTCTACTAGTCTAAATTCGCACCCGGTCAAAAATTCACTTTTCACATATTCCGGGCAATCTCGAGGCTGGCCACAATAATATCGACACCGTCCAATTAAATTCATCTCGAAACTCCGAGAAATTCGACACCAAAGTTTGGGCTCTAATTAACGGCCAAATTTGATCAAGTGCGTTTCTAGCGAAATCTCTAATTTAAAAATAAAATAACCGAGAGTGATCAGTTCGTGAGCGAGATTTTACTATAAGGACACTGACTAATTACACGTTTTATAAATCCCAAAAATGGGCCGAAATTCGGAATGTCACAAAAAAACCCATGATGGATATTTTTGTCGCTCGAGCAAAAGTTCACGGATATGGGATTTATCTCAAATTATGGTAAATATGGGATTTTTTGGGGTCAATGGTGCATGGATACACTAGTTTGGTGTAAATGTAGCACATGTGTATAATTTTTTAAACTTTTTGTGACATAAAATTAGTTTGGGATACATGTAGCACGGGTGTACTAGTTCGGAAGTTTTTGTCATACAAAAATTAGATTGGGGTAAATGAGGCACATGTGTACTAGTTTGGGGCTTTTGTGATATTTGCCCTTTTGTTATTGGGATATGTGAATTCAAATAGATCCATCCTCCGAAAAAACTAGACATGACAATTTTTCATCATCCCGGTCAAGCAAAAATCAAATAAACCAAATGGATCCATTACATTTTGCTATCAAATACGAGGGTAATTTTCGGATTTTATAAGTGAGACGAAATAGTGCAAGTTTCATGCTCGCACAATAGGCAAGCGTGACTATTTTTCATCCCTTGTCCAACGTCATAATAAATTAACAAGTTGATATATAACTTTAATTAAATGGAGAAATAAAAAATATATAACATTATTTTTCTTTTTTTACCACGACATGGTTCTTTTCTAGAATGCAAACATTGAATGAACATTTTTCTTTTAATTGAAAGTGAATATTTATTCCAAATTTGGAAACGGAAAATGAAAGAAGTATATGAGGTTGGTTGTTGTACAGTAAGGACAATCAAGGAACTTTAACAAGTGCAATTTTTAGTTGGAAATGGATAGTTTGCTTTTTCCTTTTTGCTTTTTATCCTTCTTTTTTGGGGCCAATTTTACTTTTCTCCCTTTCAAAGTTAAATTGCATTTGCATTACAATACTAAAGTAATAGGAAATGGGAAACTACAAAAGTGAGACTGATGGCACTTTTGTTTATATATATAACTAGAGGTTTGGCACCCATCATGGGGGTGCTTACAGCATGACTAGTTGGAACAATATTTTTCCTATCTAGTTGCTTAAAGGAGAGAACATTTAATAGTCTGGTTAACGATTTAAAAAGTGACAGACCAAAAAAACAAAATAAAAAAAAATAAAAGTGATCGTACAATAGCTTTTTCCTATTTTCTCCAGGCATAATTGCTCCCTCTTCCTTAAGTCTCCTATTTTCTCACAACCTCAATTGTCCTAAAATTGCAGAATTATAACCGTAAAATTGCAAAAGTTACCATTGCCCCTCAAATTCCTCACTATGTTAGATTTAATTTTTGATGTGAGAGTATGGTAGTGATTTAGGGGTGAACAACACAATTATAAGTTCGTTTTATAAATAGTATAGAAGATAAGTTTATCTGCATAGATAAGGGTAGCAGGATATATAAAATACGTTTTGCCGCATCTTCTATTTGTAATTTTGGATTCAATAAAAAGTATGAAATGTAAGATTGCAGAAAAGAATAAAAACTCATTGAAAAAGCATCCCAAGAGGCCACATCTTACATAATGACTAATAGGAGTAGGAGGATAACAATAAATTATAGACCTTTGCCTAAAGTATTTCAACTACAAGATCAAGAAATAAGTTAGAGTTGACCATAACCAATAGAATAGCCAATCACAACCTATAGATAACACCCCAGTAGTAAATTGCACTCTCATTTATGATTATTCGAAGTATAGGATCTCTCATTCATTTTTACTTAGCATATAACTCTTCGATGTGATTGAATTACTCATGTTTTAAGTACTAAATTTGGCACGAGGCTTTCGCATTGTTTTTCATCACATTTCATGTAGCTCAAGAGCTCGACCCTTTTATCTTCCGCAAGAGCTTCACCTCCTCATGCACGAGCCATCAGAATGATTACTCAGAGAATAAGTACATTTGAAACCTTAAGTCTTTGTTAGTACTGAATAGAATTCGAAATGGGGTGTGGCCAAGTGGTAAGGCAACGGGTTTTGGTCCCCTTATTATGATAATCCCTCATTGGTTGTCCGCGAATTCCATTATAAAAGAAGTGTATGCATGGCTTCTTATATCAATTTTCCTTGACACGTAATTAATTCCCCTGATTTAGATCTACTTGTTGGCAAATAGATCAGTATGAGTATTGTTTCGATAGATAACTCTTCAATAAAGTTCATTACTATGCGAGCTCATTAGCTTACCTCCATCTATATGATTGTTGGGCCGTACTTTGGGGTGATCTTGTAGTTCCTACATGGTAAATTTAGCATTCCCTTATTATGGCATACCCTTAAAGTGAAGGGCAAAGTTCAAACGAGGGAAGGCTTACGGCAGATGCCTAGGCATCTAGAGACGAGGAAGGGTGTAGTAAACAACAAAATGCTTCAGAGAGTTGAAAATAAGTGTAGATCTGTGGACTAGATTGAAAGGGTCTGTCATCCTATCTTACAATCTTTAACTAGGACTTGAGCCTCGACACTTTGGCCACATCCATAAACAACATACTTCGTTGTGTATCCCTTGCACGCTCTGTGGGCATAACGTACGGTATAAATATGGGAGCGGATTAGTCTCTCCTTGGTTTGCTTTGTAGCATTCCTCTTATTGTGATTTCCGGAGGGGCTATTTCGTTGATCACATCCAAAATGTCGAGTCAAGGGCAGATTGCCTATGCAGCTGCTGGAAATGTTGTGGAACAGACAGTCGGGGCCATCAGAACGACATTTTAGATGTGATCAACAAAATAGCCCCTCCGGAAATCACAATAAGAGGAATGCTAAAATGTTGTTCCAATGGCTTTTTCGTTGATCTCATCTAAATTGTCGTTCTAATGGCCCGACTGTCTGTTCCACAACATTTCCAGCAGCTGCATAGGCAATCTGCCATTGACTCGATATTTCAGACGTGATCAATGAGATAGCCCCTCCGGAAATCACAGTAAGAGGAATGCTACAGAGCAAAACCAAGGGGAGAAGCCATCCTCTCATAAAAGCGACCGCAAAACCTCCTCACCATGGCTTGTACAAGCTTGCCAACCTGCGAGGTGCAAATGAAATCTCATGAGTCAATTGTGGGCATATGACAATACATTCCCAATCGTCACGTTTTTCCCAGGACAATTAAGACAAAAAGAAAAGAAAGAGAGCAACTGCGAGCTGTTTCTCTACCTGTTCTCCCATTGCATCTTGAATGGGAATGGTATCTCCCGACATCCTCCCGATGACCTCTGCGGTCGTTGTTTCGGTTTCAAAGTAGGCAGTGTGCTGTCTTAGTATTGTTTTCAAGTACAAACCTTGAAACCCGCGCCACTTGCCTCTCTCCAGTGACCACACAACAAGCTACCTCTGCAACACATACAACAATTGAGCCTTTAATTGCAGATCTTACAACGAACTAGAAGAGGTACAAATCATCAAAGAAGAGAAAAAATGAGCAAAGAACCTGAAACTAATTAAGCTTTATAGAGAACCTTCGGTGTCATGCTAACTATGCTACTGTCAGTAAATACAAGTCTACCTAAATGGAAACAATATGGGTATCCTGAAACCACATCAAACAGAACATAACTTTCTTTTGATTCTTCACTTATGCAATCAAGAGAAAATCCAAGGGACTTGACCAAGTATAGACATACCCAACCATAGTAATGTTAAAGAAAAGTTGTGAAGACAGAATCAACTGCACTTAAGGAGAACAGAAGCGACTCCGGCATTGAGAGACAAGTACAAAAACAATACGGCCACCTAAAAATTGAAAAGGTACTATCATTGGTCATTATTATCTATGATGATTGGTGTTGGGTTGATAGATCCTATTTAATTTGTTGTCAATCACTATTGAAAAGAGCTAAAACACAATATACATATACCTTAGAGGCTTCCTTAACATCGTGGTCTTGGTTGGTGGAGCCGAAAGAGTGGATGAGGTTGCCGAATATGAGCAGGCTGCGAGAGCCCAATTGCAATGGCGCCGACGGTGCCGACAACCATGTGAAGGACATCAAGGCTTCAAGAAGGACACTCTCTGGTCATTCCCTTTGTTTCCACCCCCGCCTTGTGGTTGCTGTGACGCTTTTTTGTCTTTGTTCATGGCTTTGCCACAATCTCTTCCTTTGAAAAATGAATGGCCTTTTAATGAAGATCACCAAAGTAGAAGAAAACCATTAAAAAAGGAAAAAGAAAACGCATCTGGCAATGCAATGAGAATGGAAAATCAGAAACGCAAAACAGCCATAGTTACGTGCGACAAGCAACATGAGGGAAAACAAGAAATAGTGCACGTATTTTGCGTTTCTGGCAAGCCGATGAGAACGGGAACTCAGAAACACACAACAGCCATAGTTACACGGAACAAGCAATGAGAAAAGGAATTCTATTAATTATTATTATTATGATTATTTTCTTTCGCCCTTTTTCGGTTCCACTCCCCATAACATGCAAGCTTTCACCTCTTTTCGTTTGTTCTGCAAACAACTTTTGCTCAAACAGACGAAGACATACACAAATGCACATTCTACATATCGATCAATCAGAGCATACGCGATCATCACCAGAGATCAAAACGCACCAGCGACACCAGGCTATTGCTCTCGCGGGCGAGCACCACCGACTGCCACAAATATATACGAAATGCAGAACACTGGAAACGTACTTCTATTGACATTTTCGGCACACTCGCTACAGAACAAACTTAAACTAGAGGTAAGAGGCAAAATCTCAACATATACAGGAGCTAACAAGTACTGAACCGGTGGAAAATATATCAAACAACGTCGTCTAAAACGTGCTAGAACATCCTCAGTAGAGAATTAACACTGTCCTAGCTTATACGTCTCCCGAAACGAGTGAAGTGCATCTCAGGTCGAGGAGCTCAGATGAACATGTAAAGCAATAACCCATATCCTAATCATCACATCTGCAGTGAAACATGTACAGATCACTAACAGGAACTCAACGGCTATGTTTTGATGACTGCGGGTTTCCGTGGCAGCCATCCGTCGTCGATGAAAGATTGGCGGTGGCTTCCAGTGGCCAGAGGGGCGATGGAGAGGAATGAGGAAGTCTGCGCAGCTTGATTACCCGAGAGAGAATTTTCTGGTCACATGTCTGGTGTCCTCCCGGTTTCGAGTTCCGTTACGAAACGAGCGTGTAGCGTAGGTGGTTAGATGAGAGACAAAGAAATCTGTTTTCGTGGAGATTTCTCGTACGTGTGCTCCATTTTTCATATGCATGATCTTCGCTCGTCCCCTGCTTCTGCACGCGCGCGTCCACCTCCAGAGAACGAGAGCGGGAAAGGGAGAGAAAGGGAGAAGCCTCCGGATGGGCCCTGCACTCCGGCCCGAATTGGACCCGACACCAACAGATGGGCTGAGGTCATGAGCTTGGTTTGGGTTTTCGTGGGCCTGAACAGTTTCTTATCGATTTGTCATTTATTTATTCATCACTTGTCTTCGTATATTTATTCTTTTTCGCGTGCTTGTCTTGTCGGCAAAAATTAAGGTGTCAACATTCCTTCCTTCCCGGTTATATGTCTCTCGGGTTCGTAGAAGTACAGCAAAATCAAGATTTCACATTTTCCACCAAAAACATACCCTGCTTGATCTAAATCAATCACCGCCTTCGATGCGCTATGACTTTAGGAGCAAATAGTAGAGCCCAAGGTAGCTGAAAGAAAGAAAAAAATAAGAGATAATGATATAAATGGTCAATGAACTTTGGCCCAATGTGTAATGTGGTCCCTGGATTTTTAATTTGTCTAATGGGGTCTATCAACTTTATTCTAATGTGTAATGCCGTCCCTAAAGTTTTAATTTATTTTCTATGGATTTTTTATACATGTTTAATGTTGTCCTTCCATTCTTAGTGAATTTCTTTAATGAGTTGGGTGTACAATCAAAGAAGAGCAAAGCGTCGTCTTCACTCAATGTTGACATGAGAAATCAATTTCCTTTTTTATAAAAGCGAAAGGAGGAAAGAAATGCATATGAACTCGAAACGATCCAAAACTTTACTTATGGCAGGCACCTCAGCTTCAATTGAGTTGTACATCAACCCACGTACCGTAGAAGACACCCAACAGGCCAACCCGCACTGGCAAAAGGCCGCGAGCGGGGGAGGAAAAGAGATTCTCCGCGACCGATCACGTGGACAAGGCACGAAAGGATAGGACGCGGTCCCGGCCATCCGTGGCCCATCGGCCGACATTATTATCGGACAAAATCGTTCTTAATTCCTGTCTCTCCCATCTGTACATTTTTTCTATCGAGATCGCTCTCAAAAGGATTAATGAGGATGCTTTCGATCTGATCAGCATCGGTCGGGCAAGGACAAGGACCCTATCCATGATGCGAGGATGATAACGAGCTTTGCTCATAACATGATCGACTTCCTTTGTCCTGGCTCGTTCAAATTATGCTTCGAGCTTAGCAGGTCCAAGCGAGCTCGAGGGTCACGAATTCCATGTATCACTATCCGAACATTGAAGTTCGGCTTTAACGTCATCAATACGCGATGATAAGAAGTAATGATTGCTTAATTAGGGATATTATGATGGGCTCACGAGATTAATTTTTTTATAAATTTCCCCAAATGACCCTCATGGTTGTAGTATTATTCTAATGACAAAGTGGTGAAGAATGAGAACCGCCGGTTGAAGTGATGAGTGAATTAACTGTATTGCACTGCGGTTGGAGCATGCGAAAATGATGGGGGGAGGAGGGGAAAAAAAGAGAGAAGCTTGGACACATTTTGCAAGTTGCGTGACGATTACATCCATTGGAGCAACCCCTATTTATTACATGGCGTAGAGGGACGGACTTCGTCCTCATGTAAGTCCGGCCAAAACGAGACTCGAAAAACTCCTGCATGTACTACTGAAAGGGAGAAAGCACAGCTTGTTCTTGGTTGCTTTTGAATAAGCGAAGATGCCAAAGAGTTCAATCCGGAGAGATTTGTCTACAAAAGCAACCCTGAATAAGCTGTGCTTTTTGCCGTTTCAGTTGGGTCCTAGAACTTGCATTGGCCAAAACTTCGCTTTCCTGGAAGCCAAAGTCGCTCTGAGCTTGATTTCGCAGAAATTCCGGGTGCAGCCATCTCCTTCTTACAAGCATGGCCCTGTTCTAGCGATCGCTCTTCATCCCCAATATGCCATGGAGTCCCCTTGATCTTCTTGCAAGCAATATCAGATTCTGTGTTGTTGTTTGCTTCGTCGCTTGCGCAAAACGGTTTGTTCCATTTGAGAGAATACAATATTCAGTTTAAGTAAACACATGATGCCTCCTGACTTGTCCTAATGTTAGACACTTATATTTTTCACCTAAATTCGTCGATATTATCAAAATTAGAACCCTGGTAAAAAGATTCACATTAGATTCTTGCATTTCTCATTGGTGAGACACGTTAAATACAACTTTAGCATTCTGATGTGCTTACCGTTCTTCGCATTATGTGACATTGGCACATTAGAATAAACTTCATCCGCATGTCATCATCTATTTAGATGTTCATCACGTCATTAGCATTGCATTTTACAGGACTGGACAAATCAGAAGATCATTTACATCAGGAAATCCTAGACATGTAACTCGAGACCACACGCGTTAGAGAACCTTTAGCATCATCATTATATTTGGTCTTTCTAGTAACCCTTGCATGTAATTTCTCTATAAATGAATCCACCACCATCTGTTTGTTTCATTCTAAAAAACTTTTTGCCAAGCTCACGGCCATTTTGACAACTTCGGAAAGAGAGCGCAGGATCCGTGAGAGATCAAAGAGGTGGCTGAATGATGAGGGATTTATGAGCTAGAAAAAGGAGGAGGAGGGGCTGCCATGAGACTTGGGGTGGAAAGAAGGATAGAGGTATACGTGGTAACTGGCGACATTGATCCCAGAGAGTGAGTGAAAAGAGAGAAGAAACTGAGAGGATCAAGAATTCGAGAAATGAGAAAAAGGGAAAATCGGTGAGGAAGAACGGCAAATGCCCTTATGTATCAATATTGGAGAGTTCATCGCTAATACCCTTTAATTCTTGAAGATATTCGGAAATTGACCTCGATTGACGCTGGATTGCATGTGGACAACTAGTCCTTGAGAAACATTACCTGAGAACGGGATTTGTTGACATAAAAATTGGTGAGCTTTTTTATTGCCACTTGACAAGTTTTGCTGAATGCAATCAGCGGCAAAATAAATTTAGAAACTGAGCTGAAAATGGCGGATAATAATAGCTGGTCTTGGCGGATCCACAATGTGCATACTGGACTAGCTGATCCGAACAAATTAAGTGACGAACAAGGGCGTGTGCCGTTAACAAATCGGAGCAGATCATGCCCAATTAAAATGGCTTGAAGTTATGCTAGCCAAGAGGGAAAGTTGCCGGCTGTGAGCTTCACGGGAAGCTGAATAGTGTTGTCGATGGTGATGAGACCGGTTGCGGAAGAGTTGGTGTTGTCACTAGTTGAACTTGACATGGGGGGATCGAAAGCTCGGTTGAGTGAAAAAGCTCTGATACCATATAATGTTTAAGAAAATCGAAAGAATTCTGAGAAAAAAATTTTATGCAACTGATACATTTTCCATGCACTGAGTACATGTATTTATATAAGAGATTACAAGCTGTTAGAATCAATCAAATTGAATTTACAATCCATTGATCTTAGCACTTGCTTGTTATGTGAGATTCTTCCTTGACTTTAGTACTTGTGTGATTTGATTTGATCTTAATTCCTTGATTTGTACAATTATCCTTAACATTAGTATGATCTCTGAAGGGCCGCAAACTTGAAGAAAAAAAAATGTGGGCTTGTTTCACTTTGCGTCTTGGCGGTGACTTTCATGCTATTATGCTCACTAGGTGGACAAGAGGAGTGATCCCCAATGCAATGGAGTTTTGTCTAGGTTCAATGGCTTTGCCTCTCATTCGAGAGACACTGGAGCCCATCACTCGCAGTTACTATCTTGGCCTTCATCAAGAGAGTAACTACGAATGATGAGCTGAAGAGTCTCTCCAATCAAAGACAAACCCATTGAACCTGGAGGCAAGACTCCATTGCATTTAGGATTCCTCCACTTGTTCACCGGGTGAACGTAATAGCACAAAGTCACCAACTTGTTCACCGGCATGAGAGTTCGGTGGTAAGGTTTTTTCACAATTTTTTTTTCTCTTGTGGATTATAGGGGAGACGATTTGTCTTCTCCCACTTCTCTCTTGCACTTTCAGATATGGGCCGATATTCCGAACCAGTTTTGCAGGTTGACCTACTATTATTCCGATTGAACCTGAATTTAAAAATCACATTATTGGGCAAGAAGGAAGGTTGGTTGAATTGTGGTACTCGAATTCCTTTGCCAAGCTATTCGCATCGGAGGGTGAAGCCAGGTTGAACAAAGCTGGTCTTGTCCATGAGTACGTGAGAAGAATCTTTCTTAATCACTTTGGCTTCGAGATCCTTAGAGCAGAGTAGCTTTCGCAAATAGAGAAAGTGGTTCATAGATGCCTGAGAAAGTGATCGAGCCAACTGTGCATCGAAGTGAAAAAAGCCGCTTGTTCTGTAAAGCTAAAATTCTAAATTGTCCATTTTTTATTCGTCTTGTTTAGAGTTTACACCATCGAAATTTTCTCGTTAAGCTCACAAATTCGATATGTTTATGTAATCATATTTATGGTCGATTTCACTGCCAAGCGACTTTTTAGTTACGATTCTGACGAGACTTTTAGCAAACAATACTCACGAGAGGTTCAACAGGTTCTTAAAAAGCTTCGTGGCCTTTCCTTTGAATGTCCCAGGTACTGCAAACCGTTGGTGCCTAAAGGTACCTGAAAAGCTCTTATGTTTTCTTGGAGTTTGTTCGTCAAAAGAAAATCTCAAGTCGTCGTTTCATTTTCTCTTGAAAACTAACTTTGGTTCCAAAAGATGGTACAGCTGTGCTTTTTTCTTCAGCTATAATGGAATGACTTTCAATGAAGTGGAAAACATGGACTAATTAGAGTGGAAAATTAGTTTTAGGCAAACCTCGGAAAGAGAAAAACGTTCGAGCCATCTTCATGGATATATTATTTTTGACCCGTCTCGCTCATCCTTTCCCTCCAGGAACACGGCAAGTTGATAAATATGTTTAAAGATATCTTGAGTGAGAGGCTCAACTCCGACAAAACTTGCCATGCGGATTTTCTCAATCAGGCAGTCGGTGACATGGACAATGAAGAGTTCTTGACAAAGAATTTCATGTTTAACGTGATGTTTGTGGGCATATTTGCAGGTACTGAGTCTATTTCGACAATGCTGGCTTTGATATTCAAGTTTCTATTCGAGACTCCCCGCGGCTCTAGAGGAATTAACGGTAACAAAATTTACATGATATCTAAAAATATTGTTTTGCACCATATTGTCAAACCTTATTCAACAATGGCAACATCTATATTGCATGCCGAGCACACAATGATCCTTGAAAGGAGGGAGGGGCAAAGTACTGCGCTTTGTTGGGATGAATGCAACTACAAGTCGATGGATGGCTCTCGCGATTCAGGTGACCCAAAATCCCTTCATTGGTGTTTTGTTTCTATGCCTTCTATGCTTCAAAGAAGTATCATGTTCCAATAAATAAAAGTATGCCTTCTATGCTTCAAAGAAGTATCATGTTCCAGTATATAAAAGTATTCTCTAGAAAAAACTTCCAAGTAGTAAATGAAACACTCGAGCTGGCAAATACTGCTCCAGGGCAAATGCGAAGAGCAGTACAAGATATCACAGTGAACAGTGAGTAGTCTCGATTGACGTTCACACCTTTGATACATTAATTAGCAATGTCTTATGAAGAATCATCTACATGTAGGAACTGTGATCCCAGCCGATCGTGCTAGTCATGACCGCTCTCCACACGAATCATGATGCGTTTGACAATCCTCTTGAATTTAACCCTTGGCGTCGGAAGGCGCACAATTGGAACTCTTCGATACACATTCATGGACTGACTTTTTTCCCATCTTCTTGGCATAACCTGATGTCCATTATGTCACGGGTCAGTCGATTCACAATGATCCCATACCCGTATGGCCTTAGGATCACTCCCAAGTCACCCTTTCATGTACACACACCCGTTCTTCGATATTGTGCCTGAATCAAGATCCTGATACGCAATTGACACGACCCAAGGAAGCGAAGGGCTCTGAGCCCATCCGTAAACGAGACGTGGCCCCTTACGTGCATGGAACGTGGCCCATTCGTGCATGGAACGTGGCCCATTCGTGCATGGGACATGATTAAACTGGTAAGAGAGTTGCAAACACGTCTTATTCATGTCAAGCCAGTGCCACTTAAAACGACTTCTAGTTCTAAGACTCCGAAAGCTTTATGTTAACGCCATCCTTAAATCCCAATATAGGATTACGGTGGATGTCACCTATCTTGATTTTCGTGCACCTGTAAATAAATAGACAGAGAAGAAACTCATCAGACAACTTTCTCATATCTCGGCCACATTACCTAGCCAGAGACAACCGATATATTTGGAAATGGATTGAGATTTTGTTTACCCAAACTTTATAACCAGCACATGAAGAAATATTCATAAAAACACTTGAGTGTACTCGGTACCAGCACGTTGTCTTGCACCTCCACCGAAAGGCACGAAGTTCTTCAACATTATTCCTGAATCAAGATCCTGATATGCAACTGACACTGCCCAAGGAAGCGAAGGGCTCCAAGCCCATCTGTGAACGAGATGTGGCCCCTGACATGCATGGGATGTGGCCCATTCGTGCATTTGACGTGATTAAACTAGTAAGGGAGTTGCAAATATGTCTTATTCATGTCAAGCCAGTGTCACTTAAAGCGACTTCTAGTTCTAAGACTCCGAAAGCTTTACATTAACGCCATCTTTAAATCCTAGTATGGGATTACAATAGATGTCACCTATCTTGATTTCCGTCCACCTGTAAATAAATAGACAAAGAAGAAGATCATCAGACAACTTTTCTAAGATCTCGGCCATATTACCTAACCAGAAACAACGGATATATTTAAAAATGGATTGAAAATTTATTTACCTAAACTTTGTAACTAGCACATGAAAAAACAATCATAAAAACACTTGAGTGTATTTGGCACGAGCACGTTGTCTTGCTCATCCACCGAAAGGCAAGAAGTTCTTCGACATTTTGCCTAAATTAAGATCTTAATATGCAATTGCCACGGCCCAAGGAAGTGAAGGGCTTCGAGCCCATTTGTGAACGAGACGTGGCCCCTTACGTGCATGGGACGTGATTAAACTAGTAAGCGAGTTGCAAACATGTCTTATTCATGTCAAGCCAGGGCCACTTAAAGTGACTTCTAGTACCAAGACTTCGAAAGCTTTACATTAATGCCATCTTTAAATCCTAGTATGGGATTACGATAGATGTCACTTATCTTGATTTCCGTCCACTTGTAAGTAGATAGATAGAGAAAAAAATCATCAAGCAACTTTTCACAGATCTCGGCCACATTATCTAACCAGAGACAATCGATATATTTGGAAAATGATTGAGAATTTGTTTACCTAAACTTTGTAACCAGCATATGAAGAAACACTCATAAAAACACTCGAATGTATTCGACACCAGCATGTTGTCTTGCTCATCCACCGAAATGCACGAAGTTCTTCCATATTGTGCCTAAATGAAGATCATGATATGCAATTGCCTCGGCCCAAGGAAGCGAAGAGGTTTGAGCCCATTCGTGAACAAAACGTGGCCTCATACGTGCATGGAACGTAGCCCATTCGTGCATGGGACGTGATTAAACGAGTAAAGGGAGTTGCAAACATATCTCATTCAAGTCAAGCCAGTGCCACCTAAAGCGACTTCTAGTTCCAAGACTCCGAAAGCACTACATTAACGCCATCTTTAAATCCTAGTATGGGATTGCGGTAGATGTCATCTATCTTGATTTCCATCCACCTGTAAATAAATGGACAGAGAAGAAGATCATCAGACAACTTTTCTCAGATCTCAACCACATTATCTAGTCAGCGACAACCGATATATTTGGAAGTGGATTGAGAATTTGTTTACATAAACTTTCTAACCAACATGTGAAGAAACACTCATAAAAATACTCGACTGTATTCGGCACTAGCACATTGTCTTGCACCTCCACCGAAAGGCACGAAGTTCTTCGATATTGTGCCTGAATCAAGATCTTGATATGCAATTGACACGATCCAAGGAAGCAAAGGGTTCCAAGCCCATCCGTGAACAAGACATGGCCCTTTACGTGCATGGGATGTGACTCTTTATGTGTATAGGACGTTGCCCATTTGTGCATGGGACATGATTAAACTAGTAAGGGAGTTGCAACATGTCTTATTCATGTTAAGCCAGTGCCACCTAAAGCGACTTCTAGTTCCAGGACTCCAAAAGTTTTACGTTAACGCCATCTTTAAATCCTAGTACGGGATTACAGTAGATGTCACCTATCTTGATTTACGTCCACCTGTAAATAGATAGATATAGAAGAAGATCATAATATAACTTTTCTCATATCTCGGCCACATTACCTAGCCAGAGACAATCAATATATTTTAAAATGGATTGAGAATTTGTTTACCTAAACAATGTAACCAGCACATAAAGAAACACTCGTAAAAATACTCGAGTGTATTCGGCACCAGAACGTTGTCTTGCCCCTCCACCGAAAAGAACAAAGTTCTTTGATATTGTGCCTAAATGAAGATCCTGATATGCAATTGCCACGGCCCAAGAAAGCGAAGGGTTTTGAGCCCATCCGTGAACGAGACGTGACCCCTTATGTGCATGGGACGTGGCCCATTCATGCATGGAATGTGATTAAACTAGTAAGGCAGTTGTAAACATGTCTTATTCAAGTCAAGCCAGTGTCACCTAAAGCGACTTCTAGTTTCAAGACTCCGAAAGCTTTATGTTAACGCCATCTTTAAATCCTAGTATGGGATTGCGGTAGATGTCACCTATCTTGATTTTCGTCCAAGTGTTAATAAACAGACAGAGAAGAAAATCATCACATAACTTTTCTCATATCTTGGCCACATTACCTAGCCAGAGACAACTTATATATTTAGAAATGGATTGAGAATTTGTTTACCTAACCTTTGTAACCAAAACATGAAGAAACACTCATAAAAACACTCGAGTGTATTCGGCACCAGCACATTGTCTTGCTCTTTCACCGAAGGGCTTGATGTTCTTCAATATTGTGCCTGAATCAAGATCCTGATATGAAACTGACACGGCCAAAGGAAGCGAAGGGCTCCAAGCCCATCCATGAATGAGATGTGGCCCCTTTCCTGCATGGGACGTGGCCCATTTGTGCATGGGATGTGATTAAACTGGTAAGAGAGTTGCAAACATGTCTTATTTATGTCAAGCCAGTGCCACTTAAAGCAACTCTTAGTTCCAAGACCCCGAAAGCTTTACGTTAATGCCATCTATAAATCCTAGCATGGGATTGCGGTAGATGTCGCCTATCTTGATTTTCGTCCACATGTAAATAAATAGACAGAGAAGAAGATCATCAAACAACTTGTCTTAGATCTCGACCACATTACCTAGCTAGAGACAACCGATATATTTGGAAAAGGATTGAGAATTTATTGACCTAAACTTTGTAATCAACACATGAAAAAACACTCATAAAAATGTTCGAGTGTGCTCGGGACCAGCACGCTGTCTTAGTCCTCCACAGAAAGACAAGAAATTCTTCGATATTGTGCCTAAATCAAGTTCCTAATGTGCAATTGACACGGCCCAAGGAAGCGAAGGGTTCCGAGCCCATCCGTGAACGAGACGTGGCCCCTTACATGCATGGGACGTGGCCCATTCGTGCATGAGATGTGATTAAACTGGTAAGGCAGTTGCAAACACGTCTTATTCAATTCAAGCGAGTGCCACCTAAAGCGACTTGTAGTTTCAAGACTCCGAAAGCTTTACGTTAACGCCATCTTGAAATCCCAGTATGGGATTGCGGTAGATGTCACTGATCTTGATTTCCGTCCACCTGTAAATAAATAGATGGAGAAGAAGCTCATCAGACAACTTTTCTCAGATCTCGGCCATATTACCTAGCCAGAGACAACCGATATATTTGGAAATGGATTGAGAATTTTATCTGGCATGCCAACATGATAATATCGAACAACGTTCGCCATCGGGACTCTTGGAGCCACTTCCCGTCCCTGAACGTCCATAGGAGAGTGTCTCCATGGACTTCATCGTGAATTTACCCAAGTCCGAAGGATGTCGGACCCTCATGGTCGTAGTGGACCGATTCTCTACGTACGCGACGTTCGTGTCCGCAATAAAGAATTGTCCGGTCGAGGAGATGGCCAAATTATTCGTCAAGCATGTCGTCAAATACTGGGGAGTCTTACGGACGATCATGAGAGATTGTGATTCTCGGTTCATTGGGCGGTTTTGGACCGAGCTCTTCAAGCTGCTGGGGTCGAACCTTAACTTCTCCACGAGTTTGCATCTCCAAACCGATGGACAGACAGAAGGGTGAATGCACTTTTTGAAATATATCTCCGACACTATGTGAGCACAATGCAAGGAAATTGGGCAAAACTGATCGTTATAGCTCAATTCTCGTACAACTTACAGCAGAATGAGTCCACAAACCAGAGCCCGTTCGAGATTGTGATAGGGCAGCAGCCGCTCACTCCGAGCACATTTGCCTCGGGCGATTGGGGAAATAGCTCATTCGCGTACAAGTTCGCCAAAGAGTGGCATGAGCAAGCAGACTTGACGCGGGCGTGCCTACACAAGGCCTCCAAACGCATGAAGAAATGGGCCGACAAGAAGCAACGGCACGTGGAATTCCAGGTCGGGGATCTAGTTTTGGCCAAGCTATACACGGTCCTTCGATACAGGGACGTGCACAAAGGCTTGATTTGTCGCTACGAGGGGCCCTTTTAAGTGCACAAATGGGTTAGGAAGGTTGCATACAAGCTGGACTTGCCACCGAAGCTTAAGCTATACGTGGTGTTCCATGTAAATATGCTTAAGCCTTTCCATATAGATGAGGAAGACCCGGACCGAAGGGAATCGCAGCGGGCATCCCTTGAGGCAAAAACTCCATGTGACTAAGATATCAAGTGCGTCATGGCTGATCGGATCATATGAAAGAAGTATTGGACGCCGAGGTGAGAATACTTGGTTTGATGGAGAGGTCTTTCGGAGAGTGAAGCAAGTTGGGAATCCTCCAAAGCTCTTTGGCATTTCCGGAGGCACATTAATACATTTCATGCCGAAGACGCGACGAGGGCATCGCCCGATTAGGTGGGAGAGAATGACACGACCCAAGGGAGCGAACAGCTCCGAGCCCATCTGTGAATGAAACATGGCCCCTTACGTGCATGGGACGTGGCCCATTCGTGTATGGGAAGTGGCCCATCTATGACTAGGTGCGAGTACCGTCCGCGACCCTTCAGTTGCCTCTAATAAACAATCCTGCAGCTTCCCTTGGCAGGCGTCCCTTGAGCTTCCCCATGTCCCTAGAGCTTCTGAAACTTCTTATGTAGCTATGTAATGATTGTATCGGTTCAAATACATTGCATCATGAGGGGATCAACGGATCAGATTAGACCCGCACTTGTATGTATAGGGGACTCTCCCCCTTCATTTGTACATGCTCATTTGTAAGGAAATATTACAAAATGAACACATATGAGAGAAAAACATACATAAAAAGACTAGGTATTGGACTTTTAAGGATTGTTAAGAGTTGGGAAGAGGTTGGGATAGGCTCCTGCAGGATCATTTGTCAATTAAAGTGATACTAATACCCTAATTTTGTTTGTCCGCTACTCCACCAGGCATTAGCATTCATATTTTGCTCACTTAAGTGAGTCGCTAATATTCTTCAATAAGTTAACACAAACTCAAGATCACATTGTCAGAAAATCAATGGTCATTTACACAACAACATAAATGTGCTAGATAGAGCATACAGGACAGCAGGCAGAGAGAAAGAACAGAGGATGAAAGATGGAATTCCCACTTACTGCGGACCCTTCCATTGGACCTGGTATGAGCATCTTCAGGAAGGAACTTATCAAGCACTTCACGAAGAACAGCCTATGCACAAGGAACATAAGAAATGCTATTTATGGTATACGTAAGCTTAAATTTCATATTAATGAGAATCAATGCCATGTTTGGCAGGGCTAATGTCTCGGACGACAAAATAGAATCCTGCAGAAACAGTGAATAATAACGAACACGGTACTTCTTAGTCTGCACAAACTTTTTTGACTCCTCATTTAACAAGATAAGAGAAAAACCATGTTCTGCAGTGGCTGCAATTTTAATTCTAATCAAAACGCAGTCCTGATCACATATAAACCAGCAAAAAACTAGCTGAAACCTCACATTGTGGTTCGTTCATACGAACCTTAAATTTATCTGCATCAGTAATTGATTTAGATTATTGATATACCGAGTAAAATTTATGTCTACAATTCTTGGGAGAGATGATGCGAAGATAAAAAAAAAAATAAAAGAAGTATCATGTGAAAAGTACAGTCCATACCCCGAGCCGAAAAGCAGTTCCTCTTCTCCGACAATCATCGGCGAGTACCTTAGTAGCCATCAAAGCCTCTTCCATGCTGGCTCCAGAAGCAATCGCTGCACACACTACGGCGCCAGCTGATGAACCAGCCAATGGTGTGGTTTCCTAAGACGGAACAGAACATCTTTAACCTAATTATAGACTAAGTCACTAAGTAGACAAGTGACATCACATGTACATGGAAACCCACACAACGCGTAGGGAAGCTACTAGTTACAAACAATATATGGGAATAAAGCAAGATAAAAAGTTAACTTTAGCTGCTTGATGTATCTAATCTTTTAGTAATCCTAAACATTAGCAAACAGCTGGTGCATTCTCGGTAACTAAGCAGACTAGGGTAAAGAGCACATAATAAAGGACTGAACAGTCAACAGTTGTTGACTCTACTAGTACATAATATGGATGTCATGTCAAGATATGTATTGCCAAAGGATGCTTTAAATTGAATCATGAAATAAGATTCACTAAAGTACCTCATTTCTCCATGAGATAATATAAACAAACCCCTTTTGCTTTATTAAGTAGTTAGGAGGCCCATGACAAAAGAATAATGGCATTCACATATATGTCATGAACTTCTATTGATTAGAAATTTCAAACACCAGATTTGTTTCAAACAAGAGTCAGACTTTAACGGCAATAGAAGGTTGTCAACCAGCGTGGTTTTCAGTGAACTGTAAATTGTCATGCATACCATAAATAATAAGCTTATGCTAGAAACGTAGTATGAAACTGTTACATTGCTACACACAAACAATCGTGACAGAAACTATAGGATTTGATTGGGGCCATATCCAAAATAAGTGGAACTGATGGATTCATGAGTTCGACAGACTAGTGGGAAAATGAACGTTTCCAATGCGACTTGGTAATTAATAGTCACTCTCCATGGCATTTGGGTCGCGAACTGAATTCAACTGCGAGATGGGAATCGAAAAACGTATCTGATATGTACCTTAACTTGGACATACATGGTATTGCAATCTGACGCCTATATCAGGTTAAATAAAAGGAAGGCAATCGCATAGGTCAAAAATCACCGACAGTGCTACAGATTGAACCAATTGACATCGCCAATCCCAAGTATACTCTCCTCATTGTCCCAATCAGTTACAGGCACATCAAACCCATTAAGAGGATCACCTTGCGAACGATCAGCAAGCATACTCTCCTCATTGTCCCGATTAGTATTGGCACACCATACCCATGAAGAGGGTCCATTTTGTGAAATTGCGCCGAACTAACCAAGACAAAAGCCACAACGAACTTCAAACCTAACTCGACTTCCAATAAGCACACTTGAATATCATTTTTATCACCAATCAGCCGAGAAAAATCTAACAGAGGACCAAAGTAACCCGGAGTTACAAAACAAAATTGAACCTTGATATAGCCCTTGTCGATGAGGCACTGTGCGACCCCAAGATGGTAAGGGAACAAGAGCCCGGCGGCCGAGAAGCTGAACCCAGGACTAGTCACCACTCTCTTCTGCTCTGCCTCCACATCCTTTATCCTCCGCTCCCCTATCACATCAGGCTCTATCTTGTCCTCGATCACAATGCCGATCCTCTCCTTACTGTCGTATCTTGTGCCCGTCCCACTGCCATTGATGCTGGCTCCATTCGGATCGTCCCTGAGGAAGCCGGTCTCTGACCCGGCACTCGCCGCCTTCCTGTTGTTGCGGGCCTTGATCAGCTGCAAAGCCAAGCCGAGGAAGCGCTCGCCAGTGGCGATGGCGAACAATTTCTTGTCCAGCCGAGAAGATTTGAGCTTCAGGGTCTGGTCTTGGTTTTGGCTCTGGTCCTGGCTCCGGGTCTGAGCGGAGGGTTTAGAAGAGAAGGCAAGGTTTTGGGGACGAGGAGGGAGGCGATGGAAGGTGGGTTTGGGGGTCAGGGAAGGGAAAGGGTTGGCCTGGTGGTGGTGAGAGAGATAAAGGGAAGAGAGAGAGGAGGGAGCCATGGAAACGACAGGTTGCAGAGGTTTGGCTCCCCCGTGTTCTTCTGCTTCTTGCTGTGGAAGAGAAGAAATAATCTAGAACCTAGGACTCTGACAAATTAGAAGATCATCCACATCAGGAAATCTTAAGAAATGTCAGAGACAAGAATGAAGATCACACGCATTAGAATACCTTCAGCATCCGTGAGAGATCAAAATAGGTGGCTGTCAGGATTTATGAGCTGGTTTCTAGGGACTACAACAGGAAAAACTAGAAAAGGAACGAGGGGCTGCCGTCAAGGTGGAGAGTAGGAGAGATATACGCGGAGACATTGATTACAGAGAGAGAGAGTAAGAAGAGAGAAAACAAACCGAGAGGATCAAGAATTCGAGAAAAGAAAAAAAGGGAAAATCGGTGAGGAAGAACGCCAAAAATTTTGAGCAACTCACGCTAAAAAATTTTCTGGGTTCATTTCATGGTGTGAGCGTGTGCTAGCAATCTTTAACCCTTTTGTCGGATTACTTGAACCTCAAAAGCTTCATGAAGTCCATCGAGAACGTCACGAGACTCTACGTGATCAAGATTTGCAGCCAATAGGGCGTCTTCCTGTCGTGCTGACATCTTTGTTGTTGCACGCATTCCAAATCATTTTGATATGAGCTTTAGAAGAGGTAATTAGTTCGGTGATACCTGCGTTTTGTGATTCAAATAAATTTGATCCGTTCGGTCACTTGACCTTCATTTATATCGTTCTAAGGTCATCGAGGCACCTTTCACGGACGTTTCAAAGCCCAGGAATGGGCAGGATGCTCACTTTCCTGGCAGTTCTTCGATCTAAAATGAGTGTTCAGCCCATTCTCATTCCATTCATGCCCTTTTAAGCCGGTCCTCGATGCCTCCTTCATGTATTCATCCGTCTTAACATCACACGGTGCATGTTCAAGCAGTTCATGTGGGACTGCTTGCAAAAGGGTTTGACATTGAAATTACCTGCCATGTCAAGGATTTATCCCCGGTTGCCTCATGAGTTTGAACCATTCGAATCCGGATGCGCATCATCAGGCCTTTAATCTGAAGAGCAAAATTGTGCCTCAACACGGAATAAGAGGATAACTTTTACTTGTTATAACAGTGAAATCTAGTCCTTTCCTGTGTCAAAAATTTTCTCCTCCTACCCACCCATGAGTAGCTCAGTTGGTTAAGGCATACTTAAGATTGTGTGGTTAGGCACACTGGTCCCAAGTTCGATTCCCTAGCTGAGCACTTGTGATTTAAGTGGGGGGCCATGGCGGTAGGTTGCTGTGCTAGTCTCCCCCGAGGAATAGTCGAGGTGCGCGCAAGCTGACCCGGACACCTCGGTTACCAAAAAAAAAAAAATTCTCCTCCTACTCCAACAACAGCAACAAATGATCGAAAGGTCTCACAAAACCACTTATAACCAGTGACGTAGCTAGTCTTAACTTAAATAAGCTTCTTCTTTTGGAAGAATCGCATCAAGTATCAAATCTGCAAGGCCGAAACAATGATGCATAATCGCAAGGACATTATATTGAACCAGGCAACTCTAGCATTGGTTGGTTTTTATGCTTACCGTTCTCATCTCTGCTTCTCTGTTATTATAGCCAATGATTAAGGGACATTACTTCAAAATGTGAAATGTAAATATCAACATCAAGTAGAGATGCACAAATTACCTGCTCTTCAAGTACAACAGATTTTCATGTATGGCCTCCACAGCTCCTTTGAGCTTCCTGAGCTCCAGCTCAACACCCTGTAGAACATTAAAGAGGATATATTGCAAAAGCTGCTGTTGGAAGAAAATCCAAAAGAACTTAGGAGATTTAATGGATCTCCTGGAAGAAAAAATACACAGAGAAAGGGCTCAGGGACAATATTTTATAGATCGACTTTCAAAATGCAGTACCCCGTCTAACAAGATTCAGCGATTTACTTCATGTTGAGAGAAACAATCATCGAAACAGTCACTTATCCCGATTAGATAACTATTGATAGAGGCATCACAACATGCCATAATTAACCAATCTATCATTGTCTTTTAGATCCACTGGCAATTATTCTTCGTCAAGATGCATAGTAAGAGTGCACCCTGAAGCAAATTACGAATATCCAATGAAAATAAATACAAGAGAAGTCAACTTGTGAGGACAATTGATTTGTTCTCATGCTAGAAACATACAGGAAAAGACATAAAAATGTATGGAATTCTAAATTTTCCTAGAGACTAGGAGGCAATCCAGTTTGTTAAAGATTCTCTTTCCTAGGTACCTAAGAGTTTGTGCCTTTATGGTGGCATCACCTCCTAATATTTACCTTCAGGATGGAAATAATTGCAGGCCATATGAACAAGAAACCACGGTGCTTACCTCAATCTTCTCTTTTCTTGCGACTGATTCCCAATCCTTTGCTGCAATTCCAGTTTACCAGTCAATACTGACACTCACTTCTCTACTTTCTTGATTATGACCATCCGCCCAAAAACAGGCCAAGTAGTTGCCAGGTTCACTGGTTGTGAATGCAAATTTACCATGAGTGACATTCTCCTTGTGGTGGAGATTGGTGCCATACGGTAACAAAGACAGAAACCAAAATTTAACAAACATGAGCTTGCCTTCAATCAAAGAAATATCTAGTTCCCAAATATCAGTAAATCTATGTGAGTAAATACTATCTTTTCATTTGTCAGTAGAGAGAATTTATTTATTCACTTATTAAGCACATGCCTTGGGCAGCATAAGGCTTCTAGTATTTATCCTACTACTGTTGAAGCACGCACTGGTGAGAGGTTACTATGATGAAAAATGGAAACATTTTGAGAAGAGTTTGGGTGAATAGTCAATGGAGTGAATAAGGTGATAGTGGTTGCTTATTAGACATGTATAAAGTGGATGGTTACTTGATGAGATGAGTTTCTTGAGTAGCAAGGGTAATATTGAGAAGTCCAGTAAGTGATGCAAACACTATTTTTCCCTCAATAATATAGATAAGTCTCAAGGCTTTGAGTTGGTAGAGATGGGTCATGACAAGAACAGCACTGAGTTTGTTGAGACACATTATGCCTACAAATAGAATTTGAATAGATTGAGTTGGTTTGGAAAGTCAAGATTTTGGCATGAATGGGTTCTCCTTGCACTATCTGTCAAAGAACAGTCTCTCATCTCATATTCGGCCTTAGCTTAAGTTATCTAATCTCATCAACTGGGTCAAATCTCCTTTTAAAAAATGGAACACAACACAAAGGGAAGGTAAATCAAGTAAAACTCTGCAGGTTCTTTTGCTTTATCCATTGTAGAACAAACATGACAACACTCGGGAGAAAGCAACAGAACTATCGGTCTATTCTCCAAACTATATTTCCACTTAAAAGGCATTTCAACTTTCATAATAGCTCAATGACAAAAATCTAGCATAATCTCCATTGTCTCATTACTATAACAAATATGTTATTGATAAAACATGAAAGCAAGGACCAGACGGCTAATGCCAGCCGGCATCCCAGAATTAGCACAAATGCAAAAGGTTTATGACTGAATTTGTCATGCCCCAAACCCCTTCGAGCACGTGACATACTTCTCTGGTCGAATGATGCGACATCCCAGGGTATCGCCGACCCAAATGAAACTTATCAGAGATTTATATCAACAGCGAAAACCATCAATACCCGAACAATAATAACTGGGGTAATCAGGGAGAATGCACAAATTCATTTCTCATTTAAATTTATATAATATCCACAATTTACAAAACCACATATATACAAGCACACCGCATCGCCACACTACATACCACCGATATCAAAAAGGATCTATAACCTGGGTACCCTATCACCAAAAATAGTAAGCTTCAAAAGCCTATTCCACAACCCCTACATTTACCCCTACGCCCTCTACTTGGCGTTCACTCCGAGTCTGATTCTTCGTCCTCTGAATATGAATCCTCCTGAGTCTCCTGCTCGTCTGTCGGGTACTCTACCACGTTAATGTCGGTGTGCAACGGTATTGCAAAAAGCTGCGGCGGCGGCAGAAGGTTCATTGATCAGACCGAGGTTCTGAAATGTTTGGTTGAAACAGCCATGAGATTACATCTCAATAAGTACACCCCTAAACCCCATCTAGGCTCTCACGTACCTCCAAACAACACATACCTGACACAAACACCCACTCATACTAACAATCATACACGAACCTACCTGAAATTCTTCACACACCTCACTACACACCAAATAATAATACAGCCAACATGCCACAATGATGCCTCATTCATGTCGCAAAACTAAAGCATGTAATATGAATTCACATGCATCAATGCATCACAATCGTGTGTACCTCGATTATAAGGCAAAACCTACTTGAGCACGTCCCATACCATGCCTAGCAGTTTTTACCCCATAATCGAGCACTACATCACACGAAACAACCACACTCGCACACTAACTCACGCCATGCGTCAGCTTTCGCAATCCCCACACATCAAATCGAGTCCAGCTCATTCCCAACTTTTCCACCACTACCGCGCCCGCGTAAAACGCATCAAGCCAACGGTTTTCTGACCTCGTCAGGCATAGTCACCCCGTCAGGCCGGGCATCGTCACCTCGTTAGGGACGGCATCGTTCCGCGTAAACGTACACGCCTCAGGACGGAACCTACCCCGAGTAAACGAACACGCCTCAGGGTACCACTTTTCCGACCATTCCAATCATCTCATACCATCGTACCACACGTGCCACACGGTCACACATCACACACGGCCACACAATCCCACGCCACACATGCCTTACGCCAACACACATTACCATCACACAATCACGCCACACGGCCACATATACTTGGCACGCGGTCACACACAATCTCTCGCTCATAAAAATGAACATCCATAGAATCAGGATAAATCTAGGCAGTTTACACAGTGACCGAAATCCCATCAAAATAAATAGTAAACAAACTCCAAAAATTCTAAATTTTGGATATATCATAAAAAAATCTTGATAAACATTTCTTATGAGAACACGAAATTTGGTTCAATCTGCAACCATGCCTTTTTGTCTCTCGAAATCAGACCAAAATCAGTTCGCTCTAACATACTATTTTGTCCTCAAAATATATTTATTTCAACACTCAAATCACCTTGAAAAGCTTTGAAATTTTTATATGTCATAGAAAAGAAAGTCGCCAACAACTTTTGTGAAGGAAGTTTATTGAAAATAGCTCTGGAAAATTTTATAAAAATTCGGCAAGACAAGAAGGTCGGGATGAACAGTGCTCTGGGCAGTTTTAATATGGTCTGAAAATGGGCTTTCGTACGACCCAAATGGCCTCCAAAAATTCAAAATTTAAAATATGTTATACTTCAAGATGTTCGGAGCAACTTTCATGAAGAGAACTTCCTCAAATTCGGCCTACAAAATTCTCCACAAATATAGAAAACCGAACGGGTACAGTAGTTACGAATCCGAGAATCACACCAAACCGCACGGATTCAAATCCTAGTTGATTTCTACCGAATTTCAACCGCCAAAACTCATTCCACCATGTCCAAACTATCATCCACCAGCCACATGAACATCCATAAACACAACAAGGGATCAAGCTCTCCTCTAATCCATTTACAATCACTTCCATCAATCCCTAAACTACCCTAAACCGCGCCTAAACGAGTCCATTAATACCCGATATCCTAAATAGAGTTTAAGGCGTGACTTACCCGAACTCTAGGCTAACTCGGCTAGAGTGGAAAGGGGGAACGGCTGATCGGCAGCTCACAGCGGCGACGAACGACGAAGCGGCGACGATCGACGAAACGGCGACGGCGGCGGTGGCTTGAACCGGCTTGGCTTGTCCACGGCCAAGAGAGAGAGAGAGAGAGGGAGAAAGTTCTTGGTTGGGGGGCTGCCGTGAGAAGAGAGAAAGGGAATGAGGAGAGAGAGAGAGAGAGAGAGAGAGAGAGAGAGAGAGAGAGAGAGAGAGAGAGAGAGAGAGAGAGAGAGAGAGAGAGAGAGGGAAGTTTGACTAAATAGTCCAAATTGCACTTAATTCCCATTTTGCCATTTACACACTTGGCTAGGGTTAATTCAAGACAAATAATGGAGGGGCATTTTGGTCCATCATAAATCTGAATTATTGGGGCTGATATTATCCACTTAATATCCCCAAAATAATTTCCCAAAATTCGGAATACCAAAATAGGCCTAGGGGCAAAATCGTAATTTTCCGGTCCCGGGCCGAATTTCCATTTTTCGACCGTACCATCCTCAAATATGAGTGGCCAACATAATATGACGTCGGATTCGCAAAAATAACATTTTAAGCTCTCGAAAATCGACTGCAAAGTTTGGAAGGGCAAAATAATAAATTTTTCACTTCTGAGCCGAAATTTCAGTTTTCAACCGTAACTACTCTAGATATGCGTGGCCACCCTAAAACGGCATTGGCCTCAAAAAATAATCTCATACGGCCTCGAAAATCGACATCGAAGTCCAAAGGGGTAAAATCGTAATTTTTTCAATTTCGACCGAAATTCCAATTTTCAGCTGGACTAGCCCCAAATGTATGTGACCACACCAAAACGACATTGGCCTTGCAAAATAGTCACAAACACCCATAGAATTTCGACATCGAAGTTCGGATCCAATTTGGTGATCAAAATTGCTCAATTCAGAATTTTAGAGCCTCTTACTGACGGGTAGCTGTTTAGGGGTTATGCATATCGACATAGGGTCACTCGAGTCGTGACGGTCTCAATTACCGGGATAGCACAAGGAATTATTGGTTATTCTAGGGGTCACGATCGTTCGATTCAGGTTCGGAATTTATTTGCCACGTGCACTCTCGGTCGAGTGGAATCACCCACAATCCGATCGTACGTCGTTGGCCAAACCAGATCCGTCACCTTCCTAGAATCGGTCCACACTAGCCCAAAATACTTCCCTACCGTTTCTCGGAATCGGCGTCCGATTCGCGATCAGGTCCCTGGTCCACATACCATTTTCCTAGTTAGCCATACCCCATTGGTTAGTATCCCGAGAGTGATTAGATCTGGGCGAGACTTGCTAAAATGAAATACGAAATGATGCCAATTTTATTGATCCCGGAATTACGTCGAAATTCAGGCTGTTACAGAATTTGCTAAATAAAAAGTTTTATGACTGTTTTGGAAATTTTCCCCAACTTTCATAATAGCTCAATGATGGAAATCTAGCATAATCTCTGTTGTCTCGTTACTACAACAAATATATTATTGATAGTAACATTAAAAAAGACATTCCTCATTTTCATATGGTTTATCAATTTTGAAAAAAAAATTCGCGTGCAATGCATGTAATCTGCCACTTGATCCATTTCCAACTAAATCTCGTAAATCAATTTTCTGATACTTTTCACCGAAATAAGTTCTCGAACTCTACATTGGATTTTGAAATTGACAGCAATGCCTTCAGTAAGTTGAGAGCTTTGAATCTTTTATTTGACCTTCAATTCCAAACGTTCTATGTCATTCATATGGCTCTAACAGAGATCTGCAAAGGCTTACCGATGTAAAAGCAATAGTTGATTAACGGGAAAATGAAGAAAATGCGAAGAAGTCTTTCAGAACATTCTACAAATAAGACTACATCTCCAAGCCTCAAACAACAGAGTAAACAGGATGCTGCAATTTTTCAATAGCTAATGCAAGACCTGTAAAATTTCATTTGAAAAATCATATTTGGTTTTATAAATTTTCCAGTGAGAGCATACATAGCAATCAATTGTGTTATACTGTTATTATTGCAAAACTAAAATACATACCAGAGGGGAGCATAGCGTGTAATTAGAAGATTTGATTGTACAAAAGAAAAATTCTGTGATGAAGTTGAAAAAATTGAGAGGTTAGAGGACCAACATTCTTTCTTGAGCCTTATTATATATGTTCCTTTTCTACATGATTCAATATAATATGATTTGTGACAGATTAATCGTCGTTAATTCTTAAAATAGAGTCTCAGAGAGCTGTGAAAATTCTGGAAAACGGAAATATGCTGTTAAGGTGGAAGGCTCCTTAAACTATACTTTTATGTTGTTATGAGGGTTTTGAACATGTAGTTCACAGCATATACACTGCAACGAAATAGATTGTGTTCTAGACAGTTATATGCAGATTCTGGGATTGGGTATTTTCTTCTCATAGTCGACAGTAGATGAAGGAATGTATACAAAAAAAGGGCACAACCTATAAAGCACACTAGACATGAATTGCCATTAGATCTTGAGAAGGGTTTTGAGAAGCAGCAACTATGTTTGGATGTCTAGAATACTTTTAAATGATGAGAAACATCATTGCAGTGCAATTGAGAATTGCCTGTAGATAGAAGAAGATTTGAAGAAACTTTGGTTTTATCTTTTCTTCTATTTTATCTTGTCTACATCACATTTAAAGTATAGGGCCGACTACATTAATTGGACTCAAGCAATGTCAAAATAATTAGAATAATTTGGAATCATCAAATTTACCAAGACATTCACCCGAGACCTAACTAAGATTAAGATCATGCATGTGAAATGGATTTGGATCAGAAAGATTACTTTGATATGGGACTAGTGGAGTGATTACGCGTTTGGATGAAGTTCCATATTGTTCAGTTACTAGTCGAATACCGGCGCAATGCTTGAATCTGTTTGAACAAAAGATTTGAGTGATAAAAACAGCGCGTAGAATCTTACTTTTGAGTTTTTTATATGTAGGACTTACATGTTTATGTGATTTGATTTGATTCAACTATCGATGTTTCTTTCGTTTAAACTCTTGACGGGCCAAGATTCTCACAAATAGATTTCTGCTTTTGAGCCACTGCAGCGTAGAAAGGCAGTAAATCACACATCAACAAAGTGGGGAAAAATCTCAAAATTCTAGACAAGAGCCCAACCTTCTCTTGCAGATGATAGGTCAATGTGGCTTACACATTAGAAAAGAAAATGAAGATGGAAACCAGATCAAAAATGCATAGTATAGTTAAATTCTTACTCAAAAAATTGAGCTTTCCCTGAAAAACAAACCTACATTATCTGATATTCTTTTGTGTTCTTATTATCCCTTTCACTAGCTTCTACATATCAGATGTAGATAAGTTCATGTTACAACTACTGTGCAAACCTCATGTACTATTTTGACAAAAATGAAACCTTGTGTACTCTGCTACTTTATCCTCTCAATTCGCATCTGGTGTTACTCTACAAGAAAGAAGATTGATCTTGTCCTTCAGTCAGGCATGACGCAACCGGATGCACGTTTCTTAGCATCTTCAGTCAGGATCTTAGTCCAAGCACCTTACCATCAGCTGTGCTACGCAGAACCATTTTTAACAAAAGGAGAATCATCTTCAACTACTTCCGCAACTGGGTTCTCCTCAGCCCAGACTGCAGCATCAAGGTACCCAAGCTCAAACAGCCTGTCAAGGATATCATCTTCTGCAGGTTTGAGCGCCCAGTTGAAAACCTGATAATATCCTATTGTCAGTTATCCTTGCCATGGATAATCAAAACTTACTGCAGGAACTGAGATTACCTCTCTGGAACTCCCCCTATTTTCTGGATTGCAATCTGGGCTGATCCCAATCCCTTGCAACCGGAGTTGAGTGGCTGAAAAGGCACACACACGGACCTGTAGGTGGAAAAGCAGGGATGAGAACGACTCACTCATGAGTAGCTTTATGACCAATTTGAATTGTCTAGCTTGCAAAAGCACATAACATCTCATCCAACGGAAATAACCATCATATTCAAATGCAGGCAAATGTGCTCTCCTGAAGTACTAATGGAATCCTAAGAATATTTGACTTTGCCGCTTTCCAATAGTGGCAAATGCAATTTGAACTTCTAGAACTATGGCCAAAAATGCAAAGATCCATGCCTAACAATACTTTACCAGTCACCAAGTTTACGAAAATAACAAGATATTTCTACCGAAAAGGCATGCAGAATGCATGAGAGCTCATCTCAACCATATTTACCAGTCACGAACCCGGGAAATAGGCCAAGGTAGAAAAACACAAAATAGATTACTATATAGAACGGGGCAAAACAAGCCATTCAAAATATTAAAGAAAGGATGGGAAAAATTAAAGAACCGCTGAAGCAATTCAATAAGTTCCATGCTAAAGAGCTAGAGTATGCAAAGAGAATTTCAAGAAGCAATATTGCTACTATTAAATTCTCCTTTTCGTACTACCAAACAACTAAAATTTGAACATCTCTTATGGATAAACATTTCAACGGCCTAAAACTGAGTCATCATTGAGTGTGGTTAAGGGAAAACCCCAACACAAGCACCAACACGAAGTTCCAGGTTGCCAAAACTAATTCTGACATTTTCTTCACTCCCAATTGACAGATATTGGAATCAACCTTAATGATTCTCACCAAGTAATTAGTCCACCCTTCTCCCTCAGAGGTCTCTTTCACCTGAACATGTTTCGTATTTAGATGCTATGATGTCGAAACATGTGGTTTCTTTGGAAGCCAGGTAAACATGGAAAGGTTTACATGATTTTCGAGACAAATCAACTCTCTCTTTAACGTGCTAAAGAAATATAATATCTCAAGCACATACGGTTTGAGCAGCAGATGTAGGTGGCATGAACATCGTCAGAGCCCCATCAATGCACAGTCGATTACGAAATAATGTGGCTGGTTGTGGCGCCGTATATCTGCAACAGATTATATCTCTCTAAAAACTGCATTGGCAAAGGCAATTTACTACGAAGAAAAGAAATTTAGCAACTATTCACCCCGGGATGAAGGAAGAAGCTAATACTGCATTGATAAGATCTTCTCTGGAGTCAAACTGATCCACTAGTAAACCCCTAGGCCTCCGAAGGATCTGGGTAACGGCAACTGCAACACCAAAATCTTAAGAAGATGCAGCAAATAATACTTGAGGAAAAATTGATAACTCAATATGAAATTCATTTTAAGGGGTGACTTCCATGAACTATCGCAAACATAAGCCACTAGTCAAGTTCCTCTCATTGCATATAGAAGAACACACTCAAAATTCACAAGAGTCTTTCCGATCTAGTCCTGTAACCCCTGAGAGTCCAATACAAACTTCTACCTATAGTACAGTCTCAGCTACCAGATACAGGCATAACTGCTGCAACATCCAACATTTCTTCAAGCCACGGATACCACTTCACTCGCTTTTCACAATAAGCTTCAGTTCAAGACTTTTCCTATGAAGAAGCAAAATATGCAACTACTTTCCCCCTATGAATTGCTGCTGATAAATAGAATATTAATGCCCCTGCATTAGTGAGACGAATCCTAATATCAAACCAAAGTAGGATGGACAAAACAAGGGGAGAAAAGAGTCGTTTGAAAACAAGACATGTCCTGCTTTTAGAAGTTAGAAAACAAATAAGAGGACAGGGGACGACCCATAGCACCAAGTACTACAAGCCAAACAGCTTAAAGTCCCACCACTTCCTAACTTCAAGTTCTCTATATCAATCGGGACCACAGTTCCATAATTCCAAGATCCCTATCTACCCATCTATCTATCTATCTAGTGGCAAGTGTACAATATAAGCAGTTGACAGAATGAACGCATATGAGAGAAAAACATACATAGGAAGACTAGGTATTGGACTTTTAAGGATTGTTAAGAGTTGGGAAGAGGTTGGGATAGGCTCCTGCAGGATCATTTGTCAATTAAAGTGATACTAATACCCTAATTTTGTTTGTCCGCTACTCCACCAGGCATTAGCATTCATATTTTGCTCACTTAAGTGAGTCGCTAATATTCTTCAATAAGTTAACACAAACTCAAGATCACATTGTCAGAAAATCAATGGTCATTTACACAACAACATAAATGTGCTAGATAGAGCATACAGGACAGCAGTCAGAGAGAAAGAACAGAGGATGAAAGATGGAATTCCCACTTACTGCGGACCCTTCCATTGGACCTGGTATGAGCATCTTCAGGAAGGAACTTATCAAGCACTTCACGAAGAACAGCCTATGCACAAGGAACATAAGAAATGCTATTTATGGTATACGTAAGCTTAAATTTCATATTAATGAGAATCAATGCCATGTTTGGCAGGGCTAATGTCTCGGACGACAAAATAGAATCCTGCAGAAACAGTGAATAATAACGAACACGGTACTTCTTAGTCTGCACAAACTTTTTTGACTCCTCATTTAACAAGATAAGAGAAAAACCATGTTCTGCAGTGGCTGCAATTTTAATTCTAATCAAAACGCAGTCCTGATCACATATAAACCAGCAAAAAACTAGCTGAAACCTCACATTGTGGTTCGTTCATACGAACCTTAAATTTATCTGCATCAGTAATTGATTTAGATTATTGATATACCGAGTAAAATTTATGTCTACAATTCTTGGGAGAGATGATACGAAGATAAAAAAAAATAAAAGAAGTATCATGTGAAAAGTACAGTCCATACCCCGAGCCGAAAAGCAGTTCCTCTTCTCCGACAATCATCGGCGAGTACCTTAGTAGCCATCAAAGCCTCTTCCATGCTGGCTCCAGAAGCAATCGCTGCACACACTACGGCGCCAGCTGATGAACCAGCCAATGGTGTGGTTTCCTAAGACGGAACAGAACATCTTTAACCTAATTATAGACTAAGTCACTAAGTAGACAAGTGACATCACATGTACATGGAAACCCACACAACGCGTAGGGAAGCTACTAGTTACAAACAATATATGGGAATAAAGCAAGATAAAAAGTTAACTTTAGCTGCTTGATGTATCTAATCTTTTAGTAATTCTAAACATTAGCAAACAGCTGGTGCATTCTCGGTAACTAAGCAGACTAGGGTAAAGAGCACATAATAAAGGACTGAACAGTCAACAGTTGTTGACTCTACTAGTACATAATATGGATGTCATGTCAAGATATGTATTGCCAAAGGATGCTTTAAATTGAATCATGAAATAAGATTCACTAAAGTACCTCATTTCTCCATGAGATAATATAAACAAATCCCTTTTGCTTTATTAAGTAGTTAGGAGGCCCATGACAAAAGAATAATGGCATTCACATATATGTCATGAACTTCTATTGATTAGAAATTTCAAACACCAGATTTGTTTCAAACAAGAGTCAGACTTTAACGGCAATAGAAGGTTGTCAACCAGCGTGGTTTTCAGTGAACTGTAAATTGTCATGCATACCATAAATAATAAGCTTATGCTAGAAACGTAGTATGAAACTGTTACATTGCTACACACAAACAATCGTGACAGAAACTATAGGATTTGATTGGGGCCATATCCAAAATAAGTGGAACTGATAGATTCATGAGTTCGACAGACTAGTGGGAAAATGAACGTTTCCAATGCGACTTGGTAATTAATAGAGTCACTCTCCATGGCATTTGGGTCGCGAACTGAATTCAACTGCGAGATGGGAATCGAAAAACGTATCTGATATATACCTTAACTTGGACATACATGGTATTGCAATCTGACGCCTATATCAGGTTAAATAAAAGGAAGGCAATCGCATAGGTCAAAAATCACCGACAGTGCTACAGATTGAACCAATTGACATCGCCAATCCCAAGTATACTCTCCTCATTGTCCCAATCAGTTACAGGCACATCAAACCCATTAAGAGGATCACCTTGCGAACGATCAGCAAGCATACTCTCCTCATTGTCCTGATTAGTTACAGGCACACCATACCCATGAAGAGGGTCCATTTTGTGAAATTGCGCCGAACTAACCAAGACAAAAGCCACAACGAACTTCAAACCTAACTCGACTTCCGATAAGCACACTTGAATATCATTTTTATCACCAATCAGCCGAGAAAAATCTAACAGAGGACCAAAGTAACCCGGAGTTACAAAACAAAATTGAACCTTGATATAGCCCTTGTCGATGAGGCATTGTGCGACCCCAAGATGGTAAGGGAACAAGAGCCCGGCGGCCGAGAAGCTGAACCCAGGACTAGTCACCACTCTCCTCTTCTGCTCTGCCTCCACATCCTTAATCCTCTGCTCCCCTATCACATCAGGCTCTATCTCGTCTTCAATCACGATGCCGATCCTCTCCTTACTGTCATATCTCGCGCCCGTCCCGCTCCCATTGATGCTGGCTCCATTCGTACCATCCCTGAGGAAGCCGGTCTCTGACCCAGCACTCACCGCCTTCCTGTTGTTGCGGCCCTTGATCAGCCACAAAGCCAAGCCGAGGAAGTGCTCGCCAGTGGCGATGGCGAACGATTTCTTGTCCGGCTGAGAAGAATTGAGCTTCAGGGTCTGGTCTTGGTTTTGGCTCTGGTCCTGGTTCCGGGTCTGAGCGGACGGTTTAGAAGAGAAGGCAAGGTTCTGGGGACGAGGAGGGAGGCGAGGGAAGGTGGGTTTGGGGGTCAGGGAAGGGAAATGGTTGGCCTGGTGGTGGTGGAAGAGATAAAGGGAAGAGAGAGAGGAGGGAGCCATGGAAACGACAGGTTGCCGTGGTTTGGCTCCCCTGTGTTCTTCTGCTTCTTGTTGTGGAAGAGGAGAAATAATCTAGAACCTAGGACTCTGACAAATCAGAAGATCATCCACATCAGGAAATCTTAAGAAATGTCAGAGGCAAGAATGAAGATCACACGCATTAGAATACCTTCAGCGTCCGTGAGAGATCAAAATAGGTGGCTGTCAGGATTTATGAGCTGGTTTCTAGGGACTAAAATAGGAAAAACTAGAAAAGGAACGAGGGGCTGCCGTCAAGGTGGAAAGAAGGAGAGATATACGTGGCGACATTGATTACAGAGAGAGTAAGAAGAGAGAAAACAAACCGAGAGGATCAAGAATTCGAGAAAAGAAAAAAAAAGGGAAAATCGGCGAGGAAGAACGCCAAAAAATTTGAGCAACTCTTGCTATAAAATTTTCTGGGTTCATTTCATGGTGTGAGCGTGCTAGCAATCCTTAACCCTTTTGTTGGATTACTTGAACGTGAAAAGCTTCATGAAGTCCATCGAGAACGTCACAAGACTCTGCGCGATCAAGATTTGCAGCCGACCGGGCATCTTCCCGTTGTGCTGACATCTTTGTCGCTGCACGCGTTCAAATCATTTTGATATGAGCTTTAGAAGAGGCAATTAGTTCGGTGATACCTGCATTATGTGAATCAAATAAATTTGATTCGTTCGGTCACTTCATCTTCATTTATATCGTTCTAAGGCCGTCGAGGCACCTTTCCAAGACGTTTCAAGGCCCAGGAATGAGCTGGATGCTCACTGTCCTGGCGGTTCTTCGATCTAAAATGAGTGTTCAGCCCGTTCTCATTCCATTCATGCCCCTCTAAGCTGGTCCTCGACGCCTCCTTCATGTATTCATCCGTCTTAACATCACACAGTGCATGTTCAGGCAGTTCATATGGGACATCTTGCATAAGGGTTTAAGCATTGAAATTACATGCAATGTTGAGGATTTATCCCCGGTTAGACTCATGGCTTGAACCATTCGAATCCGGATGCGCATCATCAGGCCTTTAATCCGAAGAGCAAAATTGTGCCTCGTGACATACGAGCATGCCCCTGTGTCAAAAATTTTCTCCTCCTACTACTACCTCGCAGCCCTCCTGCCGCCATCGACGCTCACTCCGCTCGGACGGTCCCTGAGGAAACCGGCATCCGATGCGGCATTCGCGTCCTTCCTGCTGCTGCGGCATTTGATCAGCCGCAAAGCGATGCTGAGGAAGGGCATGGCAGTGGCGGTGGCAGCGGCGGTGATGGCGAACGATTTCATGTCCAGCTGAGAAGAATTTGTACTTCTGGTTCTGGTTCCGGTTCTGAGTGGGGAGGGTTTAGAAGAGGAGGTTTTGGCGCCACTGAGTTCTTCTTGTTGAGAAGGAAATAATTTTTTGAACTTAAAGGATATTGCTTTTCCAATAATTTTTAAATACATTATTATGTTAATGAATATCTTCTAATGTCTATTTTAAAAATATTTGGGTTTTGGGGATTAGAGAAGGGTAAGGATTGGGGCCAGTGTGTTGTTCTTGTTGTTGTGGAAGAGATAATCTTTGAACCTAAAAGATATCGCTTTTCAATTAATTTTAAATACATCATATTAAAAAGTGTTTTTTTGAAATCCATTCGAAAAATTACATGATTTTGGCTTTGATTTTTATCCCTTGTGAAAATGCCGGGTATTTTTTTTTATTGTGAAATTGCATTTCTTTTGAAAATTATGTAAGATATAGTTTTGTGTGAATGTTGGTGTGGGACTCTTGTTTGGGTTTTGCCGGGTAGAGAGAGAGAGAGAGAGGGTGGCTGATTTTGCCAACCGAAATAACGGCCACTCCTCACAAATTCGACAAGATGGCAACAAAACACTATTTAATCTGAAAAGGGAAAATAACAAAAATAGTCAGGTATTTTTAATTTGTTCAATATTATCCCTGAATTTTAGTCCAATGTGCAATATCTGTCATCCCTCAACTTTTGGTACATGTTCAATTTAATCCTTAAACTGTATGAAAATGCTCAATGTTGTCCCTAAACTTAAATTAATTGAAGTTTAGGGACAACATTGAATATTTTCATATAGTTTTAGGGTTAGATTGAAAATAAAATCATGTCACGCCCCGTACCCCACGAAGCCTGAACATCCGCGTATAGGTCGAAAAGAGGTGCGACGCTCCCAGGATTGTGTCACTGACCCGAAAACCTCGAATCAGAGAAAACACACCACATGCGGAAACAACGCATATATATATAATATATATACACCCGGACAATTTAAAACGTAACTATGAGTAGCAAGAGATAATAATTTACAATAGACTGAACCAAAATATACATTCTTTGCAAACTTACAAACTCTACCCATATAAACAAAGATGTACATTCAGAGGGCCACGAAGCAAAAAGGGATCGGTGTCCTAGGGATAATAACTATCTATCGGGGAGAGGCTACTGTCAAAAAGGGGTTAACCTCTACTGCTGACACTGGGATCTAATCTAGGGCTCCCCGTCTGGATCGGATGGCACTAAAGACTCCTCAGAAGAGTCCTCCTCAGATCTTATCTCCTCGTCCGATCCAACTTCCGCCACTTCGCCGGCTGCATCGGCATTCACGTCCATTGCTACAGGATCAAATTCTTCGTCGTCCACTGGATTTACGTCCACAGCTATAACTTGCTACTCTCCCTCTTCCTCTTCGTCCATAGCCGCTGGTCCATCCGCAGTCTCGTCTTGACTACTCACGCTGAGGGAGGCTGGAGGATCCGAAATTTCACCACTTACCATTTGAGGAATCATCATTCCATTCACGTCCACCGGAACATCAAAAGTCCTAATAGGGGGTCCCATCACACCATCCGCTCCCCTAAAACACCATGCTACATACTCTTGAGTATCGCTATAATCCTCTCCCACGTTTATAATTACAACTGAATGGTATCTAATATACGCTGATCCATCTCCACAGGGATGCACACTAGACGATCGCTGAATCCGCTGCGGAAATCCAAAAAGAGGGGCTTTCCTTGGCATCTTACGGACGTGGGTCTGAAAAATCGGTTTTACCACAACCGTGAGATATACTCAGCAAGTAAAGATTCCTAATCCTAAACTAGGCTAATGTGCACCTCCAGAGGGTAAATAAAATGCATAAATCACTGAACCAGTACATCAATCAATATAATTTCAGCCGGGCCCACAGCCCAATTCACTTCCTTCACCCTGCAGGTTAGACTTTCCATAACATTATAAAACATATGCAGGATACCGACCCGAAGGCCACGATTCATTCCGACCCGAAGGCCACAATTTATAACGACCCGAAGGCCCGATCCGAAGGCCCACAGTTTATAACGACCCGAAGGCCCGACCCGAAAGCCCACAATTTATAACGACCCGAAGGCCCGACCCGAAGGCCCACAATTTATAACGGCCCGAAGGTCCGACTCGAAGGCCCATAGTTTCTTCATATCTGACACGTACGTCAACGTATTGAATTTCATCCATAACAAATTATAATATGTAAATTCACGTGTCATAGGATTCAAGCCCAATGCCTTGCCACGATGTGCCAAGTATAATAAATTGCAAATTCAACTCATGCAGTGCATCATTAGCACGTCTCACCCATTTCATTCTAATCCATTTACCTTCGGCACTTAATGCACAACTTAGTATTATAGGAATTCAATCCACTTAGAACTCGACATGACCAACCAGTCTTCACCATTAAACTCTCAGATATGACATCATGTCCCCAATGTCCCGACAAGTCCTAATTGACCTCCAAAGGCCTAATTTCAAGTTGTCAATTAGCAATTCATTTAATGATCACATTAGGCAAATTAATACAAATTCGGATCCAAGATGAACCATACTCCAACAGTCATCAAATGGTCTCCAAATCACCATTAAATCATTCCATTAAGCCCCAATTAAATCCCCTAACCAACCTATACACAAAACACACTCAATTTAGCCATAATTTAGCCTAATCAACCCCTAATTACCCTTAATTTGCACAATTAGGCTAATTTTTAGGATTAAGAATTTTTACTCGCCTAATATCGACGCGAGGCGACGGGAGCGAGCGGTCGATTACCGACGAGCGGTACAAATCGACGGCGGCGCTCCGGCGGCAAGCCGGCGGCCACGACGACGCCGGTGGGGCTCACGGGTCCACTCGGCCAAAAACAGGGGAGGCGCTGGTAAGGGGGCTAAGGGCGGTGGAGAGAGAGGCGGTGAGGGTGAGACTGGCCGGCTGGGACGGCGCACGGCGGCAGACGGCAGCGCGGCACCGGCGGGCGGAACCGGCGACGTCACTCTCCTCCTTCCATCTGGAACGGAACAGCGGCTGAGGGGCGGTGAAACCGGAGGGAAGCTGGTCGACGGGGTTGGGGGTGACGCCAAGGGGCGGCACACGACGGATGTCGGCTAGCAGCTCCGGCAGCGTGGCTGTTCCGGCGTGAACAGTAGCCGGCGAAGCTGTTCGGCGAGGGAGAAGCAGCCGAGAGAAAAAACGATAGGGGGAGAGAGGGAAACGTGAGCAGAGAGAGACTGAGGAGAGAGAGAGCTGGTCAAGGGTGGTCAACTATATAAGTTAGTGGGGTCCACATGTCAAAAATCCATGGTTTTGGACCAAAATGCCCCTCATCCAAGGGCCTAGATCACTCCTTATCCATAATTACAAGGGAAAAATGGTCAAAAGTCCCTTAACCATGGTTAACCAAGTCTAGTTGGCCTAACTAACCCTAATTAAACCCCAAAATTCGGAATTAAACAAAAATAGGCTAGGGGCATTTTCGTCCTTTTCCAGTCCCGGACCAAAATTCCAATTTTTGCCCATACCGGTCCTAAATATTCATGGGAGACATAATATGGTGTCGGATTCGCGAAATTCACTTTCTAAGCTCTCGAAAATCACCCGCGAAGTTCCCGAGAATAAAATAATATTATTTTCCAATTTTTGTCGAAGTTCCACTTTTTGTCCAAAACCACTTTAAATGTGCGTGGCTATCCCAAAATGACCTTGGCCGCGAAAAATAACTTCAAACGGCCTCCGAATTCGGCCTCGGTGTCCATAGGGGCAAAACCGTCCTTTTCTCAATTTTTGTCGAATTTTCAGTTTCTAGCCGTGTTAATCCCAAACATGAATGGCCGCTCCAAAATGACGTCCGTCTTGCAAAATAGTCGTAATTACCCTTGAAATTTTGATATCGAAATTCGAGTCCAATATCGCGATCTAATTTACTCGTTTTGCAGTTTTAGGGTCTCTTACTAACGGGCGACTGTTTAGGTGTTACACGTATCGACCTAAGATTGTCCGAGTCATGATAGTCTCAATTTCGAGAGAACGAGAGGAATTATCACTAGCACCTGAGGTCACGATCGTTTGGATTAAAATCGGGTTTCCTTTGTCAGGCGCACTTTCGATCGTGCGAAATCACTCGCGATCCAATCATGCATTACTGACAATATCAACCTGTCATTTTCCTAAGATCGGCCTATATCGGTTCAAAATATTTCCTCGACGTTCGTCGAAATCGACGTTCCATCACGATCGGTTTCTCGGTCCACGTATCTGATCCTATTTAGCCTTTCCCATTTGGTTAGTATCCCGTGATTGATCAAGTCCGGGCGAGACTTACTAAAATCACACGAGAATCAATATACACTTTATCGGTCCCGATAACGGGTCAAAATTCAGAATGTTACAAATCAAAAGTTTAGGGACCACATCAATTAAAAGTTTAAGGACGACACTGCACATTGGAATAAAATTGAAGGACAATATTGAACAAATCAAAAGTTTTAGGATCACATTGGACCAAAATTTGGAGACCAATTGTGTCATTATCCTAATCTTAAAAATTAATGAGTCATTGGCAACACTTCCATCCAACATAACCAATAACCCCTAAACAGTTACGTAACAGCTAATGGTTCATTATCTGATCTTCATAAATCTTTTGGGGAGGTATACTATAGGGATTACATAAACAGATGAAATTGGCATTAAGCTATTGAATTTAGGCTAAAGGGTCCGAAACTGGAGAAGAAAGAGGATGAGAATCTTCATAAAAATTCGGATTGCTTCAAGAAATGAGTTAAAAAAATCACTAGAAGATATCTCTGTAATTGGCACTATAGTTAACTAGAGACTAGAGTAGGTAAACCAACCAGGCAATTTAGTGGCATCTTATGTTCCCCTTGTCAATCAATCAATACTACATATCATGGAAGAAGCAACAAGCTTTGCTTTCCGAGTTTCGGAGTTTCTTATAATGCAACACTGTTTACACTGACAAACACATGACAGCCGGAAGTACACATTGAGCATTTGATGTGCCACAAGATAAGCATTATGGTTAGAAATAGGATTATTAAGTAGCCAACACACCACAAATATCTTCAAAGATAAATGATGACTTAATTCTCTCAACCAGGAATAAGTTATTCAGCTTGGAATTGCCATGGAAGTCAGCAAGGCAGAGCTAAGATGACTGCTGAGGCAACACCTTACGAAGTGATCTCATTATTTGTGGTACCAAAGGGAGTCAACTCATCTATAGAACAAATCATAAGGACAGTTCTCAAGTATTACTCAAAAACACAATCAAAAAAAGACCACGTGATACTTGATCCTGCATATATCTCTTTCCATAAGACTTCCACCGTGGCCATCATCCAGTTTTACTTTGATAATGGAACTAGCAGCAGGTTTATCTATCTTAAGCATTCACTTTGCAGTTACACTAACTACCAATGAGAGATCCCAGCCCGCAAGCGCTCACCCTACTGCTTCTCCCAGCAACAACGAATTCGACCCCAAAATCATGCAGTATATTCACATCCCCTACCTCCACAATAATACGTGCCTAACGATACTTTACCGGTCACCAAGTTAATGAAAATAACCAGAAATATCTACCGAACAGACATGCAGAATGCACGAGAGTTCATGTCAACCGCATTTACCAATCACCAACCCGGGAAATAGGCCAACGCAGAAAAACACAAAATAGAATACTATACGGAACCGGGTAAAGCAAGCTATTAAAAAGATTAAAGAAAGGATGAGAACTATTAAAGAACTGCTGAAGCCATGCAATAAATTGCACGCTAAAGAGCTAGAGTATGCAAAGAGAATTTCAAGAAGCAGTATTGCTACTGTTAAATTCTCCTTTTCGTAGTACCCAGCAACGGAAATTTGTACATCTCTTAAGGATAAACACGTCGACGGCCTAACTCTGAGAGTTATCATCGAGTGAGGTTAAGGGAAAAACTCAACACAAGCCCGACACGAAGTTCCAGGTTGCCAAAACTAATCATGACATTTTCTTCATTCCTAACTGACAGATATTGGAATCAACCTTAATGATTCTCTCCAAGTAATTAGTCCATCCTTCTCCCTAATAGGTCTCCTTCACCTGAACATGTTTCGTATTTAGATGCTATGATGTAGAAACATGCGGTTTCTTTGGATGCCAGGTAAACAGGGAAAAGTTTACATGATTTTTCGAGACAAATCAGCTCTCTCTCTCTCTCTTTAACGTGCTTAAGAAATATAATATCTCAAGCACAGACAATTTGAGCAGCAGATGTCGGTGGCATGAACATTGCCGAAGCCCCATCAATGCACAGTCGATTACGAACACTACAAAAAAACTGTAATTTAGCTACAACATATTTGCGACGACAACAGTATCGTCGCTAATTAGCGACAACAAAAGGCAAATAGTCGCTAAGTGGCGACGAAATTAGCGACCAAGTTAATTTCGTCGCCAATTACCGAAAATAGCGACGGCAACAGACAATTAGTCGCTAATTCGTCGCTAAATAGCCACGAGGTAAAGCTGTCGTCGCCAATTTGTGACGATCAAGCTTTTCTGTCGCTAAATAGCGACTACATTCAGCGACGGCATTTTTATCATAGCTAAGTAGCTACGAAAATACTTGGTAGTCGCAAAAACACAGTTTAGCGACGCATCGTAATTACTTCGTCGCTAATGTGATCTAATGTTATATTTTACGGTTCTTGATCTCTGGACAGTTTAGCGACTAAGTTGTCGCAATCTCGTCTCAAAATAGCGACGATATTAGTACCGTCACTAAATAGCTACTATATTTACCTACGACTTGTGTTTAGTCGCTGAATAGCGACTATCTTTAGCGACGATTTAATTTATTAGTCGCTATTTAGCGACGAAGTAAATATATTTCGTCGCTAAATATAGCTTATAGCAGCAGCAAGACAGACGATTCATTCATTTCGCAGCACTCGATCTCTTCTTCCTCTCTGTCTGAACGAGAGCCCGACGCCTACTTGGAGTAAGTACAAGTTACCTGGAGGTGGAGATGCGTATGCTTTAGCGAAGAAATCGGAAAAGCTAAAGGGAGTGAGAAATTTGCGATTGAAGAAACCGCAAAAAATACGCCATTGTCCCAACTTGTTTAATTTCAAGGTAAGTTATTTCTTCTTTCAATTTGAGTGATATATCAGATATTACGCGTTGTTGTGTTGCCGTTATACGTTGTTGTTTACACGAGATTGATTTCAAGCCTAATATGGGGTTAAACGACTCGGATACATGTGACACCCCCCATATGTTTGTTAAAATACCGTAATGAATCTTGACATTTGTTGAGTCGGGTTTTCATCGTAGGCATCATGGAAGGAGATAGGTCTTGGATGTATAATAAGAACTTACCTAAGCGTGGAGGATTAACCGATGAGTTTCGTGCTGGGTTGGAAAAATTCATGGCGTTTGCTAGTTCACAAGTTGAATACATGAACGGAAGTAAGTTAAGGTGTCCGTGCAAAAAATGCAAAAACAGTAAATTCCAAGAATATGATATCGTTCAGGAGCATCTTTATAGAAACGGTTTCACTCCGAATTACTACAATTGGACTTGCCATGGTGAACCATTTATGTCTCCCGAGGAATATCGCAATACTCACCAATTGCCTTGTGTACGGGAAGAATGTAGTAGTGCTAGAGATGAATTAAATCCATATCAGAGAATGGTGCTTGATGCAGCTGCTCATAATTTTGGATGGGAAACGAACCAAACAAGCACCCATGAGCATGGAAGCTCCAGTCATACATCACAGTTTGACAATTCTGGTGACACAACATTTGAAGAAAGTGTGTGCCATAAATTTCGTGACGTGTTGAGTTCAGCGGATGAACCTTTATGGGGAGGTTGTGACAACCACTCAACGCTATCAGTCACGGCAAGAATGCTAAGTATTAAAGCCGAGCATAACGTGTCAGAGAACTGCTTCAATTCTTTTGTGGAAATAATGCGTGAAGCATTACCCCGTGATAACAACATGCCGAGTTCCTTTTACGATATGAAGAAGTTAGTGCATGACCTGGGTCTTCCGGTTGAGCGGATTGACGTCTGCATCGCAGGGTGTATGTTGTATTGGAAAGAATATCAATCTGCTGAATCTTGCAAGTTTTGCGGTGAGCCTAGATACAAGGTTCAAAGGAGGCATGGTGGTAACCATACACGTAGACCAGTGAAGCAATTGTTTCATCTGCCGTTAATTCCTAGATTGCAAAGGTTGTTTGCGTCTCGAGCTACTGCTGAACACATGAGTTGGCACGCAAACCATGAAACTGAAGAGGATATGATGTGTCATCCTTCCGATGCATACGCCTGGAAACATTTCGATAGAACATACCCAGGTTTCGCTATGGAGCGACGCAACATCAGGCTAGGTCTATGTAGTGATGGGTTTGCCCCCTTTGGTAAAACCGGAAAAAACTATTCATGCTGGCCAGTCATATTAACGCCGTACAATCTCCCTCCTGGCATGTGCATGAAGACACCTTATATGTTTCTGACATTGATCGTGCCCGGTCCGCATAACCCGAAGAAGATGATAGACGTTTACATGCAACCATTGATTGAAGAGTTGCAACAACTATGGAATATTGGTGTTCCAACCTATGATGTTTGCACCGATAAAACATTTCTATTGAGGGCTGCGCTTCTTTGGACGATAAATGACTTCCCAGCTTATGGAATGTTGTCTGGGTGGAGCACAGCCGGCCTGTTAGGATGTCCGATTTGTATGGAGAAATCAAAGTCGTTCCGATTAAAACATGGTAAGAAGGCGTGTTACTTTGATTGCCACAGACAATTCTTACCGATGAATCATCCATTTAGAAGGAATAAGAAAGAGTTCGTCAAAAAAAGGATTGAAAGGACACCTCCACCAATGAGGTTGACCGGTTATGAACTTTGGGAACGAGTCCAAACCTTCCCGACCGTTGTTGATGCCCCGCAATGCATACCTCATTCGTATGGTTCTACGCATAAATGGACAAAGCGCAGTATATTTTGGCATTTACCATATTGGAAGACCCACTTTGTTCATCATAACCTTGACGTCATGCACATAGAGAAGAATGTTTTCGAGAATGTCATCAACACGGTGATGGACGTCCCTGGCAAAACAAAGGACAACCTAAATGCAAGAAAAGACTTGCGAGACATTTGTGATCGGCCGACTCTAGACGTGGAGCCAAGCAGTATTGGTCCAAAGCCAAAAGCAGTGTACACGTTGACCAAGGAGCAGCGACGTGCAGTCTTAACATGGTTGAAATCTGTCCGATTTCCTGATGGGTATGCTTCAAACATCGGGAGATGTGTTGATTTGAATGGATGTAAGTTGTCAGGTATGAAAAGTCATGACTGTCACGTCTTTATGGAGCGACTACTTCCAATAGCCTTGAAGGAATTTCTGCCAAACTTCGTGTGGGGCGCTCTTACTGAATTGACGACTTTCTTTCATGATATTTGCTCGACAATGTTACGTACATCACACATGGAGAAGCTGGAGAAAGATATTCCAATCATCATGTGTAACTTGGAGCGGATATTCCCCCCATCGTTCTTTGATTCAATGGAGCATCTACTAGTTCATTTGCCATACGAAGCAAAACTTGCAGGTCCCGTCCAATTTCGATGGATGTACCCATTTGAGAGGTAACAATGTTTTTCATTTTGTATTGGAATGAAACTACCTATCAACGATGTTGCACACTAATGTCGTTTTCCATATAGGTTTTTGTATCATTTGAAGAAAAAAATTAAGAATAAGGCATGTGTGGAGGCTTCAATTTGTAATGCATACATTGTTGAAGAAGTGACTACATTTGCATCATACTACTTTGAGTCGCACGTGCAATGCAAGAGGCGGAGACCAGGACGAAACGACGAGGGACCGCTTGATTCGGATTGTAACTCATTCTCCATTTTCAATTATCTTGGTCGACCAAGCGGCGTATGTAAGTTACGTTATATAACGGGGGAAGAAATGCATGCAGCCCACACATACATTTTATTGAATTGTCCAGAAGTGGAGCCATACTTTCAGTAAGCATTTCATATTAGACCTCACAATGTGAATGTATATACACATTTATTGTGTCTAACCATTCGCTAATAAATTATTCTATCTTGGCTCAAATCGAACAGAATGTTTCGGGCATCCATGTCAGGAGTATCGCCTGATGAGCTCGATCGTTTGTGCAATGACCATTTTGCAGCATGGTTTAAAAATTATGTAAGATCGACGTGCAGTGTTAACTTGTAGTTTTCATCAAATTTTGATATTAAGCAATACTCTATGTATACGTACATATATGAATAACTTATTCATATGTGTCATTAGGTTCACAATATTCCAGCCATGATCGAGAATGAAGGGTTGTTATATCATCTGTCATTGGGTCCAAAAGCAATAGCAAGAACTTGGCCAGCATATTTTGTCAACGGTTATAATTTTCACACGCAAGAATATGGCAAGGGAAAGGCCACGATGAATAGTGGCGTCTGTGTTCGATCTGGGAGCAGTTTGATGGAGGCCTTTTACGGCTTGTTGGATGCTATCATACAGGTAGAGTACCCTGGTCCACCATTGGCCGTTACGTTATTTAAATGCACGTGGTTCGACCCTATCAAAGGAATGAGGGTGCATCCGAAGTTTAATTTGGTTGAAGTTAATCACAAGAGAAAATATATGAAATACGAACCATTTGTACTGGCACAACAAGCAATTCAAGTCTATTACGCATCATATCCGAGCTTGAAACAGGACAAAGTTGAGTGGTTGGCAGCATGTCAAATCAAAGCGCGAAAAAAGATCGAACAACACTGGAAAGATACAGCATATCAGCAAGAGGTCGTTCTGCACACAGCTGAACCTTATGAATATAATATTCCATCTTTACAAGACCCACATGGAGCATTGATCGATGTTGATGCAAGTGAAGTTCGTCAATCGAACTTGCATCATAGTGTTGAAGAAGATGAATTTATCACTGATGATGACGAGGACACTGATGAGGAAAACGAGGACACCGAAGACGAAGACGAGTTTTATGATCATAGTGAAGATGCAGAAGACGACGATGATCATGACAACGACGAAGATGACAATGACAACGACTTTGGGTTTTGAAACTTTTACTATTCTTCTTTATGACATGTATAACGTATTTTATGGTTTATTGTGTTATAATTAATATTCAGTATATACGGTATATATGATAATATTATTTATGAATCAGGTGTATTTATATATAAATATATAATAATGTAATTAGGTGTATTCTGTAAAAATTAGCGACAATTTTGTCGCTAAAAAAGTCACTAATTAGTGATGGCGACGCACAATGTCGTCGCCAAAAAAGGCCGAGAGCTATAAAATTTGCAATGTGGTACATCTTTAGCGACAAACCATAAACAATAGTCACTAATTAGCGACGGTCATACCCTTGTCGTCGCCAAAAGTGGCCGAGAGCTATATATTTGGTATTCGGTCCGACATTAGCGACGGACCCTGTTCTTGTCGCTAATTAGTGACGGAGACGTGCTCGGTCGTCGCCAAAAGTTACCGAGAGCTATACAATTTGCATTCGGGGACATCATTAGCGACGGATCACATATCTTCGTCGCTACTTGGTGACGGGGAGCTCATATAGTCGCTAAAAGTGAAATTTTAGCGACGGATACGTGCTCGGTCGTCGCCAAAAGTTACCGAGAACTATACAATTTGCATTCGTGACATCATTAGCGACGGAGCACATATCTTCGTCGCTACTTGGTGACGGGGAGCTCATATCGTCGCTAAAAGTGAAATTTTAGCGACGGAGACGTGCTCGGTCGTCGCCAAAAGTTACCGAGAGCTATAAAATTTGCATTCTGGGACATCATTAGCGACGGAGTACATGTCTTCGTCGCTACTTGGTGACGGGGAGCTCATATCGTCGCTAAAATTGAAATTTTAGCGACGATGCTGTCGCTGATTGGTCGCCAAATGTTGCCGCGTTATGGATTTGATTCAGGCGTTTTAGCGACTACTTGGTCGCTATATCGTCACTAATTAGCGACGGAGGTTTTTAATTGTAGCCAATTAGCGACGATTCGTGGCTATGCCGTCGCTGAATCACGATAACCTAAGTTCGAAATCGATTTTGCCCATTCTGTCTCTCTCTATCTCTCCTCTACTCTCGCTCTCCCTGTGACCTTCCGACGCCGCTCGATCGCCCGCCGCCGCTCGTCTGGCCTCTCGCCGCCGCTCGTCCGCCCGCTCCCCGCCGTTCGTCCACCCGCTCGGCTGCCCGCTCCCCGCCGCTCTCCCTGTGACCTCAGAAAGAACGACGCTAAACCCAGATCATACGTTGTTGCTTGAGAGAGGAGCGAGTCGCCAGCTCTCCCCTCGCCGTCCGAAATCAACCGTGGGTCTAGCACGGCGTCGCTTCCTCGCCGGCGTCGCAGCGGAGCTCAAGCGAAGCCTCACTGTTCAGGTCTCTCTCTCTCTCTCTCTCGATGATACGGCTTACGTTTGAGGTTTCTGGTTTGCTGTCACGACAATATCCAAAGTATTACAATTGCATAGAGTCTGGAACCAGTTCCGAATTCACCCGGCTCGATAGCATTGCGTCTGTGAAACATCTACAAGTTTAATGGGTCTAACTGGCTGTTCGTTTGGCTGACTCTTCACCAGATCAACGATATGAATTTGATCTGGTCTCAATCATATCTTACTGCTGAATAGACTGAAACAAATACATTGGCGCAAAAATGATTAAAGAGTTCCTGAAGTAAAAAAAAAATTGAGGAGCGAATCATATTTTATAGCTTTGCGTAGGATGAGTTGGCATCATTTGGCCAATTCTTTATCAAAATTTTTTAACACGGTTCGTCTATAAGAGGATCATGCCGCCATTTTTCAATATGACAAAAGTTTTCCTTCATCTAAGCTCGGGAAGAATTTTAGACTGTCATTATGATTATAATTTAAAATTTTTCAAGGGCAAGGAATCTAATAAACAACAAGGACAAATATATCTGCAGTTTTGTCTTTTGGAAGTGAGTATGGTGGAATCTTCATCCGTTTATTCTTCGTGCTAATCTTTCTGAATGTGAATTATGCTCTCCTGGTGGATTATATTTCTTTTTATATGACTCCATTAGATTTATTGTCAATAATGGTATAAACGAACTGTAGTTTTCAATGCTGGTTTGGTGTTGTTCATTCCTACTTATGTAGGTGCAAGAGCACAAGAGGGTCGTTTTCCTAGCAGGCACAAACATCATCATATTACTCGAAAGAGCACTCCATAAGTCTTTGTCAACGGTTGCTGTCATCTTTTCCCTGCTGTTTCACACTTAAGTACATCCTGCATCCACAATGCGTGTGTATATAGAAATTGTTCCTCACATTCAAATACACACATTAGTAGCTTTTTATTATTATTTTGTCATCTTCAAAACATTATAAGAAATTTTTTCGACGAAAGCATGGTAAAATTATAAATTTGGCTTGACTAGATGTTAATGCACATGTAATGTGGTTGTCACTATGATTTATTTCATGCTGCGGTATCAGCATGGCCAGAAAGAACTTGGGAAGTCATCTCTGCAAGTATGTCCTCTTCTTAACAGATCTCAAACATAGCTGGCATAATGTGTCGGCTGAAGCATATTTGCTCATGCTTCATAGAGCTACATCAAAGATACCCATTTGGCTTCTATCATCCTTTTCCTTTGTTTGGTTTGGATTTCATGAGGAGATGCCTGCAACCTCTATTTGGCAATTGTTTATGAAATGAAATTTCCATGTAGTTTAGACGACAAAGTACCCACCAGATGATCCACTGCTTGACCAGTAATGCTATTAATCACAGCAAAATGATTTTATCTGCCTTCACACCAGAAGAACGCTTGGTTTGGTCTTTTGATTTATCTGTTATTATTTAGAATTCAAGATCCGCAGTTATAGCATAGGCAATTTAGAATTCCTGATGGGTTTATTTTGTAACGTTGTTTTCCTTATGCAGGAAGAAGAACAATATTTACACACTGCAAGAAAAATGGTAAGTTTTTAATTGGGTTATAAATCATTTCTACTTGGTAAATAAATTGTTCTAACTAGTTTGTTTTTCCAATGTGCACCAGCGTCCAAATCAGAAAAATAACAACAAGGGTAAGGGTAAGGCTGCTGATCAACCGACGGTCTATACACGTGGACGGGCCAGAGGAGGGCGTTCAATGGCAGTCGTGATCAGGCCGGTCGACGAGGCTAGTCCCCCTCGACGGACCTTCGTGCCCACGCCCACTTGGGTCGATACGCCCCCCACAGAACCGCAGCCTCAACAGGAGGAAGACGAAGGAACGGAGGAGACTCAATCTGAGGGCGAGCCTTTGATCACGGCACGATCATCGGTAGGCCAAGCGTCGACATCGCCAAGCGCCGAAGATGCGGATGACAATTGGGTCATCGATGATCAAGGGAGGAGGCGGATAGAACCGTTAGGAGACTCGTAAGTACAATTTGATGAAAGTGCTTAATTTTTTGTTATTAACTGTATAGGCTAGATTTTCTTATGCTTTTGAGATGTTTTATGTATTTTTTATGTTTAACAAATGCAGCTTCTACAGAGCTACGGTAGTCCTGCGGGACTGGTATCGTATGATCAACAATTTTTGGCGTGGGCCATATACATGCATTACGCAAGCGCCGGAGGAAGATAGGAGAGTATGGTGGTGAGAGTTTGAGGTAAGTGTAAGATCGGTTTGTTAGTGACATTTCTAAAATGTATTGGTAAATTGAGTTAGCTTTTTTTTTTTTTTGCAGCGCAAGTACTATTGGGACAGATCTATGGATAGCGAGGTTAGGAGAATTTTAAACAAGAAGGCCGGCGATCACATGCGAAATGTGATGAACAAGGCGAAAACCACTCAGAGGCAGCCGGCTTGGATGGACGATCAGTCATGGTGGGAAATCCATAGAAAGTGGGCTACTGAGGAGCATAAGCGCGCCAGCGAGAGGAATAAAATTAATCGAACTTCCAGTTCCAGAGAATCTGGGATTGGGACGTATGCCGGCGGCTCCATCACAGTTGCGGAGCACAAAAGGAAGATGGTAAGTATTGTCAGATTGTCAATTTATTCCGTTAATACATTGTATGACTAGTTGGAAGTCCGTTGTGTATGTTAGGCGAAGGTGATGGGAACGCCGCCCAGCTTCTCACAAACATATGAGCGGACCTTCATGAGAAAGGACAAATCATTCGTCAGTGGCACGGCGAAGGCCGTTAAGGTATGTTCGAACTTGATGATTTTATAGCAGATTAGTTGATTGTAATGCATGCCTAGTAACTTTTAAAGTGTGTACGTAGGAAAAATTTGATGAAATGCTTGCATCTACGGCGGGTGTCGGGGGTAGTGGCAGCGGCGAGGGTACAGAAGGGACGTCGCCCACGATTGAAATGTCGCAGGCCGAGCAGGAGAAGCTGTGGTGGCAGGCATCTGCAGCAGTGAAGAAAGGGAAGGTGTACGGGTTGGGGTCGTTAGCCCGGGACAGCATGAAGTCGGTAGGCACATCTTCTGCTGGAACGAGTTCAAGGCGCAGCGCAAGAGAGAGTGAGCTGGAAAAAAAAGTGGAAAACCTCGAGAATCTACTTGCAGAGAAAGACGAAAAAATGAAGAAGATGGAGGAGAGACTAGATGCCATAGATGCCAGAGATGAGGCAATGCGCATCATGCAACAACAACTGAGTCTGCTAATGAGACAACAGCAGGGTCAGCATTCGCAGCAAGACGATGATGATGAAGCAGCCGAGCAGACTGGACTTCCACCGGCACCCCCACCCGATGAAGACCATGAAGAGTAGATACATTTGCTGAACATTTTAGATATGTGCGAATGATAATTGTTTAATTAGATACATTTGCTGAACCTTTTTGATATGGGTACTTTTCTTAGATATTTACTTTTTGCTGCTATATTTCGTTTTGCGTTGAATGTTATGACTTATCAGGTAGAACTGAACAAAAAACAAAAAAAACATATTAATCGTTCGAACAGGTTTAGCGACGCTACGATATACTCTCGTCGCTATTCTGGACGATTTAGCGACGAAAAGTTGCCTTTGTCGCTAAATGGCGACGAATCGGCGACTACCTTGTCGCTAAAAGTGGCCGAGAGCTACCATTTTGCATTCGGGACGTCATTAGCGACGGGGGATAAAGTTATCGCTAATTGGTGACGGCAGTAGACATTGTTGTCGCTAAATACGATTTAGCGACGCAAAGTTTCCTTTGTCGCGAAATAGCGACGAATCGGCGACTACCTTGTCGCTAAAAGTGGCCGAGAGCTACCATTTTGCATTCGGGACGTCATTAGCGACGGGGGATAAAGTTATCGCTAATTGGTGACGGCAGTAGACATTGTTGTCGCTAAATACGATTTAGCGACGCAAAGTTTCCTTTGTCGCGAAATAGCGACGAATCGGCGACTACCTTGTCGCTAAAAGTGGCCGAGAGCTACCATTTTGCATTCGAGACGTCATTAGCGACGGGGGATAAAGTTATCGCTAATTGGTGACGGCAGTAGACATTGTTGTCGCTAAATACGATTTAGCGACGCAAAGTTTCCTTTGTCGCGAAATAGCGACGAATCGGCGACTACCTTGTCGCTAAAAGTGGCCGAGAGCTACCATTTTGCATTCGGGACGTCATTAGCGACGGGGGATAAAGTTATCGCTAATTGGTGACGGCCGTAGACATTGTTGTCGCTAAATATGCGAGACTGAGTGCATTCTGGATTTTTGCGACGATATTTTTCTTGTAGTCGCTTAAATATTAGCGACGCCAGGTGTAGTTTGTCGCGAAATGGCGACTAATGGTGTGTTTAGTCGCCAAGTTGCTATATCTGAGTTTTGCGACAGATGTTTTAGCGACGACACAGTTTGTCGTCAATTTGCGACGATCATACTCTTGTAGTCGCTAAAATATTAGCGACGCCAGGTTTAGTTCGTCGCTAAATGGCGACTAATGGTATATGTAGTCGCTAAATTGTGATATCTGAGTTTTGCGACAGATGTTTTAGCGACGACATATTTTGTCGCTACTTAGCGACGAATTGCCATATATTTCGTCGCTAATTTAGCGACATGGTTTTTCGCAACGAAATTTGGTTCGTCGCAAAGGTCGTCGCTAAAAAATTATAGCGACGAAAATTTGCGGTAATTCGTCGCTAATTATCGTCGCTAAAATGCAGTTTTTTTGTAGTGGAAATAATTTGGCTGGTTGTGGCGCGAGATATCTGCAACAGATTATATCTCTCTATAAGCTGCATTGGGAAATGCAATTTACTACAAAGAAAAGAAATTTAGCAACTATTCACCCCGGGATGAAGGAAGAAGCTAATACTGCATCGATAAGATCTTCTTTGGAGTCAAACTGAGCCGCCAGTAAACCCCTAGGCGTACGAAGGATCTGGTAGCATCAACTGCAACACCAAAATCTTAAGAAGATGCTGCAAATAATACTTGAGGAAAAATAAATAAGGAAAATTTAATAACTCAGATATGAAATTCATTTTAAGCGGTGACTTTCATGAACTATCGCAAACATAGGCCAGTTCCTCTAATTGCATAACTAAGAGTACACTCAAAATTCACAAGAGTTTTTCCGACACAAACTTCTACCTATAGTACATTCTCAGCTACCAGATAAAGGCATAACTGCTGGAACATCCAACACATCTTCCAGCCACGGATACCACTTCCCTCGCTTTTTTAAATAAGCTTCAGTTCAAGACTTTTCCTATGAAGAAGCAAAATCTGCAGAGAGTGAGTAAGAAGGGAGAAAAGAAACTGAGAGGATCAAGAATTCGAGAAAAGAGATAAAGGGAAAATCGGTGAGGAAGAGATGCCAAAACCTCGGCCGAGCTCATTTGAGTGTACTCCCCAGGGCTCGAGATCATTTGGTATTGCTTCAAAGTCATTCTCAATGAACCTCGCACACCGCCAACTCACTATTTGTATCAAGTTGAGCAACTCATGTTTAAATTTATTCTAAGTTCGTTTCATGCCGTGACTGTGCTAGTAATCTTTACCCCTTTTGTCGGAGTAGTTGAACCTCAAAAGCTTCTTGAAGTCCATCGAGAATGTCATGAGACTCTGCGTGACCAAGATGTGCAGCCCATAGGGCGTCTTCCCATCATGCTTACGTCTTTGTCGCCATACACGTTCAGATCATTTTGATATGAGCTTCAGAAGAGGTAATTAGTTCGGTGATATCTGCCTTTTATGATTCAAATAAATTTGATTCGTTCGGTAACTTCATCTTCATTTATATTTTCTAGTATCCTCTCTGTGTTCTCGTACTTTATGTCAACTGATAAGTAGTTAGTATAGATGTTCTGAGGTCGTTGAGGCACCTTTCTGGGGCGGTTCAAGCCCCAGGAATGGGCTGGATGCTCATTGCTCACCGTCCAGGCAGTTCTTCGGTCTAAACGGGGAGTGTTCAGCCAGTTCTCATTCCATTCATGCCCCTCTAAGCCAGTCCTCGAAGCCCCTCTTATGTATTCATCCTGTCTTAACATCGAATCGTGCATGTGCAGGCAGTTCATATGAGACCCAAGAGCCAAACCATTCGAATACGAGCTGTTTCGAATCATTTCAAGATCAACGCTTGGCAGGTTTGCTTTGCAATATCCCCCCTACTATCCTTGGATACATTAATGTTTCGATCCACTTTAATCTTCTTTTTTGCGTTTCACAGGTAAAAATAAAGAGAGATCGAGTAAGTGTCGGTTTTGCCGACATTGTTTTCTCTCACGGAATTTAGGGAATTTCATTATCTTATCACATATTTCTTTCTGTCTGGGATTTAGATCTAGGGTTTCTATATTTAAATACTAACATTTCCACATATATGAAAAAAAACATTTAAATGCATTTGGGCGTTTCTTGCATTTCATAATACGATTAATTTAGTTTCGCTAGCAAGTTTTAACGTATATCTTTAAGAGTTCATTTCTCATCAAATAAATAAGGAAATTTTCCTATTTAAGACTAGGGCACGTTTACACGGGGTCTGTGGGACCTTTATAACAAGGCCTTTGCGCGATACAACTTGGACTACTTTCTTATAATTGGTCTATGTTTATTTATTTTCATTATTTATTGTTATATTTTATTGCTCGAGCATTTATGATTTGAATAATTGGAAAATATTGCATTGAAAAGAAAATGTGCCAGTAGCAAGCGTTAGGCAAAATTTCAGTAACGAAGTTCCCAAACCCGAAGTTTCTACTTTGTAGAAGTATGGTTCGGCTCCTAACCGTCCTAGAATATGTTGGTGATAACTGTAACATCACCTGTTCAATAATAAACGAAAAATTGAGTTGTGATCAATAGGATCTGTGAGAGTCCGTGCGAAAAGTAAGTGCGACCTCGCAAGAAGGTTACACACGTTCGCGTAGCGATGCATTGAACCCTTGAGGTTCATCTCGGGAGAGTCTCGAGATCCAGTTACCTGGGTTTTACGTACTCCTTTGGTGCCTTCCAGAAGTGTTGTTGCCACATGAAATTTCGCTTACCAACTTCAGCCAAGAATTATATGATGCAATTTATTCCGATTCAAAGCACGAATTGTTATCTCTTCATGAAGTGACTTATATTAAAAAGAGAAAGAAAACACCGCATGAAGTACTTGCACTTGTCTGAATAAAAAGCAACAAACACAAGGAAGACCTCTTCCCATTATCTTTTTGTTTTCCTTTGATGAATGCATCATACATAATAAGACTTTTATTCCAGCTCATATAATCTTGCAAGCACAACTTTCAAGAATACAATTTGCTAGTGAACTGTCGGTCCGAATATCCGACGGCCAAAAAAGACAGAAAAATGGATCGGGTTGGATCAGATCCAGTTAATAGAATTGGGTCAGGTTGTAGGCCGGATCGAACCGAAAGCGCCGTGGGCTGGAGACAGGGCCGGGTAAGTGGGCCGAGCTTGCAATTGGGCTTAAGTGAACTAAAACCAAAACCTGGGAATTTGGGCTTGAGCCCAGAAGACAGCCGCCATATTTGGACCGGGCCCAAAAGTCAGCCCAAATTTTAGACCCAACTCAAACCAATGGGGTCCGGGTCAGTCCGGCGAATCCGATCGGATCCTCTGACCCGGTTTGAAGGGCATTTTCCATAATAATAAATTCAAAAAAATCAAAAAAATTGGGAAAAGCTAGAAAAATCAGAATTCACCTAGTTTAGGGCTTTTAATAAACATTTTGGACTTAGACAAAATTTGATTCGAAATTGAAGAAGCCTTTGGGACTTTCCAATAGGGTTTTTGAATGTCTTTCTCTTAGAGACAATACTAGGTCACTATTTGTGCAATTTCATTTCAATTTTACTTGTTGTCCATTTTCAATACATTGATTGTTATTTTTCTTTTTTATAAAAGTTAAATTAAATCATTAGGACCATGATGAACACAAACATTGTATGGACACTTAGTGGTTTAAAACCTTTGGACTTGTAATTGGTAAAAAAGATTATCAGGTCATTTTAATAAACAAACGATCAAGTTTAGGTACAGAAAAGGCATTAGTTAAGCAACCAGTGTAATCAAGTCCCAATTCCTAAAAATCTCTAGCTGCGCATGCGTCGAAATAACATTCCCACATCTTGATCAGCGTTTATAATCAACTCTCAATAATGATTAGTGGCGACTCCTAATAAATACTTAGATTAGAAAAATCAAGATCACGCAAGGTATGAGCTTGGGGGAGTCCACATGCTTGATCAACGGACCTGTAGCACCTGTTTGAAAATGACCAAGCAAGCTCAATTTCAACCTGTCACGAGCACATGTTTGAAAAGCATCCCACCAGATATCAACTTAAGATTATGTCTTTATTAAGTTGAACCTATCTCCAACCCTCCATTAAGCTGATTGCATCCCTAAAGCTCTCCAAAAATTTCGTCAAATGCACTTTCATTTCCCCAACCTCCATTGAGCTAATTGCATCCCCAAAACTCTCCAAAAATTTTGTCAAATACCATTTGCATTTGCCAACAAGAGCCATTGGCAAAGCCGAACTAAACACAACTTGCCTATCTTTCTGCTCCCCAATGAGTCAGTCATATTTTTCCTCTCTAAAAAGGAAGAAGACGCCACAAGTCATTTGTTCACGCAGAATATGGAAATGTACTCCGCTTCCTTGACTGTTCTCTCCGTTGTTGTGATCGAATTCTTCGCGAGTGCACGGCATTTTCTGCGGTCGTTATGGTCAAAGTTGAAGAAGGTAGAAAGATTTCTGAGATGGCAGGGTCTGCATGGACCTCTCACGGGCTTCCATTTAAGGACATGATAGACTACATCAAAATGACCAAGCAAGCTCAATCTCAACCTGTCACGCCTTTCTCCAACAACATTGCACCTGTTTGAAAGCATCTTAAGAAAATGACTTTATTAAGTTGCACGTCTCCAACCCTTCACTGACCTGATTAAATCCCCAAAGCTCTCCAAAAATTTTGCCAAATGCCCTTTGCATTTCCTCAACCTCCATTAAGCTAATTGCATCCTCAAAATTATCCAAAAATTTTGACTAACGCCCTTTGCATTTTCCCAAGGGGGCATCAGCAAAGCCGAACCAAACGCAACCTACCTATCTTTCTTCTCCCCATTAAGTCCTCCGCATTTTCCCAAGGGGGCATCAGCAAAGCCGAACCAAACACAACCAAACACCCAGTGTCATTTGTTCACGCAAAATATGGAAATATACTCCGCTTCCTCGATTGTTCTATCCGTTGTCATGATCGCATTCTCTGCCGGTGCACGACATTTTTTTCCTTTGTTATGGTCAGCGCCAAAGAAGGTCGAAATATTTCTGAGACGACAGGGACTACATGGAACCTCTTACGGGCTTCCATTTCAGGACATGAGAGACTCCATCAAAATGACCAACCAAGCTCAATCCGAACCTGTCGCGCCTTTCTCCAACAACATAGCACCTATTTGAAAGCATCCCACCTGATATCAACTTAAGAAAATGACTTTATTAAGTTGCGCATGTCTCCAACCCTCCATTGAGCTTATTGCACTCCCAAAGCTCTCCAAAAAAATTTCCAAACGCCCTTTGCATTTCCCCAACCTTCATTGAGCTAATTGCTTTCCCAAAACTTTCCAGAAATTTTGCCAACCGCCCTTTGCATTTGCCCAGGAGGGCATTGGCAAACTGCCAACAAGCTGATAAAATTAAACTAAAAAACATAATAAAAAAAACTAATCCTGTCTGTGACCTATTGCTACTAGGTAAGAAGATCAATGCCAATAACCGAAAGAAAATCAGCAGTGGTGCGAACTCCGCCGCAGAGCTGCGACTTTTCTCCGGGGGACTCTCGAGCATGCGCTCCTAGGAGAGAGTGGGGCACCAACTTGTGAAAATGCCAACCCGAACCGGAAAGTACATTTCGTAGGAAAAATAACAATATATGTATTTCAGTTCAGTTCAGTTCCGTTCGTGTACACGAACCGAACCGAACCGAGACCATTGTGATACCTGTTTGCTTAGCTAATACCCAAACACGAAGTAGACCTGACCCGAAAATACCCTAAGCATCGGGTCGGGTCGAGTCAGGTCATGTTCCAATTTGGGTATATTGTTTGGTGTTGACACCCCTACCTGCAGTGTTAATTAGAAAAACGCATTTAACCTAAATATGGTTTCTAATTAGCACGCATTTTCACTCAAATCTTTTTTAGGATTTTCTTATATTTAAATGAAAACTATCCTATATGTGATGCATGTAATGTAATTACTCTAAATGCAATGACGTACAAAGTATGCCTATTCTAATGTGACGCGCAATTTTTTATTAAATGACCTAACATGCAATTTCTAATGATGAGCAAAATTGACATGTAACTATTCCAGCATAACATACCATGTTATGAACCTGGCATATGATCACTAAATAACATATAAGCAATGACGTGGCATACATGATGACGTGGACGATGACATGGCAAAAAGTGATGCATGGATGATGCAGCTGAACCTATATGGCATGCACATGGTATTTTTGGTATATTCTATTAAAATTCTTAATTGAAAAATAATAGAAAATTGCCTATCACCCGAAATATTCACGTTAGATCACAATGTTAATGAATTAGGCAGTAATATCGAATATTCAAATTTAGTCCAAGGATTTGTTTCCAAATTGACGAACCGGTGAATCTCGGGAATCGCGGTGGTGAGCGGAGCTTACCGGTGGGGATGCACGATGTAGCTCGCGGTGGAGTGGCTTGGCGGTGCTCGGAGTGAGGTTCGCCGATGGAGTGGTTCTCGGCTGGAAATAGCAGCAGCGACTCTCGGCTGACATGCAAAGCAGAAACACCACACCTTTGTATGCCCTTCTTCGTGTTGAATATCCTGCGTCTTCTCTGAGAGTACTTGATGTTGAATATAATAAAGCCCAGAGGCTCCTTTTCTCTTTTCACCTACTCCACCTGGATCTCCACCCACCGCTTGGACTTTTGCCTTTGACCAAAAATCTGCCCCTTCCTCTCTCTGTGCAAATCGTCGCGTGACATGTGGCGACGTAAGTGAGAATGCTGGACAGCAATTTGAGGAAACACGCCGAGCTTGCCGAGTGAGCTGAGCATGGCGATGGAAGAACCGTCGTACGGGAAACCTGCAACGCAGCTAGCAAGAACAAGCAGCTACGGGTGGCCGAGCAAAAGGGGAACAGCGGCGGTGGAAGGAGGCACGGCAGAAAGGTCGTCGGGTCACGCAGCTCGGATGCGTGAGGGCAGCGGACAGCAGCGGAGTCGGTCACAGCTCGCTCATCGCCAAAACAGTGGGGCGGCGGCTTCATGGTGCAGCACTTTCTCGTCGCGGAACAAGGAGCTCGGCTGTGTTGGATAGTCGTCAAGGGAGCAGAAGCGAGCGGGGCAACGGCTAAGATCTTCCGAGCGTGTCAGGCAGGCCGGTGGCCACAAGAGGCTGCGTAGCGACTAATCGCGGGAGTGCAGCCATGCACAAGAGATGTGCAAAGCTGTGATGGAACAATCGTCGCCTGTGAATCGGAAAAGAAACCAGCCTGTAATATGAAGTCCTCTCCTTCTTTTCTCACTTTTCTTTTCTCACTTTTCTCCGCTCTCGGCTCTGCTTTCCCTCTCCTTCTCTCGGCTCTGCTCTCCCGGTTCAGTCCCTCGACTCCCTCTCGGTCTTTCTCCGCCTCCCTCTCTATTCTTTCGTCGTGAACTTGTGTCGTCTTCTTCCTCTCCAAAGGAAGCAACGCCGGGCTGTCGGGAGAGCTGCACAGAGGGCTCGCCTTGGACTGGTTCCGGTGCTCGTCGTAGTGGCTGGTACTGGTCCTGAAACGCACCGTTGTTTGCTGGATGAAGCTTCAGTGTAGGTGCGATGGACACGTGGGATTGTTGGCACTGCCAGATGGACGTCAGCGACCTGGAGCATGCCGAGACTCGTCTAGGTGTTCGCTGGTGATGAACAATAGTGAAGAAGAAGCCGCTGTGTCGTCGAGGGCTGGAGCGACCTTGGCGGAGCCCGGTTGTGCGTTGCTGGATAGTGAACGGATCTCAGTGGCTGACGTGCGGCGATGAAGCTTGGACTGGTCGGGGTCGGGGGCGGGCTCGCCGCCAGTGTGGAGTTTTTGCCCCCGAGCCTTCACGGCTGGGAACGGCGTGAAGGAGTGGCGCGCGGCGACGTGAAAACCCCCCGGTCCTCCTCGTGTTGTCCGCGTTCTTCCTTTTTTTCTGTGCCGTGAGTCCCGCCTCTCTTGTCCTATTCTCTTTGGCTTCTTCTCCTCTCCATCAATGAACGTACCTCACTTTTTTCCATTCGGGAAAGCCTCCTCCGATCTCTCTCCCTTTTCGTGTGCATATGGACGGAGACCAGGGAGAGAGAAAGAAGAGCCCGTTCGCTTCGTGTCAGTCCACGGAGCAGAAAGAAAACAGAGCTTCCACTTTGTCTATTTCTTTGACTTTTCTCTTCTCCTCCTCTATTCTTTCTCTGTTCTTCTCGGAATTGTGGCCGTCTCTCCCCTTTCCTTTTGGGCGTATAGACCCCCCCGTTTGTCTTTTGTGGCCGGTGCATGTGCATGACATGTGACTCATGTATGTATCAGTCCTAAATTCTACTGACGCGATACAGATCCTAAATGTAATGCAAATGCGAACAATGTGAATGATATTTTTGTTTAGGGATTTGATATGCTAAATGATTAAATAGAGTAGCCAAAATTTAGGTGTCAATATATAGCTGTTGAATTTTGAAATACGATAAATCCTTAAGTGAGAATTTTAATCATCACAAGAAGTTTATGAAAGAAAAGATAAATCCTTAAATTGCACATTTTTCAAGAATAGTTTACCGTAGTTGTTGATTTAAGGGCTATGATAAGTTCCTAAGTAAAGTTTTTAATCATTTGAAAAAGCTATAAAAGAAAAGGTAAAGTTTAGAAATTTGGTAGCGCTTATCTCAAATTTGTTTTCTTTTTATGTGATGATTGACTTTCACATTTAAAATGAAATTCCTACAATAAGTTTGATGATGTGTTGATGGTAAAAAGTTATAAACTTAATGTTGGTAGTGCATCGTTGTAAATTTATACGTTAAATTCGGCCAAGCAATTTCAACCGAACTACTTCTAGAAGATAGCATGGGCGGCCATTCAATGGTAAAAAGGTACTTTTGCTCGTGATCTGCCTGCACATGTTGAATCAGTGAACAAGGCAGCATATAGAGCTGATCAATCCTTTCCAAACGTGGGGCTCATATTTTTGGCCAAGAGGGAAACGAGTTGGCCGGCTACACACGCATGGAAAGTGAAGGTGGCTGGCCAAGGAATGAGGAAAAGAGGAACATTCTCACCTTGTGATTGACTGCGCAATCTTGGCAATTAGGGGGACGAAAACTCCGAAAGAACAAGGAGAGATATATTCTCTCATTCGGCTCTTGAAGAGACAAAGAGTCAGAGCAAAAAAAATTCAGAGAAAGGGAATACGTATTCAGCTGTGAAGAAACAAAAGGAAGGAATCAACATTGGCCAAGAGCCATGCACGCATCAGCTAGTTTGGGTGGACTAGGCAGCGTCACCGGTCCTAAAGAAGTTTAGATAACTGGCCTTGTAGGCATATTACGATAAACTTCAGGGGCTCGAGGAGGGGCGACAGCACCTACTTGCCCCCCCTGCAGCTCCGTGGAGTCTCTGTTGAAAGTAGAGGTGTCAAACGGGTGATTCAGGCTAGGTTTGGAGTCGAATCGAAAATTGTTCGACCCATATCGATCCATTTAACCCGTTTTGACCCATATTCCTGTAGTGCAAATCAAGAATGATCATCTTGTCATCACCCATATAATTCTAAAGCCAGCTAGCTGTCACGACCCACCCCTCGAGGGCTACCTCAGGGGCACGGGTTTTGAGGTAATTGTTCGTGAAACGGTCTGAATGGCTCAACTTAAAAGACAGCTTAAAAAGGCATTATTCTTTTGTTCATCCATAAGGTCCATTTACCACAAACATCTCCCTCAATCCATACTTCGCATGACACGGGATTGATTTTATGTTTTTGACAATTAGGAGTCGCCACTAGCCTTTATTGGGGGTCAGCTAGAATATCCAATCGAAACGCGGAAATTTCGTTTCGATTTCTTCGAAACCAGAGATATCTAAGTTCGGAGACTAGATTACGTTAATATTTCCACTAACAACCTTTTGGTATTGCTAAACTTAATTTAGTAGTTATCTAAGTTGTCATGCATTTGTTTTTATCATTTTCATGTCAAAATCCTAATCCACTAGGTGATCATGCATCTTGTTTTTGCGATTTTTCATTTGAAATTCTAAACTAATCTTATCGTAGTCTAGAAAGGAAATTATTGAAAGGCAAGGCGTAAAAGTAAACACTCAAATATATTAAGAGACAAGCAAATCTAAGAGCAAGAAAAGAAAACCTGCAACTCATCAGATGTTTATTACAACACAAATGGGAAAAACCCGAGACATGGTCGGGTATCAAATTTGGTACAAAAATTAAGACCGGATTGGACATCGGTCACCAACCTTCAAAGACTCTGGACCTCCTTCACCATGGATCGCCTCATGGTTGTCAATTTGACATTTGAACTCATACATTTCAAACAAATGATGCAAACAAGTAACCAATGAATAACAAGGGCATCCAAATCATCAATTCAAAAACGGGCCTAGGGATCAGCCTTTGCCTTCAAGGCATTTCGATCACCCAACCACTAAAACAATTAACTTCGATTGATTAATGGTTAATAATAATAAACCACCATTTGCATTCACAAAACGATGACCTATATCACCTAACCCTTAAGGTTGATTCTAAGTGTTCACCATAAACTACCCACTGAATCATGCACCAAATCTAATCATTTATCTAACAAACACATACATGAGCAATGATTAAACATGCATTTATGTCAAATGACCTTATTTCTCAATCAAGCAAGCAATGGGAAGTGAGCCTTATAATGATCACTTATTCAATTGAAATTTGTCAAATTCGGGCAGATTCTATTTAAATGTGATTAACCCACTAAACAATGTCCAACTGAAATGAATCAGACATCATTAGAAAGTTTAAGAAATGAGGATCAAAGTTCATGTGGACCACTCCGTCCAATTCCTACCCGATTTATCCGAAAATTGGGATTTATCCCGGATATATCAGACTTGACTAGGTTCTGGCCCGAAATTTGAAGAAATGCGGGAAAAATAGTAAAAGTTACTAAAACTGCGTGAAATTTTATAGGAAGTTAGGAAAACATGTGCTTAACAACTTTCATGTTTTTTATTTTTTGGTAAAAACCCCCCGATTTTTCCCAGAAAATTGATTTTCACCCGGGACTCAATTGCAAACGTTTTTTCAAGCCCGGATTGTCCTTATCCGGACCTTTTATGAAATTGAACTCCCAAATGTTGTCATATGGTCCTCAAATTCTCCAGTTTTCAAATCAAGACCCCAATGAACAACTTTGAAGTTTTGTATTTTTGAAAAAAAGGACATTAGGTCTATCGAAATTGTGAAAACACATTTTGATGTTCAAAGAAATGAACTTATGGATCTGAACACAAAATCAAATCAACACATTGATCAAACCTTTGAACGTTCATACGAGCTTCAATTTCGATAGAATTGATACCATTAGAAGTCTTAGAATCTCAGTGAAAACTTTTGTGAATAACACCTTTCAATATTTTGAACACAAAAATTCATAAAATTGAAGAACAAGCAAAGGTCGGTCAGAAATCAGTTTTTACAGACCAGAAGACAGTACTTTGAGCATTGATCGTGCTGACCAAATCATCGTAAAATTTCTGAAAATTTTATGCTAGAAACATCAAGATGTCCTTTACAACTTTCACGAGGGAAGTTTTTCCAAATTAAGAACATAGAAAATCATAAAAATCACCGAACCGAGTGAGGTTAGTCAGGAATCACAGAAACAGAACAGATAAACTAACATTCCAGATTCTGATAAAATGTTCTAATGACAATTTGACATAGTAGATGATGTATGTTCATGACACACGATATATCAAATCGAAGCTCAGAATGTGCTCTTCGAATCTCTAGTTAAGCAATTTTCTAGATTTCAACATCTAGAGGCTCAAATCAGCAGCAGAAGGTTCCTGATTCATTAGTGCACGAAAATCACAGAACATGAAATCAATGCTCCTAACATTCATTGAATGATTCCTATGCATAGATCAATCAACATACAGCATTCTACACATTCAAACAACAAGCATATCCTCATATTTGGCCTTGATTCACTTCATACGTGCATATAACCACTTCATTTCATCATCTAGTCACGAACTCGGTTTAGGATTACATACCTTGTGTGATGAATTCATCAAGCTCGTATAAGCTATTCGGCCACCACTCAACTTCGATATGGCACCGAAGATAGCTCTCCGGTACCTAAATCACAATATGAAAGCCTTGGAGTAATTACAAAATCAAGCAAAACATAGTGATACCGGTGGCTGTTTCAACTAAGGCCAACCACCACATCCTCGTGGAGGAGCTGAGGAGGTTAGCCACAAGGCTCTAGACACGACGGGAGGTCGCCGGATGGCCGGACAGCAAACTGGCTGAAAAATTGTAAGACGCCAAGGAAGAAAACCGGCTGGTTCGTGTGTCTCCGGTGGATCTCTGGCCAAGTGATGCTTACAATCGGCTTAGGGGGACACCAAGAATGCCAGTATGGTGGCGGTTTGCTAGAGGAAGGGTGGTGGTTTGCCAGTTTGGACGGGGAAACTCCGGCGGTCTAAAAATGGGTGAATGGAGAGATTTTAGTGAGAGAGGGGGGGATTTCAAATTTTCTCAAGTTTAGAGAGAATTTCATATTTCAAATAGCTAGCTCACTTCGAAATTTGAAGGGAAAAGTTTATATACCTCCCTTTAGTTTGAATTTTAGCCTTTGGATTGATCTAAGGGCTTATGTTGTTTCCTTAATGATTAATGCTATCCCTTATTAGTTGGTTTTGAATCACTTTGATTGATGATATGGCACAATAGATGGCTAGGATTTATTCTTGATGAATGGCCTAGATAATTTGCTTAATAAGGAAATTCTCCTATTGGCTTAATTTTAGATGACAATGGCATTTTAGTAATTTCCAAAGAGGCATTTGTGTAATTTCATGAACAAGAGAGGGGTTGGCTGGCCAAGGCATGTGGTGATCGAATCATGGCCAGAAGTGGCCATTTTCCGACCATTCTCGCCGGAATGGCGACTTGAGCTAGTAGAACCGGTTCAAACCTGCTTGGACCAGTTTGGCCGGTTCAATTGCAAAATATTTGTGTGATTTAGTCCAATTTGTTCTATTGGGGACCTAATTGCAAAGAATTTCTATACAATTGTCAAAAAGAATGGATTAAATTGAAGTGAAACAACTCAAACCCAATCAATTAAAGTCAATTAAAATCATTTTCGACATCTTAATTAAATGAATTTGTTCAAATTACATCATGGGTGATGCCAATTTCATCTCAATTGAGTTGTCTCACACAAATTGGGGTTTGTCAATCAATTGATGCAATTTTCGCAATTTTTATCCTCAATTGATAAAATTGATTTCAATTAAATCCAATTGATTTGAAAAATAATCAACTGATTCAATCAAATAGGTTTAAAACATTCTAATGAGCCCAAATTCACTTCCACATATTGGCTTGAACTAAATCCCAAAAGGAAATTGGAGTTTAATAGTCAAATTAAAGCTCATTTCATCAAATTAAACCCAGAGTGGGTCAAGTCGAATTACCTCAATTGGATCAATCTAGCTTGGTTTTGCAAGTCATTGGCTAACTTAATTGATCAAATTAATTTTGGAGTTGAGTTGCATATAAGAAATTAGGCTCATTCGTGGCTTAATTGCGCAGATCATGAAGAACCGATCAGAACCTCTAATTAAAGCTCAAATTGGGGGTTTTCACCTTTGGCTTGGAATTCTAAAATTGATTTGAAAATTGAATGTAAGATGACCTCTAGATCAAATATCGTGAAGGAAACTATCTTAAAAAATGACTAGCAACGAAATAATTTTATTTTTAGCCGATTTGAACAAAATTCCACAAATTGTGAAAAAGTTTACCAAAAGTCAACTCAAAGTCAATATTTTGACTTTTTTATATTAAAGTGTAAGAAGCTAGAAAATGAACAGTTAATGCTAATTTAAATACTAAATGACTCTTTTCGGTTGAAAAACGGGTTCTGTTGCTAACAGAAATCCTAATTTCAAATTTGTTTATCTTTACGATGCATCGGTTAAAAATCGGGTGTCAACACTAGTCATAAACTCATAGCACATAAATAGCTCTTCTTCGAACTGATGATACAATTTAACCAAAAATGACTCAATTGAAATAATGTGAACAAGATAGTCGGAGGTGGAGGATCGGAGAGACCAGGCAGAATCATGTGCGTTAGCTTCCGGGGATCGGAGGAGGCGGCGAACTCGGGTTGGATCTTCCATCCAGCGTCATCTCATTCTCACCTGCCCTGCCACAATCATTTTCTGAAAAAAATTATTTAGCCCAAGCATAAGTAAAGAATAAAGTCCAAATTAAGCTAAAGTTTCGAGCTTTTTCAGATAATTTTTTAGAATGGTGTTTTTTATCCTTACATCCGAATTTTTACATATATTCATAGTTTTATAGTACAAGACTTCACACTTAAAAAAAAGAAAAAAAAATCATTCAATTTTCTAAACAAAGCGAATATTGGTGTCAATCTATGTTGGATGCAAACGTCGGCTCCTGTCTAACCTTTGATTTTGTCACGGGACTTTTGGATTAACATTGTTTTCCCTATATATGAACAAATGCATGAAAATCTCCGAATTGGGAAGCTGGCTTTAAACAAAGGTGGATTGACGGATAGAGATCTAATCAATAGATCCACAATGAGAACATGAGACTAGCAAGTAAATATCATTGCTGAGACGACAAAAATGATGAAAGGAGGAGATGAAGAGGTACTTCAACATAAGGATATTGTTTTCTTTCATAAAATTTAATTGAGCATTAAGCTCAGAGAATCAATGGGAATAATGAAACCTTACTATTGTAGGGAAAAATGTATGATGAAGCTAAACTTCATCTTGTTTGTCGGGTCGAAAAAGTCTCCTACCGATTTTTCTATCTAATTTATTATGCGGGAAAAACTCATCACTTATAGGCGCTTTGCTTCGGAGGCAGTGATGGTTTAGGGTTTATTTAAGACATCACACGCCGTGTATAATGCTCATGTCGAAACTTGAACTGATGATAATATTGATTATGTGAATGTTGATACAAAAAAATGACCAAGTCTTTGAAATCGACATGATGCAAATCTAGATGAGTATAAAGTTTGGTGTCAAGTACGATTTGGCTATCGATGAGTTACTAATAATGAAAATACTTGTTGATGACCGTGATTATTATCGATGACCATGGTATACAGCTATTAACATACGATAGCAATTGGTCAACCATTATCACATAATGAAATTGGTTCAGTATTGGACACAAGAAATTACGAATGAGAACAAAGTAAAGATACCGATTGAAGAATGAGGATACCGATTGATTGTTAAATCTAGGGGTACTTGTAACTAGTGGATAAGGTCGATGCGATCATGAAACCCAAAGTTATGGAGATCCAATTGTAATCGTCCATTGGAATATTAACCGCTTCTGAGTGGTTATGCTTTGTAATGGACTTCAAAAGTGAATATGTGTGTATTGTAGAGGGATCCACAATCATCAACACGTGTATTTTCCCCACTTTCAGTCTATCAAGATATTTCAGTTTCCTATAATTGGATTTCTTTTCCTCTAGAGTTAGTCATTGTTGATCCTTGTTACGCAATTCAAATCCTGTCCGGATCGCCACTGAACCGGAATTTCAAAAAACCAAGGATCAACCTTGGGCGAAAGGTATTTCACTAATATATGGTGAAACAGTGAATTACAAATGCCGATATTGTGTAGGATATTGCTATGGAGGTTGTTGAAATGGAGCTCCTTGATATCTATTTAAATTCGAAAATATGATCAGTAGCGGTGACCGGTCCGGCAAAATTTAAAGTTGGGCTAATGTTATCATTAGTTTCCTCAACTCTAGATCGAGCAAAATCATTGACGTACATACTTTTTTATATAGTCTTTATTCTTTTTTATAAGTATTCACGGTTAATCATTTTGTTAAAATGTTGAGTTAGATAAGTAGTCAGACTCTCATTCCATCAAAATTCAAGTTGTGGAGCTTGCTCTGCGTTTCCTAAGATTTTGCTAGCCACCTCAAATGTCATTCAGATTGCGTGATGTCCCAAGATTTTTGCTGACCACTGGAAATCTCAACTGAATGATTTCTTAACATTGAGCCACTAACCACCCCAAATTTCACTCAAATTGTGTGATTTCCCAAGATTTTTGTTGACCACTGGAAACCTCAACTCAAATTACATGATTTCTTAACATTGAGCCACCGATAAATATCAGTTGAATCCTCCAACACTTTCACACGCACAAACCACAGACTGAAAAAAAAAATGTGGGTCATTTTACCCTGTGTTTTGGCAACGAGTTTGTGCTATTGGGTGAACAAGCGGAGGAATGCAATGGAGACTTGCCTCCAGGCTCAACAGGTTTGCCTTTTATTGGAGAGACGCTTCAGCTAATGTCTCGCAGTTACTCTCTACACCTCCATCCTTTCATCAGCAAGAGAGTCGGGAGGTAAGGTTTTTCCCCGTTTTGTTTTTTCTTGTGGATTATAGGGAGACCATTCATCTTCTGCCACTTCTTTGTTGTGTTTTTGGGTACGGGCCGATATTCCGAACCAGTTTAGCAGGCCGACCAGTTATTATATCGGTTGACCCTGAATTTAATAATCACATTCTTGGGCAAGAAGGAAGGCTAGTTGAACTTTGGTACTTGGATACCTTTGCCAAGCTATTTGCACTGGAGGGTGAAGCCAGGTTGAACAGAGCCGGTTTTGTCCATAACTACATAAGAAAATCTTTCTGAATCACTTTGGCTCGGAGACCCTCAAAGAAAAGCTGCTTTTGCAAATAGAGGAATAGAGGAAGTGTTTCATTTATTACCTGAAGTTTTTTCCAGAGAATACTTTTATTATTGGAACATGATAATTCTTTGAAACATAGAAGGCGCGCACTTTTATTTATTGGAACATAGTACTTCTTTGAAGCATAGAAGGGCAAAGAAACACAATGCCAATGAAGGGATTTTGGTTCACCTGAATCGTGAAAGCCATCGACTTATATTCACCCCAACAAAGTGCAGTACTTTGCCCCTCCCTCTTTTCGAGAATCGCCGTGTGCTCGACCTGCAATATAGACATTGCCGTTGTTGAATAAGGTTTGACGACATGGCACAAAACAATATTTTTAGATATTATGTAAATTCTGTTACCGTTAATTCCTTTAGAACTGCGGGGTCTCAGATAGAAACTTGAAGATCAAAGCCAGCATTGTTGAAATAAACTCGTGCTTGCAAATATGCCCACAAACATCACGTTAACTATGAAATCCTCTATCAAGAACTCTTCATTGTCCATATCACCGACTGCCTAATCGAGAAAATCCGCATGGCAAGTTTTGCGGGAGTTGAGCCTCTCACTCAAAATATCCTTAAGCATATCTATCAACTTGTCGTGTTCCTAGAAGGAAAGGATGAATGAGACGGGTCAAAAAATAATCTCCATGTAGATGGCTTTGATCTTCAAGTTTCTATCTGAGACCCCCGCAGTACTAGAGGAATTAACGGTAACAGAATTTACATAATATCTAAAAATATTGTTTTGCGCCATGTCGTCAAACCTTATTCAACAACGGCAACGTCTATATTGTAGGCCGAGCACACGGCGATTCTCGAAAAGAGGGAGGGGCAAAGTACTGCACTTTGTTGGGATGAATATAAGTCGATGGCTTTCACGATTCAGGTGAACCAAAATCCCTTCATTGGCATTGTGTTTCTTTGCCCTTCTATGTTTGAAAGAAGTACTATATTCCAATAAATAAAAGTGGGCGCCTTCTATGCTTCAAAGAATTATCATGTTCCAATAATAAAAGTATTCTCTGGAAAAAACTTCAGGTAATAAATGAAACACTTCCTCTATTCCTCTATTTGCAAAAGCAGCTTTTCTTTGAGGATCTCCGAGCCAAAGTGATTCAGAAAGATTCTTCTTATGTAGTTATGGACAAAACCGGCTTTGTTCAACCTGGCTTCACCCTCCAGTACAAATAGCTTGGCAAAGGTATCCAAGTACCAAAGTTCAACTAGCCTTCCTTCTTGCCCAAGAATGTGATTATTAAATTCAGGGTCAACCGATATAATAACTGGTCGGCCTGCTAAACTGGTTCGGAATATCGGCCCGTACCCAAAAACACAACAAAGAAGTGGCAGAAGATGAATGGTCTCCCTATAATCCACAAGAAAAAACAAAACGGGGAAAAACCTTACCTCCCGACTCTCTTGCTAATGAAAGGATGAAGGTCTAGAGAGTAACTGCGAGACATTAGCTGAAGCGTCTCTCCAATAAAAGGCAAACCTGTTGAGCCTGGAGGCAAGTCTCCATTGCATTCCTCCGCTTGTTCACCCAATAGCACAAACTCATTGCCAAAACACAGGGTAAAATGACCCACATTTTTTTTTTCAGTCTGTAGTTTGTGCGTGTGAAAGTGTTGGAGGATTCAACTGATATTTATCGGTGGCTCAATGTTAAGAAATCATGTAATTTGAGTTGAGGTTTCCAGTGGTCAGCAAAAATCTTGGGAAATCACACAATTTGAGTGAAATTTGGGGTGGTTAGTGGCTCAATGTTAAGAAATCATTCAGTTGAGATTTCCAGTGGTCAGCAAAAATCTTGGGACATCACGCAATCTGAGTGACATTTGAGGTGGTTAGCAAAATCTTAGGAAACGCAGAGTAAGCTCCACAACTTGAATTTTGATGGAATGAGAGTCTGACTACTTTTACTCAGCTTTTCTAGCAAAGCATTTCGATATCTAACTCAACATTTTAACAAAATGATTAACCGTGAATACTTATAAAAAAGAACAAAGACTATTTAAAGAAGTATGTACGTCAATGATTTTGCTCGATCTAGAGTTGAGGAAACTAATGATAACATTAGCCTAACTTTAAATTTTGCCGGACCGGTCACCGCTACTGATCATATTTTTCGAATTTAAATAGATATCAAGGAGCTCCATTTCAACAACCTCCATAGCAATATCCTACACAATATCGGCATTTGTAATTCACTGTTTCACCATATATTAGTGAAATACCTTTCGCCCAAGGTTGATCCTTGATTTTTCGAAAATCCGGTTCAGTGGCGATCCGGCCAGGATTTGAATTGCGTAACAAGGATCAACAATGACTAACTCTAGAGGAAAAGAAATCCAAGTATAGGAAACTGAAATATCTTGATAGACTGAAAGTGGGGAAAATACACGTATTGATGATTGTGAATCCCTCTACAATACACACATATTCACTTTTTAAGTCCATTACAAAGCATAACCACTCAGAACCGGTTAATCGTCCAATGGACGGTTACAATTGGATCTCCATAACTTTGGGCTTCACGATCACGCATCGACCTTATCCACCAGTTACAACTCCTCAAGTACCCCTAGATTTAACAGTCAATCGGTATTGCTATTCCTGCACTTATTTTCATTCCATTGTTTGTTCAGATTTATGTGTAGGAGATAAGCATTTCGAAGTAAATGCGTAATTCCATCAAAGGAATGCGTAGGCATTCCTTCTCGCACAGGAAAGAATGCTCGCTTAATTCCACTTCAATTTTTTTGTTTCTATACCCTTATTATACCCGAGCTCAATCAGCCTGTCAAGGGTGTCGCGACCTCCCCGTACCGATCGGGTTTGGCCAATAGGTATTTATCGATGGACATGAACAACGATTGATTCGTTCGAAAGACGAACCAAATGATTCATTAATCCAAAGACTAAGGCACTCCCAAGCCTCATACCTCATGCGACGAGAATTTTCTAACTTTACGCATTTGAATGGAGTCGTCACTAGCCATGATCAAGGGTCGGCTAGAAACCCTAATCGAGACATAGGAGCGTCATCTCGATGCGTGCAAAAACTAGAGATTCCAAAATTTGGGGACTTGATTATACTAGCGATCTAACTAGTGCCCTTTCGGTACCTAAATTTGAACATTCGCAAACTAACGTATCGGGCAGCCTATCGAAAAGCCTAAAGCTCGTTCTAACCATGCTAAAAATGGAAAATAACAACCAATGTATTTAAAGTGCACAACCAAAACAACCAGCGACCTATCATCGTCTCTAGAAAGGAAAAGGCAATCAAAAGCCCCAAGGTAAAGCCCTAATGGCTTGTCCGATTTTTTAGAATTTCTTTTAAAGGATTTTCTCTATTTTTACGAATTTTAAACTAAGCTCAGAGTGAAATTAAAACTAATATCTAGTGAAATCAAGCCCAAAAAGTGATTTTTGAACATTTCTTAATTTTCTGAATTTTTTGGAATTTTTCCGAATTTTTTTAATGCTTTTTAGAATTTTTTTTAGATTTTTGGTTTTTTTAAACATTTTCGAATTTTTTTTGGAACTTTTAATATTTTTATACTTTTTTTTGAATTTTTGAATTTTCGAATATTTTTATTTAAAAAAATCCGGACCAGGTCCCCCGACCCGGTCCGACCCGGCTTCTGACCCGATTCTTAAATCCGCCCGGAACCTCTTTTTCCTATTTCTTTTCTGATTTTTTTACTCCTTTTCTTTTCTTTGTTTTTCTTCTTTTTTTTTTTGGATTTCTTTTTCCCTTTTCCATTTTTTTTATTATTCTGGTCTTCATCCCATACGTGCTTTCTGCACATGCACGTCCTTCTGCTCCTGGGCTTCTTCTTCTTCGTGGTGTTCTTCACCGAAACTCACCCCACCGTGACTACGCCGGAGACGTCCCACCGCCGGCCGTCGACTTGAGCCGCCAGCGCCGACGGAGGATGTTGGCCTTACGCCGTCGCCACCGGCCGACGTTCCGGCGACCACACCGGCGACTTACTCCGACCACGGAAACGACATGGACGAGCAAAAACTCGATTTCCAGCCACCACACTTCCGGCCCCGAAGAAACGCACTAAATCTAAGCAAACAAACACACATACCAAGCAACAGAGATAGTGGATTAAGGGGAGCGGCCTCAAACCGCGGGCGTCGTTCCGACGACGGGAATGGCATCTCCGGCGAAGGCTTCATCAACGGCTCACTCGAATATACGACAAATATGCCACAGAAAAGAACAAAATAACGCAGCATCAATCACTAAACATCAACTTCAGAACAATCAAACGTGAATCTAAGATTTTTACGGGTCGATGCGGTGACTTCGGTTTCGGTTTTCATTCGGGCATTTCATCGAACAAGTGGGATGCGCCTAAAACTAAGGTTTCCAGGTGGATTTCAGTGGGATTCGAAGGTTTTTCTTGATGGAAATCGTTCAAGAACACATCCTGGAGGTGAAAAGAAACATTTTCCTCATCTTGTGGTGCCGGACGACCACCGAATAGGCTCGGTGTGCCCGGCACCCGAGAGGCAGGGGAGGTGGACACGAAACAGAGGAAGATGAAGAGAAGCCGACCTGTTCGCGGCCGGCCGGAGTGAGGCGCGACGGCTGGGAGGGAGGCTCGGCGACGGTTCAGGCGGTCCTCCGGGGAGCGAACGGGGTTCGGGCCTCTCCGATTCGCCTCAACTTTCTCTCGGTCTCCCCTTGTTCTCTTGAAACTCTGTCGCTCTCCGAAACTCTCTCGAGCTCTATGGCAAAAAACGCAATGATCTGTGCCTAACAATATTTTACTGGTCACCAAGTTTATGATAATAACAAGATGAGTCTACCGAAAAGACATGCAGAATGCATGAGAGCTCATCTCAACCGCATTTACCGGTCACCAACCCGGGAAATAGGCCAAGGTAGAAAAACACAAAATAGACTACTATGTAGAACGGGGTAAAAGAAGCCATTCAAAAGATTAAAGGATGAGAAAAATTAAACAACTGCTGAAGCAATTCAATAAGTTCCACGCTCAAGAGCTAGAGTATGCGAAGAGAATTTCAGAAAGCAGTATTGCTACTATTAAATTCTCCTTTTTGTACTACCAAACAACTAAAATTTGAACATCTCTTATGGATAAACATTTCAATGGCCTAAAACTGAGTCATCATTGAGTGTGGTTAAGGGAAAAACCCAACGCAAGCACCAACACGAAGTTCCAGGTTGCCAAGACTAATTCTAACATCTTCTTCACTGCCAACTGACAGATATTGCAGTCAACCTTAATGATTCTCACCGAGTAATTAGTCCACCCTTCTCCCTCATAGGTCTCTTTCACCTGAACATGTTTCGTATTTAGATGCTATGATGTCGAAACATGCGGTTTCTTTGGATGCCAGGTAAACACAGAAAGGTTTACATGATTTTTCGAGACAAATCAGCTCTCTCTTTAACCTCCTAAAGAAATATAATGTCTCAAGCACATACGGTTTGAGCAGCAGATGTAGTTGGCATGAACATCGTCAGAGCCCCATCAATGCAAAGTCGATTACGAAATAATGTAGCTGGTTGTGGCACCGTATGTATATCTGCAACAGACTATATCTCTCCGAGAGCTGCATTGGGAAAGGCAATTTACTACCGAAGAAAAGAAATTTAGCAACTATTCACCCCGGGATGAAGGAAGAAGCTAATACTGCATTAATAAGATCTTCTTTGGAGTCAAACTGATCCACCAGCAAACCCCCTAGGCCTCCGAAGGATCTGGGTAACGGCTACTGCAACACCAAAATCTTAAGAAGATGCAGCAAATAATACTTCAGGAAAAATAAATTAGGAACTATTGCAAACATAAGCCACTAGTCAAGTTCCTCTAATTGCATATAGAAGAATGCACTCAAACTTCACAAGAGTCTTTCCGATCTAGTCCTGTAACCCCTAAGAGTCCACTACAAACTTCTACCTATAGTACAGTCTCAGCTACCAGATAAAGGCATAACTGCCGCGACATCCAACACATCTTCCAGCCGCTGATACCACTTCACTCGCTTTTCACAATAAGCTTCAGTTCAAAACTTTTCCTATGAAGAAGCACAATATGCAACTACTTTCCCCCTTTGAATTGCCGCTGATAAAGAGAATACTAATGCCTCTGCTTTTGCGAGACGAATCCTAATATCAAACCAAAGTAGGATGGACGAAACAAGGGGAGAAAAGAGTACTTTAAAAACAAGACATGTCATGCTTTTAGAGGTCTGAAAACATATAAGAGGACAGGGGACGACCCATAATGCCAAGTACTACAAGCCAAACAGCTTAAAGTCCCACCACATCCCTTTAAAGTCCTAGGCGGCTGTAACTTCCTAACTTCAAATTCTCTATATCAATCATCACCACAGTTCCATAATTCCAAGATCCCTATCTACCCATCTATCTATCTATCTATCTATCTATCTAGCGGCAAGCGTACAACATAAGCAGTTTGACAGAATGAACACATTTGAGAGAAAAACATACATAGTTAAACTAGGTATTGGACTTTTAAGGATTGTTAAGAGTTGGGAAGAGGTTGGGATAGGCTCCTGCAGGGTCATTTGTCAATTAAAGTGATACTAATACCATAGTTTTGTTTGTCCGCTACTCTACCAGGCATTAGCATTCATATTTTGCTCTCTTAAGTGAGTCACTAATTTTCTTCAATAAGTTAACACAAACTCAAGATCACATTGTCAGAAAATCAATGGTCATTTGCACAACAACATAAATGTGCTAGATAGAGCATACAGGACAGCAGGCAGAGAGATTGAACAAAGGATGAAAGATGGAATTCCCACTTACTGCGGACCCTTCCATTGGACCTGGTATGAGCATCTTCAAGAAAGAACTTCTCGAGCACATCACGAAGAACAGCCTATGGAAAAGGAACATAAGAAATGCTATGTTTATGGCATATGTAAACTTAAATTTCACATTAATGAAAATCAATGCCATGTTTGGCGGGGGTAATGTCTTGGATGACAAAATAGAATCCTGCAGAAGCAGTGAATAATAACGAACACAGTACTTCTTAGTCTGCACAAACTTTTTTGACTCCTCATTTAACAAGATAAGAGAAAAGCCATGTCCTGCAGTGGCTGCAATTTTAATTCTAATCAAAACGCGGTCCTGATCACACATATACCTGCAAAAAACTAGCTGAAACCTCACATTGTGGTTCGTTCATAAGAACCTTAAATTTATCTGCATCAGTAATTGATTTAGATTATTGATATGCCGAGTAAAATTTATGTCTGCAATTCTTGGGAAAGATGATATGAAGATACAAATAAATAAAAGAAGTATCATGTGAAAAATACAGTCCATACCCCAAGCCGAAAAGCAGTTCCTCTTCTCCAACAATCAGTACATTCATTTTATTTAGCTTTTTGATTGTTGTAAAGTTATACAATGTTGTGACTGCAACGTGTTCAAGTTTTGAGGAGATCATTACAGGATGGGAGAAGCAAAGTTTGGCTGGTGAAGTGGATGTGTGGCCTCAAATTTAGAAGTTGATAGGGGATAAACTCTAGAAAGCTGCTTTCGGTGGTACCTGTGATGAAGCCAAGAGTGCCATCTTCCTCCGACAACAACAACAACTGGGTCTCACTAACAAAATTCTGCAACTCATGTATATCCCAGGTGGAGGTTAGTCAAGATGAATTTGGCGACTCTCTATCCCCATACCTTGAACTGTTTAAAAAGCATATAAGAAGAAAACAGAGTAGCCAACTGTCGAATATATAAATTCGATCCTATTAACGATGCAAGAAAGTAATGGAAATTTGCACAACACAAGAATTTACGTGGTTCAGCAGGGGAGATGTTCCGCCTACTTACGTCCACGGGGAGATAAGATCTGTTTCACTAATAACGTAGAAAAGTGTACAGCCGCTCTTTTTCACTCCCTCCCTCTCTCTCTCTCTAGAGACCTGTTTCGCCCTAAACATATATAGCGAAACCCTACATGGCACAAATTACAAAATTGCCCACATAGCCTAAAATATTTAGCTTTTCTATATAACGGAATACAAGACATCATCCTCAACAATCTCCACCTTGGCTTGAATTCTGTAAAGCCACCTGTGAAAAAATATGAAATATAGATGTCTTCATCCCCGTACCTCCATAAGAGGTACACTCCCGCACTCATTGAGTGCGTCCCTCACCTTCAACAGCGAGTTATATTAATTGAGCCCAAACAGGACCCAAACTTCTCAATAGTGACTGTCTTGGTAAAACAATATGCAGGATTGCTATTTGTGTGAATCTTCCTCAAGTGAATGCTGCCATCTGACACAAGCTCCCTGATTTTGTGAAACTTCACATCTATATGCTTTGTTCTTGCATGAAACACTTGATTCTTGGCGAGATGTATGGCACTCTGACTGTCACAATGTAACACCGCACCTCCTTGCTTTAAACCCAACTCACGAACCAACCCAGTCAACCAGAGCCCTTCCTTAGCAGTTTCTATAACTGCCATGTACTCTGCCTTTGTAGTAGACAATGCAATTGTGGACTGGAGCATCGCCCTCCATGAGATAGGTCCACCAGCTAATGTGAAGACATATCCTGTAGTAGACCTCCTTCTGTCTAGGTCACCAGCAAAGTCTGAATCAACATATCCCGCTAGCTCCTTCGAACCTCCGTCGCGACTGAACATAATACCCAAGTCTGCAGTCCCACTGAGATATCTAAAGATCCACTTGACTGCATTCCAATGCTCCTTCCCTGGATTACTCATGTATCTGCTAACAACACTGACTGCATGAGATAAATCTGGCCTGCTACATACCATAGCATACATGAGACTCCCAACTGCGCTAGCATAGGGAACTCGAGACATCTCCTCAATCTCCTCATGTTTTGTGGGGCATTGCTGTTCGGATAACCTGAAGTGGCTAGCTAACGGTGTCCTCACTGGTTTAGCCTTGTTCATGTTGAAACGCTCAAGCACCTTTTCAACATACCTCTTTTGAGATACCCAGAGTTTACCTGCACTTCTATCTTTATGAATTTCCATACCAAGGATCCTCTTAGTAGCACCAAGATCCTTCATCTCAAACTCATTATTCAACAAGGACTTTAAAGAGATAATATCATGCATATCCTTAGCAGCAATGAGCATGTCATCAACATAAAGCATCAAAAGAATAATCGAATTATCATATGACACTTTAAAATAAACACAGCAATCATACTCACTTCTCGAATAGCCAATTTGCACCATAAAAGAGTCAAAACACTTGTACCACTGTCTTGGAGATTGCTTAAGGCCATAAAGTGATTTCTTAAGCAGACAAACGTGATCTTCCTTTCCTGGCACTTTGAACCCGTCAGGTTGCTCCATGAAAATCTGTTCCTCTAAGTCTCCATGAAGAAACGCTGTCTTCACATCAAGTTGCTCCAACTCAAAATCAGACATGGCTACAAAAGCAAGTAGAACCCGAATGGAAGTGTGCTTTACTACTGGAGAGAATATTTCATTATAATCCATCCCTTCCTTCTGTGCATACCCTTTAGCTACAAGTCTAGCCTTGTACCTTACCTGCTCATTCTCAGACACTGCCTCTTTCTTGCGAAAGATCCATTTACACTCAATGATCTTTCGCCCTTTAGGTTTTTCCACAATCTTCCAAGTCCTGTTTTTCTGTAAAGATTCCATTTCTTCCATCATAGCTGACATCCATTTATCACTATCAGCATTAGATATCGCATCCTGATAGGAAGATGGATCGCCTGTACCTACTGTGAGGGCATAAGCAACCATATCCTCAAACCCGTATCTCACAGGTGCTTTGTGAGTACGTTTTCCTCTACCTTCTGCAATGGTGTAGGTATCTTCTACTGTCTCCTGTGATTCTGGTGAGTTACTGGATGATTCCCTTCCTCCCGCTATTTTCTGGTTTACCTGACTCCACATGCACAATAGATCCTTCTTCACTTATGCCATCTGCATGTGAATTGTTATTTTCCTTCACCATGTCAGATTCATTAAAAACAACGTCCCTGCTAATCACGGTCTTCCGTGCATTTGGATCCCATAACTTGAATCCTTTCACACCTTTCTCATAGCCAAGAAAGATGCATTGTTTAGACTTTGAGTCTAACTTGGAATGATGTCCACTTTGTACATGAACATAGGCTAGACAACCAAATACTCTCAAACCAGAATAGTCAATCGGATTACCTGTCCATATCTCCTCAGGAACTTTGCATTCAATGGCTGTAGATGGAGACCTGTTAATGAGATAGCATGCCATATTAACTGCTTCTACCCAGAAACTTTTACTCAGCCCTGCATTCAGCCTCATACTTCGTGCCCTTTCCAAAAGTGTCCTGTTCATCCTCTCAGCTACACCGTTTTGCTGTGGTGTATCTGATGTTGTGAAGTGACGTGTGATCCCTTCAGCTTTACATAGTTCCAGGAATGGTGTGTACCTGTATTCCCCTCCATTGTCTGTTCTCAAGCACTTTAGCTTCTTTCCTATTTGTCTTTCTACTTCAGCCTTCCACTCTTTGAATTTGGAGAAAACTTCGTTTTTCTGCTTCATGAAGTAGACCCAGACTTTCCTTGAGTAATCATCAATGAAGGTCACAAAATATTCGGCTCCACCTTTTTGATTTGATCGATGCAGGACCCCATACATCGCTGTGTACATAATCAAGTACATCCTTGCTCGTATGTTTCGCAGTTCTGAAACTAACCCTGCTCTGTTTCCCGAAAACGCAGTATTTGCAGAAGTTCAATTTGCAGCTTTTGACACCTTTTAACAGCATCCTTTTATGAAGCTCCATCAAACCATTTTCACTCATATGCCCCAACCGCATATGCCACAGATGAGTGTCATCTGTATTGGACTCTGCAGCTGTAGTCACAGATGCTCCACCTGTTACTGTACTCCCTATGAGCCTGTACAAACTTCCAGTCAACTCTCCTTTCATGACAACTATAGCTCCCTTGGTGACTTTGAGAACTCCACCTGCTGCTGCATACTTGCAGCCATTCACATCAAGCGCACCCAAAGATATCAAATTTTTCTTTAGATCTGGAACGTGCCTTACATCCACTAAAGTTCTGACTATACCATCAAACATTCTGATTTTAATAGTCCCTATTCCAATGGTTTTGCAAACCGCATCATTCCCCATTAGAACAGATCCGCCACTGTATGACTGGTATGAATCAAATCAATTTCTATTCGGACACATGTGATAAGAGCATCCAGAGTCTAAAATCCATGAATCAGCGAACTGATTCTTACCTGATGATATAGAGAGAAGATCTCCATCATCACCATCTGAACTATCAGCCACACTTGCTTGGTTAGAAGTTTTCTCGCGCTTCTTCAAGTCTTCCTTTCTTTTATAACAGTCTCTTTTCAGATGGCCTTCTTTCTTGCAATAATAACAAGAGAGTTTTGTTTTACTCCCTCTTGATTTCGATCGACCCTTATTCCCGGATCCCCGCTGGATTGTTCTCCCTCGTTCCTGCTCCTTGACTTTTCCGATGAGACCCTCACCCTGTGCCGTAACACTGTTAACCCTCTTTCTCGTATCATTATATAGTAGGGCAGCAGTGACCTCATCTGTCTCAAGCGTCTCTTTACAATACAAGAGTGTCGTCACCAGATGATCATAAGATGCTAGCAGCGACGATAGCAGTAATAAGGCTTTGTCTTCATCTTCCATTGAAACCTCCAGACTTGCAAGTTTACTCAGAATCTGATTGAACGTATTGATGTGTTCTAACAGATCTGAGCCTTCCTCCATCTGTAGAGAGTATAACTGTTTTTTCAAAAAAAGTTTGTTCGTCAAGGACTTAGTCATATAGATGCTCTCAAGTTTCGCCCACACCTGCGGCGCCGACTTGAGATCCACCACATACTGCAGAACCTCATCAGATAGGTTCAACCGAATGGCGCTTACCGCCCTTTCCTCCATCTCCGCCCAATCTTCAACACTCGTTTCTGGTTTCTTCCCTTTCCCCAGCAGCACTTTCGACAGGCCCTGCTGAATCAGAAGATCCATCATTCTTCGTCACCAGAGAGTGAAGTTGTTCTTTCCATTAAACCTCTCGATGTCGTACTTGACACTCGAACCCTTTCCTGCCATCTTGATAGCTCGAAGAACCCCGCTCTGATACCAATTGTCGAATATATAAATTCGATCCTATCAACGATGCAAGAAAGTAATGGAAATTTGCACAACACAAGAATTTACGTGGTTCAGCAGGGGAGATGTTCCGCCTACCTACGTCCACGGGGAGATGAGATCTGTTTCACTAATAACGTAGAAAAGTGTACAGCCGCTCTTTTTCACTCCCTCCCTCTCTCTCTCTCTAGAGACCTGTTTCGCCCTAAACATATATAGCGAAACCCTACATGGCACAAATTACAAAATTGCCCACATAGCCTAAAATATTTAGCTTTTCTATATAACGGAATACAAGACATCATCCTCAACACCAACTTCAGTTTGACTTCCTCAAGCCTTACCTTGGAGTCAGTTGCAACCTTCCACAATTTTCTTATTATTTTGCAAATCATGTGTGGATCTTTAAGCATTTTGCCACACAAGGAACTTGAAAAATCTCTGAAGACAACTTTCTTATGATTTTGCAAATCATAGGAAGTGGTTGGTTTATGATTGCAAGATAGTATATAGGGAAATTGCTGTTTTCCAACTTCTAAACTCAACAGAAAGGATAAAAATGATTTGAGTGTATATTTTTGTAACATATAAAGCTTTCATCCTTAAGTTGACTGGTTCTAAAACAATGCGACTTCTTGCCAATCAAATTGATCAAGGATGAAAGAAATCGACTGCAAAGTAAAAGGATTGTTGGAAGAAGTAGTGACCGAAAGAGAGAAGGCAATGAAAGGAGGAGTAGATGAAGAGGATCTCTTGGAATTGTTGCTCAAATCAAACATGAAAGCCATTCAAGAATTTGGGCATAAAAAGGGTATGAACTAGGAGGATGTGATTCAATAGTGCAAAGCGTTCAACATAGCGGGCCAAGAGATGACTTCTATTTGGCTTACCTGGACTATAATTTTGTTGAGCAAGTACAAAAAGTGGCAAGACAGAGCAAAAGAGGAAGTTCTGCAAGTGTCAGCAACAACAAACCAGATTTTGGATGGGTTGAGCAGACTAAAAAATTCTCATCCTATTGTAATATGCTATTTACCTCGATTTCAGCTATATATGCTTTAACTACCTGACCTGAAATCTAGTTGTTGTGTTGTTCCTCCTAAACCCGAAAGTATTTTGGCACTATTTATTCAAGTCTTGTTCTGCTTGTGACAGAAGTGAGACATATCGATCGAACCTTCTCATTCGAAATTAGTACATAGTTGACATGAATGATATTAAGTTCGATGATTTAGGTCCATTAGGCAAGGTATAGATATTTAATTGCTGCATTCTCAATGTCATTTTGGACAAAAACAAGCTGACAATACATTGATTTATATGCAGGTAAGCATTATACTGAATGAGGTGCTCAGGTTATATCCGCCTGTATTTATGTCAGGGAGAATAGTTCACGAGATGACCAAGTTGGGAGATATACAAGTACCCCCAGGCATTTTGCTTTTCGTGCCTACGATCCTGATCCACCATGATCCAGAGATTTGGGGCGATGATGCCAAAGAGTTCAATGCGGAGAGATTTGCAGACGGAGTCTAAAATCAACCAAGAACAAGCTCTGCTTTTTCCCTTTCAGTCGGGGTCCTAGAACTTGCATTGGCTAAAACTTCGCTTTCCTGGAAGCCAAGTTGCTCTGAGCTTGATTTTGCAGAACTTCCGGGTGCAGCCATCTCCTTCTTACAAGCATGGCCCTATTCCAGCGATCGCTCTTCATCCCCAATATGGAGTCCCCTTGATCTTGACTGGAATCGGATTGAATCCCAAGCTCGTACTTGATCAGATTATGTGCTTTGTTTGCTTTGTCGCACGTGCAAAACGGTTTGTTCCATTTGTGAGAATACAAGATTGAGTTATGTAAACATACGATGCCTTCCTGACATGTCCTAATGTTAGACACTTATATTTGCCACCTGAATTTGTCGATATTATCAAAATTGGGCCCCTAGCAAAAAGATTCACATTGGATTCATGCATTGCACATTTGTGAGACACGTTAAATGAAACTTTAGCATTATGATGTGCTTAATCTTTCTCTCGCATGTGACATTGGCATATTAGAATAAGCTCCGTCTGCATGTCATCATCTATTTAGATATCCATCACGTCATTAGCATTGCATTTTATAGAACTCGACAAATTAGAAGATCATCCACATCAGGAAATCCTGGACATGTCGGGAAGCAAAAACTCAAGATCACACGCATTAGGAAACCTTTAGCATCATCAATATATTTGGTCTTTCTCGTAATTCTTGCACTAATTTCTCTGTAAATGAATCCACCACCATCTGTTGTTCCATTCTAAAAAACTTTTCGCCAAGTTCACGACCGTTTTGGCAACTTTGGAAAGAGAGCGCAGAATCCATGAGAGATCCAAAGAGGTGGCTGAATGTTGGGGGATTTATGAGCAGGTTTCAAGGGATTAAAACGGTAAAAAGATGGAAAAGGAAGGAGGAGGGGCTGCCGCGAGACTTAAGATGGAAAGAAGGAGAAAGACATACGTGGCGACAATGATTCCAGCGAGTAAGAAGAGAGAAACGAAACTGAGAGGAGCAAGAATTCGAGAAAAGAGAGGGAGAATCGGTGAGGAAGAACGCTAATACCTCAGCCGCCTGGGCTCGATATCATTTGCTATCACTTCAAAGTCATTCTCAACGAATCTCGTGCGCTGCCAACTCGCTATTCGTATCAAGATGAGCAACTCATGCTTAATTAGTTTAAGCTCGTTTCACGGTGCGAGCTGCTAGCAATCTTTACCCCTTTTGTCGGAGTAGTTGAACCTCAAAAGCTTTATGAGGTCCATGGAGAATGTCATGAGACTCCGCGTGACCAAGATATGCAGCCGATAAGGCGCCTTCCTGTCGTGCTTACATCATTATCGCACGTTCAAATCATTTTGATATGAGCTCCAGAAGAGGTAATTAGTTCGGCAATATCTGCTTTTTGTGATTCAAATAAATTTGATTCGTTCGGTTACTTCATCTTCATTTATATTTACTAGTATCCTCTAAGCTTGTCCTCGAACCCCCCTCTTAGGCTCTTAAGTATTCGTCCGTCCCCTCTTATGTATTCGTCCTGTCTTAACATCACATAGTGCATGTTCAGGCAGTTCATCTGAGACTACTTGCTAAGGGTTTAACATTGAAATTACATACAACGTCGAGGATTTATCCCCAGTGACTCGTGACTCAAACCATCAAATTCGAGTTGTTTCGAATCATTCTCAATGGTGGTAACATATGGCATTTGCACTTGCCAATATCACTCGTTGCCTCAATCCTTTGCCTGTTCCAATCACCACAACACTGAAATCAATTTGGCATATGCTAACCCATGTCTCTTGCCACATTCATGTCACCCATTAAGCATTTGACCTCCTTAAGTTCCTCCTCAATGTTTCCAACTTTCATTCTCAGGTAGAATCATGGACAATCTTAAAAGAAACAGACCCTGGCACATCAACTTTCCTTGATCTTTGGACCATCTCTTTAACGTTAATATCATCAATCCAACTTAAAGGCACACCAGTTTACCGTTCAATCAGACACAACTGATGCACGCATCGCATGCATATTATCAGGCCTTTAAATCTGAAAAGCAAAATCGTGCCTCCACACACGAGTGCGCTACTGCAGGATATGAAGATAACTTTTTACTTGTTATAACAGCGAAATCTAGCTCTTTCCTGTGTCAAAATTTTTCTCCTCCTACACTACAATAGCAACAAATAATCAAGAAGTCTCACAAATCCACTTTTAACCAGTGATGTAGCTAGTCTCAACTTAAATAAGCTTCTTCTTTTGAAAGAATTGCTTCAAGTACCAAATCTGCAAGGCCGAAACAACAATGCATACACCCAAGGACATTATGCTGAACCAGGCCACTCTAGCATTGGTTTTTTCGCTCACCATTCTCATCTCTGCTTCTCTGTTATTACAGGCGATGATTAAGGGACAATACCATGAAATGTGAAAGGAGAATATCAATATCAAGTAGAATTGCACACATTACCTCTCCTTCAAGTACAGTAGATTTTCACGTATGGCCTCCACAGCTCCTTCGAGCTTCCTGAGCTCAAGCTCAACGCCCTGAAGAACATTAAAGAGGAAACATTGAGAAAGCCACCGCTGGAAGAAAACCCCAAAGGATTTAGAAGATTCAATGGATATCCCAGAAAAAATAGACGATGAAAGGGCTCAGGGACAATCTTTTTAGTGATCATCTTTCAAAATAGAGATAGTCCACCTTCTAACAAGATTTGCCACTTTACTTTGTGTTGAGAGAAAACAACCACCAAAACAGTCACTTATCTAAATTAGATAACTATTATTAGAGGCATCACAGCATGCCACAGATGCCCATCTACATAGTGTCTTTCAGATACAATGACAATCATGCTTCATCAAAATGCTCATTAACAGTGCACCCTGAAGCAATTTACGAATCTCCAACAAAAATAAATACAAAATAAGTCAATTTGTGAGGACGTTTTATGTTAATCCAGTTTGTTCGAGATTCTCTTTCCCAGGCATCTAAGAGTTAGTCCCTCAATAGTGGCATCACCTCCTAATATTTACCTTTCGGATGGAAATACTGCAGGCCATATAAACAAGAAACCACAGTCCTTACCTCAATCTTCTCTTTTTTTGCAACTGATTCCCAATCCTTCGCTGCAATTCCAGTTTTCCAATCAATATTGACACTTACTTCTCCGCTTCCTTGATTATGACCTTCCGCCCAAAAACAGGCCAAGTAGTTGCCAGCTTCACTAGTTGTGAATGCAAATTGACCATGAGTGACATTTTCCTTGTTGTGTAGATTGTTGCCATACGGTGAAGTCACCTACAAAAATAGAAGCCAAAATTTAACAAACATGAAGTTGCCTTCAACCTAGCATTTATCTAGTTCCCCAATATCAGTAAATCTATGTGAAAAAAGACTATTCTTTTCATTTGTCGGTAGAGAGAGAAGTTAATTATTCACTTATTCAGCTCATGTCTTGCGCAGCATAAGGTTTCTAGTATTTATTCTACCAGTGTTGAGGTATGTGCTGGTGAGAGGTTGCGTATCAAGAAAAAAGGAAACATTTTAAGAGGAGTTGGGTGATTCTTTAATGGAGTAAATAAAGTAAAGTGGATAGTTATTAGATATATATGAAGTGGGTGGCTACTTGATGAAATGAGGTCAGTGAGTAGCAAGGGTAATATTGAAAAGTCCAAGAAGTGAGACGAATAGAACTTTTCCCTAAATAATATAGATAAGCTCGAAGGAATAGAGTTGGTAGAGATGGGTCATAACAAGAACAACACTGACTTTGCCTAGACATTTTATGCCTGCAAATAGAATTTGAATACATTGAGTTGGTTTTGACAGTCAAGATTACGCAATTAAGGGGGTCTCCTTGCACCATCTGTCAAAGCACAGTTTTTCATCTCATATTTTGTCGTTGCGTAAGTTATCTACTTTAATCAACTGGGTCAAATCTCCAAAAAAACGAAAGAGAGCACAAAGGGAAAGGTAAATCAAGTAACTGCAGGTTCTTCCGCTTTGTCAGTGTAAAACAAACATAACAATCTCAGAAGAAAGTAAAAGAATTATCAGACTATTCTCCAAATTATATTTCCACTTAAAAGGCATTTCAACTTTCATAATAGCTCAATGTTGGAAATCTAGCATAATCTCCTTTGTCTCATTACTATAACAAATATCTTACAGATAGAAACATGGAAACCAAGGACCTTCTTCATTTTCATATGGTTTATCAGTTTTGAAAAAAGGATCATGTGCAATGGCACGTAATCTTCTGCTTGACACTTTCCCGATTTAAATCTTGTAATTCAATTCACTCAAAATTCACAAATCCCGAAACAAGATCTTTAACTTTTACATTGGAAGTTGAAATGGCAATGACGCCTTCAGTAAGTTAAGAACCATAAGTCTTATATTTGACCTTCTGTTCCAAATTTTCTATGTCATTTATATGGCCCTAACGAAGATATACAAAGCCTTACCGAAGTCAAAGCGTTAGTTGACTAACAGGAAAATGAAGAAACTGCAAAAGAAGTCTTCCAATACACACCAGAAATAAGTCTACATCTCTAAGCCTCAAACAACAGAGTAAACAGGATCTCGCAATTTGTGAAAATCTAATGCCAGGACCTGTAAAACATCATTTGCACCATCCAATTTGGTTTTGAAAATTTTCCAGCGAGAGCATACATAGCAATCAATGATGTTTTTGTGTTCCATGATTTAAATCTAAATATGAAATTTCAAGTTGCAAAACCGCCTGGCACTAGTCCTGCATATGAAAGAAAGTGTACTTTGGTTCATCTATATGCTCCATTCCTAAACAAATGCTCAGTGAATTTGCAGCTTGTTGAGGTGTAAAGTAGTATAAGCAAACCTGTCAGGAAATTAGACACCTTTTCTTTCTTTTGAAAATGATGTATTCAACTAGGATAAAAAAACAAAATAGCTTATGGTGCTCACCCAAACATGAGGGCATAGAAATCAGATGCGAATAGAATAAGGAATTATTTGACTGTCAAGGAAGACATGGGTCTATAGGTTCAATTCTGTACTGAGGTGCTGAATCCTATCCATGAGATAAACAGGTTAGATCTTAGTGATTTGCTCACTTGTTAATAACTTGTATACGAGTCAGTATGCCTTGATTCCATATGCAAGTCTTAAATGTATATTATGTTCAAGAGAAAGGACAGCCGTGCTTGCTATGAACATTATACAGAGTTCAAAGAATGTCTTACGATTGTATATATAAAGATCAGTGCAATAAACAAAAATCACTGTGAAAGAAGATTAAGAGGATCAATAAACACACAAGATTTCGCCAGAATTATAGGTTCAAAACAAACTGTCTCAGAAACAGGTTAGGTTAACAAATCAACTTTTCTGAAGAGTAAAAAGGATGTGTTATTGATTCCATGTGGCTTCCAAAGCTATCTTTAACAATGAATGTAGCAACATAAGACTCACAACTAAAGGTTTATTTATTGTCTGATCTTCATCATTTTTTTTAAGGAGGCATAAACAGATGAAATTGGCATTAAGCAAATAATTTAGGCTAAAGGTTCAGAAAATGGAGAAGAAAGAGGAAGAAAATCATTGTTAATATTCAGATTGCTTCAAGAAATGAGTTCAAAAATCACTAGAAGATATCTCTGCAATTGGCTCTCTGGTTAACTTGAATAGATAAACCAACTATGCAATTAAGTAGCATCCGATGTCCCACTTTTGAATCAGTCAATCCTATGCATCATGGAAGAAAGAAGCAATAAAATTTACTTTTGCTAGTTGCCAAGTTTCTTATAGAGCGACACTGTTTATACCAACAAGCACATGAAAATGCGGGAAATTCACTATTGAGCATATGATGTGCCACAAAATAAGCATTAATGGTAAGAAATATTAAGTAGCCAACACGCCACAGATATCTTCAAAGATAAGTGAATGCCTCAAATCTCTAAACCAGTAACGAAGTGATTTTCCATTATTTGTGGGACCAAAGGGAGTTCAACCCGAGGCTCATCACCACCAAACCCCACAACCCCCTTTCACCCTTTCAGAAAACCCAAAATGAGGAAAAAGAAAACCACCAATTCGTAATTGGACAAAATCAAAATCCCCGTCGAAGAATGGGGGATTTGTGGTTATGATGGGAACTCGCAAGCAGGTTTATCCATATTAAGCATTCACATTGCAATCACACCAACTACCAATGAGAAAGATGTCAAATTTGCTATCGAGATCCGAGCCCACAATCGCTCGCCCTACCGCTTCTCCCAGCAACAGCGAATTCGACCCCAAAAAAATCATGCAGCACATTCACATCACCTCCCTCCACACAGACCCAAAAAAGCTGAAGGACCGAGCTCCAAAGAAGTACCAAATTCGATGAAATCCTCTCTTTTTCCGAGCTGTTTTCCCTCCGCTTCTAAAAGCATCAACCGCTCATCTGCCTATATCAGCAACATTCATCATCTGCTCAGACCACACGAGACTTCAAACACGCATGCAATCGATAACGCCAGAGGCTCCAATGACTCCGGACAGGCGAAGTAATCCAAGATCCTCGAACAGGGTAAGTCGCGCGCGCATTCGATTCTCCCAGAATCTCAAAAGGAGATAATAAAAAAGGAAACATCGGAGAAAGGGAAGGAAAAAAAAAAAGACGCGATCTTTCCGCCGCGTCTCCCCCGGCCGATCCCCAAAAAAGAAAGCACGCGAATTTTCGGCAGGAACCGCCAAAAAAGAAAGGAAGGAAGGAAGGAAGGAGAAGGAGAAGAGCACGAAGCGGGAGAAGCAGCAGGAGGAGGAGGGGGGAATTCAACTCGACCTTGACGGAGATGGCGGGGATGTGGGAGTGGTCGTCGGCGACGACGACGTAGTCGGAGAGGACGACGACGTTGTTCTGGATCTCCTCGGAGACGCACTTGGTGCCGGTGGGTGGCAGGGTCAACCACACGGCTTGCCCCCCGTCGAAGCAGGCCAGCCAGAGCAGCATCATCAACGGCAACAACGACGCCCTCTTCGCCATTGAAGAAGAAGAAGAAGAAGAAGAAGAAGAAGATGGAGAGAGGGGGGAGAGGGCAAACCGAATCGCCGATCGAATCGGTCTTCGGATCTGCGAAGAAGGAGAAGAAGGAGAAGGAGGATTTGATCACGGACGAGTTCAGACTACTCCTCGTCTTCTCCTGGGTCGCTTGCTTGCTTCTGCTAACCTCTTTCTCTCGTGTTTTTCCTTTCCTCTTTGGATTGATCCCGTGATCTCTCGGCAAGGGAGCGTCGGGTATTTTGTTGCCTTTTTTTTATTTCGAAGAAAAAATAAAGAAATACGTGCACCAAGGGTCACGAAACTTCTTACCACCCAAAATACTTACAAAAAGTATAGTTCAATTACAAAACTTGTCGAACTGATGCGGTCGAGTTATTCCGCCGACTCCGTCCAATTTGGTTAATTAAAATGATGTTGTTTTTATTCGAATTTGACTTCTTACATTTTATATTTTTTATGATTTTATTTTTTTTTTTTGTCTTTTAGAGCGTAGGTCGGCAATCCTTACCAACTTTGGGCAAGGATTGTTGCGGCCTTTACTGTGGCCGTTGAGGGCCCACGCCCACTCTCACCGACCAAATCGAGGGCGCACGAGCCCTCGCCATAATGCCAGCGAGGGCCACAACGCCCTTGGCACTCGCCCCGCACATATCTGGTGAGGGCAGCGACGCCCTCTCTCCTGGCCTCACTCCAAAAATCGAAAGAAAAGAATAAAATACCAAAACATTATTCAAAAAATGTACACATTAACGTCAGTCATGCCACGTAAAGCAGCCGGCGTCCACGTCAGCAATTTCAACCAGAATTGGCCGGATGAACTTAACTCAATTGGCGAATCGTAAAAGGGTTTAGGATTCAATTGGTACAATTAAAAAATTTAGGACTGAATTAGTAAAATTGCACTAGATTTATGATTTTTTTGGTAATTTTTTCGAATATATTCGTACTTACATTTTTAAACATTTGAGATATTTAGTATTTTCCCGACCAAAAACAAAAGATATTTAGTATTTTATAAAGAATTAAATGTTAAAAAGTGAAAATCGGACTTAGAAGAAATTTTAAAACTGAAAAGCAAAAAAATCACTGCAACATACTTGAAATTTTGGGCCAGGACGAGCTTAAAAATCCAGTGTCCACCATATGGAGTTATGGACACCCTAGGAGAATTTGAGGCAGGACAGCTTAGTGTTCTTTACATTGACATGCGACGTGCAACATGCCAAATCAAGTGATCAAATTGGGATTCGAATCGAAACCTCCGTGGACCGATTCCGTAATTTGAAGCCTCGATCTCAACAACATTATCGTTTTCGTCTTCTTTTTGTTTTTTGTATTTTTCATTCAAAACAGACAGTTCGATTCTTGCTCTCAATATCGTACACAATGGGTATCTAAAAATTACATGGTAGGTCGTGACCCAACGTGACGTTGGACATATGGTTTTCATTGAATTAGCCTAAGTGGACTGTCGAATCACGCATGACAACGCAACCGGGGCCGGCCAAAGTCCTCTTCCGCCCATAAATTTCAAAGCTAACAATAAAGCCGATGCTTTGACACTTTCTAAAAGGCGAATATAGCTCTTGGTAGCCTAGATGATCCATCAAGGAATCATCACCTCATAGCATTTTACCCTAATTTAGATTTTAATACCGAGTATCTTATAATGTAAAAGCTCGTAAAAAGAGTAATTCTCTTAATGAATAATTTCAATTTTGTCCCGAGCAATGTGCAGGCCATCGTGGTTGGTGGCCTATTGACACCCAATTATATCTCGACAATTTTGTAATAGTAATTACAACACGCAAGATGTTAGGGCACGTTACCATCCCACAGAAATAGTTCCTCGAGGGTTACGCCTTTCGAGTGGGTGGAAACTTATCCGACAAAGAATTTCGCTACCTCGGGACCGTTTTAGTGAAGGCTGCCGTTCACTAGGGCCATAGAAGCTCCCCCATGATTCTTTTATCCATTGCGCTAATTGCTAAGCCTAGCCAAGTATCAAGAGTTCTCTCACACAATCCTATACTTACAAGTCTCAAAGTGAACCTTAATATATTGTATTTAGTAACCTATATCGATCTACTTCCGATATATATATATATATATATATATATATATATTTGAACATCCCCTAATGAACCTTTTTCTCGAGAATTTTCAACGTGTTTAAATTATGAATATCGATAATCGGAGATCAATTTTGATATATATATATATTAAAATTCATGGAATAGTTACACAATACATTATGGACCAGTTGTACGACCAATAAAAGGAAAAATGGCGTGCAAGCAACCCAAGTATCATCTGAGGCTCAATCCCATCCAGCTAATCACATTGAACTTCCTTCGAAATTTTAGAACAAAAATAAAAAATTAAAAATTAAAAAAATTCCCATTTCCGCGTATTTCTTTCCGCATGTCAGCTATCGGACAAGTTCAAATGATCTAATAATATTTTGACCTCATGCGAGACACGAAAGATAAGGACGATCCCGTGTTTAAACGATGGGACCTATGCCAACGGTCCGATGCCTAACGCTCTTTTCAATTTTCGAGGATTGAAAAACGAATCGATCCCTATCTTAAAGCCCATGTTAAGAGTATTGTTTCCGCACCATTTATTTGTCGAAGCGCTGTGTCCCGACTAATTCACATCGGATGGGACGGCCCTCCCGTCCTGCACGTATCGATCGATCGCTGGAAATTTGGTGATTCAAGTCCCCGCCTCAAGCAAGAAAGACGAACACGTCGAGCAATCCTTTACGAGCCACATTTATCTTTCACGAGTTAGGGTTTGTTCATTTTGTGGTTTGATTAAAATTCGATTCGTAAAAAGAATTCATTAACTAGATAAAAATTAACATAATGAAATATGGAAGTTGTCTGTTCAAATCTCACAGATCGCATGCAAATCGTCCTAGATTAAGGCGACCCGTTCATGCCAAGAGCCCGGATTTGATCGATTTTATGAAATAAAAGCTTTAGGTAATTGGGTCTTTTCGCTCGCGACGTCTGGTAGATTAAAGAAAAAAGAGATAATGAAAAATGTACATTCGAAGTCGCTATCAAGTTGGCTTCTATCATTCCACAAAAAGCCAAACCTCCACCACCACCACCGCCCACCCTTTTAATACGATTCCACCATCCACCCGACTTTTTCTCCTTGCATCCACATTACACACACCCACCCTTTCTAGATCCGCAAATTCCTCCCCCCTCGCTAGTCACTAGCAAGGGCAGGCCACAGCCATGGATGCCCTCTTCGCCCAATTCACCTTCCTCTCCGACCAGTCCCTCCACGACAGGAGCTTCGACCCGGCCACGATCGAGGACCTCATGAGGCTCTTCGAGCTCGAGGCCTACAACTCGTGGGCGGCCGCGGAGCTCGGCCACCTAGCCGAGGCCGAGGCGGCCGAGGCCGAGGCGGACCGGGCCGAGGCCTACCTCGACTCGGTCATGGAGGACGCGGTGGAGGAGTTCCGGCGGTTCGAGGAGGAGATGGACCGGATGGCGAAGGAGGAGCTGGAGGGCCTGGTGGGGACGGCGGAGAAGGCCAGGAGGATGGGTAGCTTGATGGAGAGGGCCGCGACGGTGGCATCGAAGAAGTACATCGAGGCCGCGGTCAACTCGGCCACTGCTTCCATGAAGACTGCTTGGAAGGGGCTTTCGTCTCACAAGGTTCATCCTTCTTGAGAAAGAGACAGCGAGCGAGGGATTGATCTTTGTTGTGCTGTGTCTGTGGTGGTGGATGATTCAATTGTCCATGATGGGTCTACTGCTTCTTGTGTCAATTGTACTTTTGCTAGGCCTCAAGGCCAATTTGGAAATAATGTATGATCAATTGCTGGTATCTTCCAAGTGAATTTGCACCTTCACCGTGTTCAAGAAAATAGGGTACCTTTGGGAAAGATTTGCCAAAGCCTTTTGGAAAGTTCATTTTGGAGAATAAATTGTCGTCGGGGGGCACTTCCACGGATCTTCGTGTATCCGATCCTTGGAATCGATAACCGTCTCGGATCACGAAAGAACAAACCAATTGAAAGCTTGCTCACCTAACTTTCGGCACTGCAGATTTTCAAGACACGTATCATTCAATCCAAAAATCATAATACTCCACAGCATGACACAGCTATAATATAGCCATCATAGATAGAAGCGTGCGAGGAAAAAGAATCGCCTCTGCTTTCTTCTTTCAGCTCAAATTATTCGTTGTTCCAATGACGAAAGAGGTGATCATTGAGCGTGCTCAGGCCGAGTTGGGTTCGCGAGTCGGGGCTAATGTGTTGTCTGAGCCCACCGATCATGTAACTTTAGATTGAAATTTAGTAAAGTGTAGGCTGTTTAAGAGATTTTAGTATGTTTTCGATGAAAATCGCATTGAACGTCGAGCGGCCACGGAAGCGTGGGGGGAGAGGAGAGGCACAGCCCCAACTCGCGCCCGCGGTCCATCACTATCCACGGATGTAACGACATTTGTTTTTTATGAATAAGTTGTAGATAGTAACACGGCACGAAAAATATGATTATAAAGCGGGGCGAATGATATTGCTAACTACTGTGGACATTATAATATAGTCTCCACATTCAGTCACGAAATATCTAGCTTGTGGATCTATCGCGTCCGAGGTTACATCAACCCCAACAAACCAAAGGCATGGATCGGCCTGTCGCCATGACCTTTACCAAGACATCAACTAGATAAGCGTAATGCAGGTTGGCTCAAATAAGCAGATCTGACCCTTATGAAATGAAATAACTCGAGGGTAAGGTCTAATCCAGCTAAGCTATCAATTAATGGCAGTTATCTACTAACAATTGATCATGAAATGTCAGTCTGTTGCTTCTTATGTAAAACTTCTCCTTTCTTAATATTATTTTTAGGTAATTGGGTGAGGATAGTTGTCATCATTCACCCACCAAACAAACTATGCACTACTATTTTTTTGCACCCAATTAGTTTTTATCAAACTCTAGTGGAAAAATTGCTAGTTCAAATAAAAATAGAACGGGATAATGACTATAGAAGTCCTAAATTTGTGCCCAACCAACACTTAGGCTCCGTTCGTTTCCGGAAAAATATTATTCGGAAAATATTTTCCGCATTTTTCGGTGTTCGGGGGCGGACCCCACCCCCAAATCCTTCATTATTTTGAGAAAAATGATTTCCTCTTTTCACAAAAAGGAAATTATTTTCCCCCAAAGTCAATGCAAAATTGCCCATGGGAAGGAAAATATTTTCCGTGGAAGAGGAAGTTGATCGCCGGTCACCGCCATCGCCCGCTGGTCGCCCTTCGCCGCCTGTCGCCCGCCGCCGCCGCCGACCGCCGCCGGTCGCCGATCACCGTCGCCGGTTGCCGGACGCCGCCGGATCGGCGGTCGCCGAACACCAGAAAATATTTTCCGAAACTTTTTCAAATTTTAACCGAACACCAGAAAATTGTGTTCCAGGAAAATATTTTTCAGGAAAATGACTTCTGGAAAAATATTTTTCAAAAGGAGAATATTTTCCGACAAACGAACGGAGCCTTAAATCCTAAACTTTTTCGGGTTCGACATTTGAATCCTTCCATTAGCTATATCAATTTCAAGGGGACGAGAAATCTATGTGGCATTTTTTTAATGAATTTTTCCTTGCCTTCGTGAACATTCAGAAAAACATGGAAAGACAAAAGAGAGAGGGGATCTTGAGAGAGGGACCGTGCTCAAGGAACGCCGCCGTGGCCGACCTCTTTGCGTTGAGGAGGTCCAGCAACCTCTCATCCAGGCCGGGCCGAGAATGGCCGGCCCTCGCCAGGTCACTAGCGAACGCATCCCTCGGTAGATCTATGTGAGGGCATGCGCCCGCGATTGAGCGGCGGTGACGCCACCCCTCGCTACCACAGAGAGAGTATCGGCAAGCCCTCGCGAGGGGGCTGCTGGCCCCCTCTTTCGCGGTGGCCACTGGCAAGGGGCGGTGCCGCCACCATTGGAGCTAGAGCGCTTGCACTCGTCACGATCTCAGATACAGGATGCCGGCCCTCCCCGGTGTGTGAGGGGCCTGTGTACCCCAACACTTGCGATTTTCTTTAGCTTGTAAGTCTTCTTTGTCATTTTTTTTTTAACTTTCAATCCTATTTGAATTTACATCTTTTCTAAATTTTTCAACTTTTTTTTCCGTGGCGCTATTTAAACAAAGGTTAATATCACGAAAAATCCCAAACTGGTACACTTGTGATAATTTTACCTCAAACTAATTTTTTTATCACAAAAAAATCCAAACTGGTATACTTGTGACAAAAACTAATATTTTGACCGCTAAAAACCCCAAACTGGTATATTTGTGACAAATTTACCCTCCGTCAGTATCGATTAAATTAGATTTATACTACAAAAAATCACAAATTGGTATACATGTGACAAACAGAGTATAAAACATAAAACCGGTACATCAGTCAACTATCGTGTGCCATTTAACTGAGCAATTTGATAGTAAAATTTAACGGAAACAAACTGAGGGTAAATTTGTCACAAGTGTACCAATTTAGAGCTTTTGATGGTCAAAAAATTAGTTTTGGATAAAATTGTCACATGTGTACCAGTTTGGGGTTTTTCATGGTATTAACACCCTTTAAACAACATCATTTCATGTTTGAGTAGCCTCCATCATTGTGTTGATAGCCCCGTGAGATCAAAAAAAAAAATTCGTGTGTGATCTTCCGTTCACAAAAATTCGATGAACTTAAAGAAAGTCCTAAAATGCATAAGTGTACAAGCTTTAGGACTTAAATACATGAAAAAAGAAGTTAGAACTAAACGCTATGTTTGGTGACTAGGATAAAGGCATGATACTGTGTTTAGTTGCGGTCCAAAATAGGATAAGGCCGACTAAAAGAGGAATACACCGCGGATGAAAAAATCTATGTGGGGATAAAATAAATGTGAATAGGATTCCTTATTTTCATGGTATAAAAGCTATTTTCTCAAAAACCCTACCCTCATTTCTCCTCCATACCTCTAATTCACCACACTAGCGCAGTCATATCAAAGGTTCGCGAAAGCGGCGAGAGAGTTCAAGCGCAAAGGTGAATGATCATGCTTTCTCTCTCATGCTAGATCTGGTATTCTTTGGCTAGTTTATGTTGTTGATGTCGCTCTAGCTAGTTTACCTTCTTGTTGTAGTCGATTTTATGGTTTGGAATGCTACAATGAACTATTTTGGCTTTTAAGGTTTAGATTGTACAACTTAGTTTGTATTGAGAGTTCGTTCTCTTTGGATTGAGAGAGGTGACAAAGATTCGGCAATAATCATGAATTGATTGCTAGAAATTATTTGTGCATTTTCGGGTTCTTTAGCACTGAATCAAGAAAGATTTTTACCATTTTCGTCGTGCATTTTTTAGTTCTTTAGTAGTGAATCGTAAGAAAAGGTTGACAATACTTTTAGTTTATGCATTTTCGGCGAAAAAAATGAATTAATTTAGTGTGAATTTGTGAGATTCTTCCCATTTCAATTCTAGGCTTTCATTAGTATATTTTCAATTAGCACTGTTGATTTGAAAAGGACGTATAGTGGGGCTTTGAATGATTTTGCCATTATCTAAACCTAGCAGTCTATATTTGCCTAATTTTTTTTTGTTTTTTTTTTTTGTCGCATGGATATGGATCATGATAATAACAAAGAAATTCTTAACATTATGATGTTATAGGAGATGGAACTACATGACATTCATGATTATGGTGTATCCAGCTACTGAAAGGCACTACTATATGCATGTATTGAACGATAAATCAAGCTCGTTTAAATTATTTTAACTGTCTCGTTAACTATTAGGGATTGCCTTAATGGCCATCCTTTCCACTTAGGAAGGAGGGAGGTGGGGAGTTCGAATCGCCACATTTTCAAAAGACTGGGGTCGATGATGTTTAGTTTTAGGTGTGGGGTTCGACTCCCATATTTTGTAAAGAGGTGAAGTAAAAATCTAAGAATGAGATGTAAATTAGAGTAGGACAGAGAAAAAAAAAATATCATATTAACAACAATGACTTGAATTGTGTGAAACAACTTAGGATGGACCAACGTACATTGGATCTATCATGTGAGTTGAAACGCGCAATGGTTTTTTAGCTTTGGATAATGGTGCCCTTAAATATTAGGCCCGTTGTGTAGTCCCTTTGTTATTTTATGACATTGAACAACATCGAACAATGTTCTTTTCTGCAAAGTTGCGAATTACATAGATGCGCACTCTCTTGTTAATTGAATGCTTATATATTATAACATTGTTACGTTGTAAAAGGTGATTTTGTGTTAGTGTTTTTGTCTCAAGAAAGAGGGAGTATGTTTAGTGCATATGCAAACTCTATGTCACAAGCAAGCGCTATTTCTTCAGTTTAATTGCTTTAATGGTGGCTTAGATGTCTTAGGGAATGAAAGAGATGATGGGGCCAAAGAAATGTTGTTACTCTACAACTTCCCTTAGAGACCAAATTGATTAGCTTTTTGACTTAACAATTAATATGCAAATTCGAAAATTAGTCGGATTTTCAAAGGTCTGTTATCTATTTATCCTTATTGGATTTGGGAGGTACTAATGCTATGAACGATGTCTTTTCATGAGCAGTACATAGGGACATATATGTCATTTACGCTGATTTGCAGTTTCTAAAACAAAAAATCGGAATTTATTACCCAAAACATGTCTAAACAGTGCGATAAAATCCCTGAATTTCGTATCCCAATCCTAATTAAAATCGAGACGGCCCGGTTCAAAAACCGATGATTAAACCCGGTTCAGTGAGTGGACCGGTCCGATCAAAGGATTTCACAGCCCCCTTCTGGGTGCAGCCTGTGACCTCCCCAAAAAGCCCCCAAACCCTCTCTCTCTCTCTCTCTTCCCCTCCCGGCATTGCCTGCTCCGACTCTGTATAGGTCAATCCGTTTCCCTCTGCAGCTCTTCTCTCTCTGGGATTCTCCATGAGAACATCGACGTCGCTCGATCTTTCTTGTTGTCCTGACTGGTAAATCGCTAGGTCGAATTGGGGTTCTGGGTTGGTGCTGTCTCGTGCAATCGCGGACAATGAACTTTGAAGGCCGTGTCGTACGATGATCGTGTTCCGTCGTGCCGTGTCGCTTAACTTTGATTTTGTTGTTTTCGGATTGATCTCGGGTTGTTTGAATTATGTTGATTGGTTGTCCAATTCGCTAAAAGTCCCCCCCTTTTTGGAGTGCCGGGGAGGTGCACGAATTGTCTTGCGTTGTGCTGGTTTTGGGATTTGGGTAGGGTAGGTTTTGAGGCGGGATACTGATCAGATGCCGATTAGAACTGTTTGAGCTTTTATGGGTGTTTTCCGTGAACCAAAAGATATTTGGAAGAGAGTGATTGCGGTGTTTTTCTTTTTCTTCCTCAGTTGTTTGCTACATGGTTTTGTATGGTGGGAGCCAAATTAGCTCCTTCCATGTCCTGATGCACGCGCAAGATGATGTTCTAGCATGGATTTTCGAGTGCCATTAAACGCTTTCGGATGGTTTCTTGTCACCCTCTAGTTAAAATTGGAAAGGTTTTGGAGTCACCTGCACTTTTGTTGTTGCCGATGACAAATAGGCTGGAACCTGTATATTAGCCTTGTGGATTCACATCTCAGTGAAGCAAACTATTCACCTACTGAATTGAACTGTGTTGACATTTATAGTCTTTGATAAGTAAATTTCAAGTGCTTTGACATTGCAGGGGAGAGCTGTTTCTTTATTGAGCTTTAATAAAGGAAATTGCATATTGGGCTGATTTATTGTGAAGCTAAGATTGCTGGAGATGCCTCGCGATATATCGAGGTCTCGTTCACCTTCATATAGACGAAGGCGCTCACCTTCTCCTTTGGGGCATAGGTATAGCCGCAGGAGTCGAAGAGACAGAAGCCGCTCTCCCTATTCATCTTATTCTTATAGCAGGTGATCCCGTTTATATCTTTGGCGTAATTTATTTTTAACAGTTATAAGAAAGAAAGCGGCTTTTGTGTAACTCTTGCTGAAATGAAATGCAAAGACGTCGATTTGGCCTGCGCGAGGCGCAGCCTTCCTCTATGGATGTTGCTGCTTCACCCATATTTCTGCTGAATGTGGTTTAGCTCCGAATCTGAAGGATACTTCATACTACGGGATGTTAAGTAGATGTTATATGAGTATTGTTTTACTATCAGATGTAAGCTGAGGCATTGCAGTGTGATAAATTTGATGCGAATCATCAGGTAACAGTCCTTACATGACTCGATGTTCTAGTGAAAACGTGAAAAAGGTTTGATATGAAGATGCAGTTCTTAGAAATTTTTGGCATGTAACTCACTACATGGTTGAGTTTTTGCCACTTGATTATGCAATTTGGTGGGCATAGTTTTTGAGCAGATGCAAACTTGATATTCAAGTTTTGCTTGATTATTAAATTTTGGCTGCTGGGGTTTAAGTTGCAACTTCTCTCTGTATGGGCTTCGAAACTCTACCTGGTCTGTACCTACTTCCCGATGACCAAGCTGATGCTTTAAAGAGTACAAAAGAATTTGGTGAATATTCATGATCTGGCTAATGGGTATTTGGTTTTGGGAGCTTCTACACAGAAAATCAAAAGGAAGCTTAGATAGACATCAGGGCTTCAATAGACAGTGTAATGAAAACAAGAGGAGGCATAGCATTACTCATGATATTAAGGAAATTCAATTTGTTCCTATCTTGTGGGAGGTCAGCAGGTTATGAATGCTGGTCAGTGTGCTTTTGTTGCTCGATTCTGACTTTAGCTTCATGTGATAAAAGATGGAGCTTCTTAACAGTATTTGAGGTAACTGTAAACGTTTCCTGCTTATTGTCTCTTGGTGCTGACTTGATATGCATGAGAATATGTAATGTGTTATCATGTAATACCTGCTGAATATTTCTATTGCAATATACAGACGGAAAAGCCGTTCTATATCTCCAAGGCGTCGCAAGAGTCGTTCTCCAACAGTGAGGCGTCACAAAAGCCGCTCCCCTACCCCAAAGCGCTATAGAAGGCAAAAGAGTAGAAGTTCCTCATTGGTTCCTACTCATAGTTCTTCTAGTCCAAGCCTTGGGTCTGTGGAGCGCAAAAGTGCCAATGAGAAATTGAGAAAGGAAGAAGAAGAGAGGAAAAGGTAGGTCTGAGTCAAATTATGTTCTCTACCTGTGTTCTAATCGTGATTTTTTTTCCTTCCATTTCTATCTCTTCTTTTTGCTGGGTTTTTTTCCCTTATGATCATTTTCAATTGAAGGGTTTGTTTTTTAGAATATGCTTTTTCTTGGGTTAGCTTTATATATCCTATCCTAATCATGCAGTAATGGAAGAATGGCTTGGACTTGTTATTTTCTATTTCATACTTATATGAGCTGTCTTTAGAACGAATGTTTTTTCAATTTATTGGGAAGTTGTTATGGTCAGCTCTCATTGATGGATCTGTTTTACTTTAACTTTTATCAATGGAATTGTTTGAGGATTTAATTTTATGGAAAATTTGTCTGTGAAGAACAAGAAGCACAACAACTAGAGTTATTTGCATTTGTACATCGCTAAGAAAGTATCTTGAGTTTCACTTTTCATTGGAATGCTGTTGAATGCCAGCTCATCCAATCTTGAGTAATTTTACATAATTTAAGAGTTGATAATATATTCTTGAGTTGGTGTTGATCATGCCTTGGTTCATTGTCACTTGTCAGCATTCAAATTTGAGAGACGTCGAGAAAGTGCATTATAAAGTATTATTATTGCGACAAGACATTCTTTATGGGGACAAAACATCATGTACAATAAAGAATAACCAAACTTTTCTCTCTCCTGAATTAGATATTTAGCGGTACTATCACCAAGCCTTAGGGCATGACTTCTTGCATAAGAAAGGAGTGGAAAGCATGATCAACACATTGACTATGAGCTGGTGACAATTATGAGTTTATTTCTGGGGATTCTATAATTGATCTCCAAAGCATTATATGCTTGATATGCATTGTGGACACTTTATCTTGCAATATGGATTTTTGATATATGCTTGATATGCTCAACACTCTCTCTTGAGCAATTATGTCTATTTCTCCTGTTTGTTCCTTGATTAATGTTGATGTATACACATCCAAGTTACATGTTTTCATGTACAAGTGTCAGCGTACAATGTTAAGATCTATGGTATTTATATTGTGGATGCATTTTCTGACAGCTTAAGCTGGTGAGGAAAAAGGGTCAATTCACATGTAATGCATATGGCACTAATGCTTGCTTTAGTGAAGCTCTTTGTTGTGGAGTTCATATTCTTAGGGTATATGGGGATATTTCAAAGGGCATTAACAGCAATTGCGATCTGAAAATAGAAAATGATGTTCATGCACTAGGTTTACACAATTTACTATCATCGAATCATTTAGTCCTATAAAGACAGTAGGGTTTTGTTAATCAGAAAAGGGTAGTTAATAAGGCACAGCTGCTTGATTGTTAAATTGCTGTCAGGATCTCGAGTATTTTTGTCCTTGTCACTTTATCCCATCATGTTTCCTGGACTTATTGTCTGTTTAACTTGACATAAATTGTGTGCATATGATTGTTAAAGAAAGTTTCGTTCGGTTATTCTACTTTGTGGTGGTTGTCCTATTATTTGGGCAGCAGTCTGCTATATGATCTGTTTAGCGTGTGATTAACTATTGAGTTGATGATTTGACAAGATATTGATTTGGATCTCTTTCTGTTTTCATACTGATTTAATGGGATGACTTGTTGATTACCATTATATTTATCTTTTTAAAGCAATTTAGCGTTCATAGCATAGTTCTCCATTGCTGAACCTATCGTGCATTGGATGCTCAATGGGAGCGAAAAACAAATAGCAAAAGCGTAGACTGAGAATGGAGTACATGAACATTCGTCACATATGCTTTGCTTCATCAAGATTGTTTTCTTGGTCAGTCATAAGATGGTTTCTAATTCAGTCATCTTGCCTGTCATGTTTCTGCTGTGTTGTAATGGAGCTTAGGATTTTCCCTAACGGTTCTTTTCACCATGGAGTCACAAATATCTTGCCATCTATATTTTGGTGCCTTTGGTGGGAAAGCAGAAAAATGTGTCAATGTAGGACTCCGCAGATCTTTCCTCTAAAATGTATTTTAGTGCAGGTTCCGAAGAATTTCACTGAGTAAGATTAAAACTGCAGCATGTTACTTGACATTCTTCTCCACAGGCTTTTCTGGAGGAAGATACTGCTATTAAGTCAAGTACTTAGTATTTGATGGGTGCTTCGTTTATCTACTGTTCCAGTTTTGAATCTCATTTATTTGGATCTGGAATCAATTAGAGGTATGCTTTAAAACATAAGTACGTGTTGTTGTGCCTTTGCCGTCATAAAGGTTAGCTTGCAGTTCTATTGCAGATTGTGAATAGTTGAGTTAATAAAATGAGGAAAGAAGTGTGGAATGTTGGAAAGCCAATTTGGTTATATTTTCCTCGTTTGAGCTTTTCAGCACATCATTCTGCTCTTGGTGGGTGGTCATATTTCCTGGTTGACTTTTCTCTTTCTTTATAGGCGTCAGCGTGAGGCAGAATTGAAATTAATCGAAGAGGAAACTGCTAAGAGGGTAGAGGAAGCTATCCAGAAGAAAGTGGAAGAGAGCTTGAACTCTGCTGAGATCCAACTAGAGGTACAAAGAAGGTTGGAGGAAGGCCGGAGAAGGCTTCATGATGAAGTTACAGCACAGCTTGAGAAAGAAATGGAAATTACCCTTGTTCAGGCCAGACAAAAGGAGGTAGAGTTCACTGCACTTGTCTTATGTATTTCGCCGAGCCTATCTCTAGTATCATTTAAGGATGAATTGCTGCCATCACCTAGTCGAAATGTACCAATAACTTGCATTGTCTAAGCAGAAGTGTTCCATGACTCATCAGATTTGTATTCATTTATGCAAGCTTTGTTGTTCTTGCAGTTATGTCCACTCTTATGTTTTTCAGAACCTTCTTTCTTCGATAGACGACATTTTCAAGATATGCTAACATGATCTCCTGAAACCTCTGCTAGATTTTGAGCTAAAACTGTAGTTATTGCATAAATAGCAAAGGAACTGTGGCCGGAAGGATAATTCGGAAATCCAAGCTGTTCCGCTTCCTTTCCTTTGGAGGGCCTAGTCTGAGAGTAACTGTGTTGATCTTATTATCCTATTGCTTTTCTTGGAGCTTAAACAATCTCCCGGTTGCAGGAGCAAGCGCGAAGGGAGAAAGAGGAACTAGAAAGGATGCTGGAGGAGAACAGGAGAAGAGTAGAAGAAGCTCAGAGAAAGGAAGCTTTAGAGCAGCAGAGGAGGGAAGAGGAACGGTATTGGGAGCTGGAGGAGCTCCAGAGGCAGAAAGAGGAGGCTTTGCGGAGGAAGAAACAGGAAGAGGAGGAGCAACGGCTAAATCAGATGAAAGTGTTAGGCAAGAACAAATTGCGGCCCAAGTTGTCATTCGCTCTTGGCTCAAAATGAAATTGTTGATGGTAGTTTTTGTTCCATATGTGCACTTGGCTTTTTTTTCTCATCTTTGCGTCTGGATTATGGGGAAATACATGGATAGATACAATTGTAGTGGTATCAGTTCTTCTCTGATGACCAGCTTGTATGATTCTTTTTCCCCTATATATTATGGAAGTATGGTCTTTTGGTAGTTGCAGTTACTGATTACCCAGCAAATGAATGAATCATGAGATTTTGCTTCTTGTTCATCTGCCTTCATCTTTCAGTCGTTTGATGAATGGGCAACTTTAAGGATGTTAGGGCAGGGCAATAGGCAAAATTGGGGAATTTCGATCCGTCATCGAAATCGGTTATCGAAATCCCAGACTGATTGTCTGAGAATGGAAGAATCTCAATGTCTGATAGCAATATGAGATCGGTCGGTTACTTGTTAATAAGTTATCGTTATCAACTTAGATTCGAATATACCGATGCATGGCCGATTGGTAAGTTGATGATGTACATTTGGACTTTTGTCAATAGCTATAGAGATGTTACTGAGATTTTTCGATTGAAAGCTATTGCAGCGACGATACGCATAAAAAGGATTTTTTATTTTATAAGAACACTACAAAGAGTTCGTTGTGTTGAACTCGCTCTTTTTAAGAAGGGGAACGCTACTGAGGCGATTTGAATAGGACTAAAATCGTGTTCTAGCATCTACATCTGTTGTACATGTTGAAAGTGAAATGATAATTCATTAGCGATTTGTGCAGTACTGCTTCCTTTCTTTATGATGATGAGCTCCATCTGAAGTAAGGAATTGAGCGTTTATGAAACATTTTCGAGCCTTATTAATCAGGTAAGACACGAGTCGGAATTTCGTGAAAAATCCAAACACGAGTTGTTCGTAGTTGTAGCCAGAGAGATCTGAAGATTTGTGCATCTATACTGCTCATGTCCGTTCTTTAATTACTAAGCCAATACCAAGAGATTAACAATGGGTGCGATGAAAGTAGCAGTTGTCATCCCATCATTTTTCCCTTTTAGGACAGTGAATACTTGTGATGATAGTTTTCAAAAAAGTCAATGTAAAATTCATTTTTCTTCCTATGTGTTACACTTAAGTCAAACCCCTTTATCAAGCACCCTTTTAAACTTGAAGTTGCTTCAAATTCAGATCACAACTTTTCTTTACATTTGGTTTTGACTATGGTAGATTTAATTCTACATAAGTGTGGTAGCTTTCACTGAAAATTGACTGACCATGTGTGAACTATCCAGTCAATTCAAGCTAAATGTAGATATGTTTCTCATCATGATAGCATGATCCAGAATAGGACTTCTCCACCCAAATTGTCAAAGAAAATCAGCTTGCTGAAAGGACAGCGCAGTTATTAAGAGCCTCCGGTTAGCTACTGATTTTTCATGCATCAAGCATTTTCTCCACTAGCTTTGGGACAATTTAGGGTTCATGAATCTGAATGCAGAACCGTCTTAGAAGACAGTTTCTAAAGAAGCCGCTTTCGAGGCATGAACGACTTCGCGCTCAAGAGACGGACATAGGAAAAGTTTGAGTGCACAACACAAACTCGATTGATCTCCAACCCACATCATCAGCTACGAAAGTGATCTCATCCGCGGACCATCCATCCAAGCATCGATTCGCATCTTATCCGATAGGAAAGTAAGAATACATTTCATTAGTTGGTTTACCGATTCAAAGAGTGCCATCATGTCAGATAAAACTAGAAATCATTAAGGTTGGACTCGCCTGTGTATATGTTCACACACTAGCGAAAAGCTTCCACTTATGCATGACTTTTGAAGTTTTTTATGGCTCAAGCCTCAGTGGGAATACATATGAAGTGTAGAGAAATTCCAGGTTAAGAAGGAACTCTTCCTTGCGAATCTGTGGGCAGACCAATGTGGCAGATCAGTAGTTGCACAGCAATCGTGCGCGGCGAAGGTTTGTCATCTGAAGGAGTACAGCTTCAAGCTTTCATATGAGCGATTGATTCGAGCACAGATAATTAGTAGCAAAAATAGGCCAAACTTGTACCGTGTACCATGAATTACTTGCTCTCAGGAGTGCATTTTCATCTGTTTCATAAATTAGGAGCCAAACACAGTGGCTCGGCAAGGAGGCCTGCGGGAAACCTGCAGGACCCATGAACTCATTAAACTTAGCCTTTTGACATGTCCAGGTGGCCCGACAAAGAGCAATTAACGCGAACAACTGGTGAGATTTGAATGGGCGACCTTCGATGTCCGAGCTCAAAGTCGTCTGCCGTTGTTCAACCTAGATGGTCGAGTGCATTAATTTTATTACCTGCAATTTCATTTTTTCTTTTTGGAGGGATTAGTTTCTGATGGCTAATTTATAAGCCCACACCTCATTTGTACTGCAATAGAAAAAGTAAAATTAAATGCATAAGTAATATACTTCGTTGGGATAATCATTCATTTAGCTCTAAACCTATCGTGCGGATGCCAATTTAGTCGGGAAAATTATCCATAAAGTGCTAAAACTATGGCGCTTTGGCCAATTCACTCCTAAATTTTTCAATTTTGCTAATCGAAACATAAACATTTTCACGTTTTGCTAATTGAGTCCATCCGACCAATTTTAGCCGAAAATCGCTAACAGGAATGTCGATAGTGCCATATAGGACGGCAGACACTGACGTAGACAATTTTTTTTATTTCTTTTCTTTCTTTCTTTTCCTTTTCTTTTCTACCAAATCCTGCAAGGGCAGGCTGACCCTCACCAACCACAGACAAGGGCCAGCACCCTTACCGGGCATGGAAGGCAAAAAAAAAAAAGAAAAAGAAAGAAAGAAAAAAATTATAAAATTTTTTTAAAAAATTATAAAAATTGTTTACGTCAACGCCGATCGTGCCACATAGGATAACTGGCATCTACGTCAGTGTTTTCCAGCTAAAATTAGCCGAACAGACTCAGTTAGCAAAACATGAAAATGTTAAGTGCTCAAATAGCAAAATTGAAAGATTTAAAACTAAATTGACTAAAGAACCATAGATTTAAGATTTTAATTCAATCCAAATTTTTTTTTATTTTATCAATTTAGCCCCCAAATTTTATATGAAATTTTAATATAATCTTTTTAATCAATTGTCGATAAGGTGTTTGATTATCGCCGGCCGTCGAAATAGAATTAATTCGGACCAACGGGTTAACTACAAGTCAAAACTGGCGGCTGCCCCCATAATTAACCGGCCACTTGGTGAGGCATCAAGAGTCGGCAATAAAGGGCAATTCCTATGCAACTTTCCAAAAATAGTGAATCCATGCGTCACGGTCGCATAAGACTGCGGTCAGCTCAAATACATTTTGGCAATTTTCTTGAAGTACTCTCTTTCATAAGAAACCTAATTTCACCTCTATCAGAATATCATGTGGTTCGACTATAATCTAAGGATAATGAATGTTGTGGTTATAGAGGATTTCCAAGAAGAAATTTCCTAATTTCGATGCGAGAGGCGTACCGCAACTATTATTAGCCTCGAAATAGAATAACCCATTCGTTACTCTGGCATATATAGAATACAATTTGATCGAGGTGACGAGATGAACGAGTCATAAAGAAAGAATTTCGTTATACCAAAGTTATTTGACTATAGTTATGAGAAAGCAAAAAGATTTGGCATGAAATTAGGCCGCGAGCGACCGGATCAATTACAGTGAACAATCTCGCGGGCTCGGTTTTAGTGGAACTCCGATTGATTCTTATCATTGCCTAGATCTGGTTGATACATTGTAGGTTAATACCATAATGACTAAATTAAGCTGTCCATATAGATGCCGAGCACATAAGCACCATCACTCGCTCAGCTCATGCATTTTTATTCAAATTATATAACTTGGAGAAAATTGTCAAAAAAATCCTAAACTTATTTTATGACGACCAATCCAATTCTAAACTTTTTAATTTGGCCAATTTAATCCAAAACCTTTTTGTCGATTTGTCAATGTAGTCATTTGGCTAGAAAATTACTAACATGAACGCTAACCATCCTACTTGGCATTCACGTCGGCAACGATGACGACTTTGTAAAATTTTTCTGATTTTTTTGTTCTTTTTTCCTTTTTTCTCCGTCTGCCATCACCAAGGTCCTAGACTGACGAAGGGAAATAAGAAAAAAAGAAGAAAAAGGAAAATGGAGAGGAAAAAAAAATTTTAAAAATGTCAATAATGTCATGTAAGACAGTCGACGTGCACATCATATATTTTTAGCTAAGTTATGCCGGAAGGATTACACTAGCAAAATCGTCAAGAGGTCGAAAACTAAATTGGCTTAATTGATAAGTTTAAGGAAGAATTAATTGCCATATAATAAATTTAAGTTGTTTCGGAACAATTATCTCTTTCATCTCGTGACGAGATCTGAAGCAAAAGAGCACTTACAACTTACCAACGTGGGAAAACAGTAAATAAATTGATCTCTCTCCTGTCGTATCTTACTTGAGTCACACATCATGGTTGAATGATGATGCGCTCGACTCTTGATTCCATCTGTCCCCTCCGACTCACGAATGGTCCGTGTGAACATGACCGCCCCGGCCAAGTCATGCCCTGTTCAAGTCCAATCATTCGAGTTGAGTGATCCGTTCCGCCCTAAACAGACAGCCCTTCGCGCCGCGTGCCAAACGTCACAGCCAAGAACTTTAGGATCTCCATAGCAACATTTCTGTTTTCAGAAATAATTTTTTATCAGAAATAGTTTTTTCTATTTCTATTTCTTGAAATAATTTCTGAGTAAAAAATAGCATTTGGTAACTGCACAAAATTTCTATTCCTGAAATAGAAAAAAAAATAGAAACACGTTTAGGGCGCGAATGATCCATTTCTATTCCATGGACGAGTTTCTCCCTTCTGGGCTACCGACAGAGGACGGCAGTTGGTGGTGGGGGGCGGAGGACGGTGGTCGGAGGCGACAGAGGATGGTGGCCGACGGTGGGAGGCAGTGGAGCACGGCGGTCAGCGGCGAAGCACGATGGCATCGGGCGGCGGTGACGGCAGCGGGAGGCGGCGGCGGGAGGTGGCTGGCGGCGGAGGGTGGCCATCGTCGGTCGATGGAGCATGGCGGCCAGTGGCAAAAGATGGCGGTCGATGGTGGGTGACCACCGGCGTCGAGTGGCCAAAGGCGGGAGGTGGCCGGCGGCCGAGGACAGCCGACGCCGGGTGGTGGCCGGCGTCGGGCGGTGGAACACAATGGTTGGCGGCGGAGGATGGCGGTCGGTGTGGGTGGCCGGCGGCGGCGGAGGACGGCGACCGATGGTGGGTGATCGCTAGCGTCAGGTGGTTGGCGGGGGGAGGGGCCAGCGCCAGGTGGCGGCCGGCGTCGGGTGATGGAGCACGACGGCCAGCGATGGAGGACGGCGACCGGTGGCGGGTGGCGACAAGCGTCGAGCAGCGAAGAACAGTGGTTGATGACAAGAGGCGGCCAGCGGGCGGGAGGCGGCCGGCGAGCGTTGGCCGACGGGTGGGAGGCGACCGGCGAGCATTGGCCGATGGGCGGCGACCGCGGAAGGTGAGCGGTAGGTGGCGGCGAAGGACGGCGAGAGGTGGCGGTGGACGGGTTGCGGCCGATGGATTGTTTCTTATTTTTAGAGAATTCTAGAAAAAAAAATCGTTTCTTTTTTTTTGTTCAAGAAACAAGAAGCAGATTTTTTTTGCTTCTTGTTTCTGTTCCAAATCTATTTCTAAAACACTTTTTTGTTCCAGAAACAAAAAAATAGATTTTTTTTACTAAACGGATTTCTGTTCTTTTTCTGTTCCGGGAAACAAAAGAACAGAAAAATAAAGAAACAAAAACGTTACTAAACAGACCCTTATTCACTTGGGTGAAAATCTCAGCTGAATTTGAAGGCAGGTGAACGATAGATCCTCTCCATTCGCAAGACCACGTATGGATGATCTCGTGGTGATGCAACTGGAGCACAGTAGCCGCGGGGCTTGGAAGATGATAACAATTGTTTAGTGGCGGGCAAGATCATAATTGAGAATCCTCACATAATTTCATAAAATAATGTTCCCACTTGGTATATGTTTATAGTGTTTCCAATCGTGCAAGCACATGCGCTCTAGTATCAATACGACGTAAGGGTGCAATTATAACCATAAGAGAGGAAAATAAATCTTTGGCCCTTCTTTTGCTTATTCTCTGACTCGACATATGATGAGTGCCATTCCATCAGTAAACTTCAAACGTCATCTGGGGCTCCATGTTGCTTATGACTAAGGGAAAGCGGTACATTAATATGCGTTTCGCGAAAAAAATGAATTGATTATCTTTCGAGGAAGAGAACCGTTGATTTTCGAAAACTCCTTATTTTTTTTTATTGATCTAATAGGCGAAATAGTCGCTGTACGAAAATATCTCATCGATTGTGCTTGTATGCATTAAGGGAAAAAAATCCAAATAGAAGGAAGAAAAGATTAAATGCTAGATGGAAAGCATATTTTTGATGAATCCGATGATTACAATGGACTTGATGAAGTACCGCAAATCCATTCAAGAAATTTCATTTTTGGTGCATAAGGTTGATGTGAGCCTCGAGCATGATAAACATTAGATCACGCGGATCTCAAACGGAGCTCTCGTGATTCAAGGATTGTGATAAATTGGGTACTCACCCAACCAAGAAAAAAACAAAGAAAAGAACCCGTTGGCAACAATTATTGAAAACTCCATTTAACCTTTGGCACCATTGTGCAATGAGTCCTCCAATTTCAAGGCTCCTCAATTTCTCACTTTTGCTGCAAAATAGCCTCCGAACTTTGAAAAGTTACAGGCTGCCCCCTTTGAATTTTTTGTTGTAATAGCTCTGTTTTTCTAATCTTCCATACTGACTGAAAGAGGACCAAGTCAGTTTTCTTTGTGCAAAATAAACTAACGTGCCGTGGTGCCAAAAAGGAGGGGATTAGGAGCAACTATTTGTAATTAATTGGACCTTTCTCTTTGTCCATCCGTTTGATCGAGGATTTGATTTGAGGGGAAAAGAAGATTCACAGCATCTCTCGCCTTTAAGGTTTGTCTTCTTGTTCTATATATATTCGTCCCTCCATTCGTCACTTCACCCGCACGAACTACATCGTACAAAGACCACTCTGTAATCTACGCACAGAGAGAGATAGAGAGAGGAGAGAGTTCTGTCGGGTCTTGTTCTTTTTGGGTGGCGGTGGATTTAAATGCCTTTCAGTTGCCCAAGAATTGGTGGAAACCTCCCGCAAGTTGTGCTGCGACAGAGGAGATGTGTTGAGTCCACGTCCAACCATGTAGCCAGATTCATCTCCTCCTTCTCTCAAAGCCACGACCCACGATTCTACTCACCCAAGAACCGGTCACATGTGCTTAAGATTGCTTCTCCATCCAATTTCAGCACGAGCCCATCACACCCTTTGATGGAGGACCCCGAAAGGTTGAGTCTTGCCTCTTTAGGTGACGAAGCAGGGAGAGAGAATTACTCCAGAGAGCTGGATGTTGCAGTGAGGGCCGTACAGATAGCGTGTTGGATTTGCCAGAAAGTGCAAGACACTTTAGTCTTTAAGACCAACGACAACAACAGTAGTGGCAGCAATGATAAGCAAGTTCACTCCAAGGATGATAATTCTCCGGTCACTATTGCTGGTAAAAGAAAAGCCAACTACTACTGTTTACTTTTTGTTGGATTATATAGTTCTTGGATTGGGCAAGTTGGGCGTTCGTCGTGAATCCTGTTTGTTTGGTTTTTATAAGTGATTTTATGGGTTGGTTCCAAGTTTGGTTTATGCCATAAATTAAGGGCCTTTCTGGATTAATTTCTGGGACATAACTTTACTCTTTGTGGTACTTGTATTGTACATTCTCATTTGCAAATAATTTTTACTGGTGAGTAATCTGAGATGGGTACATCTTCCACCACATATTAAATGTTAGCGATAAGAAATGACTGGACAAGAGACCTTTAGTTCCTGACTGTGAAGAGAAATTGGTGGAATGTTTAGTCCTCGAAGCTGCAATTATCTTTAAGTGAAGTCTTTGTTAAAGAAGGGAACCTTTTCCTGTTGGTGCAATTGCAGTAGACTGTATTTGGCTTGCTGACGGAGCTTTCTAAAAACCTGTCAAAGCTGAGTCTGGAATACAGTTCCCATTCTAGACGAGGCAAACAATGGATTCAATTGTTAAACCCAGCTTAATAAATATTAGCCTAAGGAAACTGAAATGCCAGTTTATAAATTTGGAGAACCTATTTACTAGCATGCAAGTGAGTTCCTAGTTCGGAGGAGGTTCAGTTGTAGTTGTCTTTTGAGATTTTATGAGTGCATCTACTGTTTGTTCGAGCAAGGGCTTTATCTCGAGAACCTGGTTCCCAAAAACTTCTCTGCAGGGGCGTCGACTTCTCTGTGGCATCAGTGGTAGTTTTCACATTAATCTGCGCTAATGATGCAACAAGGCAGATTACAGATTTTTATTTTCTCTGAAGCGGGTTAAATTAGCTTTCTGATTTACTTATGTTGTGAAGTCACTGCCGGGTTTTCCTTTCTTTTCCCTTGCAATTGCAACTTCAGAATTTTCCCTCCTTGAGTTTAAGTGGTTGAAAGTGCATTATTTTTCAGTTATATATACCAAATGATATACATGTTTAAACCTCTCTCTTTGAAACGTAGATTTATTTTCCCCAAAGACCGTATCTCCAATCTATCATGTATTAATACAATCTGTCTTTTTTCTGCAAAAAAAATGAAAACCTTAAAGCCTAATGAAGTAGAACCTTAGATTATTTCACTCATCAGCAAATTTAAGCGTTTTGTTCCTTTTCTATGTCCATTTACTTGAAATAAGTCTGCAGTATCATGTGTGCTGTTTATAATTTTCTCTATCATCCTTCTTTTTTTATATAATCAATCTGCTGGTTCTTTGATTATAACTTTCTATCACTAGATTTAGTCATGAGATGCTTTCCGCATGTGCCAGTCACATCGTGCTACTTTTGATGTATAATCTTTATTGGTGCTCTATTAGAAGCAAGTGCTTCCTGATTGCTCAGATCCTAGAGAGGCATTTTTTGATGGCCTCAACCAATGTGTACTTTTTAACGTGTTCAATTAGTTCTTCATGTTCATGCTTTATATGATGCTGTTGCATTCTTAACTTAGTAGTTTGGCTAATGCTCTTGATCTTGCATCTAAACAGACTGGAGTGTGCAAGCTACAATAAGTTGGTTGTTATCTGAGTCTTTTGGAATTAGCAATGTCTCGATTGTCGCCGAAGAGGATGTACATGCTCTCTCCAAGGCTGATGGAGCAGGCTTGTTGAAAGCAGTTGTGGAAACAGTCAATGAAGCCCTATCTGAGGCACCCCGATTTGGGCTTATGTGTCCTCGAGAGAACCTCGGCCCTAAGGAAGTTCTTGAGGCTATTGGCCGTTGCAACTCCGCTGGCAGGCTAAATATAAAGTTTTGGGCGCTAGACCCTGTTGATGGTACACTGGGGTTTGTGCGTGGTGATCAGTATGCTGTTGCTCTTTCACTAATAGAAGATGGGAAAGTGATCCTTGGAGTTCTTGGCTGCCCCAATTACCCAATGAAGAAGGAGTGGCTAAGCTATCACCATCGCTACCATAGGATTATCACCAAATTGACCCCACCGGCATCGGAATCTTGGGACCGGGGTTGCATACTTTATGCCAGGGAAGGCAGTGGCGAGGCCTGGATGCAGCCATTGCTCCATAAGAATAAGAGATTAGAGTGGCCAAATGCTGCAGTGCCCGTTCGTGTTTCTTCCATTGATAATCCAGCATTAGCAACTTTCTGCGAACCAGTTGAGAAGGCAAATTCAAGTCATTCCTTCACAGCTGGACTAGCTCATTGTGTCGGGCTTAGGTGCGTATTTGTCTCTTCCCCCATATGGTCACCGCTTTCCACTCGAGCATTAGCGAATGATTCATAAAGGATGTGTAACTTATAATGTGATATAACATATATTCCTAAATGCTGCAAAACAAAAAAAATCATTGAGATTATGACAAACTGCAGACTCTATGATTTAAGGCATACCAAAAACTCATAAGAAATCCCATCCTGGTCATGGGAAAAACAGATGTTCCCCAAGTGCCACGAATCCGGGTGTTCAACTAAGACATTTGCGAGAAATTAGAACACACTGGCAAGGGAGTTTACACGCTTGACAATGCCTCTGTTTCTGCAGAAAGCAGCCATTACGTGTGTACAGCATGGTCAAATATGCAGCCATAGCTCGTGGAGATGCTGAGATCTTCATGAAGTTCGCAAGGGCAGGTTACAAGGAGAAAATATGGGACCACGCTGCAGGTGTCGTGATAGTACAAGAGGCTGGTGGCGTCGTGACGGACGCAAGGGGACGTCCCCTTGATTTTTCAAAGGGTATTTATTTGGAAGGTCTGGATCGAGGTATAATCGTCTGTTCCGGAGCCAAACTGCATGAAAGGATCATTAAGGCTGTAGATGCTAGTTGGAACTCCTCTTGTCTGTAAAACAAACAGTATGCATATATGGCAATAAGTACAGCTTAATGTTATTCTTGAATCTCCAAAGTGCTGAAGTGAATTCATTCTGTTTTCCTGGCCGGGTTTCGAACTTAGGAAAGGATCGATCTAATTACTGAATGGTATTATCTACATAATACGAGTAACTCAAGATTTCACATTGCGGGTACTGTGCTTCGGTAATGTCGCATCGATCGTTTTTGCTTAATTTCCTGTGTAAGCTCATGAAATCTGATCTCTGTCCTTGAACTTGAAGCGCTAACCTTTCAACTGTTGAAGCAGACTCAGCCATCGAGTCTACGGGTGTGTGTGCGTGCGTGCATGGGGCATATAGAAAGCTACTAAGCACTTACAAAAATTTGGAAATATAATCACCGAATATATAAAATACCTTTACTTAGTTCTTCACATGGTCAGTTTCCTTTTAGTAGTTTTTGTTATATCAACAGTTTATGACTTTTTACAAGTAGTAGTTTTTCCAGTAAAAATGCAAAAAATCTATACATAAATTATAAACCATAGCAAGTTTGTAGATTGTAAAGTAAGCACCCCCGGTTTGTTTCAGTTTAAGTAACAAAAAAAATGCGAAATGTGCGTATTTTGTGAAAATTTTAAGTTTTTCTGATTTTAAAAAAATCAAAGTACTTTTAATTAAATGAATTGTAAAAACTAAAAATCAATCCAAAATCCGTGATTTCAAAGTCAATTTAAATCATGGATCAACCTTGAATAGATGAGAAATTAGACAGTTTGTAGTCAATCAATCACAATTAGGGGTGATTCATGTCAAGGTGGATTTGTCCTTGGCCTATTCTCGATGTAGAAACGGGAACTACCCTTGTGACCTTCCGATTTCAAAAGCTCAAAATCGGGGACTAGGACTGTCGATACTTGAATCTAAGTCCGTCGGTTCTAGAACTGTTGATACTTGATTCTATCGATGCCAATCCAATTCCTAGTTATACTCGAAAATTGCGTCAATTTTTATTCCAAGTGAAAATCAAATTCTTGTAAAAGTTACACCATTGATATTTGTTAATCAAGTGTTCATTTTGAAAATCATGGTTCAATTATTTTGTGGATGCAAAAGTAATTTTTTTTTTCTTGAAAGAGCTTCAAAACCAATTTAGAATAGTTCAACCATTGAGAACCGGGAATCGGGTTGATTTTGGTAGCCGGTGTCCGTAGAAGCAGCCTCGACTAATTTGTTCAGGCCGTTCGATCTTGTTCCTAATCGAAATGGACCCCGTGCTTACTCCTAGTCGCAATTAATCAAGTTCACTCTTACAAACCAAACAAAAAATATGGAGATGCTTATTTATAAGCGTAAATGGTCCCAAAAATTTTAATTTGTTCAGTGTGATCCCTAAACTTTAACTCGGTATGCAATGTCGTCTCTAAACTTTAAATTTATTCAATATAATCCCTAAAATTTAGATATATGTATAATCTAGTCCTTGGACTATATGCAAATGTTTAATATTGTCCTTGAACTTGAATAAATGGAAGGATGACATTGAACATTTTCATATAGTCAAGAGACTAACTTGAACATGTGCCAAATGTCTGGGTACCACATCGAACAAATTAAAAGTTCGGGATCATATTACACATTAGCTTCAAGTTTGTCGACTATAAAGTTCGTCAACTATTTGTGTCATTATTTATATATATATATATTATATAGGGACGAATTACAGAATGTATGAAAAATATGTTTTAAGCAATTAGAAAATATGAAGGATGACCAGAAAAGAGCTCCCACCATTTTTCCGAGGGACGAAACGCGCTCTCTGCTTCCCACTTCCATCTGCTTCCTCCGCCTATCCTCTCTCGCTCCTCTTGTCCCGCTTTCCTCCTGGAAACAAGCGGTCCGCACACTTCATCGAGCTCGAGGGAGCTCAAAGAGACGACCCAGCTATGGAGATTTGTTCTTCTGCGCTCGTCGTCTCGCCTCCGACCGTCCTCGCCCGCCGTACGTCTCACCCTTTTCCTTCAATCCCTTGTTTACCGTCCCTTCCTCCTCCTCCTTCTTCGAGAACCGCTGCCAGGCCGTCCTCTGGAGTTCTCTCTGCTTCTTCGGCTCCCGCACTCGTCAAGCCGGGTCGAGACGAGCCCGCCCGTCCTCCGCCGCCCGTTGGCGGCGGCCGGAAGCACCACTCCAAGTCTTACTTGGCCAGGCAGGCCGCTGTTCTTGAAATCCAGCAGTCGCCCGACTTGGACTCCGCTCTCGAAAGGTCCTGACTGAGTGGGAAACGCGGTGGCCGCCCCGCCCCGCTATTTCGATGTTGTTGTGAAGTGCCTTGATTGTTTGACTGGCTATGTGGCATGTTTGTTTTGAAGTCAAGATTAAATTTTGAGAATTTGATTGCGCCATTTGAAGGTTCAGGGCTCGATTGTATTCCGTATGCAACATTTTAGGAGGAAACCCAGATGGGATTTTGCGCCTGATTTGGGGAGCCGATCTTTTCACTTTGCTAGACTTATCTTTCATATGTCATAGAGCATGAATTTTTTTTTCATATGTTTTGAGGGCAAAAAGAAAAAAACAAAAATTTCGATGCATAGTGGTATCGGGCTTCAGATTTCAACAATCTTGGGAGATTGGATGAAATTATCTTTCACAAGTACATACATTTCCTCTCGACATCCAATGCGATAGAGGGTCTTGAAATCGTGCATCGCGGTTCCTGCTTTCGGTGTAATGATAGGTCTTTCGTCATCTTTAATTCGTTCCGTTCTTCTGCTGAATATCTCTTAGGAGGTTGAGGTCTTGTACTTTTGTGTCTGTGCAGGTTTGGTGGCCTACTGAAGGTGCAGGACTTGAATGCCATTTTGAGGTATTTTGGGAAGCTCAACCGGATGCAAGATATTTCCAAGGTTCTGAAACGTCCAAAATTAATTTATACTTTATTTGTCGAGTTAGTTTAAGTGTCTCTTCTCATCGTATAAAATTTGCTTGTTCTTGAATGTGGACTAGAATTATGATCGATTAATGAAATTATATGCACAAACCGACTTTTCAATTCACGCTTTGTTCATTTTTAAGCACTCTTTGGTCTTTATTTAATCTTTGATGGGGTCACAACTCTTTTTTTTTTTTTATTAGCCATGATTATCTGGAACTAGGGAAGAATGAATGTAGCCTTATAGAGTAATAGAGGTAGAATATATAGTCAGCATTTTGATGGATTCTCTTGATGGGTTCGATGAGCAACAGTTGTCCAGTGATATGGAATATCTCTTTCAACAAGTTCCTAGTTTTATATCGTCTGTCATTTCATATCAAAACATTAATCTGCAATTTTGCATTGTCTGGACTAGCACTGACTGAATGCTATGGATTTAAGGCATTCTCATGTTTTTTTTCCATTATGCGTTCGTTTCAATGTGGCTGAATTATGCCTAAACTTCAATTTTGTCAAGAACAAAGAACAGCTCACAAAAATCGTTGTATTAATGGTGCTTGGAAATAAATGTTTCAAAAAGTAGTAATGCATCTTTGTGAATATCTGTAACGACAAAAAAGAATATAAACCGCAATAAGTTTTGAGTGTGTTTGGGCTCTTTTACTTAATTTTTTTTTGTTCTTTTAAATCTTGTGGCGCACGCACTTTTACTTTGTTTTTAGACTTAAGCATTTAAAGCTTTCATAATATATAAATGTTGACACGTGGATTCAGACATAATTGATCATAGGTTTTTAAAAGTTGAATATACTTTAGATTTTGGTGGGATATAAAAAGTTGCCTTTTGCTTTTCATAAGTCAAAACAAACAGACCCAAAGACTTATCCTTGTAAGTGGGATTGGCGTCTATGCCATGCTCTCCATTTTGAATAAAATGTTGTAAGCTCTAAGTTCTCCAAATCTTTTCTTATTGTCTCTTTCCACATCTTTGTCATTATGGATCATATATGAGTGTTTGCTAGTGATTGGAGAAAGATGCAACCTAATGGCTCTGAGGGTTATGGATTATAGGACTAATCTAACAAGCTATGAAAACTTATAAGAAATTTGATTCTGCCAAACAGCTCAAATAGATTTTTGGTATTGGTTTTAGCTTCACCCTCATGATTGGAAGCTTAGGATCTTAATTCATTTCCATCTACCTGTTCTCCTGCCTTATTCCTCTGTCTCTTGCCCGCCCTCTGTTTGGCAGGCTAAATCGTGCCCAGCAATGGGTCTTCTCACTTAGTAGACAGTTGATCATTTTCTTTCCATTCCTTTTAATTAAATAATGAAGAGCTGGTATTGATTTTCTGTTGAAATTGTCGCAGCTCTTTCAGTATATGCAGAAACACAAGAAGATTAGTGCTGCAAGTTATAGCAGTTATATAAAGTTCACAGGGACAAGCCACAACCCTTTGAATGCACTGGAAATCTATAACAGCATTCCTGATGCCTCAATGAGAATCAATGTCTTTATAAGTAATGCTATTCTTAGTTGCCTTGTCAGAAATGGTAAGTTCGGCATCGGCATGAAATGTTTTCAACAGATGAAGCAGGATGGGCTGAAACCGGATATCATTACATATAGCACGGTGCGCAACTCTAAACTCATCTTGGTTAACTTTCTTTAAGCAATAAGATTAGCAACTTGTGGGAAATGGATTTGTGACCAATAAAAAGCTAAATTTTATGTAATATTTGTTGTTAAATTATATTGGACTTCTGATATGTGAACTTAGGAATTTTTTTTTTCTATGTGAAGAGATATGCCATATACATTGTAGGCGTATTCTTGACAACTTAAACTTTTGGGAAAAACGATTATTTAATATGGTAGAGCACGGGTGAGGTGTTCATATCCAAAATACTCCCCTTTTTATTATTTTGTATGTTTCTCTGTCTCCTTCATGCTCTAGTTTTCCAGTCTGTGATTGTCTTTAGTTGGTTTTGCTATGGTCACATCCCATGTTTCATATGTAGGGCCCCACTTATACAGGAGAGGGATTGTTAAGATATAGTCTCTTCAGAATGTTAGAGAACATTATCTGTGGATTAAAATGGACCATATGGTTTCTAGTCTTGAATCATATAACTTTAACAACATCGAACTTGCTTATTTTGCTCATGCTTATAATATACGGCTTCATTGATCAAAGTTGACAGGAGCTCCTTTCATTATGTTGCAACAAAGTATCTTATTTTGTTGCAACAATGATCAATTATGTACAGAGATCTCATGATCAACATTAGAGTTGAAAATTTGATGGGCGCAATATGGAGTCTTTTGAATGGACAAATTCCTATAATATTTTGCGAGATTCATTGGGCTCTGATAATGCCCCACTAAGCAAAGATAACCTGTTTCTTCGCTGCTGAACGAATCCAATTTTCATCTTCATCACATGTTTGATTTGCTCTAAGTTTTGGGGAAGTAATAGTCAGAACATTATTGTAGTCTTACTTGGTACTGTCCATAGTTTGAGCAGTAGCAATCCTTACTTTGTTTATTATCCTTAGCTGCTTGCAGGTTGCATGAAGGTCAATGATGGTTACACCAAGGCATTGGGACTGATACAGGAATTGGAGTATAGTGGTCTTGAAATGGACAGTGTAATCTATGGGACTCTTATTGCTGTGTGTGCTTCGAACAATCATTGTGAAGATGCAGAGCGCTTCTTCAAGCAAATGGTTAATGAAGGCCATACACCTAATGAATTCCATTATAGCTCTTTATTAAATGCATACTCTGCTGATGGTAATTACAAGAAGGCCGAAGCCTTGGTGCAGGATATGAAATCTGCAGGCTTAGTTATCAATAAGGTGTGTCTTGAACTTCATCTCTCATTTTTATGTTAGAAGATGCATTTGATTGCATGCATATAATTTTGAAGATGGTATTGTGGATTGTGGGATTGAAACTTTTAAAGAGGACATTATTTTTTAAGGTAGTTGCCAAATGTTGTGCAACTCCTCCTTCTAAGGCCTAATAGGTCTTTAACTCTTCAAACTATTATTTTGGTTTGTTGCTAAACTTTTCAAACAGAGCAGAAAAAGTGCCACTTCTTTAGGGTTTAAAAACCTGTGTTCTAATGGGAGAGCATCTTTACGACTAGGGATGGACACAAGAAGTGGTACCCCACCGGGCCCCAACCTGCATGGGACGATTTTCCTTGCAATAAATATCTCTTGGAAGAAAAAGTATCTCTTAGCTAAATAATCTTAGCAAAAATATGTACAACTACATTATTTTTTGATTACTTAAAATTATATCAAAACAAGGATATGTTTAAAAAATTTGCTAAAAACCATTGTTGGAATCATTACCTGAGGCAGGGGCCCCTCCTTGTGCCCATCCCTATTTACGACTGATGCCTTATGCTTGAAAGTTGTGGGCTTCGTGGAAAGCCCGTTGCCCTGACATCTTAGAAGCGAGATTCCGTCACTCCATTTAGCTTGAGTGCCTTGGACTACATTACGCTTGTCTGACTGATGATCCTGATCCCGCCCCATAGTTAAATAGATCTGAGTAGCTCAAAATTTGACAATCGAGCTCTGGCAGTTTGATAAAATTGTATACTAACAAAATAAAAGGAGTCCATGTCAATTTCAAGTATTATTCCTACTACTAGAGATGTCTCTTATATCGTTGTGGAGTGGACAGAAGGTTGCCTTCTAAGGCTGCCCAGTTGTCATTAACAGTTTTACCCACTTCATGTCTGCTAGCTGCTTCCTTGGTGGCTGATGTCAAAACCCTTCTGCTTGAATTTTGTATGTCCTTCACCAGAAATTTTGATTACTTCTTTTTGTAGTGCATCTACAGTATGCTTATACCGTGTTGACATCATCCACTAATGCAAGGTTTTCAGGTAATTTTGACTACTCTGCTAAAGGTTTACGTCAGAGGAGGCTTATTTGATAAGTCGACAGAATTATTAGCTGAACTGGAACTCTTAGGCCATGCCAAAGATGAGGTATATTATTGTGCTTTTCTCTCTGCTTTCTAAATGAAGCTATAACAGGCTTGAATTATATCTGACCTGAAACGGATGATATGCATAGTATTCTCATCAGACCTCAGAAGTCAAAAGGACAGAAGCTGGTCAGGAAACTGTGACACAGTTTAGTCTTCAGAATTTGACCATCGTAGGCTTTCAAAGGATTCTCTGTATTAGATTTTTCACATATTACTTCACGCGTTTGCTGATGTGCCACAGTATGAAATCATAAACTCAATAAATGATTTTTCTATCTCAATGCTTTGCAGATATCATTATACAGTGTAATTTAAAGCCTTTTTTTTGTGTGAGGATGAAAATGACAAACAAAGCCTTTTTTCCCAAGGAGGGTTGACTATGTGGTCAGCTCTTTTTAGTGGGATATACTCTAGAAGAGTCATTTTCAAGATCCTGCCTTTTGTGTTTTTGTCGTGTCTTCTTCAGCCTCTCCTCCCATATAACACTCTTTTCCTACCATAAGATTGTATTTATACATACCATATTGAATTATGTTTTCATATTTCAATTCTCTTTTACTGAGTCTCTTGCATCTCATCTTCTTTTGTTGAAAATGGTCATTGTATCTATTCTTCTATGATTATCTTTACTACCAAAGTATTCACATCTCTGATCACTCTGATTTTGCTTACCATTGGTACTCATATTGCTAGGCAGTTTATCTCATAAAGCTTCTGATTTACTTTGCCCTAGTCTCATACAACAGCACAGATCATGCTTTGAGAACTAACATCTCTGATCGACATCAAAGTGAAAAGATGAGGGCTCAAAGTTTCACTTTTCATTTTGGCCTTTGTAGTTGAGGATTCCTGCATAACCACTTCATGGGTCCATACGGAAGTCATAACTCCATAATGCATGTCTTGCAACTTTTGGACTTTTACTTTTGGAACTCTCCGGAGGACTTTTCAGATGTGTTTTTCATTTTTTTCTGTAGTTTTGAGTTCCATGATTTTGATAATTAGGATTTGAGCGAGGAATCTGCAAAGAAAAGCGCTCCTTTAGTTGATCAGTGTTGCTCTTTACTACCCTCAAAGTAAGAATATTGAAACCATGGTTAATCTTTCTGGCATAGAACCATCAATATTTTTTAATTGTTAAGATGTATATTATGGATGTATAGCATATCTTTAGTACTTGGGCTAACTATGATGTTTTGCATTTTTACGGGATAAGACTTCTGATGGCAGACACTGAGCAACAATCAGGTATAATATACCAGGCATCCTGTAATAATCCAAAAGAGAACTAACAACTTTTGAAATATATAGGAAGTGTATGTTGCTAGTTATTGATGTGCAACATTCTCAACTTTTAGCTCAAAGATCTGCGGGTACCAATAGGAGACATTTTAAACCTGTAAGCAACATATTTCTCATGCTTAGCTGTGAATAAACTTGTGGATTGATCCTTTCTTCCTTCTGTAATTTGTTCTCATTGATGTTCTATCATTTTATGTATGTTCAGATTTTTGCTAGACGTTATCATATCTGTAATTTACCATATGTGTTTAATTTGTAGATGTCGTACTGTCTATTGATGGATGGCCTAGCTAAGGCTGGAAGGACAGATGAAGCTAAATCAGTGTTTGACGAAATGATGCGAAAATCTGTCAAATCTGGTAACTAATCGCGACAACAAGTTTCATTTAGTTATCGGGTTATGTTCTCTACATCCGTGTTATATAAAAGCAAAATGACTTTTGTAAAGTTCCTTGACATTCACTTTTGAAAAGGTGAAATGAGTGCAATGAATTCCAATAAGCATCTGTAAACTTTCCAGTTTGTAAATGAGATCTGTGACCAGCATCATTTTATCCTTTGACTTGTATCAGCTTTGATGTCCTTAGCAAAGATGGTTTTCTTTTGGGTTGATACCTGGTGGCATAAGCTCATTGTGCTCATCTCTTGCTATAGTTGTCTGAATAATTGGTCCGTGCTGTTCCATTTTTTTTTATGTAAGACAAGCAACGACTCTTTGGGGGGGGGGGGCTTCAAATTTTTTCCTGCAGTGAGAGCTTTATATCATTGCTATAGTATAATGGCAAAGCTTATGTGTGAATATAATAGTTATGTTTTACTTGCAGATGGCTATGCCCACTGCATCATGATTTCAGCATTTTGCCGGTGTGGGCTTTTACAAGAGGCCAAACTGTTGGCCAAAGACTTTGAAGCCAAATTTAATAGATATGATTTGGTAATATTAAATACAATGCTATGCGCCTATTGCAGAGCAGGTGACATGGAGAGTGTCATGCAAACAATGAAGAAAATGGATGAACTAGCCATCAGTCCTGATTACAAGACCTTTCATATCCTAGTTAAATACTTCTTTAAGGAGAAATTATATCTGCTTGCTTACAGGACTATGGAGGACATGCATAAAAAGGGGCACCGACCAGAGGAGGTATGATGACTTCTAATATGATATCCTAATGTCTTATAGCCTAAATTAGGTTCATTGCTTTTACATGGAATGCTAATTTCAAAATTTTGAATGCCTATTCCTTTGATGCTTGCGCCTTTGTGATGCTTGATCAATCTACACTCATTTTGGAGCTAGGGATTACATCTTCAAACAAAGAGACAGCACTCTGGCATAAGCATACTATGGCAATTTTTTTTTTTAGTATCTTCTTCAACGACTCTAATGCGAATATGAAGCCATAACTACAAATATGACTAATTTGTTGTGGAGATGGGAGGACTGAGTAGTTTATCCAAAAGAGATCTTCCAGAAGCTGCTGATAATCTTCTAAGATGAGGAGTTTTAATTCTCAAATCAATTAACAGGGTTGTGGTTGAAGTTTCTATTCAAATTTGATGAAGCTTGACATGATAAGTGAGACTTAGGGATAATATTGCAAACTATGGTTCATAATTTCATGGCTTAATTCTGAAACAGGTAGGCAGAGATGGATACCAGCCTTATGGCACCGTAAAAGTACAAGGGAAGGGAAGAATTTTTCTAATGCACTACTTTTTGCTAGTTTAGGTGATACAATTACTATCTTGCATAAGAGGTGGTCCGGTAGGCATCTTTTAAGGAGCAATCACCTGATCTTTTCCTTTTATTCTTTGATGAAAAGCCTTTTGAGTCCTTGATCTACCATAATGATGAAAGAAGCATATGGAACATGTCTGTTCAAAGAAACATCAGCAACTATGGGTTGAGGGAAATTCTTCACAGTTACCTGCTATTTAGAGTACCAATTTTCCGTGGTACAAGGTCTAGTGAAATGGTGGCTTAACAGAAGCAGTCAATTTGTATTGAAATCTTCCAACAAACAGCTTCTTGTGTTTACCTCGGGAGTAGGGAGAGCAAGCTTTCTTTGGCTGCTGATACTGAAATCTGGTGTTCCAACAGTGGACATTTTTTTCTAACTGGAAGTCACCCTCATTAGGAGTACTTCGGCTTTTTTGGATTTTTGAAGGAGAGGATATCTCTGGTTAGAAGGTGCATCATTTGCCACAAATTGGCTGAATATGTTAACCAAATTCTGGTTATTTTTCTTCTTTTAGAAAAATAGGAATACATAGACTATATTCATTGAGGATGAATCAACGCTTATTCTGCTATTCTGTGAAGGCTGTGGTGAAGGTCCCCTTTTTGTGTCTTTGTGGTTTGTGTGGAGGAATAAGGGGCAGGAAACCTCACTTGTCAAGGCCAGACTTCTTAATCTTTACTTGCAAAGGGGCAAGCATCCCCTTTATGCCAAACGAATGAAGAGTTACCTCTTATTATTCCAAAAAAAAAGAAATATTTTTGCTGATAATATGGAAAAGCAGTTTTAGTTAAAAGCAAAAAGTTTCCTGTCAAAAAATGTTGGAAACAATCAGTTAATGCTATGTGTCAGTAGTATTTGTATCGTCTTTAGTGGGCTCTTTATCTTGGAATTGATTTTGCAAATGGGTTAGCATCCCCTTGGCGCCACTCTACGAAGTGCTTTTACTGATAAGAAACTACTAATAATTTTGAAGGATTCTGAAGTATCTGTGTTACTGCAGGGACTTTGCTCCTCCCTAATCTTTCAACTTGGTAAAATGAATGCCTACTCAGAAGCTTTTTCTGTTTACAATATGTTGAGGTACAGCAAAAGAAGTATGTGTAAGGCTCTCCATGAGAAAATTCTGCACATTTTGATTTCAGGACGGCTTTACAAGGAGGCTTATGTCGTTGTCAAGGTACTTTTATTGGCTATCTTAAGATGTTCAATGGGTTCGTCTTTACTTACATATATATCTTTTTTTCCTTCAATTGCTAGGACAATGTGGGATATATCTCCAAGCAAGCAGTAAAAAAGTTTGCAACTGCATTTATGAAGTCGGGTAATGTCAACTTGATAAATGATGTGTTGAAGGTCATCCATGCCTCTGGCAATAAGATTGATCAGGCAAGCAGTCAGTATTTGTGCTAACTAAACAGACATAAGTGCTTTTTTAAGGCCAAATAAAATAACAAAGCTAAGGCATATGCATCACACTCTTTGCCCCCTAGTTATCTTATTGAAGTGAGTTTTTTTTGGTCGGACTATTTAAGTGAGTTTATTAATTCGCTTTTGTGGGCTTTCAAATAGTAAAGTAATGGTGGAGATATGGGGTAAAAGGGATAGAGGAAGGCCTAAAAAGACACGCGCAGTATTTTTACAGAGATCTTGATTAACTGGATATTACAAAGCATGTGGTTCAAAATAGATTGCAATGGCATAGGACCCATGACCGAAACGGAAAACAGCTTAGTTGTTTTGTTTTTGCAAGTGACTGCTTTGATGTCTTTGGTTGTTTATTAAGAATCAGAAAAATCCCTTCTATGCCTCTCTTAGTTTAAACAATTCATTTTAAGAATTCGGTGCCTCTCTTACGCTTGATCTCTTGTTCTGCGACCGAATTTGCATTCTGTTGTCTGACCCATCTTACGAAAATATGTTTGAGGACCTGCAAGATTGTTAGAGCAACTCCATTCTGCTCTGGTTATGCATGTTGGGACCTTGACATTTAAAATGGATAAGCTGGTATTCCAATTTCTGAAATAATCTCTCTTGCTTTCATTTCTCTGTCTCTGTCTCTCTCTCTCTCTGGGTGGGATGCTTCAGTTCATAAGAAAAGCATCGCTAATGTAAATTGTGCTAAAAAAAAGTTCCTGAAAATTTGAAGATTTTAATATCTATATAAGATTTTTGATGATAGTGTTTTCCTTTGCAGAAATTATTTAATATGGCTGTGTCACGATTTATTGTTCTGCCTGAGAAGAAGGAATTACTTCTCCAACTACTGCAGTGGATGTCTGGTCATGGTTATGCTATTGATTTGTCAACAAGAGACCTTATTCTAAAAAATTCACGCTTCTTTGGTGATGAGCTTATTAAGGAAACACTGTCCAAGCATCGGTTAAGTTTGAAAGAAGTGAGATCTCATAAGAGGAAGGAGTGAATTTCAGGTAATGTAATTTGAGGTAATTCTGCTATTCTTTTCTTACGATGGATCAATGACTATTAGTGCTCTAAGTAGAGCATAGTTCTTATCTATTTTTCCAAAAGATATTCTGCAAATAAACTTCTCCAGATATATAATTTTGGATGCCCAATGACACATGCACATGCGCTCATTAGTGTTCTAAATCAAGGTTATCCCAATTAGGAGGCCCCATAAACACAAATTCATGCGTGACTCTTATTAGCGTTCTAAATCAATTTTCATGTAGTTCGCTGAGTTGCATGAGTGACTCTTTTCTTTGGGTTACACCTTAAGGAACCCATTGAAGCTACTCTTGGTCTTCTTTAATGAACAACTGCATGCTGTAGAATCAACATATGCATCTCATTAGTCTGATCATACATGTGATTATGTGCTTATTGTCTGATTGCAAAAGTTACTTGGATTCTTTATGAGGTATATAAGACCTTAACAGTGATGATATTTGAATGAGAGTATAGCATTTGATGCTTAATGATTCAAAGCTAGATACTTAATTGAAGGAACATCTAAAGTCAACAACATAAATATTTGTTTTTTAAGATAGTTTTTTTAAAGTGCGAGCACTTTAGCTAGTATAAAGGCTAGAGCCTATATAAGGAAAAGAATGATGAAATGACTCATCTGTTTTGGTGATTTCAAGTTGTCAAGATCATGCTCTTTGTTGTGAAAGATCAACATTTCACTCGAACAACGAAAGTTTTATTAAAGTAGACTTTGCATAGAACAACTATTTTAGATGAAGTACTAACAAAAAATATATTTTACTAGATAAACCTCAGATTAAAGTGGAAGTTTTATTTGATTTTCATGAATCTTGAAAAGAATTGTAAAAGGCTACACACAAAGAGAGAGAGAGAGAGAGAGAGAGAGAGGGGGGGGGGGCGCGGGGGGACCTCAATACAAGAACCGGCCAACACGAGAGCCTCAATGCAAGAACCAGCCAACTCGTGTCCTCCCTTGGCGATTGATAGAGAGGTTGACAGTCCTCAGTGCAAGACCCGGCCAACGTGTGTCCTTCCTTGGCGATTGACACATGAGAGAGAGAGCACTCAAGTGCAACTGCATTAAAATCAGTTCCGAGGTTTTTGTTGGTAGAGATCTTACTGCAATATTAGTTATGTAAAACATTTTTTAGAAAAGAAAGAGACTCGATTGTCTTTTAGAGCTACACACTGCGTAACTTATGAGCTCATATATAAGAAGGGTTTGGAAACCTGGAATCAAATCATTGGGGATGAAAATGAACACTATCTTGGGGTGCTGTGCATTTCTTACTGTTTATTGTTGCATATTACACTTTTGCTGATAATTTGAAATTAAACCCATGGAAATATGTGATGCTTGATTTGTGTGGTGACCTATTTTAATTTTTGGTGACATGAATTCATAGTCATTCGTAACACCTTTTATTTCGAGGTTGATAGCATGACCCTTTTTAGCCTAGTAATGTGACCTTCGATTTTGATGATTTTATCCATAAGAAGTATCCTCAGTGGACTATATGATCCATTTTCCTTACTTTGTTAACCTTTACTGTAGGAACTGGTTCCTCTGCCTTTCGCATATGATTCGTAATTCCTATAGAGCGTAGTAAGTTGTTGAAAGCAGTATTTCTGGAAACCCATCAAGCTACATGACCTACTGCAGCAATCATCGCCCATAATGGAGGTGCTTGATGTTTTCTGCTGTGTTGAAAACTTCTGCCTCTCATGCATTAACCATTATGCAGAAGCCTTTTGTCAGGTTAGCTCCCCTGCTTGGTATGTTGAGCCTGCCCCTGCAGATTATGCAAGGCATCACGATCTCATGGTTGAACTTTGATAATGCAGCTGGTTTATGATGCTGTCAAGAAGTACACGTGCTTATGCTTGGCCAGAGGTTTGATGTAGCAGGAGAATGATTAGAGCAAGCTCCCTGTCTTACAGGTTGAAGTTTGTTCGCCTGAATTTTTGTTATCTGAAATTCCTTGGTTTACAGATTATCTCGGCAATGTACATAGCTTGACAGTTCTTGGTGTAGAGTTTTTCCTCCTACGGCGTATGCCTGTGCGTTTGTTGTACGAAGTAAATTATTCTTTGGTAGAAATTGGAGAGATGTGCAAGAGCAGCCATCCTGTGTTGGATCACAATGTCCGTCCCCTAATTGATCAGTCCTGTTTTAGTCAATGCAGGATCATAGCATTATAATGAGATCCTTTTCTTGCTTTTTGGCTGCTGTTCTCCCGCAATGTAGAGCACTACCTCTTCGGGAATACAACTCAGGTACGGCGAATCGAATACGTTATTTGGGGATGGCGTAGCCGCCAGTCCTTATGCAGGATGCATTTGGGATATGAGCACTGGGGTACAATGCATCCTATCTGAACATGCATTCTTAACCTGAGGTTTCACTTCCAAACTGCATTGCTACATAAGCCACAAAGAATAATATTAGTTTCTTTTGTCGGAAAAGTTTGGTTATTTAAAAAAAAAAATAGATATTGACAATCGACTCAAGTAGAGTTGGTGATGCAAAATTAATTGTTAACTTAATTGAGTAAGAAATCGGTAATCATTCTAATTGAGATCGGTAAATTTTGAAAGACAGTCGGTAAATTTACTCGATCCGGTCCTTTATTGTCTTTTCTTTTTAATGTTATTTCAGTTTTCTAATTTTATTTTGCTTCAGTTTTCTTAAATTTATTAATCATTGGTATAACAGTAATCTTTTTTCATCATATTAATATTTTGTCGTACTTAAGGCCAATGGTCATATCTCTCTCTCTTTTATTTTTTATTATGTACGGTGTCTTATCAAGACGTATAGCATTACATGATATATACTGCAAAAATCCTTGTGCGTCGTTTTTTTATTTTATACAGCACGTTACCGAATCGTACAACATTGTATCGTACTAACCGCCAGTTGTTGAAGGCCTTTTTACGATAGTTCTACCAAGTAACATGTAGAGGTGTCAAAATGGGTCATAAATCCATATATGACCCATTTAAAAATAAATGGGTCATATATGGGTCACTTTAATTTTAAAGAGTCAAGCTTAAATGGGTTTTAAATTTTAAAGCTTAAAGATAAATTGGTCTAAATGGGTTGAGTTTGGAACCCATGTCCAATCCACCTACTAGACCCATCCACACACTCTCTCCCTCTTTACAAAAATGTTTTAAAAAAATCGAAATTTAATTATTTTTATTTTTTTCTCTTTTTCTTTTATTTTTTCTTTTTTCTTTTCTCTTCTTTCTTTTTCTTTTTTTTTTATTCCGGCCGGTGGTTGGCCACTGTGACCGGCCGGCGAAGCTCGAGCGCGCCGGCCTCGGGCGAGGCTCGAGCCTCGCCGATCTGGTGAGCGTCGAGCTCGCCGGCCTCGGGCGAGGCTCGAGCCGTCGGCGAGGCTCGAGCTCGCCGGCCTCGGGCGAGGCTCGAGCCGTCGGCGAGGCTCGAGCTCGCCGGCCTCGAGCGAGCTCGAGCTCGCCGGATCTGGCGAGGTGGAGCCTCGCCCGAGGCCGGCGAAGCTCGAGCTCGCCGGCCTCGCCGATTTGGCGAGACTCGAGCTCGCCCGAGGCCGGCGAGGCCTTGGCCTCGCCAGATCGACGAGAACGAGCTTCGCCAGCCTCCGGCGAGGTCGTTCCGCCCCGGTGGCCGGCGATCGGCCAAAAATAAAGGAAAAAGAAAAAAAGAAAATTAAAAAATAATTAAAAATTCGATTTTAAAAATAAAAAATATTAATTTTTTTTTATTTTTCTTGGATAATAACTTTATGGAAAATATTTTCTAGAAATGTCACATTTTTCGTAAAACAAACAGAAACTCAATTTTAAAAAAAATTATAAAATTTTTCACTAGCTTTGTATTGCATAAAATGTTTTAGCAGTATAATTTAAAAAAAAATCATAAGAAACAATTATTCCTAGATTATGTTAAATATAAAAGTGTTTTAGCAATACGGATCGGGTATAGGTTGGGTTTGGGTTGGGTCGGGTATGGGTCAAGATATTTACACTATGAATAAATGGGTCATAAACGGGTTAATGGGTCAATTTGGGTCGGACCATTTATGACCCGACCCGACCCACCCGTTTAACGGGTCTAGTAACACGGCATTCAATTGTACTTAAGGCCAAAATTCATGCACTTTTTTATTTGGTCGAAATGCACTTTACTCCTCGATCCACTTACATCTGCTATACTGCTTTTCTCATTTATACGTGTTGGTGCCCACACGCTCTACTCTTCCCAATTAGCTAGTTTCTTTTTCGAGCCCCGAGCCCAATTCTACTCTCTCTGTGTTTTATGTCCAAAAGATGCCGAGATCCTTACGATGTCTCGGACAAACTTTTATAATATCATATGATGGTTTTACCAAGTCACACAACATTTAATTGTATTTGAGGCCACAATTCATGTACTCAATTTTTTTTGTCAAAATGTACTTTTTTTTGGCTCCTTGATTTTGTACAACTTCTTGCCAAATTGTGTAATGTCCTATCGTACTCAAAGCAACTGTCGTGTGCCAGGCATATGCAATCTAGACATACTTAAAAGCCTTCATTTCTAATATAACACAATATTTTGTTAAAAGCATACGATGCTCAATGTAGTCTTCGGACATTGAACGATAAGAAAAAATTTCAATGTTGTTCTTCCATTTATTCAAATTTATGGACAATATCGAATATTTTTCACATCGTTCAAGGATTAAGTTGAACATGTGAAAAAAAATTCACATATCGCATTGAACAAATTTAAAGTTTATGGACTACATCATATATTAGACTAAAATTTAGGGACTGCATTGAATAAACTCTAAGTTTAGGGACCGCACATTGGCCAAAATTCAATAATCACTTGCGTTATTATCCCTTACAAACATGTACACTTTCACATCAATCCATCGTCAATTAGGGATTTTCTTCGTTGCTACCGTACCGTGCTTTTGTCGCATTCGAGACCGAAGCCGTACCCGCAGTATACCATTTGCTGATAATTATACGGCTTCATTGCGAATACGGTACGGCGCTAAGGGGGGGCATAGCGTATCGTACAAAACAATCTTGGCCGCCTGAAACATACGAAGAAATGCAGGACAACCGGCTATTACCGGCTGCCTTGTCGGTCGTATCGCGCTGTATACCGTAGTCATAGTGTAGGCAATCCTCCCCCCCTTCCAAGACTGAAGAACACTGAAGAAGAAAAAAGAAAAGTTCTGGTTTTTGGGCGGGAAACACCTCTCTCTCTCTCTCTCTCTCTCTTTCTCTTTCTCTGAGAGGCCATCTTCCTTCGTGGGTCGTCGCTCCGCTGGTCGCAGGTGTGTTCGGTCGGCGGCCGCTCCGATGTCGAGGTTCGAGTACCCGAGGCTCACCCGGTCGGAGATCCTGTCGTTCCTCGTCGACTCCCAGATCTTCAGCAACGTCTCGGCGCACCACCTCGCCGATCCCACCCCGGATTTCGTCTCCGACCTCTACACCCAGCTCCTGATCTACCTCGACTCCTTCCAAGAGTGAGTTTCCCAATCTCCAGTCCCTCTTTTCACGGAACCCCCGTTGCTCAAAATTCGAAATTTGGGTTTTGAATTCGCGGTATCTCGACCCGGTCTGTTAAAGGCGCGACCTTTGCGCGTTTGTTGTTGTGGGTGTTCGAGTGATTCGAGCCATCTTTTTCTTCCTTTCTTCGGGTTTCGCCCTCCGATTGTACAGGGAAGATGGGCAAATGGAGTTCGCGGCGCTCGAGCAGCTCGAGAACCCGGACTTCCACGTGGACTCGGTGCGGAGGATGAACCTGTACAGCAGGGTCAAGGAGGTCGTGGCCTCTCTGCATTGCCCCACCCAGTTCAGCCTGAAGGACCTGGTGAAGCCCGACGCGGGACGGACCGAGATTTTTGTCAGCGCCATTCTCAATTTCTGTTTCCACAAGTGAGTTCCGCTCGTCATTTGCAAATTCCGTGCCTTATATTGGATGATTTCTGCGAGCTGAAATGGTGTATGGAGCCTTGATGTTTAAGCTTGAGAGAATTTGAGGGTTAACCATGTTTTTGCGGTAGAGACAGGCTAACCTTCTTTTCTAGATTGTCAAGATCAAGAATCAACACCCCTATAGCACAATCATCTTGGTTTACCCCGGATTATCATGCGGCTAGTACATATGCGCTTTTGGTTTAACTGCATATGACATGTAAAATTTTGGCCATCATGTCTGGACAGGCATGAATCAAATTGGTGCGAAGTATGCAATGTCTTGCAACGAAATTCACTGCTTCCATAAACATGCAGTTCCAATCAACCAAACAAGTCTTCTCCTTCTCAGGTTCTCATCGACCAAATCTGGCAGTAGTTTGCACAAAGGGAGTCTTGCATTATTGGAGCCTTCACTTTGCATATTTGCTTCCCCGGAGTATCACAGTGACCATCACCCGTTGAGATTACATAATAAGACTTTAAGGAAGGGGACCTCCTCTGGAAGTCCCATTTTGAAAGTATTAGGCCTATACTCCAACTTGTTGAAAACAATTTGATTTCCTACTACTCCCGGTCATTTCCCTCCTTTTGTATGATAGATTTTACTGTATGTTTGCTTTGATCATTTACAAATTTAGGTGCTGCTACGAGATATGGCAAGTGCAGTAGGAAAATCAATTAAAGTTGACAAAGATGGGAATAGAGAAACGAAATCTTTCACCTCAGTGTATTGTTTGTTTGTACAATACATTCATGTACGATGAAAAATAACTTTTTATTACATGTACTTATATATAGTCCGTCTCTCTCGGTTTTTTAGATATCTTATATCAGGATAATGACTTTCAAGGGAATTTCATCTTTTATGCGCAGCTAATACATGTTTTTTCCTTTCATGTTTATACTGGTCTCCAGAGACAATAAAATGAATCTTTTAAAACCGATAGTGGAAGAACTAAACCTCCTTGATGAACAACAGAAGGAATGGGAGACTAAGTTATCCCAGGTACCTGAAAAGCAACCGCAATGAAGCACTTTCCATGCAAGTCGACCATGAATTCATGTAATATATTTGATACAGCTGAATGCAGAGGTTGCAGAGTTTAATGAAGCCAGAGAGAGGGAATTACCTCTTGTTCAAGAGGTAGATACAGAACTGAAAGAACTGCGCCAGACCATATCTGAACTTAACAATCATCAGATGTCTTTGAGAACTAATTATCGGAAGTTAAAGGAGAAGAGTGGAGAAATGGATGTCAAGGTGAGCCCACCATGTTGCATGTTTTTCTTACAGTTTTTGTAGGTGTCATATTAACTGTTTCTACACCCCCTTATAAATTTACGTTTTAGATTTAGATGTCTTGACACTACAATGCATACCGGAGATAGAGTACGGTAATTAATTGGAAGAGGGAATGTAGCTTTGAGTTTTTGCATGAAAGTTTTTGGGTTAATGAATCCTCAGGTGCAATTATGATAACTCTGAATTTACTGAGGGGAGATGATCTTGCACCTGCTGCATAACATAGGAATCCCAGTTTGAATGCTGCAATAACAGTCTGTCTTGCGTGTGAGAATGCGTATCATGCTAACAGTAGCAGAGTCTTTTTATTCTGTTTGGGAAAATACTGAAACGAAGTTGACTAGTGCATTTATGTCACAGACTGGCGATATGTTTTGCTTGCATTTGTATACAAATGGAATTCCTGTTTGCTTTTCTCAGTTATGGCCTAATGATTACTTGCAGTAGAAATAGGACTACTCCCCTTTTGACCTGGTACTGCTTCATACCAATGCCTTGATAACTATTTCTTATTTTTCACACTTTTCAGATCCTTAGTGCGGAGGGTGGGCTTGTGCAAAGCGTTCAAGCCAATGCAGAATTCCGCTCGAAAATAGTCCAGTCACCAGATAAACTTCAGGTGTGTTGGGAATCATTTCCAAGTTATATTTTTCATCTAAAATATTTAAGCTTGTTACTATGCCTTCTGATACCTATGAACTAGTCTCTTTTGTTCGCCTTTTTTGAAAGTTTAAAAGCACGGTTGGTAAATCATTCTACAGGGGATTTGCCTATATTTCATTAAATAAGTACGGATAATTACAGGCAAGTCTTAAAACTTATAAACCTTGTGCACTCTAGTCCTAATACTTTCATTCATTCATTTAAATCCTAAAATTTCTAGCTCTCATCCACTTCAGTCCTTCCGGCAAATCCTCTAATTTCAAGTGGACGGAAATGCACACATAGCCTTTTTCAATCATTTTTTTATCCTACATCTTTTATTAAAAAAAATTCAATAGTATAAACAAAACGACGTAAATTTTGTGACGTCACATTAGGAAATTTAAAAGATAAAATTGAAGAAGTGAACACCACCATCATGTGAGGCTACAAGCCCTCGCCTGCAATTTGCGAGCTCGTCAGCCCTTGGCGCCATTCATACACAACTATTGGAAAAGTGTCATGTTGGATTTTTGGATGCCATGTCAGCAAAATTGGCTGAGCGGTCACTAGGACTTTATTGTATCAAATTTAAAACATTAGGGCTTGATTGTACTTTTCAAATGTTTAAGATTTGACTAACATTTAGGACTGTTTGTGCAATTGGACACTGGTAAATTACTTATAATGTCCATAACCTACTAATTATACTTGTAGGTTTCAAAGAACTTGATAATTTACTAATTTATTGCTGAATTCCTCAATGTTGGTACTTTACAAACAACGATAGTAAAACTTGAAAAAAGTTGGTAGCTTGCTAACTTGTTGGGATCTTGGTAAATTCCTTGTAGGGTTGACATTTCGCTAAACAGACTTGTAAATTTTAAAGAAGTTGGTAAGTTACCAATTTAGTGGAGTATCAGTAAATCTTTTATATTTACAGTAAGTTACTAATGACACTTGTACAATTTCAAAGGAGTTGATAATCCTACTTCATTTGAACGTTAATAATATCATGATAATGTTGATAAAATTCAAAAAAGTTGGTAGTTTCATAATTTATTGGAATACTTGTAAACTTTTTATGTAGTTGGTATTATATAAACTATGGTTGTAAAACTTCAAAGTATTTTACTAAATTATTGGGAGGTTTTTAATTCTTTATTGAGTCGGTATTTTACTAATCAAGCTTGTAATATTTCAAATAATTTCGTATACAAATTTTGTCGAATGTTGGTAAAATCATTACATTGTGGTAACTTACTAATGGAACTTGTGAAACTACAGAAGAGTTAATAACCTATTAATTTATCTGGACATTGATAAAATTCTGATGATGTTAATTTTACTAACAGTTGACCTGAAAAACAAGTTACCAGTAATATTGTTCTACCGACAGCATTGGAGAATTATTAGCAAATTCAGCGATCTACCAACTTGGAAAATCTCCAGATTTGAAGGGCAAGGGACAGTAAAATTTTGCAATTTGCTGCCCCTTCTTTTGTCGAATTTTATAGGTCATGACCGTATGATTTTTAAGCATGCTTTTTTCTTCTTCTTTTTTCTCATCCCATGACTCAAGTGGGAGCATCTATAGGGACAAACCTGTGTATGTGATTTTCTTGTCTGAGTGTGTTGCTACAATGTACTATTCTGCTCATAACTTTCTGAGGTAGCAATGTTTACTTTATAGGAACTCATCATACCATGTCCATGTTTTAATTTTTTTCTTTGGCTTTTCTCCTTCTGCCTTATCTTTGCATATATACTATGAGATTCAACTTCTTTGTTGTATTTGCATGAAGGGGTCTTTGGAAGAGAAAAAATTGGTTCGCGAAGAGGCAAGAAATGCTGAAAACTTAGCAAAGCAATCTTTTGAGGACAAGAATGCCGTCATGGAGGTTTACACTAAGGTAATTGATACTCTTTCCATATGTTAATCATTATTTCCCTCATCAGGCTTGCCAGCTTGAGTCTCCAATCTGTATAATTTAAGCTCTCTAGCAGTTTGTTGCATTATGCTAATGTAAAACAACATGATAGTGCATATTCAGGTTTTTCCTAGAAGTCGTCAATGCTCATGCTACAAAGATCAACTTTGGCTTCCTAAGTTTTATGTCCTTAATCTTTATCAGTCTTTTTTCTGTAACTTGCGATATATTTAAGGCTTATCAGTTATTCGTAATATTTCTGACAAGTGGACTTAAATCTGAATGACTAGTCACTGCTGAAAAAACGCATTTCACATCTAGTCCTTTCAGTAGGTTTTGTGATTTGTTCGTATGCATCCTGACATGTTTTGAATCCTAGCAATGTATCGACCTTGTCCTCTTCAATGCAATAAGCTAATTTATTAGAAAGGTTCCTTGGTGTACTGACCTAAATCTGATAGGTTAATAGCAAAGGGAGAATCATGAAAATTTTATAGAGTGAATGTATGTGTGCCTATGTCTGTGTTTATGAACAGTTGGCCCAAGTACCAATGTGACAGTGGAACCATTTACTTTTGCTACATACATGAAAGACAGTTTGCACCCTAAAAACTCCATACTCATCCACTCGTTTCATGTGTCCACAGTTAGACAGAAGATTTTACTGGAAAGGTCCAATTGTTGCCAGTTTCCTTATCTTCTCTCCAAGATTCAAAGAATTTGCATAAGAGTCGGGCTCCTATATGATGCATTCATCATAAGAGATATTAGATGTCACTATATGGCTAAATGAGAAAGAATAGAAACCTATTACACTACTGCACTTCGTACTTACACAGGCCTTAAAATCATTCTCTTGAAAATTGATTTGCAAAACAGGGCGGCCTATAGACTCACAGACATTATGTGTTTTTTCCATATTTAAATAGCCGCCACCATGCTTGTCATAATCGGCAACAGCTGCAACCACTTGGTCTTTCCTGATTTCTACTGGATTGTTCCTCCCATGTTCCATTTGCATTATATTTGACAATTTTACATAAATTTCTCATAGCCACCTCTCTACAAGAACGTCTTTTTGATACCCTATAATTTGTTAAATGGCAGAGGGAGGGATGCCATTAAATCGAGCTGTCATACTTGAGCCCCAGCGGTTCTTCCTTTTATACTTTTTCAACCTGAATTTGAAATATATCCTTGTTTTGCTTCTCAAATATGTAAGTACTGAGAGATCACATAGACACTCTTTCAAATGTGACTGCTAGCTATGGTTAGCTAAGGTAGAGTTGGTGGTAGTGTACAGTTTGAAAAAGTACATGAAGAATTCTTACTGGAAATCTATAATGAAGGATTGCCACAAGAAGATTAAACCTTATCCAACAATTAATGCTTGCTTGGAGGTTAAGTGCATCTCTCCTGCAGAGTTTTGGGGGTCACATTGTTTTAATATTCATTAGGAATTTCGTGCTTTAGTGTGGTCAAATAATAAACGCTGGTAAGCACTATTTCATCTATTTTCAAATAATTCAAGTTTCATGCAATTTGGAGTCTTCTAGCGGAAGTTTTGCCCAATATTCTAAGAGTTGGTAAGGAACTCCGAGATTGGGTCTTTTAGTATCTCTAAGTGTTTGTTGGATCCTATGCATTGTTTTATTATTTCTGGAGTCATGTGAAGAGTCAGTGTTAGTGTTTTTATGTCTTGTTTAGGGATTGTTAGTCTTTGTCTTGAAAAATAAAGTGTCGATGTTTTTATGCCTTTAGGGATATGCCTATTCTTGGAAGGTTTTTTCAAGTAAAGTCTACATAAACCACCCTAAGGATTCCTATGTGTTATAGTCATTTGAATATTGGATTTTCATATATGAACTCGTGGATTAGAGTTTCACTTTAACTTTATATCTCTTTGGTGGATTCCATTAAGTGATGAGACACATGACCTGAATCCTAAGGTGGATTTCTTAGAGGGTGAATATTTATCCTATCATATGCCCTGAATCATTAGGGGTATTCCTTAGGTGTTGAGCATTTCTGTTATCGCACTTTTATTACTTTCTAAATCTCTGATCCCTCCTGTGTAAGTTGAGGGAATCAACTTATGAATGATTGCTAGTTTTGCAGAGGCTATCTGGATATTTTTCCTTTAGTTTTCTTAGCATTAGCAATCAATCTTAGGGAATAACCTCGTGTTTCCACTTTATAAAGCTAGTGACTACTATCCACAATATATTTTGCTCTTTACTCTGTGCTTATTGAGTTCTCTTCTCCTCCAAGTGGTCGGAGGGAGGAGAGGAATTTTGTGAGCATATCTTAAGAAATTGTTAAAGGATTCCAGCTTTCAAGTTCTTCCTTGACTTAGATAAAGGGCTGTTAACATTCCTTCACATGACCTGGTTTCGCTTCTTACATGCTAACAAATCGTCTCCAAAGAAATCTCTATACTATCTCTATTTCATTGGTAAATTTTAGTATCTTAACGATAATAGTGAAGCTTCAGCACCGGTGTATTGTTCCACTTTTGCTTATCTTTTATTTTTTCTTTTCAGGTGTTTAAAAAATTGTCCAAGCACTTAGCGGTGATGCAAAAGATACAGGAACAGGTGATATCAGGCCTAGTGATTAAAATATTTTCATGCATTGGTGATTGTGATTTTATAGTATGAGAAATATGATGCTCCTTTCTGGTTTTCTCTGAGAGTCACCATTTATGTAGGCTTTTTAACTGGGGTTCGTGATATTGTTCTTTTTGGTAGGTTAACTCTGCCAAAGCTATTGATAAAGATGTCAAAGCACTAAAGTCTAAGCTAAGTGATGATGGAATTTTGGATAAATCACTTGATGCCAAGCTTGTTGAACTGCAGGGAAGAGGTGCTTCTGTTGCTTCTTTTTGGTTCGACAATATTTGAATTTTTGCCACACACCTTGAGCTGAAATGTGTGTTCTGCCAGAGGAACAATTGGATGAACTGAGAAAGCAGGTAGAAAAGGAAAGTCATACCAATTGTGAGAAAGCTACTAGAGAAGTCAATAATGTGAAAATGGAAATGGAATCTCGGAAACATGAATTGGAGGCAAGACAAAGGAAGGTCGAAAGTGTGGTTGGAGAGGTATAGCACAAATATTGAAACTCTTCTTTTATGTTGCAAAACTACTCAACTGAAATTGATAATTCTGGCTGATTTTGCCTCATAAATTATTTCAAAGTGGTGATTATGTGTTTCCCTCATTCTGAGTTCTTAGGTGGATTCCATTACCTCAAGGACAAATTTGATAAAGGAATCCTGTGCAGCTGAACAACAAGAGCTATTACGTAGATGCGAAGATATTATGAAAGAGGTGCATGAGTACTTTATCCTTATGACTCTACACTACATGGGTCTACCACATCTTGAAAATTCATTGGTGAACATGTGCCATCTTGAAAATTTATTGGTGGCTATAGTGCCATTTACTCACTTGAAGTCATTCCTACTTTTCCCCGTGTAAACAGACATAGTCTTAACTTTGTTGTGTAAAATCTCTCTCTCTCTCTCTCTCTCTCTCTCTCTCTCTCTCTCTCTCTCTCTCTCTCTCTCTCTCTCTCGGTGCACGCACATTGCACAAAACATTAAGCAATTCTTATAATAGAATAATGTCATCACTGTTATAATTTTCCAACTACTAATCTGATAAGCCTAGATGCCACCCAATTTTTTTACCCTGAAGAGGCTTAATACTTTGGATGGGTTTTTGCAGTTTCACCGATACCAGCACTCTATTGGAGTCATTCTTCCAATAGCCTAGTGGATATGTGGAGATCAATGGAGGAGTCGTGCGGTTACTAACCCAAGGGATTGGAACATTCCTTCGTTGCAACTAGCTTGTTGGACGGGAAAATGTTTCTACTCTCCCTTCGTTTTCATCTACATATTTGTTTTTCTAGCTTAAACTTGTGACGGTTCTGATGTAAGTAAACTCTACTACTAATCATGTTTTTTGGAACTACAACTGTGGAAAGATTGCAAATCTTCCCATTCATCCATATGACCACTTTATTGAGCGAAACCAAATACATTTAAGGTGGTTTTGTCCCTATACATCAGAAGTTAATGGTGCAGACAGGAGGTGGGGGATAACCAGCCCAAGAAACATTGGACGTTAGCTTTATGAAATGCCTAGCTGACCAGTTAGTGCAATTTTCGGCTTTTCTGCTACTCAAACGAAACTTGGTGCTTCTGAAATCCTTCACTAACTGCAGGACTTCAGTGACTAAGGGCCTGGCATCCCGAATTTCCTTCTGATGAACGACTTGTGAGGCTTTGAATTTGGGGTGAGCAGCATCAGTTTTCACACGTTCTACAGTTTTGGCTTTGCCGCAAAACGTGCATTCTGTTTGACTTACAAAAGGCTACAGATGAATTGGGATTTCGATCCGTAGAAGTTGACAGCACTCGATTTGTTGTGGTCAGACTCAAAAAGCTTCGAAGTTTGACTCTCTATTAAGCGAGATGCAACTGTGTACTTCTCGACTATATTAATCATGTCTATACACCCCTGCAGTGTTTTCAGTAAAATTCCGACTTAGTACAACAGCACAGTTTCTTGCATCGGACAAGAATGCAAGTAGAATCTTAACACGAACCGCATCGTCAATAGAGAAAACAGAAACAGAGTGAAAAAGAAAACGGTGAAAACGTCGGATACAACGTATTCCCGTGACATGTATGGGTGGGTTCGCATTCTCAATGTCCGAGAGAAGGTGCATATGCACTTCCCATTTGTGCTTCTTCTTTGTTGGCTTTGATCTTATGACAACTTATGACGAGCTAGTGTGGCCTCAGAGTGCTATTTTACTCGTTTCTAGTCTCTCTAGCTCTAGCTCCAGTTCGAGTGACCGTTGTTCCTTTCGTAGGTCATCATAGTCCTCAGCCTTTGCAAAGACATTGCCCGGATTCACTTGCTTCTCGAATTTCATCATCGAAATGGGTGCCACGGTTCTCGACGGTTGCGATGATTAATAGAATTTCAGGACTGTTACGAGATATGTGGACTAAAAAGGACCAGACTGACGCAGAATCAATCATAGAAAGCAGCAATTATTCAGAAATTCCAAAATTTGTTAAAAAGAATACGTTGGTATCCAACATGTAAAAATATTATATTTCTTCATAAAATGGACCGACAAAATAAAAGTATAGGATACCTTAAAAATCACCCAACGAATTGTACATTCGAGATTTGTTAGAGGCCGTGATAGATTCAGAGTTTGTCAGACTAGGACACTCATTGAATCAATTCGATTCATGTACTTGAAAAACTGCTGATAAACTAATTCAGCAAGCAAGGTAGATTCCTTTGATTGCTGCTAATTCATGCAAATATTACTGAAATCACTTCATTCTGCAGAATTTGGTTGAGTCCCCTGTTTCTCCATTGAGTGGAAAACAGAGCCGCGTCCCCATGGATTTACATCACGAGAATCGTTTGCCCAACCGGCCAAACAGTCGGGCACAAACATTCCCTTCCCCATACGTACGAACTACACTGTAATTTGTCTGAAAGAATTGAGTGAGTTCATGTATCATTCGGGCTGCGTACTCCGAGCTCCTGGCTTCAGAAGTTACACTCATTTGAACCCACTTGAAAGACGAGCTTTGTCATGCTTCGAGAAATTCGGCAGCAAAATTCAAAGTTGGAACTCGGAGTCATCCCACTGAAGAACGGCGGACTCAGGATTCTGCTCTCGCTTGAGCTTGTCCTTCAAGAACCAGTCGCACACCCTCCCCGCATTGAGCTCCTCGATGGAGCAACCCTCTTGCTCCGCCACCACTCTCAGCAAATTCAACGACGATACCTGCATTTCAACATCGCCGCTCACGCATCCATTTCTCGAACGACCCACGAATGAAATTCCTCAACAAGCGGCAAAAAAAAAAAAACGAGCTTTCGCTATACGGTGACGAAAGGAAGAAAATTTGCGAAACGTTACGCACCGTCAAGCGACAGAGGAAGCGCTCGTGAGTGCTCAAGCCGGAGATCTCGACGAGGCCGGCCTCCTCGAGCGTCAAGAAGCTCCGCCTCTCCGCCGCCGCCGTCGGCCCCGCCGCCTTCGCCGTCCCCTCGGCCTCGCTCTCTCCCGGGTCATCGCCACCGCTGCGGCCTATCACCACGAGCCTCCTCGTTCGGCCAACCGACCGGCACGGAGCGAAATGGGTCGTCGCCCTGGACGGTCGCCGGCGACTCGCGGTGGCGCCGGAGAGGGACGGCGAGCGGTGGCAATGGGCGTTGCAGAGTAGTCCGGTGGAGATGGTGATCATGCTGAAGGAATACGAAGGAGGGAAGGCGAGGCTCATCAGTCTCTCTTTCTGTCCTCCTTTCTTTCTGTGGACCAGACAGGAAGTTTATCCGCATGAAGATTCTGTTTTTTTGCTTGCAAATATTTTTCATTTTTTCATTTCGAATTTTAGAGACAAATATTTATAAATTTAATGAAAATAGTAAATAACTTTACCTATAATTATTTGAGTATTGAAGAAATTCTAATCCCGTACATCGATATGTACAGGCAAAAGCGAAATATGGTAATCGTAATTGTACTTTTCATTCGAACGCTCACATGACAATACTGTTTTTTTAGTCTTTTTTTATGATATGTGTATGACCTTATAATAATACTTTTGCATATAAAACGAGTCGGTTGCAATTTATTAAAAATAAGGTTTTAGAGACTAATCTAACGATTCCCTTTTTACAAATTTACTTAAATTACAAACTCAAAAACCACAGTGAATAAATTAACGCGTGATTAGGAGAAAAATAATCGCATTACTTACACAATCCCTATCCTTGTGAAATCTACACCTGATGGAATCAGGTATGGACACACTAATTGCCAAAACTATATAGACATGCGGATAATAGATTAACAAATGAATATAGTATAATCTATCATATATATATATACACTTTCAATGTTGTTTTATTTTTCATCATAACCTATTTTACATTTGGGTTTTTGAATTCTCTTTGATATAATTTATTTGTTAATTGACATTTAATGGATTGGTTGGTGTTGCCACGTCCCCGCAAAGTAAATCCAAAGCTCGAATTTTGCACTTTGGGAATCTTTCTTCTTCTTCTTCTTCTTCTCCTTCTTCTTCGCTGAGCCAGTTCGCTTCGCTCGAACCCCGAAACGATGTCGTCGTCGCCGGTCGCGTTTCGTTTTCCTCCATGCGCGATCCCACGTCCTTCCTCCGCCGGGAGCACGGCGGCCCTCGCTCCCGTCCTCCGCCCATGGCGCCGGAGCAGGGCACTGAGGAAGGGACGTCTCTCTCCGGTTGCGGCGACCCCTTTTGACCTGTCTCCGCCGCCCATCGACCACGACCTCGCGGTGAGGCCCCCACGTTGGGTGGTGCAGGGAGTTGGGTTCTGCTTATTCGTTGTTGGGTCTTCGCTGTTTGACGGTTTTTTGTTATCTGTACTGTGCTTGGACGTTTCTTGGGTATGTGAGCTGATGCGTTGGGGACGGTTTGCAGGACTCCATGATGGCGGTTGGGGGGAAGGTCTCGGTCGATGGGGTTGTGGAGACTTACGACAACGATGATGAAGCATTGGATGCAGCTGATAACGGCTTTGCGGTATGTGGCTAGTCTCTTTTACTTTCTCTTGTCCCCCGTGCTTCTTGTTCATGTCATTTCCTTTTTCGTTTTGCTAGTTTGCCTCGCATGTTTGTCCACCCGTGCCTATGTGTTGGACCCTTTGGTTGCCCCTCTGGTTAACTGGACTTACATAAGGCTGTACCGACTGTGGAAGGATGAAAAAGAGTGTTACTTCTAGCTAACTACATCTCACAGTGTTAATCCAACAAGTTCAAGCTTATGTCCAGGAAATGCGATTATCTCTACCATCCGACTTGCGCTTGCTTTTTGTTTCTGGGCTTTTAGGAAAAAAGAGGAGGTAGGGAGCCCATGGGGAGTGGGGGGAGGAGTAGAATGAGAAACTTGGAGAGGTGGTGTATCCTCATCGAGAACAGATGAGAAATTTTTGTTTTAACATTGGTTGAACATGTTATACTTAGACATTGACTTCAAGATTGCTCTAGTGAGGACTGTTTCACATTTCATACCTATTAAGCAGGACTTTAATTTTGCAGTGACTCTTTGGTCATTTGATTTGTGATGGTGTGACGTGAGACCATTTTCTAGACTATAAGCTGGAGATCTTGCTTAGTTGGTTCTTTAATTTATTCTTGAGCTGAACATATGAGCAGCCACTTATTTCCTCTTCATTTTGTGTAATTGGCATTTTTTTTCTCTGTTAGATTTGATTCATTGATACATACCCATGATGCTCTAGGTTGTGGATTTGTCGCATTTTGGACGATTAAGAGGTATGGATCTCTTCTTATGGGAGATCATTTCACTGATTGCATGATAATATATTCTGATGGGAATTTCAGTAACAAGGGTGCCTGTGCCATCTGTCAAACAATTTAAATGTCTCATTAAGGTTATGTTTTTGAACCCCTATTTATAACAATTGATAGGTATATTCTGACTGAACAAATCAGTCCTGTCGTTCTTCTTATAGAAATAGTTTCCTCCAAAATGTAGTGCCTGCTGAAAATTAGGTTGTGATGCTGCTGCAGCATTTGTTGTCTTAAAACATCACTACTCTATTTATCTCCTTCATGCTTCCTTCATTGGTTTGAACTTGTGGTGCTCTTGGATGAGGATGTGGTGCTGGGCTGTTGCCCAAATCTTCTAGGGCTTCTAAATTGTCGAGTACATTGTATCTTATGCTTGTTGAACTTTCATCTAATTTGTTACTCTGTGCTTTCATCCTTGTTTTTGTCAATGCATTTCACACGAAGTCAGTGGAGAAGACCGTGTCTCATTTCTTCATAATCAGACCACAGCAAATTTTGTATGCCTTCATGAAGGAGAGGTAGGACATACACACATGATATGCTCATCTTTTCCAACAAGTTCTCTGTACTCTCGTGTTTCCTGGTCTCATAAAGTACTCACTTTGTTAACGGAATGTCTACCGTGAATCTGTAGGGATGTGACACAGTTTTTGTGACACCAACAGCACGGACAATTGATATTGGCTATGCATGGATCATGGTACAACTCAATGCTTTGCTTGCTTCTCGTTCCTTAATATATTTTCTTCCTCCTGCTGCAGTTAAGATCATTCTTTTACTGTAGTCATGACTGCTCTATCAAATGTAACAGAAAAATGCTGTCACTTTGGTGGTCTCTCCAGTCACCTGTCAAAGCATAACAGAAATGCTCACAAAGTATGTTCTTTTTTCATGGACTCACTTTTGACTGGTATAGTGGTTCATAGATTCAAATACTGCTTGCTTTGTTGTTCATTCCCATTCAAGCTCGAGCCTCTGGCACGATCATGGAATTGATAGATGAAGTTTGCCTTTAACTAAGTAGTTTGATGCATTTCGTTGGATTTTTTTCATTAGGCGGGTATTATCTAACCTTTTGAATTTTGTTTAGGTACATATTTTTTGCTGACAAGGTAGAGATCACAGATATCACCAAGCAGACAAGCTTCTTAGTCCTTTTGGGACCTAAGAGCGGTCAAGTAATTGTGCTATACGATGAGCTTAGACATGATGTTCAAACTTTCGGCAGGTTCATATTTATGATTCTGTCGGTTATGTTTTGACATTTTAACAGGTTATGGAGCATCTGAATTTGAAGGATCTGGATGGACAACCATATGGCTCACATAAACATTACAGTGTAATGTTTGTTTGATCTAGTGATATTAAATCCTTTTGGTTGTTGATTTAGAGGGCATAGAATTTGATTGCATATAATTCAATTGACATTCCTATGAATTCGGGCATATTAAATTTGTAGCAGCTTCCTTCCCTTAGCTGTTTTGTGAAAAGAAGTATAGTGATGCGGCAAAGAAGTGCACAAGTATTGCCACCTATAGTCTTTTGTTGCAATGTGCCCTTTAGGATATCGTGTATCAAGGTTGCTAGCAGGAACACGGCAACTCTATGTTCCATGTCCAGCAGTTATTGGCAATAAAGAGATTTGACATAATTTTGTTGACATCATATCCTGCAAGTCCCTGATCTCTGTCTCTGATGATCAAAAAGTGTGAGGACAGTCGAGGTCATATAACCTGGACATGCAATTTGAAAGATTGTTCTGAATTTGCAGATAAATGGAATGCCAGTAACGGTAGGAGTTGGAAATCTTGTTTCTGAAGAAGGTTATTCTATGTTGACGTCGCCTGCTGCTGCCACAACTGTCTGGGATATCCTCTTATCTCATGGTGCCATCCCAATGGGAACTAATGCATGGGAAAGGCTAAGGATTCTGCGAGGTCTATTTCTCTTGCTTTAAATTTATTACTTTTCATGTAAAGTATCGCTTAAATGTTTGGACTTTTGTCCTAATTGCTCGATAATACTGGGGATGAATTTATGTAGTAGTTAGAGATTTAGCGTGAGTGAATATGAACTATGGTTTCAAGGCATTATTTCTAGCAGTGGACATGTATGTTTTGGTTTTTGTTTGGACGTTTTCTAGGATGGCACCCACTAAGCAGACTGCTTTGACCCTCTGCTATGGTCATATATGGGGTTCAGGATCCAGATGAGGGAATGCATTTATTGATGCACTTTTCTAAACAGTGGAGTTTGCTTTGAGGTGCTATGTATAAGCTTCCATAAACTACTTGTGGTTTTTTTGGTCACTAGAGCTTCTTTTTGGTATTGCTGATCGTGAGCTGATGCATGCTTAACTTTTAAGAAACCTTGGTACTATAGTTGGCTGTGTTTTATGTTTCACTGGGAGGTGTCATCTGATTTGGATTCTCTTCTTTGCGAATTGTATGTTTTGGTAGGATCTCCTGTTGTTCGATGATAGGAACTTTTTTAACAAGAGATTTATCGATTTACTTTTCATTAAGGTCATTGCTCATCAAAGTATACTGGCGTTTGATGTGATGACATCCTAAAAAGGAAAAGTTAATCTTTGCACAGACTTGTCATGGTTACTGTATATATGCATGGTCTGATGTGCATGGTGTGGTTGTCACTAATGACGTTTTTGAGACATCACTGTCAAGGAGGAAACTGTCTGTCAGTCTCTTCTAATCACATTCTTCAGATTTCGATCCCATTAGTCAAACATGGTTGTTTGCAGGAAGACCGGCACCTGGGAAGGAGCTTACCAAAGAGTTCAACATTTTAGAAGCTGGTCTTTGGAACTCAATATCACTAGATAAGGGTATCTCCTTACGAGAAAACATCTGTTTTTAAAGAAATCTAGATGATTTACACTGTCTTGACTTCTCAGGATGTTATAAGGGGCAAGAGACGATATCTAGACTAATAACTTATGATGGAGTCAAACAGAGCCTATGGGGTGTTCATCTATCTGCACCAGCAAAAACTGAAAGCCCCATCCTTGTTGAGGGGAAAAAGGTACAGTCTGTGTTTTGTATAGAGTGACGTAATGCTGAGAAAATATTGACAAAAGAAGCTACATTAATAAACAAAGATATGCCTAAGTTTTTCAATATACAGAAAAATCCCTGGGAACTATGTTGAGGCCGTTATCTCCTATCTTTCTAATCGACTGGAAATTTACTTTTGCAGCGAAAAAAATTTGTTGCTTATGGATTTTCTGGCGCGTAACAAATCAATTGCAATGTCTTGCATCTGAATTTTCTGCTGACATGCTTAGACAGTAGCTTGGCATATATTGTGGATTTTGTTTTTATAGTAATCTGAATTTACTTCCATTTTACCTCGTATTTGACACAGACAACTTTTATAGTCTATACAAGTTTGAGAATCAGAAAATTTTGGTACTGGATTGACCCTGTAGGTTGGAAAGCTGACAAGTTGCACATCGACAAGGGAACTTGGGCATTTTGGCCTGGGATACATTAAAAGACAAGCTGCTTCAGAAGGAAGTACCGTTCTTGTTGGAGATGACATTGTTGGGAGAGTAGTGAATCTTCCCTATCTTGCCAAGCAACGTCCACTGGGGAAGAAATCAGGTTCCTGAGGTAATACGGTTATATTAATCTCTATAGACCTATGTGCAGATCATTTCGAATGAGGATGACTTTGATTTACTGGAGAGAGATGGGCTGGTGGTTGTATATACATACTCACTAGGAAGATGCAGCTGGATTTTGAAAATGTGGTCATGAGTAAATTGAGGAAGTGTAAATTGTCTGTTTATTCATGGAATAAGATTTTCTTTTCTGAATCTTTTTTAAGCAGCTTACTGCCTAATGGGTGCATTTGAATTGGTTTCAAATGAAATCTTTGAGCTGTTTTTTTTTTAAATGATAAATTCTCAGAGACTTTGCATTGGTTAAACTATTGGAACGTGCCATGCTCTCGAGGTTCATGTTTCCCATTTGAGTTTGGAGACCCTAAGCTTTTTTTTCTTTGTTCAGTTACAAAAGAAATCATCCAAATGCAATTCATGTTGTTTGAATATAAGTTCTCAATATTGTTGTTTGTCTGCAAACAGATAGCAACACATCTTCTATGATTCTTGGCAGCACAGAGTCTGAGGAATTGCATTCGTATGATTCTGCTGACACATGCTTTATGGTCCAATTAGCTCTCTTTTTTTCCAAGGTAACTTGGTGCTCATGTCTAGACCTTTTCTGAACATGTTCCTGTGGATTGGTGAGCAAATTACATTGTGGTGGCATGTAACCATCAACACCTTAAATTGTCGAGTCAAGAAGATGTAGCAACTTTGTCGTACTTATTTGTGAAGGTGGGATGGAAATGAAAATGTAGTCGGGGCTATTGTGCGGGTTGGACTGATGCGGATGTGATACTGATGTAGCTTCTTTACATCTACTTCAAATGCATTTTGTGAGTGGCAAATGGTGAGATAATATTGGACGAGAGATATGCTGTACGAATGTACGCTGACAAACTCATGTGAACGTCAAATTGTAACTGTCAGATTATGTGTAGGAAGCGTCGCTTTCGTGAGTTTTATTTTCACTAGTTGAATTGCTTTCCCAGTTACCGGTTGGCTTGAAGCTGCATTATTTGGTTAAGAACTTACGGAGCTTTTGATGTGGAGAAGCATTATCAGAAAGGCTGAGACTATGGAGGTTATGATGGGTGTTCTCGAGCATCGTGTTGCGGTACTAATCTTGCCTTTTAGTGATTAAATGGCGTAAGGTTCATCCACCCGCGTTATATGTTAATTTAATACCAATCGACCTTGATATGGACTTCTCGAGAGACGAGATTTAATTCATTCCAGCTTTTACATATATGTACTTTTGCCTTTTCCTATAACAATAAGACTCAAATTCGATCAAAGCATGTACAAATACTTCAGGTGAGTGAACGATCCTAAAGTGTCCGACATGCCATAATCTGTTGCCTCGAGATGCGAAGGCCTAAATCCAGCACCTCCTAACGTTGCTTACCAATATGTTGAAGGGGAAAATTGTCTAAAAAGTTTTAGACCTATTGCATTTTTGCCAATTTAATTCAAAACCTTTCAAATTTACCAATTGAGTCCTAAAACTTTTTATTTCTTGTCAATTGAAACCATCCTGTCAAAATGAATTGACAAAAGTGTAATAGATTTAGGGCTTTTTTGATAATCTTCAATGTTGATGGGTTCGTGATTTTGCATTGGTCATTGTGGCTGGCTTCCATACGTACTTATTGACACGGATGTTTACGCACTGGAGAACTTAACCATACCTTGTTACTTTTGTGCGACAAACCCTTGCTCGTTCTCCGAGCAGGAGTTTGCAAGAGATATGATCATAGGATGAGCCCCGATTGATATGATTAGTGGCTTGACTTTGTTACTCAAACCCTCTCACGGCGAAGAATTTGTGGACCGGCCAAGCTTGAGTTAACGGGGAAACTTTTGCCGAGGACTATCATTTGCTCATTTTCTCTCAAAAGTAAATTTGTCAAAATAGGTGATAAACCTATTCTTTAATTCATATTTGATGTGTTGAGTTATTATATGAGTTAGTTAAATTTATTAAATGGGTCGTGAATAAGTTTAGGACGATAATGCCTAAAGTAATATAAATGTTAAATGGGTTCACAATTTACTTAGACCCAATACACACCTTTACAACTCTCTCTCCACTTTTTTTCATCTTCGCTTGATTTTGCGTTTGCTATTTCGCCCTTTTACCTTAATTTGAGTATGAATTTTCCTAAATTTGATTAAATATTAAAGTATTTTAACAATGCTGATCTAGTCAGGTATAGGTGGGATATGAGTCGGGTTAAATATGAGTCACTATATTTATATTGTACGGAAATTGATCAAAATAAATTAAATAAGTCAATTTGGATTTGACCATTTTCGACCGATCCAAATCTAACCCGACTTGTCCATTTAACAAGTCTGCTTGAAAGTCATGACAGTTGTTAGGCTTACGATCACCTCTTGCCTACAATCCTGCTCGAGCGTTGACAAAGGGGCGACAATTAAGCTTCACATAAGTATTGGCAATCAAATATTGGCCACCTCAGCTATGCCACATTATTAGTTTTATGCAATTAAGCATAGTAGTAGTTGAAGATAATGATTGCTAGGATTTAGATAGACATACGAGTTCCATGAACAAAATTTAGACTAAACCATGAAATTAAGATGTTTCGCCCGAAAGATCCATGACTTGAAATTTCAATGCTAGCTTTTTAGTTTATGTCAAATTATGTATTTATCATCTGCAAAAGATTGATCGAATGGTAAATGAATGGGATGTTGTGCCCAAGGAAGTCTAAGATCTCAGTGACCGACCAATCATGTGTTTACCCATGTGATATACTCGTCCTCTTATGTGATGCTTAAATTTTGGAATCACTTATTCTTCATATATATCATTGCCATGTGATATAATCATCGCGTAGCGTATCCTCGTATTAAATATTATTTTGCAAAAGCTGGCCTAGGATTCCATTTTCATCCAAAAGACTTCCTTACCATATGTTGTCTTCTGCTTCCATGTTTTCAGAATGTGTAGTTGCGTGCTCTTAGCATCTTTTCTGCATTTGTGTCGCGCTAATGCCCAAAACAAGCGCTTTGGATTAATTTAGGAAATAAAATTAAACTGTTACATTAAAAGAAAGATTAAATTAGAATTAGAATCTATGTAGTAAGTGTCGGTCTTTTTTAGATGATCATTCATTTTGTCGAGTGCTTATCAAATTGCACATATTATTCATTTTATAACATGAATGAGTTTTGTTGGAGTATTCTGATAAAAACAAATATTGAGATTGAGAGGAGTCTTTGAGTTTATACTATAAAAATCTAGATAATTGCACAGAGCAGAAAGCTAACGTTTCACATTAATTCTTTTTTTTCGAAATTAATTAAATCTCACTGTCACTTCACTTAAAATTTACAAAATAAAAAATAAAAAAATTCTCGAGGAAAAGAAAGAATTCAAAAATAAAAAAAGGAAATTCCTCATTTTCTTCGGGGCGGTTTTGCGGGTTGTTCAATGGGTCGGTTTTGATCAGGAGGCGTTTCTCTCTCCTCCCCTCGATAGCCACCGGAACCTCCCGGCGATCTCGTCTCCCTCCCGCTCTCTTCCAGTGCAAGCGATCGACCCTCTATCGTCGACGTTCGTCCATGATCGAAGGTGAGTTGGCTACGGCTTTTCTTGTTCAGAGGGCTTTGAGATGTTCCTTTCAGATCGATTTACTTTCATTCGAGCTTCTAGAGCCCGAGAATGGCGAAGTGGGTCTGTTCGAGGAGTTGAATTGCTGTCGTGGGTTGTGAAAAGCTTGTGAATTTAGAGTTTCTTTTCATCTGGGTCAAATGGGTTCGTGTTGATTCGTCTGATGTCTCCATTTTTTTCCCTTTTTGAGCTAATTATCTTGGGGGGGTGAAAGAATTGTTCATAGGATGGACAAGGTGGTGGAGGCTGTTGAGGGAGTGAAGAAGGAATGGGGCGAGGCGTATGGCAAAACCCAAGAGCATGTGAAGGCGATTGAGGAGTATGGGAAGTCGAGGGAGGAGAAGAATTCGCTCCCGAGGTTGAACGGCCTGGCGCAGGACGGGTTGGCTCTGTTGAATTCGCTGCAGTTCAAGCTCGATCTTCTCGCCCCGCAGCTGCCCACCATCGATTCGGTTGAATCTGCCAAGTCGATGCTCGAGTCGTGGAAGACCCAGAGCCAAAAGTAAGTTCTTGATTCTTAGAAGGTTGGGCCTGAAACTCGATTTGCGGAATTTTGTGAACTCCGGAAGATGATTGCTTCTTGTATTCATGTGCTCATTAGCTTCTTGCTAATGACAGTTTTTATTTTTGGAATTTCTGGTGTCGAGAGTCTCCTTTTGCTTGAAAAAAATGTTTGGCCCAGGTGTGTTAGGACTTGGTTAACTCAAAATGTAATGGTTTCCCCCCAGATTGCATCCTTGTGAGTTGAGAAGAGATTTGGGGTCTTATTGGTTCAATCTCGATGTAGTTTGCTTGTTAACTCTGTGACAATTCATATAAATGATTGACATCCAATGCTCGTGCCTTTTTTTTAACAATCCGGATGGAAATAATTTTACATGACCAAACTAGTTGTACATACACCAACATGTAGAAGATTCTCAAAGATCATCTCTGTGATCAGCTTGCGAATGAGGTTGAGGAATGCTAATTTGCAAGCAAGGGCTAATCTGAAAAAGGCTGCACAAGCAGAGGTATGTACAGTCTCCTCGATGGGATGCTTTGTCATTGCTTTGCTCAATCAATGACTTTTCTATGTGATGAGTTCCAAATGTGGGCTCAGGAAGATGAACTCGTTTACTTTCATGCATTTTAGAGGGAACTGCTTCTTGGTGGCGGAGAAGAATCAACAATTCGGAGACGCAATTTACAGTATGTTTCACTTCACTTACTTTTTTATTTAACTCTGCAATATTTTATTATTCCGAGATGGTATAGCTTTCAATATCTAGAATTCCAGACATCTATGTGGTTAATCTCTGCTGCCTATTGTTATACAACCTACAAGCAGTTGATTTACCGCTAATTGTTAGGACAAAGGCTGGAATGACATCTGCTGCAGAAAGTATCACAGACAGCCTTCGCCGGACTCGTCAACTGATGGTCCAGGTGAGTTGCCAGCTCACTGTGCATCCTTTTCCCGCACTTTTTTAGGTGTCTGTATCACGGATGTTTAATGTTGTTCCAAGTTCCCAACTCTGAATTATACAAAGAAGAAAATCATGGTAACACTAAGGTCACTTTGCAGGAGGTGGAACGAAGTGCAAGCACACTCATGACTGTTGGTAACTATTTTTCGCTCCTGTGAAGAGGTTTTGAAGCAAACACATGTCGTCATGCTTGCACTGCTAATCTCCGGATTTTTTCTCATCATTACTTTTTCGTCACAAATGCTTCTGGGTTGGCCTTTCTCTATCTGTTAAATGCATGAGCTGTGACCTGAGTTTTCTTTCACTGTGGAAATGTGCTCCCCTAGGTAAGATTAGTAATGGAAAGAGGGGTATAGTCTCAAAGCAACCTTCCACTTTTCTATCATATGAAGCACTTTGTTAAGATCTTGGATTTTGATGTGTTTTCCTTCTAGGCTATTAATCTTTTATCTTTTCTGCAAATAGGAAGAGGGACATTATGAGACAAGGGCTAGTTAAGTGATATGTAAGGATAGCAGTTCGTGCTTCCTGGTCATAATCATGTAGTATCAATCATAAAATTAAGATAATTATGTGACTTGTCCTACTTTGAATATGTTTATTAATTTTTTCATATTTTTAAGGCCCTTGCTGCTAGATCGGTACGCAATCCTTGTTTGGTGGTTGGTACTCATGTATAAACATGTCATAACAGGAAAGAAGGTAGAATTGTGATCATGACAAAATTAACTGAAAGTCTAATCAAACTACATTAGCTTTCTTTAATGGAGTTGAAGTTATCATAATGTAAAACCTTCATTAGGCATATAACCATAAACTCTTTCAGCTAGAGATTCCTGAGATTGTCTAGTAAGCCTTTTTGTGTCTAATATTGAAACAGAAATTTTATTCTTATGTTTAGAATTAATTCTGCTTTTGTACGTCATGCATCAAAGTGAAATTTCACTCACAGACAGTTTGTTGCGGCAGAACCGTGAGCAACAGAAAATGGCTAAGTTTTATTCCTGGATTGTCAGTAAGAATATGGGAAAGTAATGATTGAAGCATGCAAAGCAACATCTTGTACGTTAACTGGACTAGACCAATTTAACTCGAGGAAACTATAAACTTCACTTCTGGGGTTGGAAGCTTGTAGGAGGTGAAGTTTCAAGACTAACAGCTTTCACAGCTATACTACTTGGTAGTTTTATCCATCATATGCGCAACATCTATCTATAGTGACACGCATTTGCTAATAGTGCCTGCATCTTAGTAAAACCTTTTTTTTTTTTTTGGTGTTCTGTCTCTACAGATAGATAAATATGACACTTTAAGAAACTTGAATGTATGATTTTTATTGTGGATTTTGCAGATGAATCGACTGGAGTCCTAAGGAAGGCTGAAAGTGAGTACAAGGGCCACCGTTCATTGTTGATGCGCACCCGAGGCCTACTTTCTACAATGCGACGCCAAGATGTGATTGACAGGTCTGGATTTGGACAATTTTTCTTTTTTCTCTATTCAGATGTTGTATGTACCTGGAATTGCCTTGAGCTGATACCCTGCTCTGATTTACAGGATAATAATTGCTGTTGGATTTATCTTGTTCTCATGTGCTGTTCTATATGTCGTTTCGAAACGCATTGGGCTGCTGAAATTGCAGAGAAAGGTCACAGCTGCTCTGAAGGCTGGTATGGCAGGACAAGCAGACATGGGACTTAGAGGCAACCAAGAGGGCATCAATATCCCCCATATCGTTGATAATGTAATTCCCAATTTGGATCTTCCGTTGGATAGACCTATGCATGACGAACTTTGAGTTTCTCTTTCGGTGCTTTCTATAGTACAATTTGTCAACTGGGTTCTACTAACTTGGGGAAAATTCGCTTTCATGGATAAGGAAGATGGAGTGACATACCAAACTTTCTGTCACGATTGTTATGCTTAGGTTTAGGGACTGACTTTGTTGCGTCTTAGTTACAGTGTACATTGTGCCTCACCCCGAGTCCGCATTTTAGGTTCTCACTCAATGTGGATTAACTTTGCAAAGTTTGCCCCTCTTTTGGCCCAATATTTGCGTAGCACGGTCTCTGTGACTTGCGTAGCTTGTGACTATATGGTTTATAGATCAATGCTATTTTTTCTAAGAAAATTTTCGAGATATTATTACATATGTAAGTGAGCCATTTTGGTTGAGGTACTGCATCCGTATCAAATTCTTTATCTTTGTCTTTGCTTTTGAGTTTCTGTCAACTTCAAAACATAACAAGCATTGGCTTCTGCACGTTTCATCTGCTCGTCTTATTTTTATCTTACCCAATCAAGTCCGTGTGCGCAGGATAATTCATATACAGAAAGACAATCTACATCTAAAATACTACCTCTCTTCATTGCTAACTTGTATGTACCACAGTTTCCTTCACAGCTGGTAAATTAATCTTTCTGTTTTGTGGGTCATGCGTGAACACATACATTTATACCTAAGTTCGTGTATGCGTATGTAACAAGAGATGGATACAAACTCATGGTAGAAGCACGTCTGAATTCATCCCGAGCTTTAGTAAGCTACAAAAGATGAAGTCTCGCTTTACAATGACTCAACTGTATTGTAGAGTATTAAATGTCACAAAACCAAAGTACCATACGTGACATGAATCCTTCGAAACATGGCATTCCAGATTTCAAACTTAGGCACTAGTTCAGGTGTCCTGCTGGATTCCTATTCCATGATAGGTAAGATGGATCTCCAAGAGGCCTGCCAAATCATCGAACAAAAAAAAAAAAACAAGACAGAAGGAAAGAAGAAACATATCAAAATCAAATGGTCAAAATTCCCAAAGCTAATCTTCTCAAACACCTTATTGCAACAATCTTGCTTTGAACGATTGAGACTCACCTTGGCTTGAGCACATAGACAATTATGAAGGCTATTGCCATGAACAAGCAAATCCCTCCAACAGCCAAATATGCCACTCCCAGGAAGTCATTCTTCCCACCCATCCAACTGGTGGTCGATAGCACCAAGTGCTTCTCGCCCCCGAAATCATAGGTGTTGTAATTATTCTGTATCGTGACCATGATCTTGTTATCTGCTTCGAGGTCGGACTCTATCCTTCCATATAGTTTTCTAAAAGTCGGCAACGCTGCCGTGCGCATCCACACGATCAGATCCTCCTGTTCACTCAACTGTTGAGTGCAAAATGCAATCAGTTAATCATCAAAAAGAAAACGAGAACGTGGCTCCACAAACCATTGAATGGAACAGATCAGTGCGATCCATCGCTTACAGGGACGCTTGAATCGAGTTTAGCGCCGCCGATTAGATGTCCGCTTTGGAAATTCTTTGGGTAGACATCAGATCCGAACTTATGCTTTCGGTCACTATCCCATGCTATGTTACTCTTGTTGACCTTTAGCGGCTCATTGTTCACCGTAAACTTGTAAGTGTCATTGAACAAGCTCCATGCAATGAGGCCACAAGGAACGATTGGCTGATCCTCTCCCACTAATGCTTCGGGCTCACAATTGGTTGTTTTCCGCTCACTTCTGTTGCTTCGCAGTTGTTCATCGCTCCTACTCTTGACATATCTAGAAAAGACCATGCAAAAAAAATTACAATCAATGTTTGTGCATAATAATAGGAAAGATTGGAATTCAAACTAGCCATGAATACGAGTACCGGCGATGATTCTGATAGAAGTTAGATAGCTGATAGTAGACGTAAATGGGACTTTTCATTTGCTTTGGGACCTGCAACAATGGAGCAGTTGATTCTTTTAGAACACACACAAAGATGGAGACACGCATCAACAAAAGAAAACTTCTGCAATAAGCAGAATGATCTCACAATTAGACTCCTCGAGCAAGTCTTATTAGTTGTAACGTCTTGAATGTAGCCGAGAGCTCTGTCCTTGAAACTTGGAGGAATGCAATCTTCGTCGTATCGATCCACGATTTCTACAACCTACATCCAGATGAATATCAAGTGTTTGACAATCCAAGAACAAGAAAAACAATTTTAGAACAAAATATCATGAAATGAGAAAGTTGAAACATTACTCTTTGAGAGGCAAACAAAGAGGCGAGACCAACTGGGATGAAGACCACACCGACGAGAATAAGAGTTGTAATAACCTGAAAATGATGAAGTGTTTCTGAGAAGCCACAGATGATTTTGCTACAATAATATATTGTGATTTCACAATATAAAGGAACTAATAATGCTGATTGTAGATTGTACCCAACCGGGAGTCAAAATTGGTTTGCAAGCGGGAAGTTCCTGTTGGGTGAACCTAGAATCTGTAAAACCGAAAACAAGGACAAACGCATCAAAGCTGATAATACAAACCCCAATAAGTATAAACCCTTTGTAATTGGTGTATCATGGTATATCAATAGGACTTACCCAAGTTGTTTGGCTATCAAGCACACGCAACAGATGATGGAATGTGACAGGAAAAAACTTCTAATTGTCAAAAAACTAAAACATATTTGCCCCTGTCAACATCACTTGATTAGGATGCCTAAAAACATCTCAAATGCTTTAGCATCAACCGCTAAATTATCAAAAGAAAAGAAGCAAACTAATTCCTCAGATAAGATCGATTATAGAGCACATAGACGATCTAAAGATATTTCCAAGTACGTTATCACTTAGTTTTGAGTCGAGGCGCACCGCGAAAATGTCTTGTTACATTTTATAGCAATGTAATTCTGCATGTTGAGATACATTGTTAAGATCAAAAGCACTTCACCATCTTTTTCTTGTTGGCTAAATAAGCACTTTAACATCTATCCATACTTGCCCCTCCCAAAACCTCAAATGAAACAGAAGAAAAGGCACGTCAACCTCCCGGCCTATTTATCCAAGAACGTATTCCTTCAAAAGCTAAAGCAGATTTTCATGTTTGGATGAAACTTCAACTATTGAAAAAGTATAGAGTGTCGTTCTTACACATTCCGTGCAATCACCTCCTCTCTATGATCAATGGGCCAAGGGCACGAATTGATGTCACATGAGGACAGAGAGTTCTTTTTTGTTTTGTTTATATATAAACAACCCAACTCAGTACATATGACTATAAGCCGAAATTCACTCAGAACACATGTATATGATCATTGAGCCAAGGACACGAATTGATGAACAAGGGGGACATGAGACATACACAAATTCGACGAAAAAATTCTGATAATTAAGAACGATCATATCATAGCATTGAGAATTGTCTGAAAGGGTTTGTACCCAACAACAAAGAAGTCAAGGATTGAGAGATTTTCCATCATGAGAGATCAAGAAAAACAAGATTAAACAAGGGTTACACGATCAACAAGAGGGACATAACATATACACAAATTCAACGAACAAATTCTGAGAATTGAAAACGATCATATCACAGAATTGAGAATTGTCTGAAGGGTTTGTACCCAAAAACAAAGAAGTCAAGGGCTGAGAGATTTTCCATCACGAGAGATTAAGAAAAAACACAAGAAAAAACAAGGGTTACACGGTCAACCAGAGGGACATGAGACATACACAAATTCGACGAACAAATTCTGAGAATTGAGAACGATCATATATAACAGCATTAAGAATTGTCTGAAGGGTTCGTACCCAACGACAAAGAAAGTCAAGGATCGAGAGATTTTCCGTCATGAGAGATCAAGAAAAAACAAGATGAAGCAAGGGTTACACGATCAACCAGAGGGACATGAGACATACAAAAATTCGACGAACAAATTCTGAGAATTGAGAACGATCATATAACAGCAGTGAGAATTGTCTGAAGGGTTCGTACCCAACGACAAAGAAAGTCGAGGATCGAGAGATTTTCCGTCATGAGAGATCAAGAAAAAACAAGATGAAACAAGGGTTACACGATCAACCAGAGGGACATGAGACATACAAAAATTCGACGAACAAATTCTGAGAATTGAGAACGATCATATAACAGCAGTGAGAATTGTCCGAAGGGTTTGTACCTAACGACAAAGAAAGTCGAGGATCGAGAGATTTTCCGTCACGAGAGATCAAGAAAAAACATGATGAAACAAGGCTTAACGATCAGAACCTTGAGAAGGAAAAGAAGGAGATATTTACATTTGGGTCTTCTGGAGATCTTCTTGGTAGACGTGAATGGATCCTGCGTCTCATCGCTCCCTCCCGTCGAGCTCGTCTCTCCTCTTTCCGCCATCTTTTTTTTGGTTCTTCCGCCCTACTCCTTCCGTCGTTCTCTCCTCGTTTTCTCTCTCTATATCTCCCTCCCTCCCTCCCTCCCTCCAACCCAACTTCTCCTTCCGCGTTCTTTCCCTCTCTGTTTCCTTTTTTGGCGGAGTAGGAAAGGATCCCACGCACGAATCAATGCAAAAGAGCTTTTGGCATTTCCCAAAGATTTGAACCGCGTCGTATTTATAGCCCTCGACATCATCGAAGCGTACGTGATTGGCAAACCCTATCATGCTGACCATTAAAGAGAGAGGTAAACTTTCTTGAGAATTATTATTCCATCCGGGGTGGTTGGAACTTGTAAGATTTCGTAATTAGCTTGTCGAATTGTGATTTTGATAATCCAAATATGCTCAACTTTTTGGTTTTTTGCCGTCGACGCGGTTCTTTGACGGATTTTTGGCGGACCGCAGGCATGGAAGACGTGCGGGAGTGTTCCGTAGATCTCATGCCCATTGCCACTCGGGTATTACCACATCGGAGATTTTTCCGGAATTGGCCTATTCCCACGAAAGCTGTCGATTGCGAGATTGAAAATCTGAACATTGATGACTAAGATTGGAATTCCTTAGCGTGATTGGGGAAACTTTAGACAGAGGAGTGTCTTGGCGGAAAATATCTTACTACTCTTCTTGTGTTGGGTTTGTGGGTTGACACAAACGTGAGAGGGGACCTGTATTTACATATGAGCCATTTATAATTACAATCATAGATCTCTCCTTAATTACGACATATATTCAATCTCTTTGTTTACCAATAACCCCATTAATTATAGAGCCGTCGAAAATCAAAGTACTTATTCTCCATAATACCCTCGAGAACTTTCTAGAGTACTCATGAAATTTTGGATCCCCACAAGTTGCAAGGCATACCCAATCATCTTGGCCGCCTTCTCGGCTTATTGTGCTTTGAAAACCTCCGGTCCACGACAATCAAAGGAGGTCGAAAATGGAGAAATTTGTGAGAAAACTTGGGTTTTTTCTGCACTAAGTCCTGGTTTTTGTGTTTTTTCTTTTTGCTAGAACTACTGCGAGTCGCGTAAGAAAGGCGGGGGACATTGTCTCGGGACAAAATTAGGATTTGCACTAATTAATTGTGATTTAGAGACGAATAGGTGTAAGTCCGATGCTATAGAGTAATTAAAGTATGCAGCAACAAAATGTTCTTTCATTTGCTAAATCCTACTTTCGGGTGGGATTGGACGTGCTAGTTCGTTTTGTGAGAACCGAGTTCATTTCGTCGCCAATGAGATTATTTTCAAAATTTCTCGCTTCTTTGGAAGGTAGCATGGACATCAATGTGGATCAAGGAGTCTTAACTCATCGATCGGTCCAATGTAATTACAGCATTTCATGTCGCAACTTTAATTCGTCACTTAGTTACGAGCTCACGTTGTTGAGTTCTGCAATTCCACCTACATAGTTTACTTTTTGTAAGTAGAAATACCTAATAATCTTGATGCACAGAATCACTAAACGTCCCTCTTTTGAATTCGCAGTAATTGGAACAAGTTACTCATACAAAACATAGGTCATCTAACGCATAAGCTAACTATCTACATTCCCAGCAAAATAAGTGACCCCAATATATTAAACAAGCGCATCACCATTCCCATTTAATTGTAGATCAAGAATCTTAATCCTATTATGAAATGTAGAGAAAGAGAAACAACCCTAGTTGTAAGGATCACGTATAACAACAACCCTCAAGAATGCTACGAATTTCAGACCTTTGTTCATCATCCAACTCGTACGGAAACTCGACGAAGAACTTGAGCCGGAGATCGCCCCGCTGGCTGTTTACCTTCGGGTTCGGCATGCCTTGGCCCGGGATGGCCTTCTCGTACCCCGGGAATATGATCTCGTCGAACGGAACCCGCATTTCCTCGCCCCCTAATAGCGGGACGGAGAGCGTGCATCCGGTCAGGGCTTGCACGAGCGGGATCTCGACCGCTATCTCCAGGTCGTCCCCTCGTCTCTTGAACAGAGGATGCCTCTTTTCTTCGATCGAGAAGATGATGTCGGCCGGTAGATACCCCGGTCGCTGGTCGCCTTTCCCTTCGAACGATATCTTCGTCCCTTTCTTCCATCCCGGTTTCACGTTGATCTTCAACGTCTCCTCTTCTTGGACGATCCTGTGTGATGGAGAATCAATAGTGACTAAACGTCAATGCTATAGATGAATTATTTCGACTGTGATTATTGAGATATATCCATGATAATCATGTTTAACCCGTGAAATTACTCGAGCAAAGTTCAAATAACCATTTCAATGATTAATACTATATCATGCTAATTAGGGAGGATACGATAAAGATGATGATTTGAGGGGAAACGTGATTACCCCGTGTCAGTAATCACATCTCGTTTGATTTGAACTTTCTTGACAGATCCTCGACACAGCTCTTCCAACGTGCACTCCAGCTTTTTGTCGATCGGGGCAGGCTTTCGCCGGGCCGCCGTCTGCGAAAACAAGATCGGGGTGCTTCCTTTCCGGCTCATATTCCTTGACATGGTGGCCGGAGCTTCGGTTTCGGATCCCGCCTTTCTGCTCATGCTCCGCGAGAGAGGAGTAAAATCCGACGCGGACGTGTTGATCCGGCTAGTCGTCCTCGACAACGACGACGGGGTAGGCGTGTGGCTCCTCCTACTCGAACTCTTCGACAGGAACGAACGGCGAAAGAAGAAGCTGTCATCAACGCTGCGGTTGTGATGCGACGAGCCGTCCGACGTCGTCGCATCGTCGCTGCTCGCGACTCTTTCGTCGTTCTTCTTCCCATCGAAAACCTGAAACAACTCGAAAACATCAATCAAGAATGGAAATCTCGCTCTAGCAATGGCCAATGTCGGCACACACGACGAACTCAGCCCCGTTACCTTGTCGGCCTCGGCCTCGGTTTTATTCGGCGGGCTCTTATCCGCGTGCCATTTCAGGTGAAGGAACTTGTACGCCTTCGAGATGTCGAACATGCTCGTCGAGCCCTTGTTGCTGAGTCCAAGCAAAGTGGAGAGATCGGTAGTCGTTGGTGAGCGAGGATCCGCCATGGGAGTATAGAAGAAGAGGACGATGTCGATGATGATGAATTGCAGTGATACAGAGAGAGAGAGAGAGAGAGAGAGAGAGAGAGAGAGAGAGAGAGAGGTTGCTGCAAACCCTAGAAAGAACTGGGAAAAAGAAGATAAAATGGACGGTTAATTTTGTTCTATAAAGACAGCGATTTAGAACCGAACATTTGTCCATCTTTTTAGGTTCCTTTAAATAGACTTGTATCCGCCCACACCCAAAAATAAATAAATAAATAAATATCGCGAGCGATAAAATCAAATTTTTCTCTTTTATTATTGTATAGAAACATCGGTGCATTTTACATGAAATTATAGACATAATTATTTTCCCATTCTTGTAGATTAATCTCATTACCTATAATTACTGAATGGATTTAATATCCATAACTATATGAATATTCCGAAAAAATGTAAAAATATTGTCTCGTTTTAATAAGGTCAATTGTACTACTTATTATCATGTCCTCTAAATTTAAAAACTTTTTTTTGTTGGCAAAACTCTTAAGTTTAGGATTCATCTCGTTAAATTTGAATGCATATAGACAGACGATGGACAATTTTCACCAAGTTCAATAGAACGAAAAGCTCGACTATTGGATTTTGGTGGCCGCTAGTTGATATGTAATAATTTCTTTCATTCACCTTGTCGTGATAGGCATGAACAAGATACTTTATAATTTTATTTCACCCCTATTTTCTCCGGAGATGTTGTGTTGTTTCGTGGAAAATTAATGGTTTGGAAAGTATTTTCTTGAAAATGATCGCTTGTATCGCTTACAAAAATGGATTAACGAAAAATAATTTTATCGTTCACGAAATTATTTAGACATAAGTGATAATGAATATATTTTTCATTGATTAGTTATTTTAAGTGATGCAAGTGATTATTTATAAGAAAAATACTTTTCAAATTATTTATTTTTCGCAAGATATATATATATATGGAGCCATAATTTGATGCAATTTGTCAAATCCTTAGGGAACAATTGCCCATGATTGTTCCCCAGCATGCATGTTCTAACTTCTAAGGCAAGTGAAATACGATGGCTTTGCTCCATAATAGTGATTGTTTTTTTGTCGCGCCATAATAGTGATTTCACTAGAGACATATTAGCTATGCTAACTGTAGGCTAGCACCTCTTTTTAAAGAGGGTTAATATCACGAAAAAACCTCAAATTAATACACGTGTGATAATTTTACCCTACATTAATTTTCGTTAAATTTTACTGTCAAATTTTTGAAACGGATGACAAATGGTGGTTGATGGATTTACTAATTTGAGGTTTTAATGGCACAGACGTATCAATTTGTGATTTTAGATGGTATTAATCCAATTTAACAGAAGATAAATTTGTCACAAATGTACGTGTTTGGAATTTTTGGTGATTAAAAAATTATTTTTTGGGTAAATTTATTACAAGTGTATCTATTTGAGATTTTTAGTGATCAAAAAAATAATTTTAGGTAAATTTATCACAGTTATACCAGTTTAGGGTTTTTCGTGGTATTAATCCTTTTAACAATGGTCAAAACCTGTGGAGAGTTGGTATGCTCTTTTTTTAAGGAAATTATCAAAAAAGTTTTAAGCTTATTTTATTCAATTTGATCGTAAACTTTTTAATTATGCTAATTGATTTCTAAATATTTTCACATTTTGCCAATTGAATCCATCTGACCAATATAACCGGAATCACTTACTTGAACACTATTAATAATATTTTAAAATTTTTCTTTTATTTTCTTTACTTTTTTGGGGGAGAGGGGGGTGGATTAAGGGCTGGCCAACCCTAGTCACCCATAGGGGAGGGCATTCCCGAGGTCGGCGAGGGTGTTACGGCCCTCATCCAAGCCCTCATTGGCCACCCTTGCTATGGGCGTTAAGGGCTTGGGCGAAGGCTGACCCTTGCTGGCCCTTAGCCAAAAAAATTAAGAAAAGAAACAAAAATTAAAATTTATTTTTTAAAAAAAGTCCACATCAGCGTTAACTATGCCACGTAGGATGGCCAACGTTCACGTCAGCAATTCCGGCCAAAATTGATCGAATTAACTTGATTGGTAAAAAGTTAAAATATTTATGACTCAATTGGCATAATTGAAAAGTTTATAACTCAATTGGCACAATGGATCTAGGATTTTTTGGTAATTGTTCTCTTGATTTCCGCCCCTCGACGCGTTTCATATCAACCCCGCATACACATGTTACAGGCTACTCTGCACCTAGACTTTTAATACATGTTTAATTTAATCCTTAAACTATATAAAATATTTAATATTTTCTTTGAACTTAAATTAATGGAAAGATAACATTGAACATTTTCATATAATTTAAGAACTAAGTTGAATATGTACCAAAAGTTCATAGACAATATTAAACAAATAAAAAATTCATGAACCGCATTGCACATTGGGCAAAAGTTAAAAGACTACATTGAACAAATTAAAAGTTCATAGATTATATTGCACATTGAGTAAAAGTTCAATGACCATTTGTATCATTATCTCGAAATGTTTTTTATTTTTTAAAGTATTGCTTCTTTGTAATTTCGAATAGCCGAAAATTGGTATTTGCCGCTGTTAGCCGAACGAAACGAAGTGAAATCCCGCCATCTTCCCCTCCACTCTCCCCCTCCCTCCCTCCCTCTCTCCGCGAACACATCTCTCCCCCGGCAGCTGCAGCAGATGCTCGAGAAGAGAACCGGCTCGAATCCCTCCGCCTCTTCAACATCCGTCGCAGCGGTCTCGAATCCGTCATTTCCGAGCGTCGTGCGTGCCTACGAACCAGTGAATTTTCCGATTAGGAACCCGGGGGGAAACGTTCGATTCGCGGCTCAAATCCGCGCCTCGCTTTCGATTTCTGCCGTCGGATCCGTGTTTTGCTAGCCGAGTTAGGGATCCCGCTCTCGATTCCCCCGCTTCTCCGCGAAATGAACCCCGCGCGGGGGCAGGTGATCGGTTCTTGGGTTTTTGCGGGCAGCTTCGCTTCGCAACGCGTGGTGGGAGGTAGGGGAGTGACGCGGGTTTGATGACCGATGAGATGCAAACGGGGTGAGAGCCGCTTCGCTTCGGCTGGTGTTTCGATCCGTTTTTGCTGTTTCCTTCTTTTTTGTTTCTTTTTTCTTTTAAAATCGTGTTTTAGTGTTTGGGTTTCCTTTGTTTTCAGTCGAAGAGAAGCGGGTGGTGACGTGCTTCCGAAAGTAAATTGGTCGCGGCATGCGAGTGCCCACGAGAATTTTTCCGACCAATCTAAGTTTTTGAGCTCGAATTTCCTCTACTCATTGCCAAACCAGAAGCCTCCCCTTGAAGAATCAATGGGCTCGAGGTAGTTACTTGTCATAGTTCGGTTTGCGTCTGACTGAAACATTTGCGTGGTTTTTTTTTGTCGAGAAATTATCCGGACGTTAACATGTCCTCGTCTGCTGGTTGACACAAACTTAGTCCTCTTTTGTGGTTGTGGTGACCTGGTAAAAAAGGAAGCCTTCTTGCTGCTGATGTCACGGCTTTTCAAAGTTAAGCTGTCCTACTTCACACAATAATCCGAAGTCGACAAATTACTATTCTTTCTGACATTTTACAAAGAAAAAGCACAATAATGTCCTTCCATACTCTTTATCGAGAATGGAATATTGACAGACAGGATTGCAGATTGTTAACGTTGTTGTTTTGCTGCACCAAGTAACAGAAATTTACCATCTTTTAGGTATTTTGGTGGCTCTGGTATCTTGAGCTAGAAAAATACTAGCTCAAATCCCAGCTGCTTAGGACGGTTTGCAATGTTTTAATTTGTTGTGCTCTGCACAAACTTTTCCGGAGACAGTTCATATAGTTTAGCATTATCAACTTCGTTCTTTAGCATAGTGTATCTTTATGTGAAAGATAGATATTGGAATCCACATCTTGGGTTGTCACAGACATTGTCGTTTAGCTGATTTATATGATGGTCCTGTACAGTTGCCTTAGCCTTAGTAAGGGCCCTGTGCTTTTGCTGTAGGCTGATACACGGTGTTTGAGCTATATTGGTTTCCTAATGACTATGTACGTTCTTTGTTAGGTCAATGGTCTTCTCCATGGTAAATCCCCAACGATTACCCAGTAACCAAGTCGAGAAGGTAACATTTTTAAGTAGATTTATCCATGTCATATAAGAAGAGATTCTAATCAAACTTCTAATATTGGTAGTTGTATTTTCTTTCAGTTTTCCCCTTTTTCTTAATTAGTTTGCCCGGTCTAGAATTTCTGCATGAATATAGTTGTATCCTTTCCATTGTTGTCAATGGCTATACTCCGTGTTTTAAATTCTTAACTTAACTCTAGCTCTCCTGAGGAAGCAATTATCTGTGTTCTTTTGAAGTTTTGATTGGCATAGCAAGCGTGGCATGTTAAATTTGCAGGCTTGGCATGCTCTTTCCAGTCTTCAGATATCTTCTAGGACATACATAACACCTGGGAAGACTTTGCCGGTCAAGGATGATCATGCTGACCTTTCTGATAAAGTTAGCGGAACTGTCTTAAAGAACTCAACCAATAGCAAAGAGCATTCTTGGAAAAGCGATAAGAAGTTAAATGGATTATTGACTACCAGGATTGATGCATCAAATAATTATATGTCAAATCCGGTTGTTTCGGCCCATTATGAGGCTGCAGAAGGGGGACATCCAGCTGGGCATAGTAACAATGGTGCTTTAGGGGTGAATAAAGCACGTTGTGAAGTTTTTGCAGCAGCAGTAAACAGGGACAGCATGCCTAATGCACAAATGAAATCATCAGGGAGAGTTTTGTCTGATGAGCTAGATGACGATGACATTCTTGAGGTAATTTTTTCCTTCAATGGATAGCTGCTGATCGAACTGAAACTTTGTGAGAAGGACTAGTCTTTTCTTCTGATAGGAATTACTTTTCAGTTTTGTTACTTGAATTGATTAGAGGCGGTAGGTTGGTCTCATTTTGACTCTAACTAGGTTTAGGTCTCATTTATTAATGTGTCCAGACCCTGTCCTTATTAGAAAGAATAAAAAGCAGCTATATAATCCTAAAGGAATGGTGGATTAACAGTTCATGATTGGATCACTGATATTGTTAGAAATCTGAAAAGCTTTCTTCTTAGTTCAGTCAGTCGATAAACCATCTTCTTCCCTTAGTTCAATTGCCATCAAACACTCTGTGCCTTAGTTCAATTTATTTGATGTCTCTGTGATTAGCATTTATCGTATTGCCTTCGCCATGTTCGGTACTTCATCAATTTGAGGTGGGTTTCAGAGTATTGATGTCGACCAGATAGTAATGGAGCATTATCAATCCACTTCGACACCTCAACCGTCAATGCATAAGCTTCCACCCATAACTCCAAATGTCGAAAAGGATAGTTTACGACAAGATGAAAGTTGTTTGCCTGAGGAGCTGCGTTCTAATTGCAGTCATGGGTTGAAGGTGAGTTGGCCAGTTTCATTTGTCCCATTAAGATGCCGTATATTGTTCTCTTCTGTGCTTGATATGCTCAATATTGTAATGGATACAGCTAGGCCTTTGCCCAGACGCTGCACACCATTTGCAGGAAATGAAGGACAATTTAATTGCAATATCCAACGAGCTCCTTGACAACATGACTGAACTAACTCCAGATGTGGTGGAGAAGCTTCGTCATGATAGGTTTGCTCCTACCCATCTTCCGTCTCTTTGTAAATTCCTTTCTGCTTGGAATCTAATGCATGCAAAATGGAGGAATGAGAATCTGTTAGTTATAATTTCCAGTTTCTGTATAGATTCTATGGAAAAAAGGTTTGACAGGGGATGCAATAACTTTTAAATGCTGTATGTATGCACACTTTTGTTAGGTCACACCTCAATAGGCAAATTCAGCAGCTTGAGAATCATCTTCGCTCTCTTACGATGGATGAGGAAAGGAGAAAGTCTCATTTTTCTGCATCTGCAGCGCCTCCGATGTCTTCCCTACATGAAACACCTCGAGCATTTGGATCTAGGGTAGAACCTTTTAGACTAGAAGCCCATGTTCATCCACACAATGAGCCTGGCGGTTATGACAGATGGAACTCGCCATCAGTTTCTTTCACTTCAGATAGGGTTCCTGTTTCATCAGGTCCTGTGGATAGAGATCCATACATTCAAAAGCCTTTGGACGTTAATTATATTGAAGGTTCAATTGACAAAAAGTGGAGCAGCAGGGGCTTCCCGTGGACAAAAAGCTTGGAGGTGTTGCCCGCATAATACTTAGCTTTTATTTGCATATCTTGTACCTCTTGTTGCTTACTAACTTTTACTGTCAGGATCATAACAAAAAAGTATTTGGGAACCATTCTTTCCGCCCAAACCAACAAGAAATTATAAATGCCACAATGAGTAGATATGATGTTTTTGTTTTAATGCCAACTGGAGGTGGAAAAAGCTTGACATACCAGGTAAATTAATTTCTAGGATTGGTATTTTTTTGTGTTCATGCAAAATTACTCTAGTACAATTAGTGCTTCTTTTGTTTCATTTGCCCTGGAGATCCATAGAGAAATGGAGCCACTTGACATTCTCTCAATATGCTGTTTTATTCCCATTATCCATGTAACTTTGGTACAAAACCTTCCTGTTTTGATGTGCATGGTTTGGAATGTGTGATGGCTTGTGATTCCATTATGTCAAGTTTTTTAAAGCTTGTACATTACTGTGTTTTTTTTTTCCCTAACAGCTTCCAGCTCTAATATGTCCAGGGGTGACATTAGTTATCTCACCCCTTGTTTCGCTTATTCAAGATCAAATAATGCATTTGTTGCAGGTAACTTACCGGATTACCATGTTCTTGTCTACATTATATATCTCCAGTTATCCCGGTTTGTTGGGGCTGTTTCTCTAATGCTCTCCTGTACTCTTTTCTTGTAGGCTAACATACCTGCTACTTACTTAAGTGCTAACATGGACTGGAGTGAACAGCAGGAGATCCTTAGAGAACTCAATTCTGATTATTGCAAATACAAGCTCCTATATGTCACGCCTGAGAAGGTTGCCAAGTAAGTGTCATTCCCCTCACAAATGATGCAAGAAAAATGGGATTTAAACTCCTGCAGCATAGCTAAGAGGCAGCTTCTGGTATATCTAGATTTAAAATCCTTAAAAGTTACTGGATAGCTCATGACAAATAGAAACATCATAAATCGTACCGCTCAAAGGATTAATTAAATCAGTTAATGGTGCTGCTGTGCTTTTGTTCAATAAGGCTCATAATTCAACATAGGTGATGAAGGCTGAACGCATATCTATAAATAGATAAATCGTCGAGCGGTGAAATATCTAAGATAAGTTGGAAGTGCTCTCAGAATTTGTACATGGCACTAGAGCAGGATCCAGAGTTCGAACATCACCAGCCCTTGCTTTACCTCCCCAGTCATAATCAATTTCCACCCTAAATCTTAGGCAAAAGTCCAGCCTAGGCGCGGGAGTGCTAATGCATTTAACTCTAAAGGACATTTCATCTAATAGCTTGACCATCTAGAATATAGTTTGATGCTTGTTCCGACGCAAGTCTCTCTTGAAATATCTAAATAAAGTATCTAATACTTGAATATCTACTATTTTTTAATTTTCAAAAGTATGTATAGCATTTTATTCTCCAAGTAGTTAATAACATATTCTTTTACATTTCTAGCAAAAACACATTCTTTTCATTCTTCTGAATATTTCAGCAAGCTCTTTTTGCCTCTTTTTTGAATGCAGAAGTGACGTCTTGTTGCGGCACTTGGAAAGTTTACATGCTCGTGAACTTCTTGCTAGGATTGTCATTGATGAAGCTCATTGTGTGAGCCAATGGGGTCATGATTTTAGACCCGACTATCAGGTCTGGAGGAAAAAGTGTTTTTGAGTTTTATGCTACCGGTACTTCATTTTCATGCCAATCATCTTGTATTGTTATGCAGGGTCTTGGTATTCTGAAGCAGAAGTTCCCCAGCACTCCAGTGTTAGCTTTAACTGCTACTGCAACAGCCAGTGTCAAAGAAGATGTTGTCCGCGCGCTTGCTCTTGTCAACTGCATTATTTTCCGGCAGAGTTTTAATCGTCCAAATTTATGGTTTGCATCTAAGTGAGACATTTTTCTTTCTTTCTGCTGTGGAAATTATAGCTGATTGTGGAAGTTTTCAGGTATGTTGTTGTTCCAAAGACAAAAAAGTGTCTGGAGGACATAGACAAATTCATTAAAGAAAATCATTTTGATGAATGCGGGATAATTTATTGTCTCTCAAGAATGGACTGCGAGAAAGTTGCCCAAAAGTTACAGGTTGGTCCTGTTTGATGATGTTTGCAACCATATTTAAGAGTTGTTTGATCATATAGGTTGATATTCACGTGGAGACAGCTTGATTTTTTTTCAAATATCGAGTCACTAAATTTGCTGAACTAAAGACTTGTTGGTGAGGCTAGAGCATAACCTAACTGGTTGGAATAATCTAGCATGAGAGTTCAGTACTACTCCTTACATGAAATTACTGAATTGCTTCCAAAACCTTTTGACAGCATTGTGTTAGCATAGTAATAACAAAATTTATCCCATCCTTTATAATGAAATATTAGACACGATGGTTAAATTTCATGCTTGATATTGATACAAATTGATGTTGTCACGATTTTTGATATTGACTTACATTGATGGAATTCGGATTCATCTAGATGGTGGTTCCCTTGATTGAAATTTGGCCTAATTTCATCTACATGTGATCACATGCCATGATTGCTTGCTATGATTGGATAGAGTTCATTTTGTAAAAATTATTTCTAGCCTAAAAAAGATGACACCTTGGATTTAATTACAAGTTTTGGTTGTTAAGTAGTGCTTACAAGATTGATTAAGTATATAATATATACCATTTAGCTTCCCATTTTTCAATTTTTTACTTCATTAAGAGGACTATTTATTTTGAATGGATGAAGGGCAAACAGAGAGGACTATTTATTTTCATAGGATGAAAAAGAATCCCAAGCTTTCCTACCGTCACTCACTGAGTCTGTTTAAATAGAATTATTTCCGAATTGTTAAAGAAACTGTGTCCCTCTCCTTTCTTGAATGCCCCCTCATTTCCCCTTTTATCCAAATACGTTGAATTTCCATGCAAGTCTGATTTAACTATCTTTTTCTGCTCAACCAAGCCCATGTAGATTTTCTCTCTTTTGGCGAGTGTAGGACTCATGAAGCTCTGTATACACTGCGGGGCATTGCATATGTACCATGTAGATTTTCTTTCCTTATCTGTGTGTGTCTCCACCACATGCATTGCATTCATGTTCAGTTGCTTAGGCTTTTTGCGTATTTCTATATGCAGCAAGGATATGGTTATTTATTATATCATTCCTCTCTAGATGTTGTGGTTTGCTTACCCTTCCACTCAATTATTCCGGCTTCATAATTTGTTCTCTCTGTTTTTTAAGTACGCTAATGACATTTCGAATTCTTCAATAAATATTTCTTATACTCCTATATTCACAGGGTCACACCAGGCAAAGCAGATTTCTTTTATATTTCTTTCTTTTGTTGGATAAGTTGCTCGAATATTAGCTAAGACTCGGGAGATCCTTTAGTTGTTCACAATTTGTTAAAAGATGCATACATTTGTCAGGAGTATGGACATAAAGCAGCATTTTACCATGGGAGCATGGATTCTGCCCTACGAGCATTTGTCCAAAAGCAGTGGAGCAAAGATGAGATCAACATAATCTGTGCAACAGTGGCATTTGGAATGGGTATTTCTCTTTTTTCACTAGTTTCTGATTGTAGTAATCAAATGCGATAGCATTTCGACCATGGACAATGTGCCTTGTAGGTATCAACAAGCCAGATGTCCGCTTTGTAATTCATCATTCCCTCCCTAAATCAATTGAAGGTTATCACCAGGTACATTATGAAATATGATGATGCTTTTCTCAAGCATTTGAGTGCTGGAATTTTCAATTGCTGAACATTAATAAAATCAGTGTGTAATTAAATGGTTTGGGTTTAGCTTGTAACATGGTGATATTTCTGGATTTTGGCCATATCACAGGAATGCGGTCGTGCTGGACGAGATGGTCAGCGTTCGTCTTGTGTGTTGTACTACAGTTACAGTGATTATGTAAGTATGTTGATACAGCGATTCTTCTTTGAATTTTTGCACTTGAATTCCTTTTCCTTCTCCTACATCTTTTATCATGTTTATGAACATTATTACTCCCAAGACTTTATCATACGAACTTTTCTTGTTCATGCTCAAATTTGCAATTTAAAAAGCTGGTTAATGTTGTGAAGTTCTTTTTTTAAAGTACTTAAAACTTCAAATTGCTTTGACCATTTCTTTTTATATAACCTTTTGAGTACATTATGGCACGTCAGGGAATAATAACAGAACTTTCATGTGTTCTATATTTCTTTGACAGATTCGTGTAAAACATATGATTAGCCAAGGAGTAGTAGAGCAAAGTCCATTCTCAAATGGTTATAACCGTATCAATACGGCGAATTCAGGAAGGATACTTGAAACAAATACTGACAATCTGCTGCGCATGGTATTGTACTGATTCAAATGATGCTTTCTAAAGTTCCAATTATTGAAGATGGTCTGAAAGTCATTTCAACTGTTTCAGGTCAGTTACTGTGAAAATGATGTTGACTGTCGACGTCTCCTGCAGCTTGTTCATTTTGGAGAAAAATTTGATTCCAATAATTGCAGAAAAACGTGCGACAATTGTCTCAAGATCAAAAATTTTGTTGAGAAGGATGTGACTGGGATTGCAAAGCAATTGGTTTGAATACTTACTATTTGTCCATTTCAGTTACTGTGGTGGTTTAAGAGTTTTGTATTGCTCATATTTGAATGTGGAATTTCTGTTGCATAGGTTGAGTTGGTGAAGTTGACAGGGCAGCAGTTTTCTTCAGCTCACATATTAGAAGTTTACAGGGGTTCTTTGAGTCAATATGTATGTTGCGAAAGTAACTTAGATATTCTCCATTTGTTATCCTGTTCTTTGTCCACTTGATTCTCAAGAGTGTTAAATCAGGTCAAAAAGCATCGGCATGAAAAGTTGAATTTGCATGGAGCCGGGAAACATCTAGCAAAGGGAGAAGCTTCACGTGTGCTACGGCATCTTGTTACTGAAGATTTACTGGTGGAGGATGTTAGAAAAAGTGACCTTTATGGATCTTTGTCATCAATATTGAAGGTAAATATCGCTGCTATGACTCTATGACGCCATGAAATTCATTTTTAATTGAGTTGAGAAGAAAATTTTCTTCCCTCTTTTTGGATGCTTGCTTTTTGCTTTTAGACTTGAAACTATGTTCCTTTGTTGATCTCTGTTCAGGTGAATGAATCCAAGGCTTACAATCTTTGCTCTGGGGGGCAATCTATCATTCTGAGGTTTGTCATTTATTTTGCTGTTCTTTAGTTGGTAATGAGATGGGCATCCCTTCATTGAACGAAGAAATTTTTCTGTTTTCAGCATTGGAAATTTATCATCAGCATCTCACAGTAATTATTAATCATTTGCCCACTTATGTATCTGCTATTCTACTCCCACAGGGTGTTGAATTGCTCTTTTAGGAACTTTTTTGTTCCATAATCTTAGCTAAAATAGCTCTCATGTCTTAGAGACACGTAGTAAACACCAAATTTGAATCTTCTCATCCCTGTTCAAATTAACGTGACATTCACATACGTTTTACTCAAAATTCGTGGAGCTTTGGTCTTTCCTATTTTTTATTTAACAAAAAGATATTTCAAAATAACCTTTATGACAATCAATGTATATAAATTGCAAGCATCTTGTGGGTCTACTAAGGACTTAATTATTGAAGCAACAATTTATTATAGGTATTTGGTGTGGTCATGGACTGTCAATGGTGTTTGGCAAAAAAAAAAAAAAAGAACGAAAAAGCACTTCCGAGGGTGTTTATTTGCTGCCATTTATTGTAATGACCCCACTGTCTAAATTACTGGTGGCCAACAAGATCTGCTGTAAATTTTTGTGGTAGATGCTGCACCTTGTCTCATCCAACCATTAGTGTTTCACTTTTGCATCTTGTCCAAGGTCTTTCCTTCCACGAATGCCCCTCACAATAATGCTCTCTCTCTGTCTCTCTGTCTCTCTGTCTCTCTCTCTACGTCACTGTTTGCAATGAATATAGTTGCTTAATTTCATACCCATCATACCTGTCTTGTCAGGAGGAATTTATCACAGGATGTGATCTCTATTCCAGCAAAGTGATTATTGCGACATATTAATGACTCAAATGTACTTCTCTATGCTTCGACTCATACGGGAAAAAAATGCAAATGCATTCAAGACTAGTAGCTTTGGCGGATAGCTGGGAATTTGAAGGAAGACTGGGAGAAATTGATATATCAATGAGAAATTTGGAGTTCACTTCCATTATAATTTAGTTCAGAGATACCTATTTAAATTGGTTTATAATTTCAAGTAATGTTCCAAGTTCATAATGTGATCTTATGCTAGAAGAGTGAGTAAAAAGGTTATGAAAGGTCTCAAAAAGAGTTTATAATCTCAGAGAGAAAATGGTGCTTAATAGAGCAACGGCATGGAGTTTTATGTAGTCGATTCCCCTTTGTGAGAAAGCAATTTGTTGTGGTTGGCCTGCAGCTGTTGTTGCTGCTCTTTTATCTTGAAGTCCCTTCAATTATAATTCTTCCCTTAGGATGGAAACTAACACCTTTTATGCTATTAGACTGTAAGTCCTATATGATTCTTGCAGGTGGTAAACCGGTTTGCTGAGGTCAAATTGGCAGTATTTTAAACCTTTTTCATTGACAAGTGGATGAATGATTTATTCAACCAGTTTGATTGATCAGTAGATACACACGGATGATATGCTATTGTGTGACGGAACTTAAAGCTTTAGGATTAGAAAGATTTGGACTACAATTTTTGCAATTGTAGGAGTAAAGTTGCTGCCTTCAGGCCCGGTGCGACGCGAACTGTGGGTTTGGAGAGTGACTTTCAGTTTGCATGTTGAAAGAAACTGATTACCGAGATGATTCCTCTTCTTGGCTTTTGGCTTAATAGGAGAGAGAAACAAAAGGCCATTTAAAGAGTTGAATCCTCTTGGGATTCTTTTAAGGATAATTGGTTGTACACTCTTCACTTTTTGGTATGGCAGGAAAGTTCAGTTTCATACATCAAATTTGTTTAAAATGTTAGAAGCTGTCTTTTGTGTGTAGTTTTGTATATGGAAGGCTTCTACTGGAAGCCGGTTTGTATCGGCCAGTACCCCTGTGGCACCTTTTCAAAAAAAGAACTTGAAGGTTTAGGATCACTCGGGCAAGGTTGGATCACTGTGTTGTCAAGCTTATTGCTCATACTTGTCCCGTAACAAACCTATGAAATCTGCATGACTGCTGGGGGATTTGCACTCGAGTCTTTCGAGTAGCCATATTTCTTAAGAGATTTAGCCACAGTATGGCCACCATTTTCCATATTATTTGTTTGATCTTTTTTAAGAGCTTAACAATGTCTTTAATGTGTAAAATACTAGGAAAATTTTGCAAAGCAATTTTTGCTTGACTGTAGTGCCACCATATTTTGCAGATTTCCTTCCGTGGCAAAGATGTCTAAGTCTAAGAAATCTGATGTAACTCCTGCCAAAGGATTGTTGACGTCTGGGAAATTGAGTCCTCAAAGAGACAGTCCTAGTCCTGCTCAACCTCAAGCTCAAGGAGATCTGGTATGGGAATATATGCATAAGCACAAGTCTATATGTTATCCATTCTCCTCAGAACAAGAGGAAGTTGCTTATCTCTCTTGACCGCTTGTGGAACTCCTTGTATTTCAGATTTTGTCAGCCAAATTATACACTTCATTGCGTATGCTACGGACTATTCTTGTTAGGGAAGCTGGGGATGGGGTCATGGCATATCATATATTTGGGTGAGTTTATCTCCTTCATGAGTTTTGTTTGAAAATTGTTTGTTTTGTGGTGCTATTGTGTGAATGTTCATTGAGCCCTCACTTTTTTCTCTTTGGGTACTGGACAGCAATGCTACGCTTCAGCATATCAGCAAAAGAGTTCCCAGAACAATGGAAGAACTGCTTGAAATCAATGGCATTGGCAAGTAAGTTATGAGGAGACTTTATCTTGCATGCTCCACTAATGGCAGATAATTATTTTTATGTTTCTGTGTAGGGCAAAGGTAAGCAAGTATGGAGATCGGTTGCTAGAAACCATAGAAACCACCATCAGGGAATACCAGGGAACAGACAATAGAAACAGCAGCAGTAGCAACGATAGTATGGATTCCATGAAAAGGAGAAGAGAGGCAAATGGAGGTGCGAAACCTAATTATGAAGAGGATGATGACTTCACGAGAAGCACTGGTCGCTCAAAGAAAAGAGCCATGGTAATTGAGGCCCAAAATCACAATAATCAAGATGTCAAAGAGCCAGGGGATGACATTGCATGTATAGATGATTTGGATTTTGAGGATTCTGACTTTGATGTCGATGTTGATGTGTCGAATGTTAACAGTGCAGGGAGAATGCTGCCTTCATGGTCAAAGTGCTGAGGGTTTCGACATTGATATAAGCTCTTAAGATTATAAGTTGAAAGAAGAAAACCCAGACATCTAGTGCAGTTTGAGATTTGGGCTGTTCGGATCAATAGTTTCTGTGCTAATATAAGAGCAATAGCAATATCTTCGCTAGTGGAAGCAAGTTTTAGTGCCTTATCTTGGCTATTCATCTTCAATCTAAGTTTGTGGCAATCTCAGAGGAAATGCAGTTGCTCTTCACATAGGTGAAATACTGAACGATACCCGCAAAGAGGTGTAATTTTTCAATGTGTGCACTTGTCAACTTTTGTTTCAGTGCATTGACAGATCGGGTTCAGTTCAGTGGTGGTGTGAAACACTGGGTCTTCTGTGTGCTGACTCGACAGATTTCTTCCTATGAAAAGCGGAATCGTTCGAAGATGGAGAATGTACAGCATGGGAATTCAGACAGGTTTAAACAATTATTATGTTTGTATTGACTAACTCACAGAGCATATTGAGCTTGCTAGTCAATAGTGTGTATATATTTGATTGGTTTTTGTAATACAATGGGCGGTGAACTTTTATGTAATGTCAAATTCGAACATGCTAGGTGACCGATAGAATGCTTGGTGATTTTGAGCATAGCTGCAAGTGGCTGGATCACGAAATAGTTAAAACTCGGCGTATTAATGTCATGGTTTACGGTGTCCAGCGGACCAGCCATATCATAAACTAACGTAACTGTCGTGGAGTTAGATGGACTAAGGTCTATTCAAGAACTTGCTTTCGTTGGCGAGCTCACTTAAAACAAGAATCGATTGGGCTTCAAGAGTTACTTTGCATAATCTCCAGTACTTTTTAATGTTGAACCAGTTTATTTGGCTCTTGGTAGGTGTTAGCAGGGGAAAATGGAACTCGTTAATGTGAAAAGTGATAGCATTTGGGATGGCAACTCGGCTAGGATTTGCGTACGCTAAAACAAGAACATGTGACTATTGAGCTGGAAGCTACATGAGTTATAATGACAACCCACTCTCTATCTGATTAAGAAAAATAACACAAATAGTTCATGAACTTTGGCTCAATGTGCAATGTTATCTTTTAATTTTTAATTTGTTTAATATGGTTAAATTTAATGTGATGTTGTTCTTGAACTTTTAATTTGTTTAATGTAGTTCCTGAACTTTTGGTATGCGCTCGATTTAGTCCTTGAACTAGATAATTTAGGAACTAAATTGAATATCGAGATATAATAATCCAAGGATTGAATTGAGTATTTATCAAAAGTTTAAAGACCATATAGAACAAATTAAAAGTTCAAAGACGATATTATAAATTGAACTAAAGTTCAGGGATCACATTGAATAAATTAAAATTCAATGACGATATTGCACGTTGAGTCAAAATTAAAGAATTATTTATGTAATTTTTCCTTAGAATTACAAGTTACCAGTATTAGTCGACTGTCCATAAAGACCAGGTTGACCGAGCGTTCAAAATCAGGGAAACCTAGCCTATAACAACTGGAAAAAGACATGGGTAGCAGACTGAACAACCCTGTTGTCTCCGCAGATGTAGCAATCTGATGATGTTCCTGCACACCAGATAGAGTAATGAGGAAGACTTTAACGTACAAGGTTGGTGAATGACAGCCAGCGAAGATGTTGGCCATTAAAAGCAAAACTACGGTCAAACCACGCAACTATCCACGAAAAGATAAATAAAAAGAACATCCAGATTAGCAAAAACAATGAAAAAACATCATCTTGATCAAAAGAAAAATATGAATGATGTGTGTTTTCTGAGCAAACAAGAAGAATCATTATCGCCTTCCTCTTGTAAAAAGTGAGAGGAATCTGTCCTTCTGATGGGATAATTCTTGCTTTATATTAAAGCAAATGCAATGCAGATCAGATATTCTCCTTTGTTTCTTTACTGGGAATAGCCACCTTGCTTCTCTTCAAAGCCAAGAACTTGCAGAGATTTTTCCACGGTGAATATTTTTTTCCCTTCTGGACGAAGAAAGCAGAAGTTTGTGTAGTAGCTTCAAGTACTGTGGATTCTAGTTGCAGATCTATGAAGTGAGGGAAGAAGGGAAAAAGAAATTACTTTTGTAGAGCTTTTAAGGTGATTCATTTCAACTCTTGTGGGCTCAAGGACCTTGTTATCTTGGAATTGATGAGTGTGGTTATTGTCGAAGAATCAAGAGATTTACTCGAAAAACATAGAGAATAATGCATAAAATTGCACGAGAACTTGTGTTCTTGAACGAGCCCAATGTGGTTCTTAGATCTTTAAAATGTGATTGAATTGGTCTATTAAATTTGTGGATCTTGTTAACAAGTGCAAAAAATGCACTTATTATGTATAAGTCAACAAAGACAATACCTTTCGATAAAAAAAAAAAAAACGAAGACAATACATTGCAAATTGCGTAGTTTCTTTTATTAGCTACTTAGCAAATGCTTTATGGGCACTCGTCAACCACATCCTAAACTTAGAAAGTCTGTCAATACTTGGAAAGCATCCTATACTAGTTCAACTGAAAGAGCATTGAAATCAGGAAGTCAAAGGAAACCTATTATCAACCAAAAAGAGAAGCAAATTAAAGGAGGAAAAAAGAGAGAGAGATACTATTAGATAATAATTTTTTTTCGTGATTTTCACTTATGTATACTTGAATTATGTTCCTAGAGATTAGAAATCCTAGTCACGCATTCATGAAAATTGCGTTGCGAGTACACTTCTATTTGTCGTGGAGGAGATTTTTGCTTCCTACTCAAATGTTGTTGATCATACATAAATAAATCAGTTATAATTATTGAATATTTCCTCTACAGGTGTCACACCGGGCAATCATAATCCGCATTTGATCAACGTAAACAACACTTGCAATGCAACAAAAAGAATTCAAAGCAACCAAATTTGATTCACCTGCATCTTTTTACTAGGCAAATGTGAGACTACTAGAGCTGTCTTTACATCTTCATAAATAGTACTACCAATAAAAAAAAAATGCCTCCAGAAAAGGGAAACAATTGGAACCAAGCCAATGTGACAACTTTCATCCTACCCTCTTCTCTCTCTCTTGTTTTTTTTTTTTTTGGTGTGTGGGTGGGGAATCTAATGATCTTACCCTCTTGCACCTTTTCCTCTATATCAATCAATTGATTGCCTCACATGTTTGAAATTTTGACAGCAAACACACACACACACACACACACTCTCTCTCTCACTCTCTCTCTATCTACGGCTACACAAGTCCAAAAGATTCTTTCTTGCCTCAACTATTTCATCAAACAAATCATCAAGTTGTACCATCACACTCTCAACCCCACTTCTCAAGCACCCAATCAATCCCTTCAAGTTCTCAACCTTGTCTTGCACATGCTGCTGCCCCAGTTGATGGTGCTCAGCCCCTTCTTCTCCCCTCTCCAACACTCCCCTGAGCTCCTCCATGCCGTGCCTCGCTCTCCTGAACTCGTAGAGAAGAATCGGCGGCGGCGGCGACCGCCGGCTCATCCGGTCGATCTCCCCGGCCATCCTCTGTTGGATCCTCGATGAGGAGATCATGAAATTCGACCCGAACACGGCGTGCCCCTCATACCCGCCCTGGTGGAAGATCGAGTCCGGCCAAGTGTAGACGAGACCTGAGAGGAGGACCATCAGGAGCAACGAGCTCACATTCCTCATCGCGTAGAGAGCACCCCTGAAGCCACTGAAACCATTGAAGTTGGACTCCAATGAAACGTTCTCGTTGAAGCATAGAGAGAGTGGTTGAACTCTTGCTTCCATTAAGTGCTTGTTCTCTTCCTCCAACACCAACGCTTCCCTTCTGCATTCATCTATTGCCCGAAGCGCCTTTTTAATATTTAAACGACATAAAAAAGAAACGAAATTAATATGGTTGTATTGGTGTGGTACAATCATGTTATAATCAAGAAACATCTGAGTTTCAAAGAACACCTTGCGAATAATGAAAAAGAGAGAGGGCAGATTTCCTTCAACATGCTGCTGAATACATAGAGTGAAGTTACCTGGCGACGATCCAAGTGATGATCATGTAAACCGAGGATTGACGAAACGACATTCGAAGCGGTCGTATAATACCTCTCCATCCGGGAGAGGCCGAACTTGATGACGTTACAAGCTTCCCAGATCCTGGCGCTCTCGTCCATGTACTCGTCGAGCCACTTCTCGCCGACGGGGAGGCGGAGCTCGTGGACGAGGGAGGTCAGCCGAGAGTGGACCGACCGGAGCGAGTGGAGGACTTGCTGCAGATGCTGAATCGACATGAAGTTGTTGCTGTAGGTCGATGAAGACGACGACGACGACGACGATGGGAAGGAAGAGTCCAAGTCGTCGAGTGCTTGTGTGAGGAAGTTGTAGAAGCCACTCACCGATGAAGTGGTGGTGCTCTTGCATGATGATGATAGTGAGTGGGGATTCATTCTCGAGGGTACTCAGAGAGGGAGAGAAAGAGAATTAGAGCTATGGTGAAAAGATATTAAAAAAAGGTGATGGAGATGGACAGGCGTATTTATAACGAAAATCATATGTACGGATATAGACATCAAGATTACAATGTCTATGTGCATGTGAATCAACATGGATCGTCGAACTAACAAGATTACGCGTAAATAAATGGTAAGTTAAAATTACAATATGAAGTTATTTAGTATGATCCGAATGGTGTTCAAAGATTCGAGTTATTTCAGTGCTTGCTATGATAAATATCCGTTGAAATCACGCGATATAATGTAACATATTAATTTCAGTACATATCTAGTGGGCTATTTGTGATTGGGAGGAGAGAGAGATAGAGAGAATTTATAAAGGGGGTTAGTCTTGAAAGAAAAGAGAATTTATTCACATGTTTCTATGTTGAAAGGGGGGTTAAATTGTTGGGTGCAATAATGGGTGTTTCCCAAGAAGTGGAGGGAATGATAATTTGGGAATCTCTGGAGACCAATTCATTAGTGAGTCCTTGAATTGGTACAAGAGTAAAATCATTGCACTTTATGCTTCTTGGGTTGAGGCTCTCGTGGGCATTTCGAATAGAGATATGTGGCTTTGATGCATTGACAAGTGTACCCAATTCCATCTAGCAAATGATGTGTCTGGTGAATAAAATTAATTTCATAGCATCATGCTCTCTAAGTAATCAATCTAAACACGTCATTTCTTATGTACCCAACATCACTTAAAAAATATTTTTTTTTTAATAAAAATCTAGTACCCTTCATTTGTCTTTGAAAGATGATAATGAATCTTAACTTGTCAAATTCCTTGATTTGGTGACAAATTATATGTTTATCACCAAATTGGTGATAAGGTTTTGCAGAATAAACAAGTGTTTATCGACACAATGAAACTTCTTTTGGGGTTGATTATATCTCAATTTAGAAGTCATCTAAGAAGGAATTTGTAACAATCTTGCAGAAGATAATTGGTCGGTTGGCAACATCGAATATACCATATATCCAGTCGAATTTATAGGGTGCCATTGTGCATAAGTTTTCTAAGTTTTCATTTATCGGTTGATTTCATCTTATCCGACATGCTTTGAAAAAGGCATAATCTAAACCGAAGTGATAAGATCTAATCGAATTCCGCAACTAAGTTTGAGTATTTCTAGTTAAATTTTTCTCTGTTTTCTTGCGTAACATTTACATGAACACGCTTGACAAGGGTAACTACAATTCTAGCTAATTGTTGTAAGTTGAGCCACACTTCTTTTGATTTCACATTCCAAAAACTACACGTCGTATCAAAAGAAATTGTTGCTAATTATTTGTGTTAAAATAGGGAAAATTACCCATCAATTTGGAACCTAGGAGAATTCTAAATAATAATGGCATGAAGTGTCATCATTTTCTCAAATAAGGGTTTTGAAGTGGATTTTATTTTAAATAAGAGCCTAAAGTGGCTATGTCAGTTTCAAAGAAAAACTTGACTTTCTAGACGGTTAAGGGCATTTTCGTCATTTACCCCTTTTTGATTTTTTTTTTCTGTTTTTCTTTTTTTCCTTTTTTTCTTTCTTTTTTCATTTTTCTGGTTTTTTCTTTCTTCTTTACCGGTGCCCGATCATTGGCTACTGGCGATGCTCGGAGAGGGCTGGGTAAGGTCTCCCTCGAAAGCCACAGGTGAGGGCTTGGGCGAGATGACTCTCGCCGGAAAGAAAAAAAAAAGAAAGGAGAAAAATAAAAGATAATTTAAAATTAAAATTGTCTTTGGATGGAAAAATGGCCCTGACCGGTCGGAATATTTAGCCAATCGACGACCGACGATGTCAGATCTTTATTTGAAACTATCATGGCCACCTCAGGCCCTTATTTTTGACTGAAATGGTCATTTTAGACCCTTATTTAATACAAAGTTCACTTTAGGCCCTTATTTGAAAAAAATGGTTGATACCACGAAAAACCCCAAACTCGTATACTTATGAAAAATTTACCCAAAACTAATTTTTTGACCACGAAAAATCCCAAACTGGTACATTTGCGACAAATTTAGCCTATGTTAAATTGAATTAATATCACGAAAAATAAAAAAATTGGTACACCCGTGACAAACGGAGGGTAAAATCCCAAATTGGTATGCCCATCAACGGTCATGTGTCGTTCAATTCAGAAATTTGACTGTAAAATTTAAAGGAAACTAATTGTTGGTAAAATTGTCACAGGTGTACTAGCTTGGGGTTTTTAATGGTAAAAAATTTAGTTCGGGGTAAATTGTCATAGATGTATCAATTTGGGATTTTTCGTGGTATTAACTCTTGAGAAAACGATGACACTTTATGCCCTTATTTGAAATTTTCCCCCGAACCTATTGTATATATATCAACTTAGTTCTAAACGTTTTATATCCTTAAATTTTGCATGAAATCCTAATATAACCCTCCCAACCAATTTTCATCGGGAAATCTTGACAAACAATATGCCATGGAGGACAACCGGTCATGTCTAACTCACCACGTCAGTGATTTTCAATGAAAATTGATTGTAAAAATCATATTTAAATTTCACGCAAAAATTTAGTGAAAAAAATAACAAAATTAATATCCACACAATAGATTAATAATTGATTATGATTGATTATGGAATTTTTCCATCAGAATATATGACACTGTTTGTGCCAACATCCTGGTAACTCGTAAACCGCATATGCTTGGAAGTTGGAGAAAGGCGAAATGATCGCCCCGGTATCCCTTCATGATGAGAAAGAGAGAGATATCATCAAATTCCCATGTACGACTGATGGGACTCTGTGCATCCAAGATTGATTGATTTCTACAATGTGAAGAATCATTTTCTTTTTGTACCCAACATCTCAATCGAGGCATCTTTTAACTAGTTAAAGTTAAATCGGAAGAAAATTTTCTTTAAGAGCGTACGTGGGCTTCCGCGACAATTACAGGTACCTAGACATTGGATACGTCTGGCACACAAAAGCAAAATTTTTGAGCCCACCATCCAAAAATTGGAATCAGTACCATCGATTATCTTCATTAATTATGTGACTAGGGAAAGGGGGGGTTTGACTGCATGATGATTAAGCCTAATCAAACTTCGAAGAGAGATCTTGGATTTGATTCGTATCTCTTCTTTCTCGTACTCAACTCAAAAAAAATAAAAATTAAAAAAATTCATTCGGATTTATAAAAATAGAATATTAATGGGCAATGATTTTTCCTTGAATGTCATAGGAGAAGTATGTTTTGTTCATTAGGTGCCCTTTGTTTTATTCTTAAGACTAAGATTACAAACGCAATGTATGAGATTAAGAGTTCATCAAGGCTTTGTACTTATTTACCATTATTTGGCTAATGCCTGTGTGGCCCGGAAAGGAAAAAAATTAACATATGAATTCTATTCTATGCTATAAATAAAAAAGGGTGTTCATGGTTTGATTTGATTATGTTTGAAAGTACCTTTTTTTTCCGCCGATCGATTTGGACAAATCTCGAGTCAAATCTAACAAAACCAACAGAATTACAACTCGAACCAGAAAACTATGGTTGAGTTTCAAATCGTTAACGTGAGACCGACATACAAGTAAGAAGTTCAACACATAACTTAAACTACCTAACTTCAACTATCAATATTGATAGTGCATTTGTTTTATGGAAAACTCAAGATTTGAAAAATATTTTCCGGAAAATGATTGTATGTATTATTTATTAAAATAAATGAAAGAAAAAAAATATTTCATCGCTCGCAAAAGTAGTTAGGCATAAATTGTTGTCGATAGTGAAAACATTTTTTGATGACAAATCTTTTTAAGCGATATAACCAATCATTTTTTCGAAAACTGTTTTTCAAATCCTGAGTTTTATGTCAAACAAATGCATCCTGTATGGTTCGATTTTATCAATTTCCAAAGTTATAAACCAACACCAAACCAATAAAACAATAATAAACATATCCCAAACCAAAACCATATCAATCAACAGACAAACCAAATTTCATCAGTTTGATTCGGCTGGATTAAGCAGTTTTCGAATTTTTATGAACACATTAGTCATTACCTCTGAAGCATATAAAAGAAATCCCTAAACCAAAAGGAAATCTAGAAAATGGGGACGAAGGTCGTAGGAAATCTTTGAACTCGCCAACAAGGTCATCTCGTCCCTTCAGTTCGTGAAAATTGTTCCGTCAAAACGAAATGCTTTGAATGTTCGTGAAAAGTCGCATTCCCATATGACCATTTGTATTTAAATACATTAGGATTCCGATTCACGAATAAAAACACTCGATCGGAATACGAATTCATAGATATGATTGCCCAAAACCTGTTCTTGATGAATGAGTCCTTAATGAGATTTCAGTGTTTGGACGGCTGAAAAGTTGCCCAACTTGTTGAAATGAAGTCCCTACGAGGACAACTTTTCCATAAAGGAAAAAAGATCTCTGAAGAGGGGGACCCCATTGTTCATGACGCAAAGGGAGACTTTGTTGGGATACAACATTATTACAGCTTAGAGACTTTCCAATTGAAACTACTTGCGTCATAGGCAAGGCGTTTGAATCCACAAAGAAGGGTCCTCATAGCAGATATGAACCATACCCACCAAGATATCCCACTGAGTCCATCCAGGCTTTTTTTTTTTTTATTAAAGTAATATGCTGTTAGGAGCCGCAGCGGAAGTTCGATACTATCATCGGAGGAATTCACCGTGAGGAAGCTTAAGTCTGAGCTCGTCAATATATTCAATTGGAGTTACTTCTCTCGAAAGTTTAAGTTAATGAGCTATGAACCGACTTGAATATAGTAACTGATTCATATTATACGACATCTTCGATGTAGGTCTTCTTACCCCTAGCAATCTACGTGTTTATTGACAAATAGGTTATGGACCAATTATGATATATTAAGTGCTTCATATTACATTACAGCCCATGTGAGACTTTTTTCGCTTAACACCCTCACACGTGCACATTAGCTGAGAAAAACAAATCAAACCGAAACGATGAACAAAGGGTAACAAGAGCTTATTGAAGGAAATACCAACCAAGAGAGGAGTTGTCAAAGCGCAACATAGAGGCCCAAGGCACACAAACTTAAAAGGGGTTAGACCTACTAGACCGCGAAACTCGGCTTATGTTTGATTTAACCATATCACTTTTCCGCGTCCATCCTGCCTTAATTCCTTGGAAAAGATGGAAAGTGTGCACCTTTATAAGAAGTTTGAAGTGGGGCTTGTTTGGGGGGTAACATAAAGTATGCCTACCTTGGAAGTAAATTTCATTTAACTTAGATAGATTATCGAGTGTTCAGGTTGGCTTTTTTCTTTTTATTCAATCCAAAACACCATGCAGCTCATATATATATATATATATATTAATACGCAGGTTCATTAACAATATTCTCGGTAACCTTTTGCATATAAATAATATTTCAATCTTTTTATGAGAAAATAACTTTTTTTTTTGGGTTAAGTCCAAATAAAGCAAGCCCTCATTCTACAACGCAAAATGCGTTCTCTTTATTTATTTTTATACTTGTTTCTTTTTCCAACAGAATCTATTTTGATATCCAAAGAAGAAAAAGAGTGTGCCAACCGTGGGAGAACCCCACTAGGTCACACTCAATCGGATCAATCTATCAAAGTATTTTGAGTGAGAGAACAGGGCAAATCCCATATTGCATATTCTGAAGGAGGGAGGGAGGCCATGGGTGCAATCATTTCGTAGCATCCAATCCTAGACGCTATTCATTCCTCTTCTGGTGAATCCTACACAAAGGCAATGTGGAGCTTGTGCAGTGCCTCTTGTCCTTTGGCACCATCAATCAACTCACTCACATGTCCTTTGCCTTCCAACCCATGATGTAACCCGCATGATGTAGACTTATAAATATACTTCGTTCCTTTTCATTATTCAAATTGTACGACTCTTATGAATCAACCGATTTATAAGTTTCGTCCTATACTTCCTTTAATGTCATAAATTTTCAAACTATCACTTGAGCGTTATAATTTATAAATAATATTCACCTAAGCGAAAAATCCAACTTAGCATTAATTTCGTATAAAAAAAACCACCCTAGGTGGCTTGTTGGAGGAATTTTGTTATTAGAAATGTTTAGAAACAAATTCGCTTCGGCACATACTTCGCCTCGACCATGTCCTGCTTGTTTCGCGAGAATAAATGATATGAAAAATCTATCTCTAAAAATGATCGTTTGTACCGCTTATAAAATGAATAAACGAAAAATATTTTTATCGTCTGCAAAAATATTTAAATATAAATTATTATCGATAATGAACACATTTTCCATTAGTAAATTATTTCAAGCGATATAAGTAATTATTTTTAGGAAAATATTTTTCGAATCATTCATTTTATGCCAAACAAATACATTAGGAGATTTAAGCATCCATTTCACTGAAAATTTCATGATAAAAGGAAAATATTCCATGGAAATTACTTTTGAGGGAAAATGTTTAGTTTTCGTTTGCCTCGTGATTTAAGGAAAGCAATTTCTTTTTTGTCGGAAGGAAAAGTTGTTCTCCCCCATTCCAAAATTTCTTGTTTTCAATCCGCGGCAAAGTTTTCCATAGATCGGTTAGTCTTCTGTCATCGAAACATCGGAAAAGTCGGAAAATGAATTTTCCAAAAACAATTTTCCTTTAAACTAAGGGATCCTAAATTAGGTATCGATTGGAAACCCGAGCTTCCATCTTCATGCCCATCACCTCAGCGCCACCTAACCAACTCTCAAACATAAACAAAATTCCCATTCCTCGAGACCTCCCCCCCGCCAGATCAACACGCCCACTTCCTCAGATCCCGAATCGACAGTTCAAGGCCGACCACCATCCCGGAGCACCAAATTTTCATCGCTTCCACTGCATACTTTGCAGACCTATCCACATTTTCAAACCATCGATCGATCGGTCTAAGAGGAACTGGAGATCACAGCATTATATAGAACTGAAGATTAACGCAGACGGGATCCAACCCCGCCATCCTTGTCGACAACTCCGGTGTTAGCCATTTTGCCTTCAGTGGCCGTAGATCGAGAGAGATCGAGAGAGAGAGAACGCAATCACCCCTTACGAGGCTTACCCTCCATCAATTCTCCTTCTGTTGCTCGGCGCTCTGGGTTAGTGTGCGACGTCGTTTTGTCATGTTTTTCGTTCGCCTTGCCGAGTTGGGCTAAAATATCTCTCGAAAAAAAAGAGTCATGCGGGATGAGTTGATTGTCATACTTATGCCGCGTAAGAAATATGTCGCCGGAGTCGGTTACGAGGACGTCTCGAGGCCGATGCCGCTACGGAGCTCTCGAGGTCCTGATCCGGCTCAACTCTTCGCGAATGGTTAGATGGATGCGATTAGGGAGGTGCTGGAGCGGAGCAACCTGGCTTGGAAGCTCGTGCACCCGGTCAAAACGAGCATGACTAGACTAGACATTGCTTCACCTGGCCATCTCGCAAGGCCGAGCCGACATCGTCCAACGCCTTTCGAATTAGAGTCGTACGTGTAGGCTCCGAGCCGATTGTTGTTCTTAGATGTCGAAGACGATCTGCATAAAAGAAAAAAAGATGAACGGTAACAAGAAGGAAAAAAAAAAGAAAAAAGAAATAATCAGAACATTTAAAAGATTAAGCAAATGTTGTGGTTTCTAGTGAAGTTGTCCACATTAGATTAGCAGCGTACAACGTAAGACAAGCCGATGGTAAGTAGACCATCACACCAACAATTTCAAGCGAATTTTTGCTGAAAGGATTATTTTGGAATTTTCCTTAAATGATTAGGGTTACATTTGAGAGAAGAATATTATAAGTACCAAAAGTTGTGTACGATATTTACTGAAGTGCCGATTCCGATCTAATTGGTAGGAAATCCGATGTGTCCTTTTTTTTTATTTATTAATTTCTGAAGCCAACTGTGGGTTGCCAGAGGTCCAATCGGTATGTCAACAATAAAAACGACATTGTTCAGCAGATTTCCCCCCAAATAAGAACCCTAGATCCTCAAATTGAAAGAGAACCCCAATTTGAAAATCCTAATCCGCCAATTTGAGCACATATTTCGGTTCGACCCGCAAAATTACCAGCTTAACCTTGCAAAGAACCCTTTTTCCCTCTGAGCCGAGCCTTAATTTTGCTCTAGTTTCCCCAATTTTGCCGTTGGAGCCTCAAGGTAGAGAAGAAGATGACAAACCTATTTGAGTGAGAGTTACAGAGACTGCAGGCAAGCGATGGCGGGCGAGCGACGACGACTGAGCGACGGTGGGCAAGTGAGCAAGCGATGGTTAGTAAATGGAAGTCGACGCCCTAATTTGCATCCACCTTCTGCGACTTGGTTTTGTTTGTTGGAGCCACGCAGGACGAAAAAACGACATCGTTTTTCACGTGCACGTGGAATACATTTTAAAAAAATATGCTACTTCACTTTTTTTTCAATTATAAATGCCGCGTATTTATTTTGACTGTAATTTTTCGCCGTTTGCACTTAAGTGATCGTTTTTTCTCCGATTTGGCACTTCAGTGATCCGACGAAAACTTTTAACATTAAAGTGAGCGCCGTACGCAACTTTTGACATTTGTAGTGTCCTTGTTCCAGTTACATTTTAATAATTGAAAGGGTGTATTTGTTTTCCTGAAAACTTTATGGTAAAGGAAAATATAAGACGTGAATATCATTTAAAGAAAAATTATTATTTTTTATTCGTTTGGCGGTTTCGGGAAAATGATTTCCTCCTTACTAGAAGGAGAAGTCTTTTTTCCTAATCTAAGCTTGTTATTTTTAGTTCATGGAAAACGTTTTTCGTACATCGACTAATTTTCTATCATCCAAACGTCAGAAAATCGGAAAATAATTTTTCCAAATTGCAATGTGATATGGAAATAATAACTTCGCTTTTCCTATGGCTTTGCATGTAAAATGGATGACTTGTGTTAGCAAACACTTTGATGGAACCATTAAAAAAATGTCAATCATGGAGTACATGAAGGAGAGGTAGGTTTTTAAGATCTGTGGCTTTTATTATATTGATCCTGTCATCTCATGCTTTTACTATGAAAAATATATCATGATTCTAAATATATGCGCGATTTCAAGTTCTTTTGTTTTTTGGTAAGGTTTTTCAAGTTCTTTTTATTGTTGTACAAGTGGAAAAAGACGGTTTCCTATTGAAGTTGATGGAATGTTCATTTGAGTGTAGTCATATTTTAGAGTCAATTTGTTTGACAAAAACCAATTCTGAAAAACTGTTTTCGGACTTTCCATCGATTGGACACGATGGAAAACTAGTTGAGTGACAGAAAGTTTCTTCGATGGCTAAAAACAACGAGTTTAGATTAGGAAAAACGACTTCTCCTTCTAGTAAAGGAAATATTTTTCCTTGATTTTTTATTACCTATCCAAGTGAGAAGAATATGTCATTCTATATTTTATTTCCTATGTTTCATCATTGTTTTTCTTTTTTTCCTAATAAATCTCATATGTTTTTTTCATAAAATTTTTGAGCCATTTCTTGAATTTGCTTCATTAATGCCCACATTCTTTTACATTCCCAAAAAACACCATCATGCTTAATATTATTTTACAATTATGACTATAATGTCTTGTTCAATTTCTTTGTAGTTCTTGTTATCCTGATGGATTGCAAAATAATAACGAATATGTTGATTCCAATTTGTTAGTCATTCCATATCTTTTTAACGACACAAGCTAAAACAAATTTTTTCAACCGGTTTTCAATGCAAACAAACACACGAAATGATATACCTTCTCGGAATTGAATCTCTCGAAAATATGTTTTAGCGACAAGAAGTTTTTAGTACAACAAACAAACCCTTAATTACAGAGCATACTGTAAATTTGATATATGTAAATTTGTGTAAAGTAGGCCTTTGCCAACTCTTCCGATTTTTCGTTGCATGCATAACCATTCCGTTTTTCGTAATTCATTGCAAACAATGAATTTATTGTAATTAATCCTGAATGCATGAAATCAAATGTTGGAGGCATGTTCATAGTTCATGAAACAAGCCTGTTCTGCTATAAAGGAAACAGCAATGTTTCCCTGGCTAGCGTGTGAGGTTCAGTATACGTTTTCCACAACATCTCTCTCTCTCTCTCTCTCTCTCCCTTCGAATTTATACATAACATTCTTGGAAGTTCAAGAATCAGATCCCTCAACACGACATGATGAAGCAGAAGAAAAAAACTCTTCCGGGAGCGGATCAATGGGAATTGCTTGATGATACTTGAACATCCTGGTAACTCAGAGAGCAAAACTGAAGCATGTAATGACATTAATAAGTCGGATCTTCGATCACGAATAGCTTGTCGTTGTCTCGAATCACTTCGATGCAATCGATCTCTGCACCTTCTTCATCCGCTATAATGGTGTTTGTCGCATTGAAACCGAACTTCTTACCTGCGAAAACAGAGTTGTAGATGATACTCTTAGCAGATTAATGGAGACAGACTTTTTCTCATCGTTCCTGATTTACAATTGACCAGCGGACTAGTCATTTTGTCGAACAAACCAAGAAGACGGTACACATTCAGAAAGGAGTGACAGAAAAGAATGAAATTGCACCTGCAATGCTCTTGAGATCCTCAATGGAACCCGGAAATCTTATGAGCCTCCCTGCCTCGGTGCAACGATTCTCTCTTCTTGCCACTGGATGGCCTCTGTAAATGCTCACCCTCGCACAAATTGCCCCGTCCGATATCTCCCGAGTTGGTCCTCGCTCTACATCGTGCATTCTCATTGGCATTTCCCGCAATGTGGCACTGTCGGGCACAGCAATACGGTGCCCCGTCTCTCTCCTTCTCAGCATTTCACTCAATGCTTCCGGGGGAAAATCGGGCAAGTTCGAGTTGTTGACATTTGCGCCGTTCATCATGAGTAGATTCACCATGTCCTTATGGTTCTCGGCCATGGCGATCTGGAGAGCCGAAAAGCCTTGGTGATTCTTGGAGTCGATGTTCAATCCATGGTTCAAGAGCTCCTTCATCACCTCGAGGTCATTCCTTTTTGCCGCAGTGCATAGGAGGTCGCCGGCTGTACAAGGGTCAGAAGAGGTGGCACAGTTGTACAGGACTCGGAAGATCAAGTGTTGCTTCGACAATATCGCGTGCCACAGCGCATTGTTGCCATTCCGGTCTGACCATGTGATCTTTTCATGAATTGTGTATGTGATAAAATTTTCAGGATGTTAAGGATGTAAGGAGCACATATATCTATGATAGTCAGCGAGGCTGCGAAGTGATAACGCGTTACCTCGTAAATGTATGTTGCATCCATTTTTTAGCAGTAGCCAGACACAGTCCTCATGGCCCTGTGATGCTGCAATGTGCTGATGCAGAATCATAAGAGCAAGAAATAACTTTCAGTACATGCACAATTCTAAAGAATCAAATGAGCAGTGAACTTGTAAAGTGACATGTTTGTGCATTTCAAATAAAACCTTATCATGTATATTTAAAATTTCAAGTCGCCATATGCTATGTTTTACATAGAGAACAAAGATTACTTCCTTTTACAGACAACTGAAACTGATATTGTCTATGCCTAAGCGGCATTCTTGTTCAGAAATCACTGTCGTGCAATCATTATTCAATTTAAACCGAAGCATATGTTGGACAGACAAAAGCAAGAATCGGTTGAAGATTAAGGAAGACGTACCAACGAGGTCTTCCCTTCTAAATTCCCGACGTCAGGGTCCAACTTTGCCTTGAGAAGCTTCTCGAGGATAGCAGCGTTACCAGTACTCGCGACGGTCAACAAGTTGAGGTCATTGTGATCGTGTCCTGCCTCAGTGAGGAAGTCTTCGATGCATAGATCCTTAAGCATCTTGTGATGCTGCATCGCACAGGGTTGTGACATAAGCCTCGGATGATTCAACAAATGAAACGCGGATTCTGTCTCATGCTAGCGGCGAACCTGTAGAAAATTCTTGATTATGGTTATGTTGTCTTCGTGTTGGCTGTGCATCGCTTCTACGAGATCATTCCTTTTCAGCCTCAGCAGTTGGGAAAGGGACTTGGTCCGGTAAGTATAGTCCTGAGGCCGGCAACAAATCGCACCAACTTCTCCAAATATGTCCCCAGACTGCAAAGCCCCAATGACCTCTTCTTTCTCTGTTTCACAGTCGATTATTTCGACCTCGCCGGACACAATGATATAAGCATCTTCAGGCGCTTCGTTCTGCATGACGACATCCTCTCTTGGTGGCAGATATTCGGCTGTCATCTTGGCCACCTACCCCGATGACATTAGATTTTCAGGGCAATTGACATGAAGCAAAAGAAACGTACAGAAAGAATTCACCAATTTTGCATCCTGAGTTCATGAATCGCTAGAAGTAAAATTCGCGTATCTAGCGCCCGACTTTTACATAGACCATTGGCTCCACAGGCCTCATGTGATTGAATTTTGTGATTTTTAACTCGTGTAAACATGCAACGTACCAGAAGCAAAAGCGTTTCGCGAGAAACGCCCTTGAACAGATAGACTGTCTGCACGGTCGGCAAAAACAGATGCTGGCAAATGCTCTTGCAGATCGATTTCGGCAACTGCTCTATCAATTGATGCTGGTTCAAGCTCTCTGCCTTGAACCTCAAGCACATGTAAGCCAGTATTTGCCCCCTCAGCCTTGGCGGCAACTGATTCCGGCACACGAAATTGTTCGCTTCCTCGATGCTGTTTCGCTGCATCACATGGCAAAACCAAATCATGCAAACATCAATTTTTTTGACATACCAAAATCGATACTTTAACTTGCTCAAATCTGCATTCATATTAAGTAAACAGGACTCATCTAGACAACTAGATATATATGGTGTAATGCATGTAATAATCAAATGCGGCCGTGCTTACGAATTCCATAGTGCGACGGGTTCCTTCAACGACGAGGTTGGTCATGTTGCCAATCAAGTAAGCGGTCAGGCCAAGGTTGAAGAGCATGTAGAAGATGTTGAAGATCATCTCGACGGTGTTGACAGCGTGGAGGTCGCCGTAGCCAACTGTGGTCATGGTGGTGGTGGACCAGTAGAGGGCCGAGATGTAGCGGATCCAGAGGCTGGTCTCCCGGAAGTTCGGATTCATGGCGCCGAGCCATGTCTTGCCTTGGTGCGGGTATCTATCGGCCAGCAAGTAGTAGAGGCAGCCGGCACTGTGCACTAGAAACAGCGTCACCTAAGAGCACGCACACCATTACATTTAGTATCAATCGGACTCATGTGACTAGATCAAATCAATTCTCTTCAGATTTTCTAATTGTGGACCGCATTTGAGGCAAATGAAAGCTACTAACCCAAAAATCTATCAAACACAAAGTTGTAGGATCGAAATCCTCGGCTTTTAAAGAAGGTGGATCAAATTGCCAAGTATTTGCTGAACTTTAGGGACCGCGGATGCCATTTTACCAGTATATAACTTTCGCACCACATTGCCTATAAATGTGTTCATAATGGCCTTATTATACATCGGACGCACCGAAAGAAGCCGAGCGCAACGGACCCAGAAATAGTTGAACCTGATGTCCTTCTCGAGCCTGCAGAAAACACAGCAACAAAATTTACAATGAATTCTCCGAAGAGAGCTTTTCGTGGTAAATGAGGTTGAACGAGCAAGAACCTGGTGAAGAGCTGCTTGACACGGCGGAGACGCCAGAACCGGAGGATGCTGAGGAGGGAGTAAGAGAGAGCCACCTTAGGCTTGCCGGCGAACAAGTAGCCCAACGCCTCGAATGGCAACGTTGAGGCCACATCCATCAAGAACCATGCAGACAGATACCTACGCACAAGTCATGGCTCACCCAAAATCAGAAATCACCACACCATATCTTCTGTTAAATTTCAGCAATTTGTGTTGACACTCATCCATCGAGCTTTGTTTTCTAATGAAATTTTTCTCATAACGGAATGTTTAGCTTGATTATGTCGAATGGATTACATTACCTAAGAAACAATAAGATCAATGCTATCTTAATTTCTTGCACCACTCATTATTGTTGTCTATTCGAGAGGTGGTAAAGTCATGCCGAATCAATATGTGGATTTTCGACTTTGTACGTAGTGATAAGTAATTTGATGTCTAAGCCTGGTTTTGGATCAAGATTGAGGGTGTCCTTTTCGAGGGTGTAGTGGAGCTGGAGCCCCCACAGCGAAGTAGGCCCGACCACTCCCGTCCGTACACCTGTTGGGTCGGCCATGTGGTCCAAAATCATATCTCATTTGGCATTATTCTCTTATAACTTTTTAAGGTTGCTTTTTGATTTTAGTCATTCCATCTAAATTCCGAGATGACGTAGTTTCGCATCGATCGAACCGTGTGAATTTTCACATCAGAGATCGTGCTCCCGGCACGTCTCGAACAATGTCATCTTACGCGTAGCGCTTTTGTAGTGTAATGAAACGGATTTGAATTATAGAGTTCAATTATTTGAAGAAAAATGTGGCGGGGGGTGGGACCAACTAGGATGATTATCTGGGGGTTTCAAATTCTTGACCATACATGTATTTTTTTTTTACATAGATTTATACCGAACTTTGGCACTCCAAGCTATATCAATCGTTGGAGTTCTAGATTCGTCCGTGCGTCCAATGTGCGTATAATATCTATGGGTGACGGGTAAATCATTATGCAATAATGAGAACCAATAGATAAATTTTGATAATGGAGAAGCCCACCCAAATAGGTGGAGCTCATTGATTATCAAGTGATTCGATGGCTCACACGAACCGGATAAGATGCGTGGTAATAAGGTACCTGGTGGCGATCTTTCTGGAGTCGATAACGAGGAGCTGAGTCCTAGGGTCGATGTAGGCGACGAAGAAAGTCAAGACGATATCGACCGCGAAGAAGGCGTCCACCACGTTGTCCGCGATGTACAGCTCCCTCTTCGGCGACGAGCTGAGGAATGCGACCTCGAACGGAAACACCCACGCCGAGTACGCCACCAGCACCACCATGAACGTCTCCCAACACCTGCGTCATTCGAGAACTACACGCATCTGATCGAAATGTACGTTTCTCAGTGGGCTTTCATGGCCAGTCTTGGAAATGCGATTCGGAGTACCTGTATCTTGAGTCCATTGGAGAGACGACCCATCCTCGGGACTCGATCTGGTTCTGGTTATAAGCCGAAGCGCCGAGCGGTGGGAGGATGAGCTTGGAGAGGTTCCTCAAGTTGAGGGAGTTCGTTGAGCTTGAGTCATCCCCATCTTCATGGTGCCCATGTCTGCTTCTGTGCTGTTTCTTGCTCTGGTGGGAATCCTCCTTCGTCTGAACATTGCATGAATAGAACTTCAGCTCCATGTATGCAAGAAGAACAAGAAGAACAGGAGGAGGAGGAGGAGGAGGAGGAGGTTGTTTCAGTTTAATGGTCTGACAGTGAGAAGAAGAGGGAAGGTGGGTGTGGTTTTGCAATGATATTTAATGCGTTGGAGGAGCCAAAAAAATGAAAGAGGAGCAAGATTTTGCAGACGTGATTGATGATTCTATCGTGTGTGGAAGAGAGAGTAGGTGGTGGTGGCCCTCTCTTTCAAACTTTTGTAGTGACCCTGCCAAAAAAAAATGGGGAGCTGCAGGAAGGCGCATGCAATGTGGAAGCACCTGCGAGTCTGAATGACTTGATGTGCTCTGTTGATAAGATTTGTAATCGGAATTTGGCCTTGCAATCAGCAATGTTTTGGCCTTGTGTGCAACTCAGGACCATATCGCATCTCTCTCTCTCTCTCTCAGAGACACAAGAAGCTAGGAATCCTACACAACATTACAACAACGTTACATCAAGAGTCACCACGTTTGTACAGCTCTTTTGTGTGGAGGAGAAAGAACACTAGTCAAAATGGAATTTTAGGAACTCAGTTTTACGCAAGAAGCTGGCCTTTAGTGTTAGAAGAAAATATGAGGGATTATCCGGTTTGGGATTTGAGTTTAATAAAAAAATTTGAACTCAATCGCCAAATTTCTGGAGACTTCAGAGAAAAGATGGGTTTTGTGATAATGGGTTGAACTTTTTTAGGTGTTTATATGAAAGTGACTACAACAAAATGGCATATATCGGAAGGAAGAAACTTTGTGAGAACTCGCCACAAAATGATATTTTTAAGTTCAAGTATTCATTATTTTGTCGCATATTTGGCATGGGAAAATTGCAAGGTCAGTTCTAAAGCTTGTCCATTTCGTGCAATTAAGTCTTGAGACTTTCATTTCATGCAATTTTAGTCCGAAAGTTTGTAACTTTTTTGTCCGATCGAGTCTTTTCGTCGACAGAAAGAATGGCTCGAAGTGCATCGAAGTTGCGAGTTTTACAGCCTGAATAAACGAAATAAAATATCAGGATTTGACTGTACGGAGTTAACAAGTTTTAGGACTTATCTTGTAATTATCCCTTTTTGGCATTCGTGTTGTCTGTTGAGTTACTAATGCAAGAAAGACACAATGCCATAAACCAGAATTCAAGAATGAAACTCAAAATCGAAAAACAAATCAAGACAAGAAAAGAAAATACAATGATTGTAGAAACTGTATAGAATTTGCAAATTCTATAGTAAACCATCCGAAACTGTATATACACAAAATCTGAATTAGCGAGAAAATTAAAAAATCTGAGCTACTTCAACTATATACAGAGGACCTCTTCAAAGAATCAAAGAAGTTTTTTTTTGTTGGTTTCTCTTAGAGCCAAACCGAGCACTTTTCTAGACCTGCCTTACGAGGAAACGTATCCTGATGGTCTTGTTCCAGCCAGACATAGCATTATCCTCCAAGTACAGATCCGGAGGGTCAGGAGGACCCCTAAACTTTTTGGGAATTATATTAACACCCCATGATTTTTCACTAGTTACCTTTTGCATCTCCTCACACACATATCTAATATGGTCGGTCGAACTTGTAATCCGAAATGAATTCGGACCATTCACGAGAAAATCAGTATGTGATATTAAGATAGATAGATCCATATAGCAAAAGGAATGAGGTCTAATTTCATGAATCATGCATTTTGGAATAGTATGGACCCCAAAGAACAACGATAATTACCACCCGCCTGGGTGGCGCTGCTGGAGCGCGCACTTTTCCTCTCGCAAAAGGTTGAGTGTTCGAATCCCGGGCGCCGCAGGGTGACTTAACCGGTGGCACGTGTGTGGTGGCTAGCACGTGTGGCCCTCAGGGTTTACTCCCCGGCTGTCGGTCGTGCGGGGTTCCCTGGGTTATCAAAAAAAAAAAAAAAGAACAACGATAACCTTTCGCAGAAACATTTGAGCAAAAGGTTGTTATTAATTACATGCGTGTTCTGAACCATTTTGTTCAAGTCACTTTCATATATGAACTGATGGGCGGTCGACGGCGACGGGCGAGGCGAAACAACGAGATTTCGAATCATGAACTGTTTTTCTTTTTTTTTTTTCTGATCTGAATCTCGCTGAAGAATGAAGAAAGTGTCGAGTTCCAACAGTTTTGCACAAATGGAGCCAAACCTGTCCGTGTCGTGTGGCCCATGCTTTCTGGTTTCGGACGAGCTTCGGACGTGTTCAGCTTCTCTAACGCCCGTCTCTTCCGCGGAAAACTAACGATTCGAAAAATATTTTCCGCAAAATATTCTCTCGCATCGCTTGAAATAATTAGTTAATGAAAAAAATTATCATCATCGAGAACAATTTATGTCTAGCATTATCGCGGACGATAGAATTCTCTGTTCATTCATTATTATAGACGATAAAAACCGATCTTTTTTTTTTTAAATTAATTTTCGAACCATTCATTTTTCGTGAAATAGAGCCTAACTAGTTGCCGTTTCGGCCTCGCGCGGACATGATTTCGGGAACACGTCGTGATCATTGGATTCGAAGAACGTTCGGATAATCGTTTCTTCGGGGCCTTACGTTTCAACAAAGGGGCATGTGGTGGCCAAATCGCGCCAGATTTCTTGTTTTTGGGCCACCATCGCACGCCAGAATCGCTCGCGCGGATTGTCCTGCCAACATCTTCGATGCTTGACAAACGTTTATTCCTAATTCCATTTGGTTTCCTAGATAATGATCTCTCAAAAAAAAATTACTCTGTTCTGTTCTCCGGCCGCCCCAGCGACGCCTTAAAAGTTTAGTTTTAACGGAAATTGTTTTCCCGATCCGCGAGAATTTGTAGTTAAATTTCGGCCATCGCGAGGCGGGAATCCTCTTTTTTTTCGGGTTTCGCCTCAACTCCGACCGTGCCGCGGTACTCGACGGCGGGTCTCGGGCGGCCGAAGGCTCGGGTCTTGAATCGACGCCATTTTGATCGAGCAGAGACTCACAGTAGCCCGTAGGAAAGATACGGCTTCAATTTCCATGTCGATTTAGTTGTCGAAAGCAATCGCGATTCATGGTACCGCACGCATCGTTACGATTCCGAATGTCCGGCCGGAAGTCGCGGTATAAGCACGAATTAGATGGATAGATGATATCCACCTCAAAGAGTTTTAAGTCCCTCGTTAATTTCGCATGTTGGGATTGCAATTCCGTGATTTAAATTGATGAGATAGATGCTAGATATCAGAGAGCTCCTACATTAATTGAAGTTTTTTTAAAAATAAAATAAAAAAATTATTAAAATGAGTATAACGAAAATAAAATCAAATCAGATTTTACGTACCGAACGACGAAAAATATTTCCAATTTCGCCTTCGAGTCTCACCCGAACCCCGAAAAGTATCATCATTTCCCTGGAAAATAATTTTTCGAAAAACATTTTCCAAAAAAAATCACATCCGACAGAATTTCCATCAATTCTTTTTTTGCGATATCAAAGCTGGGATTATCCAATTTTTTTTTTTTGTAATGTTTAAATATTTTCGAAACTGGCTCGAAATATTTGCATTATGGATGAGACTTAGCCAACAGAATTACCGATATTCTCTCACCCTTCAACCCTTATTTATAGAGGAGGCTCTTGCTTCAACACCGCCAGAGGAGCACGGCCCGAAGATCATCGCACGGAAAAGGTTATCGCCGGCGACTAAGCTTCCCTCTCCCGCGCAATTTGCCAATGTGACCCTTAAATTGTCGCAATATGCTTCGAGGCGGCCATAGGTACGAGCTCGCTCTCTCGGGTGAGGGGGGCTACGGCCACGGCTTTGCCTGGAAGCTTATTGCGGCAACTTGAGGGTCGCATTGGCAAATTACGCGGGAGAGGGAAGATCGGTCGCCGGCGACAACCTTTTCCATCCGATGATCTTCGGGCCGTGCTCCACCGGGGCTGTCGACTGTTCGATCGGCCAACGCTTCCGAGGTCTGAAATGCCGGAGCGCTCGAACTTGGGTCGTGGCTGCGTTCCTCGACGTTCCTTCTGTTATCTCCTTAACTCGTACCCGATGTACATTCTTCATTCAACCAAGCCGCATGTGCTCTGTTTTTTCCGTCGCCTTATGTACGAAGCAGAGGCTGGGAGCTATCTTGCTACCGTCGGTGTGAAGATGGGCTGTGATCGAGGCTGTATTGATGATTTGAAACTTGCCGCAATTCCTTTGCGATGATGTGGATGTGAATCGTTGCTTTACTTTTGCATCTGCGCTCCGTGGCCGACATGTATACCACCTGTTTGATGAAATTCCTAGAATAGAGCACAGTGTGTATTTTGGTTCAGGTCTTGACCGAAAATTTCCTTCTAGATTGTTGATCGATTTTGATCATATAAGCATATTTGATCCTGGTTCTTAAAAATCTTGGATGGACAGCTATCTTCTCCATTGTCAAAGCCCGTTTCAATTCAGCCTTTTGCACCTCGCGCGTTGTTCTTGCCGAAAGATGCGAGCGTGATATCCTGTCTGGGTTGGCGAATGTGCGCGGAAGAATTCCATTCACATACTGTATTCATATTTTGCCGATACGAAAACTTAATCGAATGTCGTATTCCTCCGCACTGTATCGTTTGCTGCGCAGAGTTAAGCATGGCTGCTGCAGCTATGTGTTCGGCAAACATTTGTTAGTATGTATGGCTGCTAGAATGATCAGATCCCTTCTTCAGTCGTTCGAATCACTCTCTCCAGATTGCGCAAAACCTTGCTTCATAAACAATAAATCGAGATGAATTCACGCGTGTCTATACGTTGAAGTAAGATTTGCACATGAAACTATGTTGCTGTTAGTTGCAGAGGCTGCCATCTGGTTTTAACTTACTGACCAACATGCTTTGGTGATGGCCATCCTAGATGATTGAGTCTTGGTTATTACTCAATGACAACTTTCTTGCTGTCAGCTCAGATCCTTGCAGATGTTCTCATGGCCTAAAGAACCCACATCTTAACTAAAAAGCAATTCGAAGTGCAGATCATATTAGGGGTTGAATGTCAAGACTAAATGAGAGCATGGAAGAGAAAGATGGCTTTTGATTGTTGCTTGTTTTGGCGATGTAAGATTTGTGCATGAACTCACTCACCTCGATAGTACCTTAGGACGCAGCACTTCCTCCACGGTATCCGGTTATCCGGCGGGCCTTACTGTTCGACGACCACATCAAGTACATTCGTAGGAGGTGCGGGGTTTATAGCCGATGGCAAGGCGGTTCCTCGGCGCAAGATAGGCAGCTACTTTTTGTCCGACACGGATGCGCTTCCATAGAGGATGATAGTGCGGAACAGGCTCCGGATTATCGACATTGTAAGCAATTTAGGAATATCCGAATAAATAAGATTTAGCAATGTCCGAATAAATTAGCAAATTACGTAACTTTTTGTTTAAGAAGTGCAGCTTCGTAAGTTATTAACAACGTAATTAATTTAGTTACATCAGATTAATGTGCAAGTAATCTCTTTTAGCCTAGTTAGTTAGGATCCCACCTTGAGGTCGGGGAGGTGAGGGGTTCAAAGCCATGGCGGTTCAGCCCAGGTGACAGCTGCCTTGCTTGGAATGCTTGTTGGCGGTTGGGCTGCACTCCTTGCCGGGATCGTGTGACTCTAGACGACACTCGCAGGTCCTTGATAGTGCTAGCCCTAGCCGTTGCCACCCTTATATCTCATGAGGTTGCGCGACCACAGCATCGCCTTGCCGGGATCGTGTAACTCTAGGCGACACTCGCAGGTCCTTGATAGTGGTAGCCCTAGCCATTGCCACCCCTATGTCTCATGAGGTTGCGCGACCACGGCATCGCCTTGCCAGGATTGTGTGACTCTAGGTGACACTCACAGGTCCTTGATAGTGGTAGCCCTAGCCATTGCCACCCTTATATCTTCTTCTCCTGTCTCTCCCTCTCATTGTCTAATTGGGGAACGGTGGACAAACTCATGGCTGTTGCGGCAACCAAGCCGATGGCCACTAGAGCGATGACAGAGACGTCGTCGACGAGACCTGAGGCCTATTGGCTTGAGTCTGTAGTGCCCCAAGGGGCATTTTTGGGGGTTAAAGCCTTGGGCTATGGGCTTTCAACTTTCGTCAATACAAATACATGCGGATTTTAGAAGCCCAAAGTTGCTTTTATAAAGTTGTGCCAAAAGCAAGGGAAAATTTTAAAAAGAGATCCTAAGTGGAGTCATTTTCTCAAATATAAAGTGGATATTATTTCAAATAAGAGCATGGAGTGGTCAAAGCGTCTCAAATAAGGATCTTTAGCCGGCCGGTAACTATTCTGTTATCGGAGAAGGGGTATTTTAGTTAAAAAAATTATAAGTATATATTTTTATTTTTTATTTACTTTCTTTTTATTTTTCTTTTCCTTTTCTTTTCCCTTTTTTTCTTTTTTCTTCTTCCCTCCTCGGTTGTCACTGTGCCTGGCCGACGACCTCCACCGGCCTTAGACATGGACCACCCTCACCAGCGTTTGGTGAGGGCCGCCCAACCCGCATTAGGGGAGGGTTGCCTTCGCCGGCGTCAAGGGAGGGTTGCGTTTGCCAGATCTAGCAAGGGTCGCCTTTGCCCACTGGGCCCACTCCAGGCAAGGGAAGAGAGGAAAAAAAAATAAAAGGAAAAGGAAAAGGAAAAGGAAAAAACAGAAAAAGGAGAAAAGAAAGAAAAAAAATAAAACAGTTTCAAAAAAGTAAAAGACGAAAATACCCTTTCACTAGTGAGGTCAAGTCTTTATTTGATATTGATATGGTCATTTCAGGCCCTTATTTGAGAAAACGAGGGCATTTTAGACCCTTATTTGAAATAAAATTCACTTCGGAGCCTTATTTGAGAAAATGGAGCACTTTAGGCTAGACATGGCCACGGTTCGGAACCGGCGGTTTCGGTTCGTGGCCATGTGTGAACCGGAACCGGCCGGTTCCGAACCGACCGATTTCGGTTCCAAACTGGCCGGTTCCGGTTCATAATTTAAAAATTAAAAAAATAAATTATGAAATAAAAATAATGAATTATAAAAATATGAAATAATGAATTATTCAATATAAATTATAATCAAAATAAAAATTGTAAGGGTGATCGGTTCTTGGTCGGAACTTGGAACTAAACCGGTCAAACCAGTCCTTTAATTTTAGAACTAGAAACTGGACTGGCAAACTATAGAACCGGGAACTGAACCATTGGTCCAGTTCAAGGTTGTCCAATGGAACCCTTTGGACTTAACTAGCAAATGATCGTAACCACAAAAGGCATACAACTTCACATACTCATGGCTTAGCTTGGGTTTTATAAACAATCTCTTTGATGATCTCTTCATTCCCATTCGATGTGGGACTCTTGGCATTTGCATGAAGACAAGTCAAGAGTCTCACATTGAAGGTTTTCAAGGCAAATCGAGAGTCCCACATCGAATGGGAATGAAGAGATCATCAAAGGGGTTATTTATAAAACCCAACCCAAACCTTGTAATTGGAGATCAATGTACTTATAATGCATGGTAATTAGAGTTCAATTTGTTTTATAAAAAAATAAATAATGAATTTTTTTTTTTAAAATAATTTGGAACTGGAACCGGGCTCGTAGGCCACGGGCCAGTTTCGATTCCGAACCGCGGGCCCGGATTTGACTGGGCCGGTTCCGGGCCGAAATCGGCCCATGGCCATAACTACTTTAGGCCCTTATTTGAAATTTTCCCCAAAAGCACTCACTCCACGTAGTCCCCCTTAAAAAAAAAAAGTCAAGTCATTTTTCCCCGGGAGCATTGCATACTTTTGCCAAACACAAAAGGAAATAAATCTTCGATTTGCTAACAAATAAGTAAGCACATAAAACCGGTTTCCATTGTTCTGTTCGACTATTTTCGTCAAACATATTGGGTACTAAGTCCGTTTTTGCCCACGTCGGGATCTTAGGTTCGAGCACAAAAGATGACATGTGAGGGTCTTGTGGCCCCGAGTCTCATTACCAATGACTCAAGTTTGGGCACCGGGTCTCGAATCCTGGGACGAGGGACCCGAGCCCGACCTCGGCAATCGAGATGGCCGGATGGGCAACAAACGGATCGAATCGAATCGAATTGCAGAAAATGACCGGTGATTACCGATGGTATAAATGATTTCCTCACATTATATAAGTCATGAATAGATTGACCCAATTTTCCCCTTATTTTTATTCTTTTATTTTTACGTTTAAATTTTTTGGGGCCTTTTCCGCTTGGCACGTTGACGCCATTTTTACTATATAAGCGTTGACCAATCAGGTGCGCAGTTCACGGGCCTCCGGTGACCGCACCGTCATCTATAAAACCTCGCCGCCCCATCCCCCATCAAAATTCTCTCTTCCTCTTTACGCATGGCTTCCTCTGCAAGTCTCTCCGCCACCGTCTTCTTCTCCAACCTCGACAAGGTCATCTCTCTCTCTCTCTCTCTCTCTCTCTCTCTCTCTCTTCGTGTGCGATTCCGCAATGTGTGCTGAGCCGCGGCTTTGCTTCTCAGACTCCGTTGCGCTCGAGTCGTCGTCCTCGTCCGTCGATCTCGCGGGAAGAGCTCCGGCGGTCGCGCGGTGGTCCGGCTTCGAGCTCGAAGAGCGGTCGGGTTAGGAGCCTCGCGGCGATGGAGGCGGCCGGCGGCGGTGCTGCGTCGGCGTCGGCGGCGGCGGCGGCGGCGAAGGTCCCTCACGTCCTGACGGTGGCCGGCTCCGACTCCGGGGCTGGCGCGGGGATTCAGGCGGATCTCAAGGCCTGCGCGGCTCGGGGAGTGTATTGCTCCACCGTGATTACGGCGGTCACTGCACAGAATACCGTTGGAGTTCAGGTTTGTGGTTTTGGATGGTTGTTTTTTTTTTTTTTTGGGAGATCGGTGGGACTGTTTTCGATGCTCTCCTGTGGACGTTTGAGTTGGACAATGAGGTCGAAATCGCAGGGTGTCGAAAATGTGGCGGAAGAATTTGTTGCGGAGCAGCTGGAGTCCGTGCTCTCCGACATGCGAGTTGACGTGGTAAGTAGAGATTGATCGCTGCATATATCAAGACTTTTGCTTGTACCTTGTCCTTGTCCTTGTCCTCATGTGCAAACACAGTTTGGTTGGAGTTTCGGATTCAGTGTTCTTCTTTTTCCCCTTTCCATCTCCTTCGGCTTTTGAATATAGTGGAAAGGCAGTCTTTGAATTCCAGGAGAAGTACGCAAGTGTGGAAATAAAGAATAATTAAACTTTAATGGAGGCTATCATTGAAGAAAATGGTATCTCCCCGAATTTTTTTGGGGTGCTCTTTTAGCGTTTCAAATGTCCATCATTCTCACTTGTCGCTGAGCATCACTTCAACCTAATGGGACAGAGGAACATATACTTGATGAAGGGGACAATCAGACAGAGTATATTCATAATCCTAGAAGCTTGAATCTCTTTTAGTGCACCCTTGTACGATAGAAGAAATAGTAAAAGTGAAGGGCCACCGGAGAAAAGGCCAAATATAATAAGAGAAGATAAAGCCACCTTAAAGCGAATCTCAAGTATTAGTGGGGAAGACGATAAATTATCAAATTCCAAGTTGGTTTTCGAAATCTAATGGGACACTGAAATCATATTGGTATAAGTAGCTAATCGGTGTCAATTTCTAGTTGGGAATTCTGTTTTGTTGGAATCCTGATCTCTCGTCTCCCAAGATATCACAATACAACATATAGAGCTTTACATTTTATCACACAAACTCCACTTGGAATGGGCACAATGTTAGAATTAGACTCAATATTGGGATTGACTGAATGCACAAGATGATTTCTTAAGTTATTGGTTGAATCTTTCACTTACATCTGGAATTGAAAAGTACACTTAACTATCTATCAGATAATGGTCTAGGTTACTTTCATTATGGACTCTGTAATGCTGATATTGATCATGATGCATATTACTGTAAGAGAATTTCTTTCGTTCATTTCATATTATTGTAAAAGTGAGACTACTGTTTAATGAGGATTTTAACACTAGGTGTAACTTATGTTCATAGGTCAAAACTGGCATGCTTCCTTCACCAGGCATAGTTAGGATCCTTAAAAACAGTCTCAACAAGTTTCCAGTTCAAGGTATGAGTCTGTTATAATAACTGCTTAAACATGTATATGCAATCACAGGTTTATTGGCATTGTAGCTGACTGAATTTGTGTGATTGAAGGCAGCTTTAGTAGTTGATCCCGTAATGGTGTCCACCAGTGGAGATGTTCTTGCCGGTCCTTCTGTTCTTGCTGTGTTTCGGTATGTTCAAGACCAAATGTTACGCATAGGTATTGTGTAACACATAATTTAGAAGAGTCTGGGCCTGTCCGTTCGTGAAAAAGATGGAGATGATGTTGGTGTTCCTATGGAGGAGAGATGATAGACATTATGTCTTTCCTAAGTCATCTATTTTCCATTCTGTCCAAGTAGTAGAAATGTTCACTATGCTAACATCTTTTGCAATCCCTGGTATGGAATGAGGTTCAAAGACTGAGAATTGTGAATGGTCACCATTTCATGGTCGTGGAAGAAGAGAGAAGGTTGCTAAAGGAAATAAATTGAAGGAATGAATATCATTTATAGATGGTAGACTGTGATACTGGATATGAGCAAGATGAGAGAGGTAGTCAAGGTGGAGATTGAGTTGAGGAGGATTCTTAATATATTGAGATTACGGAAGAAGAGAATTCTCATTTGTTTTTTGAGTGAATGAGAGAAAAATGAATTGACAGAAGGGCAAAAGATAATAATTTCATGAACGAGACATAGTCTAAATAGTCAGAGTATGGTTCTTGTGCAAAAGTAAGGGTAGTTGTTTTTAAGCAGGGGTTCCCAGTTGTGTCTTTCTTTTTACCGTTAAGCTAGCCAGAAGTATGCAGTAAACAGAATAATAAGCCACTAGTTTTGCTGGTAGGAAACTTGGGGAGTCACTAATTTTGATTCTGATACAGAGAAGAGCTTCTTCCTATTGCCGATATAGTTACCCCAAATTTGAAGGAGGCATCTGCTTTGCTCGGGGGTAGGCAACTGGAGACAATTGCTGACATGCATTCTGCTGCAAAGTTATTGCATCAAATGGGAACAAGGTTAGTTTCTTCAGTATATATTTGATATTTTAAAATGTCTGTATCTAGTTTCCAATTTCTGTTATAATTTCTGGATAAACAACTAAAATTGAGGAAGACTGAAAGGTTTTGGCAAAACAATCAGCTGCTTTGCTTGGGATAAATTGTCCGTACACATATTCTTTAAACTCATTGTCGACTGAGGACAAATCGTCCTCATAACTATTGAATATTACACGTTGTATCACTCATACATACCAGATAAACACTTATTGCTCCCAAATATTAATCCTGAGGAAACTCCTGAATAATGCTATATCGTCAGAATTTGGTTATGACTATTTACTGTGCTTGTGAATTGGATGATATGCCTCTTACAGTTGGAACTTTCAGATATTGCCTGACTAACTGTCAGGGTTTTGTTCTTTTAGGTGCAACTTTAGCAACTTTGCCTAAGCAAGTCGGTGGTGTTTATGTATGAAAAAAGGATGCTCCTGCAATTATGTTTATAGAATCCTTTTCTTTTTAATTGGTTGTGCGCAAATTCAGTATTTCGATATGATGAATTCTTTAAAGTAAAACGATTGTTCACTGCAACCACTGTACACTGAGTGCCAGGATACAGAAAAGGCAATTCAGATTTAGAACTTGCTGAGCTGGAAGAGAACTTTTTCGTACTTTTAACTATTTACCTACATCCTTTACAGGCACGTGCTTGTCAAAGGTGGCGACCTTCCTGGATCTTGTGATGCTGTTGATGTTTTCTTCGATGGTCTGATTCTAGAATCCTTTGCATTGGTAGTCTCAATACTTTCAAGTGTTCGAATCCTTTACATTACAGACCAATACTGTTCTCCTGTATGTCTTGCAGGTGAAAGAATACATGACCTGCGTTCACCCCGTGTAAAAACTCGCAATACTCATGGCACTGGATGTACCTTGGCATCGTGTATAGCAGCTGAGCTGGCAAAAGGTTCTCCTATGCTTCCCGCTGTTCAGGTATTGCATATGCTGGAGAAACTCTCACCGAGTCCAACTTTGCTTCCATTTTGTTACAAACTCATTGAGGGAATGCCACTTTCCAGTAAACCAGTATTTCTTGGAGACCACTGTTCATATTTGCATGTTGTTTTTGTCAAATAATTTTTGCTGATTCTCTTGGGGTGCTGGAAGCCTCATCAACCAGTAAAAGGCTACAATCCCATTTAACAGTTTGGAGGGAAGCAGCAGCCATAGCTTTTTCCCTAGCTCCATGATTACTAGGTTCAATATATAACCATAAAATTATCTGTGAAACAATCAACTTGAAAATGTAAATTACAAGATAAGCTAGACTAGTAGAATTTAGCTGCTTTAGCTTATGCGATAACATTTTTGCTAAGTCAATCTGTCAATATTGTGACCTCTTTTTCGAAGCTGAAAAGAATGCCTAGAAGTGCTACCAAATAGGCTTTTGTGTGCTAAAGTCGACAAATGGAAGTTGAGTACATTAGTTGAGGCTTGCTACTATAGCATATAGGGCACAGTGTCGTATGATTATACTTGTGATGTTTCTAGGAGAAGAATATTGTAAGAGTGCATTCTGCATGTGCAAAAAGAAGATATTTTACACACATTGTTTTTGTGCATATGTGACATATGTCAACCAATTGTACTATATCGGTAATAGGCATAAATGTGAACTTGTGAAAGGAGAAAGTGAAGCTTGCTTTCTGAGGGTTAGAAGTGTGTCAAATGGGGTAAGGATAAACATCCTAGGCCTAGGGAGACGGATCAATATGCTAGTTGCTTTCTAATCTTGATAGGTAGTTGGTAGAGAGAGGTGCGAAAAGGAATGGTTATGGATATCACTAAGTTATGTTAATTGTGTACATGAAAATCCACAAGAATGGGTTCCAAGGGGAAAATATACTCATAGATCAGACAACCTATGTAATAGTATAAATTATCATTCCTTTTGGGAATGATGCAGAGGAATATGAGAACTCGGATGGCACCGATAACCCATGAATGGGAGACAATCGGGTCGAATGATTGTGCGGGAAATGCGATGCGGGACTTAATTTGCTTGAGCGTTGGAATTTGAGATTGAAAATTCAAAGAGTTAATCTGAGGGGACCATTTGTGGAGATTAAGGGTGCATTTGTTTCGCGGAAAACGTACCATTTCTGAAAAATTCTTTCCAGGAAATCATTTTCCAGGAAAATGAGTTCATTTTTCGATGTTTGGCTAAAATCTAAAAAAGATTTCGAAAGTATTTTCAGTTGTTTGGTGAAGAAAATTTGACAGTGAAAATTATCAAAAAATTTTGTATTTTTAAAATTATTTGTTATTTTAAAATTTTTTATTAAGAAAAGAAAATACGTGAATATTTTCCTTCTTAGAAAGAAAATAAAAAAAATAAAAAAGAAAAAATTTTAACAAATTCAAGATGAGCAATTCCGGAAAGTGTTTTCACCTTCTTAGATAAGGGAATTCACTTTCCTAAAAGTAAACATGATATTTGTGTTGACCGGAAAGTATTTTCCGTTGACCAAATCATTTTCGGAGAACCAAACGGATGAAAGTCCGGAAAACACTTTCCGGGAAAACACTTTCACCAAGCAAACACACCCTAAATGCAGAAATTTGGCATCAATTTATGAGCTTTCATTTCTTCAAAAATTGACAGGTTGCCAAACGCTTTGTTGAGAATGCCTTGGACTACAGCAAAGAAATAAGTATTGGAAAAGGACCTCAAGGCCCTTTCGATCATTTTCTGATGTTGAACCGAAAGGTTCATAATTTCAGGAAGAAGATGGTCCTAGATCCAAGTGATCTGTTCTTATATGCTGTTACAGATTCGGGGATGAACAGAAAGTGGGGCAGATCTATTGAAGATGCTGTCAAAGCTGCAATTGAAGGAGGTGCAACCATTATTCAGCTGAGGTTTGTGCATTTAAACTTTATGCCTCATTGCCTTGCATGATTTATGGCATTTCTTTCATTGTCTAGTTTAAACAACAATGGCTGTCAAGGTCCAAGCAGCATGCAAGAAATTACTCTGCCAAGCATCCCAGACTTTGGAATTTTGTATGTTTTTTTTGTACTGTTTGTGTACACCGTGATGATAAACTATCCAGTCCTATGTACAGGTTGGACATGTAAATAGGCATTGTTCATCGTGTGGATATAAGTCATTCGTCTACGTTGGTTGAAGAGAACAAATTATTTAGACTGGTGCTTATTTCAACATTTCTTGTGAAGAGATACTGGTTCTAACCAAAAAGAAAAAAACGAACTTCAGCAGTATTGTTAAGGAGTACATAATAATGAAGCTTCAAAATTGATACCTCTTATGAGAACAAGTTGCAACTAAAGGTGCAAGTTTCTGTAAATAGTTAGCGGTCTTGTCCTTCCAAGGCTCCCTTTCCATCTAAATTTGCTATTTAGCATTGTATTTTTTTCTAATGCATGGGTGGTGAATCACATGTTTTGCCTTTGTCTTCAAATCTTAATGAAAAGTATATGATTGAAGAAGTTCTGATGTTCTGAAAAGGTCAAAATTTTTGTATACTTCTTGGTGATCAAATATTGAGCTAGTTTGGCACTTCAGAGTATGATTACGTGAGACGTGAGGCTGAGGTGATTAGAGAAAACAATGGCACTTTGGAAATGTGATGTCAAAATCATGTGTGTAAGTCTCAGAAGGAGAAAAGGTAGACAGCTAACGATGTCTCTTCAGGATACTAAATATGGGCTCAAAAGTGGGCAGTAGAGAAGAAATGACTTTTGAGGGAATGTTCAGTTGTCCTTCACATATGTTATGAATGGAGAGTCAAGAGTTAGGGTGAATGGATTGGTTTTACTTCCTTTTCTGTTTTCCTCGTACACACAGCGTCGAAGTATAGTGAGTTGTTGATCTTCTATGGGTGTTTGGTTGAGTGGTTCGAGCTAATTCCTTGTCATTTAAGGAATATTGTATGCTTCAGGAAGTTATCTTTCCATATTGATGAGATTGGCCATAAAGCGCGTCAGATGGGACTGCTTATGATAAGCGTGATTTTCATTACCTTTTTCCAGGGAAAAGGATGCTGAAACACGGAACTTTCTTGAAGCAACTAAATCCTGCATGGAAGTATGCCGTTCCCAGGGCGTTCCTCTACTAATAAATGATCGCATCGACATTGCTCTAGCTTGTGATGCCGATGGGGTCCATGTCGGTCAGTCCGATATGCCTGTTCGCACCGCACGCACCCTTCTTGGCCCAGAGAAGATCATCGGGGTATCATGTAAGACCCCGGAGCAAGCCCAACAAGCATATAAGGACGGTGCCGATTATATCGGTTCTGGAGGCATATATCCGACGAACACTAAGGAAAACAATCTCACTATTGGCTTGGAGGGGTTGAAAGCTGTTTGTTTGTCTTCTAAGTTGCCAGTCGTTGCCATCGGTGGAATCGGCATATCAAATGCACATGCCGTGATGGAACTTGGGCTGCCAAATCTTAAGGGAGTAGCCGTCGTGTCAGCCTTGTTCGACCGGGAATGCATCTCCACTGAGGCTAGAAAGCTTCATGAGGTGCTCTCGAGGTCAGCATCAGAGGTGAAATAAAGATGCAGGTGCAGTACATATCCCCTGATAATGAAGTCTTTCTCTATCTATTCGACTAGGGCTTTTGCCTTTGGTACAAATTCTGGCGGATTAGGCTTTTTACTGTCCTTGTACGAGGATGAGAAAAGAACGATATGGTTTTGTGTCTTCATCGATTCCTAGTCATAAAGTTGATTATCTTGCGGATGTAATTGGGTCGGTCATTCTGGTCGCAATCTTAGCAGTATTGTCTGCACGAGTGATGTTTTATCGACAGTGCCTTAGTTACGCCGGGTGAATCTCAATGCTAATTGTTGACAAAGAGCATTATTTATCGACCGTTCCTTATAGCCTAGTCTATATCCACAAGTGAAGTAACTTCCTACTCTCTTTCAAATATAAATATGCATGAGTAGACGGCTGAGTGACTTCGTAACCTTGATCTATTTTCTTACTTTTAGACCAGAGCTTTCGTCGGGTTTCCGTCTGTCCCTCTGCCTAGGCTTGGCTTGGCTTCGCTATCCGACTAGAAAGGCTTAATATACATGAGAGTCGGCCTTCTGAATGCCTCCTTCCTTACTCATTGCGTCGTTCACCCTTTGAAAATTAGCTACCCGAGCACGACTCAAGACTGAGAAAGATCCTTTGTATAGGTCACATTTACCTTTTGAAAGCCTCCTCCTTAGATACGTACTATTAACCCATTTTATCATTCCTCATTGGAAAATCCTTCGTGGCAGCCTAAAAGAAGACTCATTCCTCCGTCGTCTCTTCACTAGGAAATCAAAGACCGACCGCATAATTTCAAGAAACACAAGATACGTCGTCAATTATCGCCGTGTTCAGAACCAAACTTGTAACCACCTTTCTCGCTTAGACAAAAATCGACTAAATCAACCAAGTCTATCGTTAACTCGTGTTCATTACTCATGCCACCTCTTTCGGGTCTTAGATAGATGCAAGCCAGCTGTAAATTAACACATCGCTCCAGATGCGTATATTGCTGTCCAAACAAGCTCATCCTGCCTCTGGACATCATCTAATCTAAACATCTCCCCAGCATATTTAACAAACTTTACCCCGTGAAGGAGGCAAATTTTGAGATTTATCCATAAAAAAAGTGAAACATTGCAGAAGTTTGACAAGTTCAAATTGAAGCAAGGCAGGACCCCAGTACAGAATGTCTCATCATACATGTCACTCACTGCGCTAAAAACCGACAGAGGGTACAGAAACATGGTAAGCTGACACTCATTACCTACTGTATCGCTCCTGCCACGATGATCGATAACGATACAGAGGCTAGGATATGTATCCATACAAAGACTTCAAATTCTTATACCTATACCTCCTCAATGTACTACTTTAGACTCGAACATCTGGGAGAAAAAAATGTAAGTGACTGTCAAATCAATGCTTTGTGCCTACATCTCCAAACTCAGACAATCTAGAAAGTACAAACCCTATATAGTCGTTTTTGACTTCTTTTCGCCATGAAGACCATAAACAAGCCTGAAAACCTACAAACACTTCTGACGCCCAAATTTACAGAGTAAACTTATTGGACACAACAGGCGACAAAGATTGGATAACAGAAAACGATGAGGCCCCAATAAGGAATAGATCTAGGTGACCTGAAATTCTCCACTTGCTTGTGCCTCCTTCACTCGCTTCTCATACTCGTCTTCTTCATCTTCCTCCACGTCTTCTTCTTTCAAGTCTCCATCATCGTCCTCTTCTTCTCCGGCCCAACCAAAGCCTGAAACTGTTCTGGAAGCAGGTGGGGGGACTCTCGCCTCATCCACAATTTTCATGATTTCTTCATCACTTTGAAGGCAGACACCCGGGTTTCCTCTTCTGTAATATTCGGCTTGAGCTGCATCTGTTAATTCCTTTGGTAAATTCCGGACGAACCATGGGTGACTTTTGATTTCTTTGATAGTGATTCTCTGGAAATAATATCACAGTAACAGTTACTAGTGTGCATGCAAGGACTGTTAATACAATTCATATCTTCACAGAAAACGTAATAACCCCAGGCTCTTCTCCCACCACCAAGCTTGGGTTTTTTGTTTCCTTTATTTATCTTTTGTTATTAGATTAATCCCAGCCTCACAAGTTAAAAGATGATGCAACAACACCTTGTGGCCAAAGTAGAAGCATATGACAGTCAAAATAGCATGAAGAACGTATGCATGGCCTGACGCATGGTTCAAAAGGAAAGGGAGATGTCAAGAACAATCACTGACGTTCAACAGTTTCACTTGATTGCACACTCATAGAAGCACATCTCCTTAATTTACATACCCTGGATGAACTCGCGACAAAAATGCGAGAAAGGAGGTGTCTACAGTCTTGAGATACGTGAACATAATCGGGGAAGTTATACTGAACAGCCATTATTCGCTGCAAAAAGAAAACATGTATGTCAATCTAACTAGCGTGAAAAAGGGGAATGGAATACATCAATTAGCTGCCTGAAAGAAAGTGCGCTCACATTGATAGTTTTTCTAAAATTCTTCGGGTCTTGAGGGTCTTCGAATGGATACGCTCCAACCAACATCACATAAAGAGTCACTCCACAAGACCATACATCTGCCGTCTGCATATACAAGGAACCGACAAGACTTATCAGAGGATACAGTTCTTTACTTTTGCCTTATTGCAGAAACATTGTTGCAAAACCGGGAATCGTGGAAAGAAAAAATTTACTTTTCAAATCGCAAATTCTCATCGCTGTATCTTAGAGCAGAAAATGGACAGAATTTGCTATTTTTTATTAAAAGGAATACCGACATAATTTGCTGTCTAAGAGTTCCCATTCCATCACCAAATTCACTCTCTTAAACTATTTTGTCAGGAATTCTAGGAGGACATAAACGTTAATTCCAGATATCACAATTCTACCTTTGTCCTTGATTCAAAACAATTTAAGTTACTCCAGACAAGTGAGGAACTTCCTCTTCCTTCAGTTTCCAGTCCTTCATTCTCTTTCTACTCTTAATTTCAGTCCAGAGGCAGTCTTAATACCAGAATATGGGAGGCATCAAATCCTAATCCTAACTGTCAAATGGACCGCAAAAGGGGGAAAAGCTAAGACCACGATATGGTGAAATCAAATCCAATGATTACGAGGAGGAAAAAGAGAACAAAAGAAATGCTAAAAAAGTGGACTGGTTCGCATCTATGGCAAGCAGATGTCTCACCAAGTGAAGCATACACAGTTAACTTTGGCATATCATTGGGTCATGAGCAATTGGAGATGCAAGATAAAATATGTCGTCACTATGCAGTATTTTCGGCATACAACGCATTCTGGAGCAATTGGAGATACAACGTAAGGTCATCAGTATTGTGATAGGCAGGATATGTCAAACTACTTAATGTTCGATGTGAGATCTATGGAATAGATTTCGTGAAGATGAAACAAAACATCTTGAGTCCACCAGAAGAGATCATAGACATCATAACTGGAGACTGGAGCTTTGGCAAGGATAGAATTCCAGCAAATCATAGACAAATATAGACTGGAAAAGGTCATCAGAAACTGAAAACCGTGTGATGGATTTACCTCCATCCGCAACATTCCTGGTCATATGCCAATATAATTTAATAGCAAGAAGCACAAGATGGAATAATCTAGAGAAAATTGCTTGCTCATCCAAAACATGTAAAAAAAGGATGCCAGAACTCTTGAAGCTGCAGTTTAATATTGTAATCCACTATAAACTACACAAATGACAATTTTGAAGTGTCATATATCCATACACACCTTCAGCACAATATTAAATGACATCTTGCATTGAAGAGTATCACTGTGGAACAACTTCCCATCTAAAAGCATCAAGTTGGCATACCTTGCCATCATATTCCCTTCTAGAGAGAACCTCTGGTGCAATGTACGCTGGAGTTCCAACCGTAGATTTGGGTCTTGAATGCAGAAGGGATGACTAGAGAGATGCACCGACAAAGAAGAGGAAAAGTTAGTAACAAAACTAGAATAAGCATATGGACACTTTTCATCCAATTTCATCGATAAGTTACCTTGGAGTAACCAAAATCACATATTTTCAGACGAGGTGCAGGGCTACCATCCAGTAGAGTATTTTCCAGTTTCAAATCTCTATGACATATTTGCTGCAAAAGGATATACAGGATTAGAAATTAGTATGAAGCTACAGCAGAAAGACAGTGTTGACAATGGCAATTCCACATTATGCTCACCATGAAATGGCAATAGTTGACTCCTGAGATGAGCTGCTGGAAGAAAAACCTAGCCTGCGTGAAATAAAACAAAGCAAATCTTGAGTTAAAAATCGCATGTACTGAGCTTAGTGTAATCTCCAAACAGAAGGACGAACTGGATTTCCTTTCCGTCTGGCCTTATCTGAACTGAAAAGTTTCCGCCTTTTGTTTAATCTTTCAGTTACTGAAGCAATTAGCAACATAAAGTCTATATTCTAAGGTGATTTTGTTTGGCCCGACGACCCAACTTCGCATCGTAGTAATTGATAAACACCCTAAACATTCTAGATTAGTTAAGTTAAAAAAAACTTATAATCAGGAAAATATTAAGCAGACCTCATCTTCACTGAATCTCCCTGCATTGCAGATCCTCTCAAACAGCTCTCCACCAGCTGCATATTCCATCACGATAGCGAGATGAGTAGGAGTCAGAACGACCTGCATCACATCCATCATTCGCTTCAAGCTCACACATTCAAGTCATCCACCAAACATTCATAAGAAGTAAACTCCATACAATGCCCACGAAATAAGCTCAGATAAACGGGCGTCGCGAGAACATCAAATCACGAACTCACCTCCTTGAAGCGGATGATGTTAGGGTGGAGAAGCGACTTATGGTTCATAATCTCTCTAGCCACATTCTCATCAATCTACAATCCAAAAACCAACAGAACAATCAATCAAAATCCGATCGGCAAGGCTCGAACAGCATCCAAGATTCGATCTTTTCCAACTGGGTACGCAAGAAAACCCCCCGAAAACTCAGAAATTCAGAAGAGGGAACCCGAGCACGCGGACACACCCACCTTGAGACCTCGCTCGATGTACTTCATGGCGACGAGCTCTCTCGTCTCCTTGTTCCTCATGAGCCTGGCCACCCCGAAGTTGCCAGATCCTATGTCCTTCACCAGCTCGTACTTCTCCATGCTTACCCACCTTCCCCGATCGGGCGCTCTTCCTACGTATCTGCCGAAACGAGATGTATCCGAATCCGTCGATCAAAAAACAGCGGTTGCTTCGAGCGCACTCCAAGACCCAGCAGATCCCAGGAAGAGGTCCGGCAGCTCGCGCTGGCCCGCCAAAAGCCCCGGCGGCCGTAGCTCGGGGAGGCGCCAATCGGAAGGGACGGGGGAGACGGGGGTTCGGATCTTCTTCGGCTTTGGATTCGAAGAAGAAAGGAAGGAAGGAAGGAGGAGAGGAAGGAGAAGGAAAGACACAGCGGCACGGTCTTCGGACAAGCGAAGATTTTTGAAGGAAAGAGAAAGTGAGCGAAATCTCGGAAAAGCCCAAAACGGCGGCGTTTCGCAGTGATAGAAAGAGAGAGAGAGAATGGGAGATTAGTCTACACGCCCGAAACGGGGCGGAGGGCGCGTGCGCGCGTGTAGAGTAGGAAGGAGAGCTTGTGTGGATTATCTCTTTTCTCCTCCTCTTTCTCCTTCTCCTTCTCTTTGCTTTACTCAAAATATGCATTGAATTTGACTTCTTTCCCTATCAATCAAATCTTACTCTCTCTTTTTTTTAAAGTATTTTTCCCCCCAATTGATGACGTGTCCACCGCGCGTGGAAAGAATGTAGCGTCCCCGAAAGAAGAGGATAAATGAAACTGATGTGACGGTAGAGGACAATCGACGGTCGAGGGTCAATTATTCCTTTAATTCTCTCGTCATATCGATCGGACGAATTTTTTAGAATGATTTTATGTGATGAATATCATCCTTCACGAAATAAAAATCTCGAATCAGAACCATCTCGCTTGCTTTTATTGACCTGAAGTAAACATTGTCGGAGGTCTCCATCTTAGGCTGGCAACTTCCGATCGATCGCAGGTGTATCAATGGGGTTGCAACAGGATTGTCATGGAATACGTACTACTTATATAGCTCTATCAAATTGAGCGCGAAGATTAAGACATAGGAACCACAGCTATCCTACTTAAATTCGAAGCGTGTATGTTTACGGGTCATAACCCTTCGCGAATAAAAATCTTGAGTCGGAACTATCTCGCTTGCCTCCATCATCGACCCGAATTAGACAATGTCGGAGGTCTCCTTCTCAAACCAGCGACGTCCCATCAATCATCTGTGTATTGACGGAGCTGCGACGAAATCGTAATGATAAATATAATACTTACTTAGCTCTATCAAATCGAGATCAATGATTAAGATATAGGAAGCACAGCAACCATACTTAAATTCAAAGTTTGCGCATGTTCATGCGTCATGATCAATCTCCACGATCGTGCTTTTTCCCAAAGAAAAGCAAATCTCCACCCGAAAACAAAAAAACGAATATCACGTGGTCCTTTCGTATCCGTTCATTTTGTTCATCTGTTCCCAATGACTAACGAGGAGCGTGCGCTACAAACCCTAGAGGAAGGCGCGCGAGCAACTGGGGATCTTCTTCTTTCCCTTTTTTTCCCCACTTGGATGAGGCCGACCCATGCATATGATTACGAGGAAGTCCGTAGAAGCGAGAGGTCAGCGTGTGTAGGCGGCGCATGTTACGCGTGGTGAACATGCGTATCTGCTTTTTCTGTTTTCTTGGCCTTTTCATGGAAAGTTCGTAAAAGACGAGAGAAACATTTTGAGTTTTCTTACCTTAGGCAAGAGAGTGACTTGAGTAAAATCATATGGGGAAGCAGTCGGGACAGCCTGTTGGAGTCTATCCAAGTTTATACACTTGATCAGGTGACAGGATTACATTTCTTATTTAAAGATGTCGGTATTCACGATTAATGCACACCACATGCATTTCGTAAATAAATTTGAATAACTTTTTTTTTCCTTTTTGTAAGTAGGGGGTAGTTTTCGAATTTAGAAAGTGGTGGATGATTTTCTATTTTTCAACCACTCCACATTTCTAGCCTTTCAAAAAAGTCTCACCAAGGAGACATTTCCTTCGAAATAACAGTAAATATTGCAGGGGTAAAATTTGAGAAATACGTGCATAGGGGTAAATAACAGCAACGAAGATCAGTCTCGAGACAACTAACTGCACATACGGACCGTCTCAAACAAGATCAGAAGCCAAATGCAAACCGACTCCGAATGAATCGGAGAGAACGGAGAAACACAAACAACCTCGAGAGCCCAACGAGACGGGCGCCACGCTTCCCGTCGGGCCTTCACGTCCTGACGGTGGCCGGCTCCGACTCCGGGGCCGGCGCGGGGATTCGGACCGATCACAAGGCCTGCGCGGCTCGGGGAGTGTATTGCTCCACCGTGATTACGGCGGTCACCGCACAGAATACCGTCGGAGTTCAGGTTTGTGGTTTTGGGTGGTTGTTTTTTTGGTTGAGATCGGCGGGACTGTTTTCGATGCTCTCTGGCGGGATGTTTGAGTTGGGCAATGGGGTCGAAATCGCAGGGTGTCGAAAATGTGTCGGAAGAATTTGTCGCGGAGCAGCTGGAGTCCGTGCTCTCCGACATGCGAGTTGACGTGGTAAGTAGAGATTGATCGCTGCGTATATCAAAGACTTTTGCTTGTACCTTGTCCTCATGTGCATGCACAGTTTGGTTGGAGTCTCGGATTCAGCGTTCTTCTTTTTCCCCTATCCATCTCCTTCGGCTTTTGAATATAGTGGAAAGGCAGTCTTTGAATTTCAGGAAAAAGTACGCAAGTGTGAAAATAAAGAATAATTTAACTTTATTGGAGGCTATCATTGAAGAAAATGGTATCTCCCTGAATTTTTTTGGGGAGCTCTTTTGGTGTTTCAAATGTCCATCATTCTCACCTGTCACTGAGCATCACTTCAACCTAATGGGACAGAGGACCATATACTTGATGAAGGGGACAATCAGACAGAGTCCCATTCAAAATCCGAGAAGCTTGAATCTCTTTTAATGCACCCTTGTACGATAGAAGAAATAGTAAAAGTGAAAAGCCACTGGAGAAAAGGCCAAATATAATAAGAGAAGATATAGCCACCTTAAAGCGAATCTTAAGTATTAGTGGGGAAGACGATAAATTATCAAATTCCAAGTTGGTAATGGGACACTGAAATCATATTGGTATAAGTAGCTAATTGGTGTCAATTTCTAGTTGGAAATTCTATTTTGTTGGAATCCTGATCTCTCGTCTCCCAGGATATCACAATACAACATGTAGAGCTTTACGATTTATCACATAAACTCCACTGTGAAATGGGCAAAAATGTTGGACTTAGACTCAATATTTGGATTGACTGAACGCACAAGATAATTTCTTAAGTCATTGGTTGAATCTTTCACTTACATCTGGAATTGAAAAGTACACTTAACTATCTATCAGATAATGGTCCAAGTTACTTTCATTATGGATTCTGTAATGCTAATACTGATCATGATGCATATTACAGCAAGAGAAGTTTTTTCGTTCATTTCATATTATTGTAAAAGTGAGACTACTGCTTAATGAGGATATTAACGCTAGGTGTAACTTATGTTCATAGGTCAAAACTGGCATGCTTCCTTCACCAGGCATAGTTAGGATCCTTAGAAACAGTCTCAACAAGTTTCCAGTTCAAGGTATGAGTCTGTTATAATAACTGCTTAAACATGTATATGCAATCACAGGTTTATTGGCATTGTAGCTGACTGAATTTGTGTGATTGAAGGCAGCTTTAGTAGTTTATCCCGTAATGGTGTCCACCAGTGGAGATGTTCTTGCCGGTCCTTCTGTTCTTGCTGTGTTTTGGTATGTTCAAGACCAAATGTTACACATAGGTATTGTGTAACACATAATTTAGAAGAGTCTGGGCCTGTCCGTTCGTGAAAAAGATGGAGATGATGTTGGTGTTCCTATGGAGGAGAGATGATAGACATTATGTCTTTCCTAAGTCATCTATTTTCCATTCTGTCCAAGTAGTAGAAATGTTCACTATGCTAACATCTTTTGCAATCCCTGGTATGGAATGAGGTTCAAAGACTGAGAATTGTGAATGGTCACCATTTCATGGTCGTGGAAGAAGAGAGAACGAAGGTTGCTAAAGGAAATAAATTGAAGGAATGAATATCATTTATAGATGGTAGACCGTGATACTGGATATGAGCAAGACGAGAGAGGTAGTCAAGGTGGAGATTGAGTTGAGGAGTAGTCTTAATATATTGAGATTACGGAAGAAGAGAAGAATCATTAGTTTTTTGATTGAATGAGAGAAAAATGAATTGACAGAAGGGCAAAAGATAATAATTTCATGAACGAGACAAAGTCTAAATAGTCATGTTTACTTTCCTAAAAGTAAATATGATATTTTTATGAGTTACTGTATTCGTATTGCACGGAAATGGGTCAAAATGGATTAAATGAATCAATTTGGGTTGAACCATTTTCGACCGACCCAAATCTAACCCGACTCACCCATTTGACGGGTGACCCAAATCCAACTTAACTCACCTATTTGACGAGTGACCCAAATCTAACCCGATTCACCCATTTGATGGGTCTACTCGAAAGTCATGGCAGTTGTTCGGCTTACGATAGCCTATAATCTTGCTCGAGCGTTGATGAAGGGGCAACAATTAAGCCTCACATAAGTACTGGCTATCAAAGATTGGCCACCTCAGCTATGCCACATTAGTAGTTTTATGGATTTAAGCATAGGAGCAGTTGAAGACAATGATTGATAGGAATTAGATAGAGATATGAGTTTCATGAACACAATTTAGACTAAACCGTGAAATTAAAATACTACGCCCGAAATATTCATGAGTAGAAATTTCAGTACTAGCTTTTTAGTTATGTCGAATTACCTATCCATCATCCCCGAAAGATTGATCGAGTGGTAATAATCGGGATGTTGCGTCCCAAGAAGTCTAAGATCTCAGTTTCGTTTCCCACTTTAACACAACCGCTAAAGAGAAAACCACAAGCAAGTGATGTTTTTTTTTTTTAAGATTCCCCTACTTGAATGGATGACCTTCACTCGGCCTAGTCTCGTATGTAAAAGCTAGGAAAAGTTTACTATGTGTCAACCGTACAACTGACGTGTTTGGACCCACCAATCAAGCTTTACTCGTGTAATATACTCGTTCTCTTTTGTGATGCTTAAATTTTGGAATTACTCATCGTTTATACATATCATTGCCACGTGATATAACCATCTCATAGTGTATCCTTCGTATGGAATATCTTTTCGCAAAAGTTGGCCTAGGATTCCATTTTCATTGAAAAGACTTCCTTACGATTGAAGAAGTTCTGATGTTCTGAAAAGGTCAAAATTTTTTTATACTTCTTGGTGATCAATTACTGAGCTTGTTTGGCACTTCAGAATATGATTACGTGAGGCTGAGGTGATTAGAGAAAACAATGGCACTTTGGAAATGTGATGTCAAAATCATCTGTGTGTAAGTCTCAGAAGGAGAAGGTAGACAGCTAACGATGTCTCTCGAGGATACTAAATATGGGCTCAAAAGTGGGCAGTAGAGAAGAAATGACTTTTGAGGGAATGTTCAGTTGTCCTTCACATATGTTATGAATGGAGAGTCAAGAGTTAGGGTGAATGAATTGGTGTTACTTCCTTTTCTGTTTTCCTCGTACACACAGCGTCGAAGTATAGTGAGTTGTTGATCTTCTATGGGTGTTTGGTTGAGTGGTTCGAGCTAATTCCTTGTCATTTAAGGAATATTGTATGCTTCAGGGAAGTCAATCTTTCCATATTGATGAGATTGGCCATAAAGCGCATCAGATGGGACTGCTTATGATAAGCGTGATTTTCCTTGCCTTTTTCCAGGAAAAGGATGCTGAAACACGGAACTTTCTTGAAGCAGCTAAATCCTGCATGGAAGTATGCTGTTCCCAGGGCGTTCCTCTACTAATAAATGATCGCATCGACATTGCTCTAGCTTGTGATGCCGATGGGGTCCATGTTGGTCAGTCCGATATGCCTGTTCGCACCGCACGCACCCTTCTTGGCCCAGAGAAGATCATCGGGGTATCATGTAAGACCCCGGAGCAAGCCCAACAAGCATATAAGGACAGTGCCAATTATATCGGTTCTGGAGGCATATATCCTACGAACACAAAGGAAAACAATCTCACTATTGGCTTGGAGGGGTTGAAAGCTGTTTGTTTGTCTTCTAAGTTGCCAGTCGTTGCCATCAGTGGAATTGGCATATCAAACGCACATACCGTGATGGAACTTGGGCTGCCAAATCTTAAGGGAATAGCCGTTGTGTCGGCCTTGTTTGACCGGGAATGCATCTCCACCGAGGCTAGAAAGCTTCATGAGGTGCTCTGGAGGGCAGCATCATAGGTGAAATAAAGATGCAGGTGCAGTATATATCCCCTGGTAATGAAGTCTTTCTCTATCTATTTGACTAGGGCTTTGGCCTTTGGTACATATTTGACGAATTCTGGCGGATTAGGCTTTTTACTGTCCTTGTACGAGGATGAGAAAAGAACGATATGGTTTTGTGTCTTCATCGATTCGTAGTCATGAAGTAGATTATCTTGAGGATGTGATTGGTTCGGTCATTCTGATCGTGATCTTAGCGGTATTGTCCACACGAGTGATGATTTATCGACAGTGCCTTAGTTACGCCAGGTGCATCACAATGCTAATTGTTGACAAAGAGCATTATTTATCGACCGTTCCTTATAGCCTAGTTCCTGATAGCCTAGTCTATATCCACAAGTGAAGTAACTTCCTAATCCTCTCTTTCAAATATAAATATGCGTGAGTAGACGGCTGAGGGACTTCGTAACCTTGATCTATTTTCCTACTTTTAGATCATAGAGCTTTCGTCGGATTTTCGTCCGTCCCTCTGCCTAGGCTTCGCTTGGCTTCGCTGTACCACTAATATACATGAGAGTCGGCCTTTTGAATGCCTCCTTCCTTACTCATTGCGTCGTTCGACTTTTGAAAATCAGCTACTTGAGCATGACTCAAGACTGAGAAAGATCCTTTGGATAGGTCACATTTACCTTTTGAAAGCCTCCTCCTTAGATGCGTACTATTAACCCTTTTTTTTTTGCTAAGTGTACTATTAACCCATTTTATCATTCCTCATTGGAAAAACCTTCGTGGCAGCCTGAAAGAAGACTCATTCCTCCCCCGTCGTCTCTTCACTAGGAAACCGAAGACGACCGCATAATTTCAAGAAACACAAGATGTGTTGTGAATTATCACCGTGTTCAGAACCGAACTTGTAACCAACTTTCTCGGTTAGAGGAAAATCGACTAAATCAACCAAGTCTATCGTTAAACTCCTGTTTATTACTCATGCCGCCTCTTTCGGGTCTTAGATAGATGCAAGCTTGTTGTAAATTAACACATCGGTCCAGATGCGTATATTCCTGCCTCCGGACATCATATAATCTAAACGTCTCCCCATCATATTTAACTCACTTTACCCCATAAAGGAGGCAAATTTTGAGATTTATCCATTAAACAAACGAAACATTGCAGTAGTTTCACGAGTTTAGCTGAAGTAGGACAGGAACCCAGTACAGAATGTCTCATCATACATGTCACTCACTGCGCTAAAAACCAATAGAGGGTACAGAAACATGGTAAGCTGACACTCATTACCTTCTGTATCGCTCCTGCTACGATGATCAATAACGATACAGAGGCTAGTATATGTATCCATACAAAGACTTCAAATTCTTATACCTATACCTCCACAATGTACTACTTTAGATTCGACCATCTGAGACAAAAAAATGAAAGTGACTGTCAAATCAATGCTTTGTGCCTACATCTCCAAACTCAGACAATCTAGGAAGTAGAAACCCTATATAGTCGTTTTTGACTTCTTTTCGCCAAGAAGACCATAAACAAGCCTGAAAACCTACAAACACTTCTGACACCCAAATTTACAGAGTAAACTCATTGGACAGAACAGGCAACAAAGATTGGGTAACAGAAAACGATGAGGCCCCAATAAGGAATAGATCTAGGTGGCCTGAAATTCTCCACTTGCTTGTGCCTCCTTCACTCGCTTCTCATACTCGTCTTCTTCATCTTTCCTCCACGTCTTCTTCTTTCGAGTCTCCATCATCGTCCTCTTCTTCTCCCGCCCAACCAAAGCCTGAAACTGTTCTGGAAGCAGGTGGGGGGACTCTGGCCTCATCCACAATTTTCATGATTTCTTCAGCACTTTGAAGGCAGACACCCGGGTTTCCTCTTCTGTAATATTCGGCTTGAGCAGCATCTGTTAATTCGTTCGGTAAATTCCTGAGGAACCATGGGTGGCTTTTGATGTCTTTGATAGTGATTCTCTGGAAATAATATCACAGTAACAGTTACTAGCGTGGATGCAAGGACTGTTAATACAATTCATATCTTCACAGAAAAGTAATAACACAAGCTCTTCCTCCACCACCAAGCTTGGGTTTTTTGTTTCCTTTCTTTATCTTTTGTTATTAGATTAATCCCAGCCTCAAGTTAAAAGATGAAGCAACAATGCCTTGTGGCCAAAATAGAAGCATAAGATAGTCAAATAGCATGAAGAAAATATGCATGGCCAGACACATGGTTCAAAAGGAAAGGGAGATGTCAAGAACAATCACTGACATTCAACAGTTTCACTCGATTGCACGCTCAGATAGAAGCACATCTCCTTAATTTACATACCCTGGATGTACTCACGACAAAAATGCGAGAAAGGAGGTGTCTACAGTCTTGAGATATGTGAACATAGTCGGGGAAGTTATACTGAGCAGCCAATATTCGCTGCAAAAAGAAAACATGTATGTCAGTGTAACTAGCGTGAAAGAGGGAAATGAAATACATCAATTATCTGCCTAAAGAAAGTGCACTCACAGTCATAGTTTTTCTAAAATTGTCCGGGTCTTGAGGGTCTTCGAATGGATACGCTCCAACCAACATCACATAAAGAGTCACTCCACAAGACCATACATCTGCCGTCTGCATATACAAGGAACCAACAAGACTTATCAGAGAGGGATACACTTCTTTACTTTTGCCTTATTGCAGAAACATTGTTGCAAAACCGAAAAATGTGGAAAGAAAAAATTTATTTTTCAAATCGCAAATTCTCATCGCTGTATCTTAGAGCAGAAAATGGACAGAATTTGCTATTTTTTATTAAAAAGAATACGGACATAATTTGCTGTCTAAGAGTTCCCATTGCATCACCAAATTGACTCTCTTAAACTATTTGTCAGGAATTCTAGGAGGACATAAAGGTTAATTCCAGATATCACAATTCTACCTTCGTCCTTGATTCAAAACAATTTAAGTTACTCCAGACAAGTGAGGAACTTCCTCTTCCTTCAGTTTCCAGTCCTCCTTTCTCTTTCTACTCTTAATTTCAGTCCAGAGGCAGTCTTAATACCAGAATATGGGAGGCATCAAATCCCAATCCTAACTGTAAAATGGACTGCAAAAGGGGGGAAAGCTAAGACCATGATATGGTGAAATCACATCCAATAATTACGAGGACTAAAAAGAGAACAAAAGAAATGCTATAAAGGTAGACTGGTTCTCATCTATGGCAAGCAGATGTCTCACCAGGTGATGGATTTACCTCCATCCGCAACATTCCTGGTCATATACCAATATAATTTAATAGCAAGAAGCACAAGATGGAATAATCTAGAGAAAATTGCTGGCTCATCCAAAACATGTGAAAAAAGGATGCCAGAACTCTCGAAGCTGCAGATTAATATTGTAGTCCACTATAAACTACGCAACTGACGATTGCGAAGTGTCATGCATCCATACACACCTTCTGCACTAAATCTCCCTGCATTGCAGATCCTCTCAAACAGATCTCCACCAGCTGCATATTCCATCACGATAGCGAGATGAGTAGGAGTCAGAACAACCTGCATCAAATCCATCATTCGCTTCAAGCTCACGCATTCAAGTCATCCGCCAAACATTCATAAGAAGAAAATACTCCACACAATGCCCACGAAATAAGCTCGGAAAAACCGAGCGCCGCGAGAGCATCAAATCACGAGCTGACCTCCTTGAAGCGGATGATATTAGGGTGGAGAAGCGACTTATGGTTCATAATCTCTCTAGCCACATTCTCATCAATCTACAATCCAAAAACCAACAGAACCATCAATCAAAATCCGATCGGCAAGGCTCGAACAGCATCCAAGATTCGATCTTTTCCAACTGGGTACGCGAGAAAACCCCGAAAGCTCAGAAATTCAGAAGAGGGAACCCGAGCACGCGGACGCACCCACCTTGTGACCTCGCTCGATGTACTTCATGGCGACGAGCTCTCTCGTCTCCTTGTTCCTCATGAGCCTGGCCACCCCGAAGTTGCCAGATCCTACGTCCTTCACCAGCTCATACTTCTCCATGCTTGCCCACCTTCCCCGATCGGGTGCTCTTCCTACGTATCTGCGAAACGAGATTTATCCGAATCCGTCGATCAAAACAGCGGTTGCTTCGAGCGCACTCCAAGACCCAGATCCCAGAAGAGGTTCGGAAGCCACGCTGTTGACACCTATTTTAACTTACCCAAAATTAGTTGCACAAAATTTAAAAATTAATTTTTATTAATTTTTAAAATAAAAAAAAACATTTCTATTTAAATTTATTACATATAAAAATTAGGCACATTTATATTATTAGAGTCTATTAAAACATTTAAAAAAATTTTAAAAAAAAATTCAAATTGGGCCGGACTGGTCCAACCCTTTTTTTTTTCTCTTTTTCTTTTCTTCTTCCCTGCGCGGGCCCAGCCCACTTTTCTTTTTCTTCTTCCTCCACACAGGGGTTGGGCCTAGCCTGGCCAGCCCCTTTCTCTTCCTTCTTCCCCCCCTTCCCCCGGCCGGCAGTCCCTTTCTCTCCCCTGTTCGCCCGTGTTTCCTATTTTCGATCGCAGGCGACGAACGGCGGAGCAACCCCAAGCCGTCCCTATCAGGCCAGAGAAGCACGCCACCGGGACTGGCATTAATGGCCAGTCTTGTTCTCCCTGAAAACCCGGCCATATCTCCCCCTTCTTCCTCTCTTCCCCGTCTCTTTGCACACTCAACAGAATCGGCCTTCCCCTCTGCACTGGCCTAATGGCTGCGAAAGTCGCGGGGCAGAGTCGGCCGGTGCAGGCCGTCGTCAGCCGACGTAAGGAAGCAGAAGCAGTGGCTCTCGGTCACTATAAAAACCGGAGAGAGAGACAGAGAATGGGTCGACCGTTTGAGAGAGAAACAGAGAGAGAAGAGAGAGAGAGAGAGAGAGCAAATCGAGAGTCTGTCGGAGTGAGAAGAAGAACCAGCAGTGTCGCCGTCGCCCGCGGAGCGGCTGGAAAGCCACCCAAGTGCGCTGTCGACCGGTGAGCTTCCCCGTGTCCCGACTACCCTGTTTTGCTCTGTTTTTGTACGCGGTTTGGCCGGGACTCGTGCTGGCCATGTCGCACGATTCCTGGCCCATACCGTCTTCAGTCCCGGTCCCTACTCTCTGTCGAAGGCAGGCCGCCGCCATCGAAGCCGACCAAGTCCCCGGAGGAGGTCGAAACCCTTCGGTTTTTGTTGCGCGCACCAACCGTTCGATAAAATGCCTCTATAAGGTCAGGTAAGTTTAGCTCGCCGGCGGGCGAGTAGGTGGCCGGACGGTGAGTTTGGTGGTCGGTGAAGCTTGGTGGTGGTCTCAAGGGCCGGATTTGGGGTCAGCGCCGGTCTGGGTCGACCAGCGAAAGGCCAATTTTGGCTCCGCCGGCGTCCCGCGCGTGTCTGTGCACGCGAGTTCGACCCTACCCTGATCAGCTGATTCGACCCGGGTCAACGCCCTGGGTCAGATCCGTTGACCCGGGTCGATTCTGACTCGATTCAGATCAACTAACTCGACCCAGGTCAACCTTATGGGTCAAGTCCGTTGACCCGGGTCGGATCCGACCGACCCCAATGCGCTGACCCGACTCGGTTTTAATATTATATTATTATTTTATTTTTAAAAAAATTAAATTTTTTGAAAGATTAAAATTTTTTTTCTTCTTTCTTTTTCTTCCGTATTTATTTCATTTTATTTTTTTAAAAAAAAATTCTAAATTATGTGGTATATCTTAGTGTTTTAATTTATTGCTGTATTATTATGCAAGTTGTTATAATTCCAATAAATTACCACGTTTAAATTAGATTGGCCTATAGGATCATGTGGTAGTATTTTGAATGTTTTTACTGTTGTGTTTTTATTATACATGTTTTTAATTAAAATATAACTGCATGAATTGTCTTGTTTTGATTGTTGTTCGCCTTAGTTAGGGTTAGAACCTTAGGGTGCATATCTATTTTGGCTACTAATCGTTTCTGATTATGCACTCGTTTGATCACTTCATATGTTAGGAGAAAGGTCCTAAAGCCAATCCAAATTGCCGAACAAATGTTTTTAGAAATAAACAGGGTAAAAAGGTACCGAAAGGGCATCAATTATCCAACTAGTGTAACCAAGTCCCCGAACTCAGTTAATCCCTGATTCGTAGGAATATGGTGATTCTCCCATCACCTTATTTGGATTTTTAATCGACTCACCCTCAATCGATTAGTAGCGACTTTTCGATATAAACCACTTGCATGTTAAACACTTAAATCCTAAGTCGCAATATGGTATGAGCTTGGGAGAGCCCGGGTTAAGTCCCAAACCTAAACTTAACACGTACCAGGTGAGACCCCCTTCTTTTTGCATGTTCAATAAAAAACGGGAGGTCGGTCCCAACACCCGCCAAAAGCCCGACGACTGTAGCTCGGAGAAGCGTGAATGGGAAGGGACGGGGGAGATGGGGTTTGGATCTTCTTCGACTTTGGTCATGAAGAAGGAAGGAGAAGAAAGATACGGTGGCGCGGTCTTCGGACAAGTGAAGATTTTTAAAGGAAAGAGAAAGTGAGCGAAATCTCAGAAAGTACAAAACGATTTTTAAAGGAAAGAGAAAGTGAGCGAAATCTCAGAAAGTACAAAACGGCGGTGTTTTACAGAGAGAATGGGAGAATAGTCTACGCCTAAAACAGGGAGGAGGGCGCGTGCGCGCGAATAGAAAGGAGAGCTTGTGTGGATCTCTCTATTTCTCTTTCTCCTTCTCTTTGCTTTACTCAAAATATGCATTGAATTGAATTTGACTTCCTTCCCAATCGATCAAATCTTACTCGCTCTCTTTTTTTTTTTTAAGTATTTTCCCCCAAATTGATGATGTGTCGGCCGCGTGTGGAAAGAATGTAGCTCCCCCATAACAAGAGGACACATGAAACTGATGTGATGATAGAGGGCAATCGACAGTGAAGGGTCAATTATTTCTTTGGTCCTCTCGTCGTACGATTAGAATGGATTTTTTAGAATGATTTTATGTGATGAATATCATCCTACAAAAAATAAAAATCTCAAATCAGAACCTCTCGCTTGCCTTTATTATCCTGAATTAGACATCGTTGGAGGTCTCCATCTTAGGAATATCAGCTTTCGTATCCGTTCATTTTGTCATCTTTATCCAATGATTAACGAGAGCGTGCACTACAAACCCTGGAGAAGGGCGCGTGAGCAATTGGGGATCTCCTTCTTTCCTTTTTTTCCCCATTTGGATGAGGCCGACGCATGCATGATTACGAGGAAGTCCGTAGAAGCGAGAGGTTAGTGTGCGTAGGTGGCGCACGTACGCGTGGTGTACATGCATATCTGCTTTTTCTGTTTTCTTGGCCCTTTCATGGAAAACTCGTAAAAGACAAGAGAAACATTTTGAATTTTCTTACCTCAGGCAAGAGAGTGACTTAAGTAAAATCATATGGGGAAGCTATCGGACCGTCCCGTCTATCCAAGTTTATAGACTTGACGAGCTGATAGGATTGCGTTTCTTATTTTAAGGTACCGGTATCCACAATTAACGCGCACTCCAAGTTTATAGACTTGATGAGCTGATAGGATTGCATTTCTTATTTTAAGGTACCGGTATCCACAATAACGCGCACTGCATGCATTTCATAAATAAATTCGAGTAACTTTTTTTTCTCCCTTTTGTAAGTAGGGGGTAGTTTTCGAATTTAGAAAGTGGTAATTGATTTTCTATTTTTCAACCACTCCACATTTCTAGCCTTTCAAAAAAGTCTCACCAAGGAGACATTTCCTTCGAAATAACAGTAAATATTGCAGGGGTAAATTTGAGAAATATGTACATAGAGAGTGCTCCACAGTCAAACACGCAGGTCAACATTGTTAACAGACCATTATTCTTTGTTCAAAGTCTCAAACAGCAACGAAGATCAGTCTCGAGACAATTAACTGCACATACAGACTGTCTCAAACAAGATCAGAAGCCAAATGCAAATCGACTCCAAATGAATCGGAGACAGCGGAGAAACACAAACAACCTCGAGAGCCCCATAAGACGGGCGCAACACCTCCCGTCGGGCCTTCGCGAGCAAAAGAGTCTAGCAATAAATGTCTTAATGCATCAGTGAAGTAAATTCTCACGATTCGAAAAGATAGTTTGTAAGAATTTATTAAAGGGTGACCCTGCCGCCGGGTCAGCGATATTGCCGCTGTATCTTTTAGTCGTCCAGCACGATCACGCGCTCAGAACTACCACCAGCTCCATTGGGTTCTGGGTTCTCTGTCTCGTCGGGGATGTTCTGCTCTTTCATTTCCGCGCCTTCCTCCTTATTGCCAGACAAGCTCAAACGTTCAATCCCAGGTACGTCAACAATTTTAGTAGCAGCGACGTCGTCTGAAGGCATGTAGTCGTCCCGCACAAACTCCTTAAATAAGAAAGCTAACCTGCTTTCTCTCGTTGACATATAATCTTCATTTAACTCCTGCATTTCGGTGTCCGCCACGGCAGCACTGGCACGGCCATTTTCTTGAGTGAACGATGCGTTGGTTTTGGAGGATTCAGCCTTTGATTGTTGACCTGGACCGACCATTGGATCTTCTGATTTGGGAGGGTCCCCTGACTCAGGTGTTAGGATTCGAGTTATGCTTTCAAAGGCATTCTCAAGTGGAATGAGGTTCTTCCGCAACTTATGACTGGCTGGGCTGTCAGAGTAGAATGTCTGCATTGATTCATGAACATTATCCTGAACAACCTTGCACATCTGCAATCGATAATAAAAATTAGAGAACAACCACACAGCTACTTAGAAGAACAAAAAGTTTCTTTGGCAGAATTCATCTTCATCGAACTAAAACCAATGTGCTAATGTTTCGAAACAAAATTATCATAGACCAATACGATAGACGAACCTTGTTATACATCCGCGCAAGCTCCATTCGGTCTGAATCATCATCACAAGCAGCGGCGGAGATTTCCTCTGCAGCTGTTGACAAACAAACAATGAACTACAGGCAGAGAATTGACACAATAGAGTTATCTAACCAATGTGCTTCTTCATGGACATAAATAGATAGTTCAATGCTTAAAATGTAAATATGTCCTGCAACTATGGCCCAAACTGCAGTATTCCTCTCTGTTGTATGATCTCTTTCACACACAACATCAAGACAAAATACAAAGATTGGCTATATACTTTCAACCTTTGACCTTAACTTATCAGCATAAGTCCAGTTTGCTTAGGATATCATACGTCTTGTGATGTTATTCAACCCCCATAATCAATGCTTATTAGGAGTTTTTCTTGACCAACACTACATTAAGAGCTGGAGTTAGTTCCAAGCTCAGATTCTTCTTCAAAAGCCTAATTCGTGTCCTTCAATCACCTACGTCCATGGGGAGAGCCGGACAATAGTCCACTATCAAACCTAACTATGTTAGGCAAGGTTCTTTCAAGTCAAAATATACCAGTTTCCTAAAAATCTAGGGACTTGCATAACCGACCTATAAATCAGTAAGCAGTAGAGGGAAAGATACTTGAAAATAAAAAGACCACCACAAGCGCCAGTCCCCAACTTCTCCAAATGGCCTACTCGTGGCTCAAGATAAGCCACAAAATCAGCGACCACAGTTCGGAATAATCCTGCGTTCTCCTACTCAAAATGGTTGCACAATTCAACTTGTTTGAAAAACTTATATGTAAGGGGTCCAAAGATATATACCGATTGCCTCCCACCCATACACTCGATGCCATTAGAATGGAATACACACCCCCTCGGTGCCCTTTCATATACTTATAAAAGATAATACTTATCAAAGAAGTGTGCATGTAATAAAGAAATAAATGTGTAACCACAAATAAGCAAAAAAAAAAAAATACGAAATTCTTTCAACGAAAAATCTTGAAAGATGTCATTATGAGGTGCACATCATGTATAAGCTTAAAACAATCACCCAAAATTTAAAACTAGGGGAAGGTTCCTTACCAATGACATTAATCTGAGGCAGCTGCCCAATTATCTTCATATCAACATTATCAGAGCTTGGAGGGGGTGCATCTGCCACTCTAGGTTCAGATTCAGGCGCCTCAGAACCATTCCCATTCGATTCTAGCTCTCCCTGCTTCATTAGTGGAAAAGAGTATCAGCCAGGCATGGATCAACCATAACCTCAATGTGATGGATGAAACTGATGCTGTGATTAACTCTAATATCCTCAATTAGTTGAAGCTATATTGAATCTAAACATCAAAACCTAATTAAGTTAATGCAGGAATAACGCAATCAAATCAAAGAGAATATAAGAGCCAGTAACTATTTCGAATGATTAGAAAAAAACACAGATAGATAGGTTCCACACATTTCAAAAGTGACACTGTTGTAATAAAAAGAGATTAAATAAATTCCACAGGTGAGACTGTTGCAACTTTTGACATTATTTTTCTAATTGGCAACCATATTACTAGATTATACCTCACATAAATACATATGCTAGAGAAACAAATCTTCTAAGACGACAGTTCTTGATGTTACGAGGGCAGCCATAGAGATAATATTGCTATGGTCATAAAGGGAAAATTTGTTGGTATTTGAGGAGCAATAATTTTACTGTAGCTGCAAATTTGAAATCTGAAGTACTAATTATTTGAACAATTGGTCATTTGATGGAGCCTCCTATGTGAACATCTGCTTGGACTTCATTTCATGAAACAAGACTAACAGAGATGTTATCTAAATCAAGTAAAACAATTAGAAAATGAAAATACACCAATATGTTGAGAGGCAACTCAAGATAACCAAGTGATCAACAAATCATACCAACTTTGACATGCAAAACAAAGTCCAAGTGGAGACATTTAAACTCACAAAGTAATCTCGCTGATACTCTGTATTAAGTCCTTTTTCCAAGAGGAGCACCCTTTTCTTGATAAACTCAACTTGTCTTCTCTGTGTATCTCTATAGTGATATAGAAGATTAGAATCTTGATACACCTGTCCCTGGGTTGCAGTTTCAGTCACTCTCTGTGACACATTAACAGGTGGATCATTTCCATTTCCATTGCCATTTCCCCGGGGCTGGTTGTTGCTTGAAGTTGCATCAGCACTATTAGCAACATTTTGAGGTTGAACAGGAACCTGTCCTGGGATAGGTACGTTTATAAAGGGAAGATTTAGTTCCTGACAGATGACCTCCTGAAGCCTCAAGTCCTTGTCATCCACAATAGCTTGCCATCGTCCATATCCATGCCTTCAAATTCCAGCACAGAAATGATACACCAAGAATCAAATTAATACAAACAGAAAAGTTTACTTCTCATTCATCAGGTACACATGATACCCTAAACCAGCAATCTAGTATGACATCTATACTAATGGAATGACAATCTTCAGAAAAAGCCAGCCTAAACAAATATGAAAAAGGCACTTTTTTTGGTACAAAGCGATATATTGCTCCTACATGAAAACCCAAGCAGGAGCAAATGAGAAGCTTGAACTCTGGTGGAAAAGGTTGGAGTCTACTGGTTTTTGTTTAGGTAGTAGCATAAATTCAGTAAGAGTAGGTGTTCGCTATCTTGAATCCATTTTGCAAAAGGATTGAAATTGACAAATACCTTACTCGTAGAGCAAAAGAAAAATGGATTAAATGAAGATGTACGTCTAGGTTTTGACTATTGTCAAATGCCACGAAAGCTGAAGGGAAAAACTATAGGGCAACAATATGACCAGCAGTGTTTTATGGCACCATAATGCTGGGCGGTTAAACACCAACAAGTACACAAGTTGAGTGTAGTAGAGATGAGAATGCTCTGTGGATGTGCTGACACTCTAGGAATATACACTATGAATGAAATTATTCAAGGAAATGCGGGTGAAGAGCCGATCGAAGACAAGATAAGAGATGCTCTTTCTAAGTGTTTTTCCATGTGAAACGAAGGCCCCTGGATGCTCCAATGAGGAGCTGATGACATGAAGAGCTGGGCTAAATCGGGCAAAGCAAACCAACCTTAAAGGAGAGGATTTTAAAAGATAAGGACTTTTTAGATCTTTCAGAAGACTTGACAGAGAATCAACCGCAATAAAATAGAAGGCTTTCATATAGCCACAACCACCTAACAAGTGGTGTCGTCAGAAAAAAAGAGGTACTTAAGTTGACCTAGCTTTTGGCAACTAAAATAGTTTGCTATCATGCAGACTGGTCCAAAGAGTGCCATTGAAATCTTAGTCACATCAGCATGCAAAAGAATCAGAAAAAGGATTGATAAAATTATTTAGTCGCCAATCTAATAAGGCTTCGCTCATTACTAAAAGTAGCATGAAGTCTCCCGGGAAAATACCGGAGGAAATGATGGGACATACACTGATGTGATATCAGGAAAAGCGCTCTTCAAAACATGGTAATTTGGAGCATTTGCTCAGAGCACACTACTTCTATAAATATAAACCATGTGAAACCACATGTCAAAGCATTACTTTAGTAAATGACCAGGTTAGAAGGCATACTTGAGTACAGCTCGCAGTAACAAAAAGTCATGTTCATCCTTCCAAAATTTTCCAGGCTTCAATCCCGTGAAGCGCGATATTATGTCCTCCGAAAAAAGTGGTGCCCCAACATTTTCTGATGCGGACTGCACCTGCATTATCAGAAAATGCTATCACCATTACTCACAGCTGAACTGCTACTATTCAGCTTGCACATAAGCAAAAGTCCAAGGGCCAAGAAATGCACGAGAGACAAAACAAACAACATGGCCATTTCATGTAAATACAACATATTATGAAATAAACCATAGGTACTCTACGTATAGTGATCCAATCATAAAGTTACATCAACATTGCACCTCCAACTGATTGAGTCAGAATATGAAGTCTGACCACAGGGAAGCAGGCTGTAATTCCATATATTTCTTGATTACGTAAGCCCCAGCTCTAGCACACATGGAATTTTTCTTTTTTCTTTTTTTTTTTATAGATATAGATCTCTTATTGCAAAATGGCACCAGGAAGAAGCCAAATCATGTGACAGATCTTTAGGGAACAGCACACATGCGACTGAAACTCCAAATATATCTAACCTCCACAAATTTGCTTAGCAGACAAGCATATTCGTCTTCTGATGTCAACAATAACATAAATCTCCTTGAATTCCGTTGAAAGGCCACTTACATTATTTTAAAAGTTAAAAACCCCTGTAGTTTCATGTTATTTTTTGGGTGAGTAGGTAAGCGCCCTACAATTAAACAACTTTATTTTCTAAATCTTCATACGCCTAACTGAATTTATGAGTATCTAGGACATTGTTCGGTACAGATTCTTCAAGACTGCACCTAGACACCACCTTACAACTTCTTCAAGTTATGATTAGAGACATGTGCATCATATGACTAAACTCTTCAAGATCAAGCTAAAGAGAGCAAGTGCGATCCTTTAATATGAACTATCACGATCAAAATAGTTTACTTTGAATTTTAAACTGCAAGCGCCATTAATAAGTGCAAAAGTTAATACAGGGACTAAAAGTGAAATTGTGCACCATTGGAAGGAAGAAAGCTATAAAGGCAGACACAGTAACACATATAAAAGGGCCAACAAGCCAAACCTTTCCATGCGAACAATAGGAAAAACCTACAACTGAAGTGACTATAAAAAATTACTAAATGATAAGCTTAATCTATAGAATTTCCATAAATCCTGATCATGGGTATTTTTATACCTGTAAGGATCAGACCAAAGAAATTATTTAATAGATAGGCCGACGAAATATGTGTTTGGTGCAATCAAATGCCTGCAGTGATTCCCACCAAGCAGCCGTTCATAAAGTACCGCAGTATACAGCCATTATCATAAGCCATTGACCTTCAAAATCCCTTTTGCAAACAGTCATTTAAAACAGAGATTATCTAACGCTACTTTGACATAGCTATCATGGGATCACCCTGGCATATGAACCTACAAGAGCTATTACTTGTACACAGCAGAAGTTGGCAATTTTTTCCCCGCAGGATTTGTTGGAAAACTAAACGACCAACATACTTTTTTTTGTGGGAGTGCTGGGAAGTAATATTCAACTATACAAAATTTGGAGAGAAATGCTTGGCTGCTAGCCAGCAGGTGCTTTTTTGGTAAGCATTAGACATTTTTTTCTCATGTGCTCCATTGCCCCAAGATTCAGAGACTTTGAAATGTGGTTCTATCATTCTTGCACATTAGTTTGCCCACAGGCAGAGTCTGTTAGCTGGTAACTCTCAACTTGGTTAAGGTTGAAATGTTGTAACAACATGGAAAGTTTTTTGTCTTTAATCCCTGCTTTCATTTTTTAGACTATTTGGAGTAGAGAGATAGGCAGGCTATCAAAATGAGGGGTGTTGCATTATTTAGATCTTTTCCAGCTTCTATGTTGCAAATAGGAGGAACCACATCGGTGCACTTTAATATCATACACTTATCAAAGATCAACTTGATGTCCGACAAAATCGTGAGAATTGCCCAAGATCAGCTTATCCTTTCACTCAGATAATCGCATTGACCATGGCCCAAGCATCAAGCAAATTGCCTTAGACCTAATGAACACCCAATGCACCATCTCTGCATATGCTAAATTGATTCCAGTGTTACTTAACAAGACAAATGCAAAAGACAAGCACAAAAACCCAGTCCACGTGTCAATGAATGACTTCAATATATGTCTGTCTGATACGATGATATAGAAAGACTCGAGCACAGCTGACAAAATTACCTTTTCCTGTATCAGCATCAATTGAGCAATTCGGACGAGTACATCTGTTATTCTAAGTCCTTCCTTTGGAACACCATCTGTAATCAACCATCATGAGAAACAAGGCACAAGAAGCAGCAAGACAATTGACAAAATGTAACATACAAAATCCCTAGATTTAAGAAAACAGAGGTCGCAAGCACTAATTACCTGAAAAATTTGGCGAGTCTGTAATTTCTTCAGCGATATGAGCCAAGAATAGTCTTCCATAACTGTAAGAACAGAATCCACTCCTTACTAACACCAATTATAACTAGAACAAGTACAGCTTTTTAAGGAATGAACACTTATTATGCCAAATATCAATCCAAAATCCAAAAGTGATGACTTCAACCAATTATATACCAAAAACTAATGTCTTTCTGCAATAGATATTATACCAATGTGTAGTATGATTGACAGCTGTACACAAATGGAATTTAGAACGATACTCAGCATACTATGCAAAAAGTAAGCTGAACTAAATTGACAAAATAACTGGAACGCTACAAATGCAACAATGCGACAATCTCCATTCAATGAAATACATATAAACATGCATCATATAAGGACAAAGCAGTGTTGTGAGCTGAACGTGTTTGCACTGAACTGACAACATTGCTCCAGTTTTAGAGATCGTAATGTATGCGGAACTTCCTTTTATGGAGAACCTCAGTGTTTTTAATTGAAAACCTCCCCCCCTTTCAAAAAAAAAAAAAAACTGGAGAAGGCCCAAACTCAACATCAAATCGCATTATCCCGCAATAAGTGTACCAAGTAGTCCCAGTCGTCTTATTTATATAAAGAACCTGGAATAAGCTTTAATTAGTCAATCCTCCAATCCATCTTAATTGACAGTATTAAGATGCTTAAAGCATCCTATATGAGAAGAAAGAAAATGATAATCGCCTATTTACATGCAGACGTGTTATCTAGTGATCCTGAGAAATGGGAATTGATGAAACCAATACTTATTCTCAAGGAAACTCGAAAAATGTAACTCAAAACAGCTCTGTTCAAGTGTATGAGTTGCCTCAGTAATTATCTAGTGATCCTGAGAAATGGGAATTGATAAAACCAATACTTATTCTCAAGGAAACTCGAAAAATGTAACTCAAAACAGTTCTGTTCAAGTGTATGAGTTGCCTCAGTAACACATATCAGCACCTGCAAAAGTTCATCCAACAGAATATATCTAATACAGAAAATATCGACCAAAAGAGCAAAATATTAGAACCGTGTTCCAATCCCAAGTTTCTCAAAACTATAAAGATGGTAACACATTACTCTTTAATTTCTTCATAAGTCTTCTGCTTTAAACGGGGAGCAAATTCCCTCCATTCAAAGTCACCAACTCCAAATCTGCAGCAGAGCTCCAAGTAAGTCTCATCACAAAAGTTTATTCTTAACCCATAAAAATACGTTCTCAATAATAAGCTTCACTTTCTAAAATGCAGAATCGACGATAACCTATGAAACAATATCAGCAAATTAAAATGTAATATATGTAGAATCCAAAAAAGAGATTGTCTGTTCATCACTGCACAGATCTTGCAGCATTTAATCTGAACCCAACATATGGATGATTGAATTTTGCAAATACAGAAGTAAACCTCATCAAAATCTGCACAAAGGCTGCCCGCTGATTTTGATTGAATCCCAGTACCCTAAATGATCGTCCTTCACCTTCCATAAGAGGAAGTGGCTCCGTACTGTCAACTGCAGAAACATGATCAAAGATGAGCACTTTAGTGAAAAAACACATTATGGTAATTGAGCACAAACTGCACTAGCTAACACAGAAGAAGAATTGACATACCCCTAGGTCTCTTTCTATAAGGCCTTCTTCCAGTTTGAATTCCAGGAAGAGCAGCTTCACCATCCGTGGATTCAGCTTCATAGTTTTCATCCTCATCCTCCGAACTGACATCTTCCAGTCCAGCCAGATCATCGTCTTCAACAGATACCATCTAGAAAATTCACAATAACCCACTTTGAATCAAACAAAGTTTGAATGTTCAGATTGATTGTGTGTTAAAGATCACTCTAGACCTCCAACCATATAATACAAAATAGTGCAACTCCTATAAGAATCAGAAATTCTTTCACAGCCTAACAGAAAAGGTTCTGTCAAGTTTGATTCATTCAATAATCATCATCGACAGCACAGCGAGCCACTTTCTTATAACATGGAAAAAACATACAGTACAAACCTGTTTCCGACTTCTTTTTCCTTTCCCCAAGGCATTGAACTCCTCAACTTTGTGCACTTCATATCTATCTCTTAACAGCTCTTCCCAAAAATTTGATCTTTCCGAATTGCTTATGGTAGATTTACTCTCTTCAGCAGCCTTCTGCGCTTCTTCTTCAGCTACAGCCTCTACTTCATCAATATATTCGAAATTCGCCACCTAGACAAAAAGGATTTATAGTGATTCATAGCATGATGCCCTAAAAATGAAGAACCTAAACTTGGAGCTTGATTACACGTAGTGCTCAGCAGGAAAGTCAAATCGTTTAAATCCTAGAAATCACCAATAAGTACATAGAGGTTCATGCAATGGAAGGTCGCATAAATTATATAAATTCAAATAGAGAAATCCAAGTTCTAATAGCAGACATCTAAATAATTCGTTGGTAGTCTGATGATTTCTAGAATAAGCCAACTCAAGACATGCAGGGACTCCCTTGTGTGTAATTTTCTTCTCTTTGTGATGTTTAGCATCATTCCAAGGGTATCAGCTTGGGCTCAACCAAGCCTTCATCGGCAGGTTACAAAAAATCACATAGTGTGGAACTGAGCCCACGAAGCTCGCTTTTTCTTTACAGTAATTAGAAAAACTTCCACATCTGAGTGGATCTCACCAAAAATATTTTCCCCCCAGAGAACGCAGAACCCAAATCGCCTGTGACTATGATAATAAAAATAAAAAGGAAGGCCTGTGGCAATATCGAATGGAGAAGGAACATCCTAGAAGGACTTTGATCTAGGTCATGTCCCAGCTACTGACTCGCCTTCTTGATTAAATAGACATGCAACAAGGGCAAATGCAATGTTTTAGAATTGAGAAAGTGTGAAATTATAACTTGAACAGGGTATATAACTCTTCCTGAGGAAAAATGTACAGTGAAAGGTCGAATAACTGTCAGATACAGAGTAGTATGTCAGATCATAGCCCTCAACCTCATGCCTATCAAAAGGCCAGTCCTAGCAAGGAAGTTTGATGGATCTGTGATTCAGCAGCCCCTTGAAGTAAAACAACAACCACCACCCCCACCCCATCTTCCTCCCTTGGGAAGGAAAAGAATATCAAAATCAAAAGAAATTATTGATCTATCTGGTCGCAATTCACTACCTCTTTGCCTCGAGACATTGCACCGTGAAGCAGGATGGATTTGCTTGAAGAAGGATGTGAACAAAAGGTGCCTGCTCGGCTGTCTTATATACTAAGGCCCTACCAGGGATAGAGCCGATGGAATGGGAATAAGGAGAGGTGGTAAGGAATTAAAGTTGACGAATATCGTAACTCCATAAATGCACCGATAGTTAAGGCTTTTATTTGGCATCTTTTCATACAAGGAAACTCAATGTGGTAAGTACATCTTAAAAATCCATGTATTATTTAGTCTTATAGTGATTCATACCTACAAAATTTAAACCATACATTCATTTCTAGAGCGTTATCAAACAAGGTAACTTAGCTAGTAATTATTATTCTCGTTCTCAATTTTTTCTACAGATTCCTTTTATTTTAATTCCACCTTCTCAGTCCTGTTAACCAAACAGGACCTCAAAGTTTTATCGTCACTTATCCTACCTATCAATGATCTCTCATCCAGGATTAAAGAAGTGCCATGTTAGAGTCTCATAACTCCTAATCCACTTCTTTCTTGGATATTATACATCTAAAACTATATGCACTGTGTAGTTTAAGCTCACTAGACAAAGACAAATCTCCCATCACATCACACAAAAGACAAGTTATATAATCTTCAAGGTTTAAAACTAAATGAAAAACCTTGAAGGCCTTCAAAAATCCATCATCTTCATCATCTTCCACTGTAGTCTCTTCACCTCCAACTTGTTCTCTATCAAGTAGTCTGTTACAAAGCACAACAATCTCGAGTTGATTATTTATAATTTCATGAGTAATGGAGAAAACAAAGATGGAAGCTCACCTATCTATGGCAGCATCATCGTAGTGAATTTGGCGGGACTTTCCAGCTTCATCATTTTCATCAGCAAATAGCTCCATTGAGCCATATCTAATTATGTCATCTAACTCTTCCTGTGACCAGACAATAACAGATCAGAACTCTCAACACTAGGGGAAGGAGGGACCACCCGGGGGAGGAGGGGGGGTTGTATTTCACTTCTGAGAGAGGGGGTTATTGGTGAGGACAGTTGCTGTCTACCTGGTTAATGTTTTGATTTTTTAGCCTTCCAACCACCAAATGCTCCAAAACCATCTTTTTCTTAGTCATTTGCATCATCCTTTCTTCAATAGTACCTCGCGTAATCAATCTGTATATCATTACCTGAGCACAGGAAAAAGAACCTCCTGTATCAAGACCACAAAAAATAAAAACATCCTGCGATATATCTAAACAACGACACTTAACTGTATTGGTCTGTCCAAGTCGATGAGCCCTGGCCATTGCTTGTACATCAGCATGTGGATTCCAATCACTGCAAAAAAAAACAGCGGAAGAAGTTTCCATAAGTAGAAAGAGAAAAATAAATGCAGGCCACAAAAGGAAAGATGCCTATAACTGACAATATCTAAAATTTTGACATAAACTAGACCAACTAAAATGCCTTAACCACATCATAAATGACTACTTATCATAAACACTGTCAACTAACTCCAGAACCAAAGAAGAATAGAAAATTGAGACACTCCCCCACTCTAAACAGAGATACATTCCATAGAGAGTCTCTGACAAAATGGCTGGAATGGAAAAACTGAAAAATGCTTTATTCGCATCTTTTCTAACTTTTTATTATCACATTCGGACATTCACAACAAATAATAGGAAAAGGAATGACTTCTGCTTTCAGAAGATCCTTCAACTCCTAATCATGAGATATATCCTCAGTATCTGTTCAAAACTAAGAGATTCACCGCCCATAGAATTTCTAGCAAATAGCTTTCAACAGATCTAACGATCTTGTACTTGAATATAAATTGACCTAGAGAGAGAGAGAGGGTGCGTGGGGCCCGAGCAGGAAGAAAGACATGAGGGAGAGAGAGATGTCAAGTGGTGGGACCTAAGCAGAGGGAGGAGAAATAAAAAACTAAAAGAACTTCACCAAAATAACGTATAGGTGACCAAAACTTATGTAAAAACAGAACGTAGATACTAATCATATTTCCTATTGTTGAAAATGGACAAAGTTAGGAAAGCTGTATAAATAAGAGTGCACTAGACAAACAACAATATATAAAACGTCATGCATGAAAGAATATGGTAGTCTTTAAATAAACTTTGCACAGTTCACATTTTGCAGAACTCATTCAAGACATATTTCCCAATTATATTAAACAAAACACATACTGATTAGATAGAATCAATGAATCCTTTATTAATCCAGTATTTGTCACAAAATTTAAAGGAATGAATTGCTTAAATAGAAGTTCCCCAAAAAAACACGCCTAAATACAAGTAATGTCTGCAGAAGGATCCACAACAGATTAATTTGGCAACGATTTCCTTCTCGTTATTTGATAAAATTAGAGATACATAGGATAAAATATATGTTTATGAAATCTATCATTTCAAATTATATCTTTAACCATCCACAAGTTGTTTCCAAATACAAAACAAGCCCTTATTCGTACAAGAAAATATCTAATTGCAATATGATGGGAGATGTCATGACCCAATTCAATTAATTGGGTGACCAATAAAACCAGACATCCAACATCATAAAAATAAACACCTACATTGTTCTTATTCATTTATGAAAAATGCTCTTTAGGTTTTTCCAAAGCATGGATTCCGGATCTAGTGATAAAATTGATAACAATCAGAGAAAATAGATTCCGGAATTGAATGAGAAACTGCTGTACTGAGAGAGTAACAACAAACAAGATCTCTGATCCATAAAAAATTTGGTTGAAAAAGGGAAAAGAGTACTGCTTAAAGAAGGAAATAAAGAAAGTACACATTTCCAAGCTCCAGTTCACTATCAAGTACCAAATCCTTCATAGTCCTCCAAAACAGACCATATAAACAAGATTTTCCCTATAATATGCTCACACAAACTACACATTAAGCATCCCTAAACCCTCCCTATAGGATTGCTTGTTCTCACAAGTGACCCTCCTCCAAAGATAGCCCCTAGTATATGTTTTGTTGCCAAATAAAATAGATTCTCATTTCCTCCTATTTCGCCTTACTTTAATTACCGTGGGAGAGAAAAGGTATCTCCCAGGGCAGATAATTATGTCAACACCTATGTCCATCCAACAGTAGATATGATAATAAAGCACATCCTCCTTTAGAAGTTTTCGCTTCAACAAATCACAGATTGCCACATACGTAACCAATGTATTTTTTCTCAACTTACCAGTTTAGGTGCTGAACCTCTCAATAATATTTATTCAGTGCAAACTCTCTAATACAATTAGAAATTAGGATAAAATCAACCATTTTACCTGTCGTATATAATTACGGTATCTGCAGTAGCAAGGTTTATTCCCAACCCTCCAGCTCTTGTAGAGAGAAGGAAACAAAATCTGGTGGAGTTTTTGGCATTAAAGCGATCAATACGTATTTGTCTCTCTGCTCCACCTACCTTGCCATCTATCCTTTCATATTGCCATTTCTGTGTGGGAAATGAGATGCAAACGCACCCAACATATCAGCAAATGATGACATTAGAACGCTAAATACTGCAAATTACATGCCGAAAAGAACAAACATCCAAAGTATCGACATCACGTGGCTACCTTGTAAGTGCAGTAATCTTCAAGTAAGTCTAACATGTGCTGGAATTGTGAATAAATGAGCACTCTATGTCCTTGCTCTCTAAGCTTCACCATCATTTTGTCCAACAGCTGCAATTTCCCACAAGATTCCAGGAGTTGTCTGTCGAAAGAAAAGTGGAAGAAGAGAAAAGGGGACTCATAAATCTGAACAACAAACACGCTGACCATTGCAACATCAGATCAAGTACGTGGCAGCTCCCATAACTATGTCGAATGTTCTAGGCAGTGAATTCACATAAAATTCAACGAAATGCAAACATTAGAGCCATCTTCAGTAACATGATACAAAACCAAAGAGATCGTAATATACTTGTAGGCTTCACCGCTATCTTCTATATCTGGTTCAACTCCTTCTAGCATGTAAGGATGGCAACACAGTTTCCGCAGTTCCATAACCACATTCATAAGAGATATCTGCCACTTACAACAAACCAATTAGAATGTTGTTGTCAAATATAAAGAATAGCTCCTTCCAGTAAATCTCCCATTCTACCTGGGCACCACCTCGCCGTGTTAGTATCTGATAATTACGAGTTAGAATGGCCTTGTAGTATTCTTTCTGTTTGGCACTCAACTCAACACGTAAAATAAGTTCCTTTTTTGGGGGCAGCTCCTTCATGACATCTTTCTTTACTCCTGCAGTATCACGCAAACTTGATTTACATCAGATGAAGAGACTAAACCTATTGAAAATGAAATACATATAGTAGCTATATGTCTACTATACCATGCATCTGGCGGCCATACAAATATTCTACTTGAGAGCTATTGTCTCCAATCAGTATAAACCCTATCCAGGACATCACTGGAATTTAACTTCACTGAGAGAATATTTGATTCTTTACTTTAATTGCACCGTAGGGGTAATTATTGTCGCCTACAGTGAAGAAAAATTCACAAGGGATACAAAAGGCCAAGAAGATGATATCTCTTTCAGCCAAAAGTGTTGACAAAAAATAGTTTCTTCTCTTTGTAAAACGCAAAATGTTTGCATCACTAGTTTGGGAGTCATAGTTCGAAGAAGGTGTGGAACCAGCATTTTATGAAGCCTACAAAAGGCCAAGAAGATTAAATATCTCTTTCAGCCGAAAGTGTTGACAAAAAATCGTTTCTTGTCCTTTCTAAAACACGAAACGTTTGCATCACCAGTTTGGGAGTCATACTTCGAAGAAGGTGTGGAGCCAGCATCTTATGAAGTCTTATAATCTGCTCCTCCTGATTGATGTCCTTGAATTCTTCCTGGAATTCTTCCAAGCTTCCAAACTGCAGGCGCCAAAATCGATTGGGGAGGTATCAGCCAGATTTAAATCCATCATAGATCTAAACAAAGTATTCTGATATTTTCTAAATGTCCACGTAAACGAACCTTCCCAGCATCAAGAAAGTGCATAAGCATAAAAAGCTCATCCAGATTATTCTGAAATGTACCAAATAGATAGTTGTGAGTAATTGTTGCTAATAACTTAAGAAAAACAATGGTAATACAAAACACAGACAAGAATAAAAGAAAAGCTAGAAAAGGAAAAAATTCTGTACACAAGATATCTAATCCTAAATTCTGTTACCATAACTAAGACACTGGTGATTGGCTTAACTATTCCATGCTCCAACCCAACATCCAAAGTTTACTCACTGCGAACCACCCACCCAAGGTAATTCTTCTAAATTAATTGCACTCAAATTTAAAACTCGTCTTGACTCCACCAAGAAAAGTAAAGGAACTCAGACTCGTAACACAAAAACGCTCCACCGACATTCTCTGAATGAAAAGGAATATAAGGTTGTTACTAACTAATGACAGAAATAGCAAATAGAACACACACTCATGTGGTTCAGTCACAGAGACCTATGTTGAAAAGGAAAGACTGACAATTTAATCAAGCAATTTAGTCGGCATTCCTAACTCAGTCCCTCAAACCTCAGCCCCAACCAATTTAGTAAACCCCGTCCTCACAAATTGTTCTCAGCACACGTGACAAGGAGGTGGAAAAAAGATTTTACACAGAATAAAAAAAACAAGCTAAACCTAGCTGCAAACGAAATTGGGTTTGCTTATCCCGTCAGCCTGTACTGCACTAACAATTTTCTCTTTCCATGAATCAGGTTAAGAAATTGAGTAGTAGGCCATGTGCTGTAAAAATATGGGCTATAAACTCATGACATTTGACTTGCACCTCAAGGAAACTATAACCCTCCCTCATCTTTAAAAAAATAATGGACATGTGATTTTGTCTATCAAAGGCTTCAATGGTCCGTAAATCATATATAAGCTAAGCATTGAAGTAGCAAGTTGTTATAAGAAAAAATGCTACAAGATTTGAGTGAATGCAGACGTAGCTATAATTGGAAAGTTGCTCAAGTGAATCCTAGTACCAAGAAGTACGGTCATTTTTTGGGATAATATTATAAAAAACTCACTTGAAGAGGTGTTCCAGTCAATAGGACTCGATGTCTGCTTGAATACTGCTTCAATGAATGGAACAATTTGGAATCCTTATTTTTCAACCGATGACCTTCATCAACAATCTGAAGGAACACATCATGTCAAGCCTTCATCAAGTTGGATAATATTTATCAGTTTAATTACCAACAAAATCTTACCATGCATTCCCACTGTATCGGCTTCAATGATGCTGTGTCCAGATTAATCATCTCATATGATGTTAAGAGGACATCGAATTTTATCCTATCCTGCTTGGTCTCACTAACAAGCTGGCCAGATTTTTTTTTCTTGAGCTTCTTGCTTTTGGGAAAGTAAAATTCATAGTCTCGAATCATGGTACGAGCTTGGGCAGAGCCAACATACATGACCTATGAAAGTAGAACCTCACATGACAATGCTCACCGATACTGCTGATAAATATGATGTAATAAGAGTTTAATGTACATACAACATTCAATTGAGGTGCCCATGTAGCGAATTCCCGTTCCCAATTCCGCAAAGTAGAAAGTGGAGCGACAACTAAGAATGGATATAAATTTTCTTCAAACAGAGATGCTAAAAAAGCAATACTCTGTATAGTTTTGCCTGCAAAAAATAAAGAATAGCTTACACAGAAAACCAAAAAGCAAATTCAGTGCATAAATTTTCCTCGTGACAAGGACTTACCAAGACCCATCTCATCAGCAAGAATCACATGTGTCTGTTTAGACCAAGAGAACCGTAGAAAGTTAAGACCTTCAAGCTGATATGGATGCAGCGAACCTTCATTATCACAAGCAGCAGATAGACAAATATAAGGAAATAGATGGAAGATATATCGAAGCAGCAGAATGCAACACCAACAAATACTGAGAATTATACCTCCTGTCAGAAATTCTGGACTATGTTCATACTGATGAAATTCCTTCTGCTTCTTCCTCGGATCAGAAGAGTCTCGAAGGCTACTCTTTTTTTTAACATAAGATGATCTGCGAGACCTGGACTGTATTTGATTAAATTTTTCAATTTCCGGCTGGAACGCAGAAATATCCGTCTCAAATTCCCAGTAACATTCGTCATAGGCAAGCTCTTTCCACTTCACTAGATATTCCTTTTCGTCATCAATTCCCCTACAGCATTCAGTACATGACACCGCACTTAATAATACAATTCAAAATATCGAAACACCAATAACTAACAAGATGAGAATGTAGAAAAGATCAACATAGCAAGAAAACTGAGGAATAAATAAAACCAGATCAAAAGGTAAATATTTTCTTGACTTTATTGCCAAGTACAAAGAAGCCCAATTCTTCTTTATGACAGTCTAAATTGAAGAGTACAAGCAGCACAATGGATGTACAACATTATACCTAGGAGCACTAGTACTCAAACCTCACCTCAAGAGCAGATTAGATAGCAAAAACAAATTGCCTGAAGGCAAAGTAAAACATCTCCCAAAGTGCTCGAGGTCAAGATAATCAAACCTGCATGCAATAATCCGATCAACTGTAGTCCATTCTGGTCTTATGGCAACAAATTCATCCTCGGCATTATTGTTTGATGCCATTTGCTTGTGGAAGTTGTTCAGCTTTGTCTTTAACCGTGGAGTTGACTTGAAAGCTTTTAGAAACTCCTTCTCAGGGATCCTGAAAGAAAAACACAATGGAAGTTGCATGACAAGCAAAGCTGAACAACCAACGAAAAGCGGGATTTCCCAGCAATAGCAAAAGAGACACAAAAAGTGTAATTACAGAACTAATAAATCTCATATGGAAATTCTCGTTACTGAGGAAATGGTGCAGCCTAAAATTACCAGGTGCAATGCAGATAGGACAATCCCTTCCACTTAACAAGATATTGTTTCACAAAAATTTGCTTTGTACCCAGTGTAGAAGCATCACTATCGCCAGCTGCAGTGGGGCGCATTTCACAGTCTAAAATCTTCTCAATATCATTCAAGGGGCTAACCTGAAATCACAACATACCAGTTCTCACATATGCCGAATGATTGAGAACTTGCCAAAAGAATGAAATAAAAGAGAATACATCTAAGGGAGCCATACACATTCAGGACATTTCCAATTGCTCGGATAGGGAGCTTTGAGAGGCGGTATCAAACACCTGGCATGGTAAGAATAGTTACATGTCTCGCAGCTCAAAAGATTTTCACTTTCACCACAGGCTTGACAAGAATCTCCCTTCTGTTAATCAAAGAAAGCAGATAAACAGTTCAGAAATGAAACCGTGATCTAACTTTCATCTATAAAACTAAAACTAAATAACTGGTTAACAAAGTAGTATTATTAAACAACTAATATCAATAAAAAAGGAGAAAGAAAGAATACATGTTTCGAATCACAGTGCTACAAAAGATATGAGAAAAAGAAAATAAAACAAATCTCAAGCACCGCACAAAAGTACAGCGAACAACCAAATCCAAATTAGAGCACAATTGGAAGCGGCTTTCGGTCACAAAGCCGATTAATTGACATTATGCAATCCTTACTGTCCATCTTTTACAGCCCACTCCTCTGTTTCCATCTTAAATGTATACTCTCAAGTATAAAGGAGACGCATCGATGAAAACATGCTGCAATCATGCAAAAAGGAAAAATGGAAAAAAAGGATGCTAATACAGACCGCATCATCCCTGACTATCTTTTCTAGCTTGTCAAGAGTCACCCCAGGTTTTCGGGGAACAAAATCATCGTCATCTGATTCATCTATGCTGTAAATTGGCCTTCGATCTGATCTAGCACGTAGCCGTTCGACCAAGCTGCTCATATTCTGCAATGAAAAGATAATTGCTCATTTAATAAACTCATCACATAAAGTAAAACAAAAAAAGAAAATCAAGAAGCAATACATAAAACTTAAATTTGATGCCCGCACTACTGCGGAATAATATCGTTGTAGCATTTAAGAGGCAACCGAAAAAAATGATGATCCAACACTCTATAAAATTCGGCACATTAAAAGAAAAGATACGAGAAACCGTACCCGCGATATACTACTATCGTATTAAATGAAACAAGATTTCTTGCATAGACATTGCTGCAATTGGACGCATATCACAACAAACCAAGTCGCCGAAAAGGTCATCATATCCACAAACCTTTGAATTACTTATTTCCTAAGAAAGAAACGGGCGAACCCAGATTACGAAATGAGAGGAAAATGGGAGAGCTATAGGAGAACTGAAGCACACGGGAAGATCAATTCTGGACTCCTATCAACCTCAATGAATCAGCTACAGCGATCGCGAGTGTCTAACGCCGGCAACAGGATCAATTGCCACTGACTGTCTATCGAAAAAGCAAACCAAACGAACGAAACGGCCGGAATCAACAGTCTACCACTCGGAACTACGCGCGATTCCGCAACCGAGATTGACGATCCTGCTCATTTTCCATGTACAAGCACCGAAGCAAATCTCAAGCAGGACACTTTCGGCCGAGAAAGGACACGGAGAAACGAACCTCCGGCCAGAAATCCGCCGCCGAAGAGGATCGAGCTAGCGGACGCTGCCTAGGAGCCGCTCGAGGCCGCGAGGGTTTGCTCCTCCGCCGCCGCCCGCCGCCCGCCGCCGACCGCCGGAGACGCCGCGCACTGTAGCAGAGCCGCTGGGCCACGCTCGGGAAGGGGGAGGGGGGCAGAGAGAATTTAGGGTTGAAAAGTTGAAAGATGGAGAAATGGAGGGGCCGCTGCACAAGATTATAAAAGGCTACGCATAAAAGGGAAAGGAGAGGATTTTTTACCATTTTTGTTCAATTGCGTCCTCGGCCTCGAAACGATTCTTCCGATTTTTGTCATTTTCGTCCTTGTAAGATTGAACTATGCCGATGTGGGAGCTCACATCATGGTTGAAAATGTTGGGAAAATTGTAAGAGTAAATTAGTTTTGTAGATTAAAAAAATGAATTAAAAATGTAGGAAAGGACACAATTTTGCTAATAAAAATGGTGGATTTATGGATATGAAACCAGAAAATGATTTGCATAAGTAAAATAAAAGGCAGAAATATATCGACCCTCCTTTCTTTCTTTTTTCAAATATTGCTAATTCTTTCTCCGACGTCTCTGAATTTTGTAACGTCCCGTCAATCTTTAAAAGTCCGTTAGAATGATATCTGGCGGTTTTTTTTTTGGCGGCCTGGTGGTGCTCGGGCGGCTTTCGCGCCACCTTCCGAGACAATCTTAATGTCGCGCTCCCCGACATTAGTTCGGTATATTTATGGTTTCACTTTTGGAAAATGCTCCCAAAGAGAATCAAACCAAGACGACAAGAGGAGAAACAAATGTCATTACCATTTAAGCCAATACCTTATTAATCGAACGACATCTAACATTGTACTTTGAACCCAATTTGGGCCACATGCACTCGAGTGACCAATTCATACCTATTGTGAAAGGTAAATCCATCCATTGAATTTGTGTAAATAACACCAGTTTTCACGTTAAATAGAGGTGATTAATTAACAAAACGAAGATAGTAAGTTGGTCGAGTTGATGACATCTGGCATTTAAAATATTATCGAGGCTCCGTTTGTTTAGCGGGAAATGAATGATCGCTTGTATCATTTTGTAACGCCACATCAATATTTAAAAATCTGCTAGGATGATATTTTGTAGTTTTTTTTTTTGTCTGCCGGGTGGTGTTTGGACCGCTTTTGCGCCCCCTTCTAAGATAATATCAAAGGCGCACTCCCCAACATTAGTTTAGTACATTTAGGGTTTTCACTTTTGGAATGCTCCCAAAGAGAATTAACCAAGACCACAAGAAGAGAAACAAAATCCATTACCATTTAAGCCAATACCTTATTGGTTGGATGACATCTAACATTGTACTTTGAACCCAATTTTGGCCGTATGCACTCGAGTGACCAATTAATACCTATTGTGGAAGGCACATCCGTCCATTGACTTTGAGTAAATAACACCAGTTTTCACATTAAGTAGACATGATTAATTAACAGAACAAGGATAGTAAGTTAGTCAAGTTGATGATATCTGGCATTTAAAACATTATTAAGGCCCCGTTTGTTTAGCGAAAAATGAATAATTTGGAAATTTTTTTCCTAAAAAAGATTACTTGTATTGTTTAAAATAATTATTCAATGAAAATGTTTTATTCTCAATAACGATTTATATCTAAATATTTTTGTGGACAATGAAAAAGAATTTTGTTCGTTTGTTTTGGTAAGCGATACAAGCAACTATTTCTAAAAAAATATTTTTCGAATCATTTATTTTTGCTAAAACAAATACACCATTATTACCTCCTTGATTTCGTGATTTCTTGAATGTTGTTTTCAATTGGTTGTCATTGCATTTTGGCGCCAACCATTAGAGCCTTTGAACTTTACTAATGCAAGACTTTAGAAGAGATCTTGTACTCAAATGAAAAAGTAATGTTAAGTGTTATAAAAATTAAACCGATTTTTTTTTTATAACCCAGGGAACCCCCGCACGGCCGACAGCCGGGGAGTAAACCCTGGGGGCGACATGTGCTAGCCACCACACACATGTCACCGGTTAAGTCACCCTGCGGCGCCCGGGATTCGAACACTCAACCTTTTGCGAGAGGAAGAGTGCGCGCTCCAGCAGCGCCACCCAGGCGGGTGGTAATTTTTTTTTTTGGTAGTTGTACAAAACCAAAATTCATAGTATATGGTCCTATATACTTTAATTGTTACACAGATTTTACAAATTTTATTAGTTGGCCCTCGTATTTTTGTAACACTCACTTTTAATATCGATTCAACTCCAATTCTTTAATAGTCGCTATTTTAAAAACAAGAACAAATTTGCTTTGAGGATGCAAAATATGGATCTACTCATCTTTACATGTTTTGTTTTTGTTTTTCTAGATGCACGGTTCCACTCATGACCATAACAAACTATTTTCAAATGAAAATAATTTTGTTAAATAATTTACTTTAAAGATTTTGCAAAACTGACTTATTAAAGCGATGCAGAGCATCAAGTTCCTTGATGACAATCAACTTGTAAGCCCACCTCAAATGTGACATCCCGAAATTTCGCATAACTAATTAGTGGCATTATATGAATTGCTAACTGGAAATGGCCAATAATTGATTAATTAATTATCGAGATACTTTCAGAATATCAATGATTTAGTGTTTGACATATTTTGATCCGAAAATTTTTCGAATGCATTGGACAATTGAAGAGATCAACGTGTGGCCGGCAATTTAGGTCCCATTTGGCAACGCGCCAAATAGTGAAAATTTATGTTCTTTTATTCTTAGAATCAGTTTGGGAACAGAAATCCGTTTGTTAAAATTTTTGTACCCAGGCACAATTTTACAAAAATTTGATCCTAGAATCAGTTTTGGAACAGAATTAAGAAGCAAAAAAAAGTAACTTCTTGATTCTGGAATAATTTTTTCGAAACTAATTCTTCTTGAATTTCTTCTTTCTTTTTTATTTGTTCTTCATCTTCTTCCCGCCCCACCGCCGGTGACCGGCCACCAACGACCGGCCAGGGCCGGCGAGGTTAGCCTCGCCTTAGCCGGGCGAGGCTCAACCTTGCTGTGATCTGGCGAGGCTGACCTTGTCGTCGCGACCAGCGAGGCCATTGGCGAGGGCCACAATGCCCTCGCCGTCATGACCGGCGAGGGCCACGACACCCTCGCCGGCCCTGGCCTATTGCCGATCGCCGGAGACCGGCTCTGGCCTATTGCCGATCGCCGACGACCGGCCATGGCCAAGGAAAAAAAAGAAAGAAATATTAAGATATTCAAAATATTATTAATAAAAAGAAATTTTGTATAGTTACCAAACGCATTTCTGTTTTCTTATTCTAATAATAGAAATTTTGGACAGTTACTAAACGCCTTTAAATGCTGAGAAATTGTTCCCGAGCACAAAATAAAAAAGAATCATTTTTTTTATCAAAATTTGTTCCCGGGCACAGAATGATGCGCAACCTTAATTTCCATCATTACATGCACCATTAGAGAAATTGAGGTCAATTAATTATGAAAAGGTCGCTTATGTTCACCAATGAAGCTTGCATGAGAAGGTGAATGATGAAACTTGCATAAGAAGGATTATTAATGAAGCTTGTTGGGCAAGGTGGGAGACTTGTTGGGCAATGTGAGAGGTTTTGGCTTATTGGACACACCTTGGGGTTCATGATGAAAAATCATCATAGCACTCTCTCTTTCCTTTGAACTCTTGGCAGCAATCTCTCCCTCACTCTCATATTTCTTTCATTTCTCTCTAACACACACACAAGCTCACTCTCTCTCTCTAGCCACTCACTCCCTCGCTTGCCGCCCTCTTTCCCCGCGCTCTCACCCCCGATTCACCTCCATATCCAGCCCATTTTCTTCTGTTTTTGGTGCTGTGAAGGCGTGGCCAGCACCCTTGAGGAAGTATTGCCGGTCCTAGATCATCAAGGCAAGGAGATGAGACTCATTTCTAAACCTTCCAATCTTCTTTTACCCTTGATTTTGCTAGAATTGAGTTGTAGATGCAATTTAGTGGCTTGTATGTGTGGCACTTGATGTTTATTGTGCATGAATGGGTATGACCAAACCTGGAAATGAAGTGCATGTGTGTTCTTAAGTTATAAATGGGTATCGCATGTCCATTCAAGTTGCTGGGTATGCGTTTTGTTGAATCAAATTTGGTGGTTTTCCCATTCGGACTCAATTCTTGTTCTTGTTCTTGTTCTTGTTCTGGAAAACCCAAATTCGGGTCCTCCGTACCTCTTTGTATTGATATTTTTGTGAATCGAATTTTAAGAAAATTTCTTCATCAAAGTTATTCCCAACATCTTGAAGTATAACATACTTTAAATTTAAACTTTTCTAAGATGACTTGGTTTGTACGAAAGACCACTTTCTAAACGGATTTGAACCATCCAATGTTGCTGTTTCTGTAACCTTTACACCTTCTTAAATTTTCACAAGTTTTTCTAGAACGTTTCTTAACAAATTTCCTTTACAAAAAATGTTGAGAACTTCTTTCTCTATAACATATATAAATTTGGAAATTTTTTGAGATGATTTGGGTTCTGAAAGAGCTTACTTTGAGAAGTAAGGATTCTATTCTAGCGAGCTGTTTTTTTGTTTGCCTTTGAGCTACTAAAAGTTGTGTTTACAAAAAGATTCAGATTTTGTGTTCTCCATGGGAAATGTCTATTAAGGCCTTGTTTATGTCATATTCAAATTTTAGAATTTTTGGAGTCTATTTACTATATTTTTAAGTCTGATTTCTTGAACAATGCAAAACTGCCTAGTTTTGCCATATTTCAAAGATTCATCATTTTCTATATGAGAATGTTGGAATTTCAATTTAATGTCTTTTGGAAACAAAATTTATATATTCCGAGCTTTCTAATGAGATATGATTGACCTTGATGTGACGTCAAATGATGGGACAAATGTGATTATGCATGAGAAAGGGCAATTGATGAAATGTTCGCGGTGATTGATATGCTATTATGAAATGTATGTGAATGATGCCACGTGATTAAGACATTTGTCACGGCCTATTCGCCACTAAGCGAATTCCCTTGTATGAGTTATGGATAAAACTCTAGAGTCAGCCAGATGTTCCACCGTATGAAACGGTTCTCTACAAGGTTGAGATGATATGAAATCCTATAATGACATGACTCGTGTAGTCATGATATGACATAACTCTTGTACTCGTGGTATGACATGGCTTTGCCATGGTATGATGTTAAGAAATGATTATAATCACGCGAATGTACAGTGGTGTATTTATCCTCACTAATGAAGAGGATACCCGTGATGAATGGGCCGAGGCATGGTAAAAAGGTATGAATGATTCCGTTCTCCATGAGTTGGTGGTGACGATGTCTCGTTAGTCGAGATGTCTCGTTAGTCAAGATGGTCCTGGCTAGTGACGAATGTGAACACATGTGTGTAAATTGATGAAATACGACCTGGTATTATGAGATGATATATCATTTGCTTTGCAATTGAGTGAATGATCATATTCAAATTGCTTGATACTTATGGTCTTCTAAGATGTTATAAATCATACTTGTTTGCCTGAAATGCATACCATGTAAGTGTGTCCTAGGAATCGAGAATTAGTAAGATCGGTCGGTTTATAAATTGATCTTATTTCTTGTTGAGCGTTAGCTTACTCCTGTTGATTTACATTTTTCAGATAATTAGAATGAATATTCCTTCGTTGGAAGATGTCGTGAAACCAGGATTGACCTTGCTTATTTCTCACTTTTTGGTACGGCCATGAGGCTGGGTGATTGGATATTGGTGGAAACCGTGGGTCTCACTTGGATAGCATAGGGGGAGTAGGATACCTTTATGACCTCCTAAACGTTGTCTTTTGATTTGGTGTTTAATGATGTGATTCAAATCATCCTTGTATACAAATAAAAAAGGTGAGAAATGAAGATGAGTAGTTCAGTAGTTTCAGGAACTTTGAGTTTAACGCTTCCAAAGATCACTAGTAAGGGGGGAAGAACAGTGGAAATGCCAAAAGTTGTGTACGGAGCTCACTTTGGTACAAAAAGTTTTATTTGGATCATTTAATTGCCAAAATTTTTAAAAAACGATCACTTAATTGCCAACTCCGGTCAGTTTGGCCGGAAATCCGACATGGCATTTTTTTTATTAAATTCTGAAGCCGATGTGACTCGCCGGAAATACAGTCAGCACTTACGATCAGCATTTTTTATTTTAAATAATTTTTTTCTTTTCTTTCTTTTTTGTTTCTTTTCTTTCTTCTCCCTTTGGTCACCGCCGGTGACCGGAGGTCGGCCACCGGCCGTCTGGCCTCGCCCGGAAGAGGTCGCCACCGCTTGCCACAGGCGAGGCTCGGCCGACCCTCGCCTGAGCGACGGCGAGCAAGCCCCCGCGAGGGCTCCCCTCGCCAGATCAGGCGAGGCCGGCCGTCTCCTGGGGAGGCGATGCCCGGCGGGGCCGCCGTGGCCTGGGCGACGACCGGCCTCGCCGGATTTGGTGAGGGGGACCCTCGCTAGGGCTCGCCCTCACCCATGCGAGGCGAGGCCGACCTTGCCGGGGCTGCTCGCCGTCACGCAGGCGAGGGTTGGTCGGGCCTCGCCTGTGGCGAGCGACGGCGGCCTCGTCTGGGCGAGGCTAGGCGGCTGGTGGCCGGCCTCCGGTCACCAGCGGTGACCAAAGCAAGAAGAAAGAAAAGAAAAAAAGAAAAAAAAGAAAAAAATTTGGAAAAGTATTTAAAAAATCGAAATATATACGTGGAAATGCCACGTTGACTAATTTTTTTAAAAAAATCCAACTAAGATTAAAAATTTAATTATAAATGCCACGTATTAATTTGGCCGGAATTTCTCGCCGTTGGCATCAAAGTGATCATTTTTCTTCCGATTTAGCACTTAAGTGATCCAAATGGAACTTTTGGCACCAAAGTGAGCCCCGTACACAACTTTTGGCACTTCTACTATTCTTTCCCCTAGTAAGGATTGGATCAGACTGTGTAACGAAAGTGAAGATGGGTTTCTGTATATGAAGTTTTAATGTATATTTTCTAAGTTTAAATTATTTGTACATTTGAGAATAAGTTAGTTATTTATCAGAGAATTGAAGTGGAGTTAATTTATATATACTCCTTTGAGGTTCAAATTTTATGGAAATTCAGGGCGTTACATCAAACCTCCTCAATCAACTATCGTCCATTTGATACTTGTGCAAGCTAACGGAAATTTGGACCATAGCATGATTTTATGTGGAGAAGGGATCCAATATAGAGTTTATAGAAGTTGAATGTTTCTTAATAGAATGTTTATAATTCTTATGTCTGAGCCTGTTCGTAAATAGGAGGTGCATTCTCAATTGTAAGAGTTCAACTTTTAGTCAAAGATATATGAGAATCCTTCTTGACCGAGTAATTCATTTGATTCTAATTCTTTGGTGTTGAACCTCAAAGTTATTTATCCTTGTTTGGCGAAACAATCTTTTGTGCCTTGGCGGGTGAAATCTTCAATCTGAAAGTTATTTTCCCTAGTATATACACCAAGCACTTTCGTTTGTCGCCATCCAGCAAATTTTCACAAACTGACCAAGCTTTATAAGGAATATTTTTCTTAATTAATTAAGAAAAATATTCCTTATAAAGCTTATTTATTGACAAAGTACAAATAAATTGTACACGTATCAAAATTTGTCTAACAAAATTTTTGTTGATTAGAAAAGATTCAACTCTGACTATTAAGACATACGAGAGATTATATATATATATTAATTAACTACCGCATTTGTCAATGGAATCAATATTTGTAAAATAGCAATTCAGGAAATTTGAGATCCTCTAAAAGTAGGAGGTCCTTTTGTTTTATATGATAATAATGGCTTTCTTTACTTAGTTTTCAAAGGTAAATTATCTTCTCAATGAAATTAGGACAAAAGCCATAAAAAAATCCTAAATTATGTCCACAGTGACACATTTACCCTAAATTTTTTTGTGACATAAAAAATCTCAAACTTGTACATGTGTAACACATTTATCCTTCGCCAAAATTCTTTCAGTGAGAACCATTAAAAAAATTGCCTATATAGATGTTAGAAAGCAAACATTTACCCCACGTGACTTAAGTGAAATAAAACAATGTTATTTGGGTCGAAAAATCATCTAACGAAACCTTGCGGAGAATAAATGTGTTACATATATATTAGTTTGGGGTTTTGATGTCACAAAAAATTCAGATAAATGTGTCTTGATCATGTGAGTAGGAAACAGAAAATATCTATTCTAGTTCTATCGTCAGCTATGGGTTCGAATTTAAGAGAAATTCTAGAGAATGTTTGCTATCCTGAAATATTCTTGTCTTTCCTGAATGATAAAGAGAAAAAAAAATGGATCAAAAGAAAATGCCATTTTGGAGTTTTATAAACAATTTGCTTGTGTAGGGTGGAGATCCGGTATTTTCTAAATTTACAAAAGAAATTCTTTCAACAAAGATGTGAATTAGGAGGATATAATTTGGAGGTTTCTTGTGTCTTTTTCCCCATGAAATTATTAGTCAAAACTCAAAATTTTCTCTCTCATCAATTTTTAGTTTATATTTAATGAAAAAATGTGGAAAACTATTTATGTTATCATATTCTTAGATTCTAAAATGTTAACTTGTGAGGACTTTATTTCTTAAGCAAGCCATATTGAAAGTATGGGTGATCGATTTTAAGATGGTCGGTTCCCATCCTGGAACCAACTAGGTGTTTTTTTGTTTCTTTAAACTTCAGTGTAGTTTAATTTCTTTGATGCCACACCTTTTATCATCACCCTTCTTCAAGTTGGGGAGTTCTAAGAACGAAGAGAAACAGAAACTAAGACATATGAAGTCACTTGAACTTTTCTTCCTTTTTCAATGTGCAAATATGTAAAAAATTATTTTCGTTTGGTCTCGAATAAGTAATATTCAAGAGATGAGTCTTTCACAATCCTTCATCTCCACCACAAGATTTCTCCACGTAAACACACACAAGAAAAGGCAAAAACAAAAAATAATCATGAAAACTAGCCAAAACAAGAGCAAAAGAGGAATATGGTTAAGCCAATTCCACTGGTCCAATTCAGAACAAGGCACTGGAAAATCACACCATTATTATCAATTCTAAATTTTTAGAACCAGAAACCACCTAAAACTAGCCAATGCTCACCCCTACTTAAGGGAAAAGTACCAAAAAAAAGTATTAACTAAATCTTTTAATTGGACCAATTTAATTATAAACATTTTCATATTTGTACCAATTGAGTCAATTCAGCCAATTTAGATTGAAAATTACTGATTTAGACACTAGCCGTCTTACGTGGCACAGCTAGCGATGACGCAGATTTTTTTAATTTTTAAATATTTTCATATTTTTTTCAATTTTTTCTCTTTTCGTTCTTTTCTTTTCTATTTCCTTTCTGTATTTTCTTTTTCCTTTATTTCCCTTTGCTAGTTGCCAGCCTCCATGATGGCTGGCGACCATTGGGCACTGCTGATGGCGAGGGTTGGGATGCCTTGCTGGCCTCTGGCAAGGGTTTCCTTGCTGAATCTGGTGAGGGGCAGCCTCGCCCAGCACTCTCTAGCCCTCGCATTGCTAGGCTTACTTGTGGCCGAGAAAGGTGTCTTAGCTCTCACCCTTGGCGGTGATGGTCGGTGAAGGTCGCCGACCATCATGAAAGTTGGCAACTGGCAGAGGGAAATAAGGAAAAAGGAAAAAAGAGAAAGGAAAAAAAGAAAAGAAGGAAAAGAAAGAAAAAAAAGGAAAATTAATAAAAAAATCGAAAAATTATTAAAAATTATAAAAAATGTCGATGTTAGCGCCAGCTATGCTACATAAGATAGCTGCATCTAAATGAATGATTTCTTGCCTAAATTGGTCGGATAGACTCAATTAGTACCAATGTCAAAAGGTTTAGAACTAAATTAGTTTAATTAAAATGTTTAGGACTAAATTGATGCAAATGCAATAGGTTTATGACATTTTTGATATTTTTTCCAAAAGTTCACTTCAATTTCAACCCCAATGTTTTTGTCCCGAATGTAAAGAATGTTTATGTTGTGTTCTATTTTTCGGGAATTTAAACCCTCACCCTTTTTTTTTTTGGTGAACCCTCACCCTTTATTCCCACTCACATGTTCATGCGTGTTCCCACATATTTGCCCTCCAAATCGTTAGGGTCGTCCCAACTTGTCTCCCAACAACTCAATTTTGGCATAGAGCTCTGTTGTTTTCAAATTGATCTCAATGTCCCCCCAGCATTTTTTTTTTGGGTCAAAAACGTGCCCAGCATCGACTCCGACAACATTCTCACTTAAAAATCGATCAAGGCATGGCACACGACCCATCTTCAAGAGACTTGAAGGCAAAATTGTCTTTCTCGGGCAAGAATTACATTTTGCCTCGAGGTTTATTACATAACTACAAATTAACCTAAGTTGTTTCAAGGTTTTCCAATATGCCTCTTCATCTTTTAAAATTCTTTATAGTCTTCTCCTTTTAATAAGTTACAAGAAATTAATTAGACTAAATGAGGGGGGAGGAAAAGGGGTGACCTTGATCCCTTAGGTATTCAAATTGATTTTTTTTTAGTCTAAGATCGATTTGTGCATTCGCCCTTTTTGTGGAATATTTCTCCAACAGAGGTGTGAGATGGGCTTCGGATATAATAGAGTAAGCATCTCTTCGAAAAAGATTTCTGTAACGTCTCATCCCTAGAAATATATATTTCATTTTCTGTCATTTTTTCCTTAATTAAATTTAATTCTCTCATTTTCTACAATTATTTTTAAGGGAAAAGACTGCAACTAATTTCAAAAGATGGGGAGCACATTGCAAAAAATTTGAAACATCAAAAGGCAATTTATAACTACGCCAGCAAATCTAAGGGCGAAAGTATAATTCTTTCCATGAAAGGACGATTTCGCCCTCGAAGTTCTCACCGTCCATGGTCACGTGACATCACGTGATCGTCTTTAAGGACGACATTGCGGCCGGAGTCGGTGCGGGCCTGCGGGGGCATCGAAAATGAAAAATATCGAGGGATTTATGCCAAAATTGAGATATTTGGGGCGAAATCAATAATTATCCCAACAATACGGGGCCAAATTGTAATTTTCTCGGTCGAAAATCACAAAATCAAATGCTCCTGCCTCGGAATTCACATTTTGCCAGAGAAGAGAACTCCAAACCCCTAAACCCTCACTCCCTTTCTCTTCGACAGCAGCCATGGCGATGCGCTTGGTACGCTTCCGGCGAGCCCTCGCCGCGCCGCCCGCCCTCCACCGCCCCCTCGCCGCGCCGTTTCCGTCGCGGCCGTCGTCGACGCCGCCACCGCCGGCGATGTCTCCGCCTGCAATCGCGCCGTGGCCTCGGTCCTCGGCGGCGGCGGCGTCGTCGTCGTCGTCGCTGCTCTTCTTCTCGCGATCGCTGGCCTACAACGCCGGCGGCTACAACGACGGCGGCGGCGACAAGATCGATCCGGACACGGTCCTCTTCGAGGGGTGCGACTTCAACCACTGGCTCATCACCATGGACTTCCCCAAGGACCCCAAGCCCACTCCCGAGGAGATGGTTCGCACCTACGAGGAGACTTGCGCCAGAGGGCTCAACATCAGGTCTTTTGATTTCTCTCTTCGCTTGCGTTGTTTCTTTCCGCACGGTGTGTCGGAAATGGTTCTGCGATTGAGTCGAACTCATTGAAGACAGGATAAATTTTTGAAAGGAATTTGTTTTTCGATTTGCTTCTTTTCCATTAGTAGAGGCGGGAATTAAGTACTGGTTGTGGCTAGAAAGCATGAATTTAGCAATTATGACTAACGTGACTCCTTGTGAATAGATACGTTTTTGGGACCATGAACCAACTAGAGAGTTGGCTTGAAGAAAAAAACTCAAAGTTTTTAGCCCGAGTAATATTCGAATAGATTAGTTCTATTCCTGGTTGGTAATTCGTTCATGCCTTGCATAAATTACACTGTGCGGGCTTTAGTGTAGGTACTGCGTGCTACGTTTGAGACCATAATATATGTGCTTGGTTGACGATGCAATGTTCTTTGGGGTTAATGCGCTGTCTCGTCGGTATTGGGCTTTTATGGAAGTACGTAGAACAAATGCTAGATGATGTTTAGCGTTAACTAATTTGAGCAACCAATATGAGATGCTAAGACTGTGCCTCGGTTACATGATAAGAAGTGTTGTAATTTTACTGAACTAGCTTAGTTTGGCAATAAATAAGCAACACGAATTCTTGTTTTCCTGCGGTCTCTCTCTTTCTATGGTGCATGCTTTCATCCGGATGCACATGTATGTGCGTGTCCTTTTCTTTTTGTCCATGCTCTTAATCCCGGGAGAAAGAAATCTCCCTTAGAATTAGGTGACATGTTTATTTAATTGTTTATCTGGGCAGACTATGGATTATACAGTGCTAGATCTGGTCCAAAGTGTTTAGCTCAGTACAGAGATAGAGCCACGCAAAATGCATCTACAGTACAGATAGGCTTAGAAGGGATTTCTTCTTAGAGTTCGTCTGTCCTTATCCATCTGGAAACTTAAGTAATAAATGGTACCTTTGGTCAATTGAAGACGTGGTGGAGTGGGTTATCAAGAGGCTTTGGAGCTTTATGTTCAATTTATAAGATGTAGAATTTGAAAATGAGTGTTGCTTCGAGATTAATGGGTGTCTCAGTACTGGCAAATGCTTAGGGATAAGTCAGGTGTTGCCGAAAAGCATTGCCAATACAGGCGGGAAGTTTAATGAACTCTAATTTATGGGAGGGATTGAAGCTCTCCTCAATAGTGAACCAAAAAAAAAAGGATTTGTGGGAAATTAGGAGGCTCTTTGGATGCAGGGAAGAGGTGATTATGGGAGTTGAGGCAGAATGTCAGTGGGTAAGGTGACATATCTGGTAGAATTGGCTAGCGATTTTGGAAGAGGCTGAAGTTTCTCTCTCTTTCCTCACTGGTTGCAACTTGGGGAGGTCAGCCCTTAGGCTAAAGGTTTGACTTGTTCTCATAACTAATTGAAGTTTCTCAAGCGACCATACCTTTCCACCTGATAGGGGCCGCACGGATAAACCAAATTGGAACGAATAAATAAACAGATTGGAAATTGGTGTTGGGATGAGCCAAAAAAATGTTTAGGGTCTGAATCGAGTATTTCTTATGCGGGAAAATGATACCAATAGCCCCTAAACTTCGGCCCAATGTGTATCTTCATCCTTGACTTTTGTTTCATTCAATGTGGTCCTTGAATTATTTGTTACAATGAAGTCCTTTTATTTGATCAAACGAGGGAGAAAGTCAAACGCATGTCCCTTAATTATCGCGTAATGTGTAATTTAGTCCTTAAACTTTCAATTTGTTCAATCCAGTCGCTCACCTTTCTGTAACAAAATCAGATCAGTCATTCGGTATCATTCACTAGTTTTCACAATTATAGTATTGCCCAAATTTAAGATTGTCCTTCCATTTAAATTCATTTTCTAAATCAAAAAAAATATTTTTATAGTAAATGATCCTTGTGAATAGTAAGGACTTATTTGACTTTGTAATGTAAAGCTGAGGAATTAGATTGAACAGATTGAAATTTGAGGGACTAGGTTGCACATTACCCAATAATTTGAGATACTTGCGGTGATTTTTTCCCTTGTGTGATCAAACGAAAGGACCACATTAGACATTTACAAATAGATCAAGAACCACATTGAACGAATTAAAAGTCCAAGGATGACATTGTATATTGGGCCAAAGTTTAGGGACAATAGTGTCATTGTCCCTTCTTATCCGCTTCACAGCTTGTATGGCTTTTGGGCCTTTTTCCCCGCTTTACTTAGGAATGCCTTGGTGAGGCTTTTTCTTATGTTGTAATTTCCCTAATTAAATATCAACTGAATGATTCTCATCATTAAAAGTTAGGTAAGGATATTTGTTCTGTGCATTTACGCTAGATATGTCAGTTTTTGTTGAATCATTGCCGATCTTTCTTAGTTTTGTATGTGTTGAATGAGATGACATTTGATATTGGTGTTTCAGCGTGGAAGAAGCAAAAAAGAGAATGTATGCCTGTAGCACCACAACTTATGAGGGGTTTCAGGCTGTGATGACTGAAGCAGAGTCAGAGCAATTTAGAGGCAAGTGTCTTTAATGAGTTTCTCATTGGAACCAATGAATAATGGTATCTCATCATCGTTCTGCATTGACTTATTGAACTATAAACAGATCTGCCTGGAGTTGTCTTTATATTACCTGATTCCTACATTGATCCCCAAAACAAGGAGTATGGAGGTATGACTTGACTCCACAGGGAATTTCATCCACTATATATATCTGCCACAATTTTTGCAGTCATTTAATCCCTTTATCCTCTAATTCCTTAATCCCAACTCTGTGACATGCTTATGATAACCCTGGAACGCTTGTTGTTTTGTTGAACTTACTAATTATTAGGTGACAAATATGAAAATGGAGTAATCACGCATAGACCACCTCCGGTTCAGTATGGGAGGCCTGGAGGTAGAGTGCGTGACCGGAATAGAAATTATGGCCAACCTAGATATGACCGGCAAGGAGGTCAAGTGCCAAACAGACAAGGCCCCCCCCAATATGGTTATCAAGGACCTATGCAGCGGGATGGTCCGCAAAATTATCCTCCTCAGCAAAGTTATGGTCCCCAGGGGCAAGGTGAAAGAAGAAATCCCGTGCCAATGAGCAATATGGATTATGCCCCTGGTGGAAGGGATTTATATCAAGGACAGAGGAGAGATCCGGTGCCTTCATATCAGGGAAATTACAATCAACAGGGTCATAACAACAATTACTATCAGCAACAGAGAGACCTGCCGCAAGGAGATAGATGGAGCTCTGCACCTCCAATGCAGAATGCACCTCCAGTGCAGAATGATTATAGGAGAGACAATCGGAACTATGCACCTACTCCTGGTGGAACATATGGGCAGGGTTCTGATGGATTTCAAGGGCAGGGTACTGGTAGTGCACCTGGGCAAGGAATGAATCCCAGTTATGGACAGAATTATATGGGACATGGCGAAGGACAAAGGTTCACACCACCAGGGCAAAGGAGCATGCAGGAGGACCAATGGAACATGCAGCAAGACCAAAGGAGCATGCAGGAAGACCAATGGAACATGCAGCAAGACCAAAGGAGCTACAGACCAGAAGGACAAGGGGGAACTGAGCAAGTAAGCTATTCAAGTTTAGTCTATTGATATAGATCTTTGTGTGGAGTAAAATATATAAAGTACGGTAGTCATCACTCGCTAGCCGTGTGTAAAACGTTTCTCATTGTATGAGATTTCAACCATGCCTAGTTTGGGTGAAGCGTTCATGCAAATGGGTACTTTGCTATGCATCTGTCAGAAAATGAAAAATTGGATTTGATTGTTGCCATTTTACTCTTGAGACAGTTGTTAAGTGGGATGCTTAGCTAAATTTCTCCACTCAACTTGGTTAAGAGGGCAGTTGATCCTTGTTCCGTGTAAACTTAAGAAGTTAACAGTGGGCAGTTGCTTTTGTGAACAAGGGCTGCGAAGTTAATCCTGCTGCTAATTCCAAAGTACCGCACATTTTTCATATTTAGATGGAGATACATGCTTGCACTGCATCTGTCATAACTTTGGCTTTAATGGTGGTTGCGGGCTGGACCTTGAAATGAGCCATTTTTTTCTGCAATTAAAATACAGATGAATTTGTCCTGTTGCATAATTTTGTGTGCACGCTCATCCAAAGCTCATTATATTTGTGTATTTTCTTATCCTCTTGGGCCAAAGCATACTTCTGCATCACAGTCTCTATGACCTGAGAATTTTGTTATCTGATGTGTTATTTTGTTATTATCCATGGGGTTAGCTTTTCGAAGTTTACCGGCAAGCTAGGCTCACAGGGATTCTTCACCTTTTGCTCTGCCCTGGAAATATGATGGAAAGAAGAACAAAGAAATAATTTTCTAATGTCCAATATTGTATTTGCTCCTCGTCAATTTTGCCATGATCATGACCCGTTGCTTTGTTTGGGGAATCTTAACTTGGCACATTCTAGCTGTTAAGTGCGAGCTTTTCTCATCACGCTGCCTCTGACATACCTCAACATCGCTGTCTTCTGCAGAGGAGATATTAGGGAGCTCCAATGGGGTCCTTGGGATGCAAGGCTTGCAAAGATGGTGATTTACATGACTTCTCTGAGGAGGATCTAATCTGATTCCTGCAGGAGTGAAGATATTTCACATGGTCAGGATAGTCGGTTGAGAACTTTTCACAAGATAGTAGGTTGAGAACTAAGTTTTCTTTTAGATCCTGTCATTTTTCATTTACTCTGGCGGTTCTATGTTATAGTTGTGAGGTATGAGATCGATTCCTCTGTGTGCGCGTGTGTGCGTGTGCGCGTGCGTGCAAGTGCAAGATCAGCAAACCTGCATGGAATCAATAATATTCAATACGAGATGGATAGCCCATATCTCCCTCACGAAAGTAATGTGATTGCGAGCTGGATTACGCACTTGCTTTCTTCCAGAAAACTTGGAATTCTTGCATTGGCCTTGACTTTCGTCACTGAGTCTTGTTCCTTGTTTAAATTGTACCTTGTCGGATCGTCACTCTCCTACACCACTGGTGAATGAGCTGCTTTACTAAATGCTTGGACATAGTTCAAGGAAACTTGTTGCCATTTCCCCCTAGATCCCACACGTGTGATTTTTCTTAGTGTGTTATACTGAAAAGGTACTTTTCTTTTTCCTTTTTAGAGGACTATGTTAAAGTCGATGAATTAAATTTTGCTAATGACTAGTGAGGATGAATCGAAGGACTTTCAATTGACCCATAGTTCCCGACGGGAATAAGTTTTCTCTCTAATCGGAAAATAACAACTCAATTTGTATACCGTCAACCATCTGAAATTATGTAGTGTACCTTGTCATCTGGTTACACATTGGGGAAAGGGAGTCACTAAAACGAGTCCTTGAGATAAAGATAGTTACACATCATCATCTGAGGCTTCCCACCATCTTCGCTTTTGTTTTTCCCTCTTTTTTCTCGTTGTGGAATTGTCTGTTGACCTTTTCTCTGTGTTCTTTCTCCAACGAACAAAAACCTTTGCAAAGCTCTTTTTCCATCGTTTTCCATCCTTTTGTCTCCCCGAAGCTGGGTCCTCCCCCTTACTTTTTCAACATCAGGTCTGTCTCCTTTTCACCCTTTTGCCTCTTTCTTCTCTCTTTTTGGCCCGGCAAGCTCTTGGTTCGAATGTGATTAGCTCTTTGATTGTCCTATGGCTTTAGATTTCCGGGCGTACTGCTTTCACTAATCGATCAATTACAACTTGAGGTTGGTATGTCATTTCCTCAAATTACATGATTGGATCCTCGAGCATTAAACTATTTAAGTAGCGATTCGGAAAATATTATCCGTGATCTGTTCATCCATTCTTCTTTTTGGAAATGTTACAAAAGATTTTCTTTTTCTTCTTTAAACAAATTTACGAATGGGATGATATTTCTTAATGCGTGAGAAAAATGTCATATACCCTAATTTTGTGTAATTTTCAGTGAGGAGCACCTGCGGATCCTAATTCTGTAGGGATTGAATTCGTCGAGGGTTTCATAAATTACGCGAACAAATCGGTACTTTCCTTTAGAACAACTGTGTTTCGATTTAGCAGATTGCATCAACTTTTATTAGGTGCAAAAGTCTGCACAAATTTGGGTTAAATTGATGTGATCAAAGAAGCGCTTGAGAAGATGGAAGATTGGCACCCGGCAAAAAGAGGCGTGGGCAACGAGGATGAAAAACCAGGGAACCCAAACACTGAACCGGCGAAACTCAATGGGCTTAACGTCACCACAGGGCCAATTTTCTTGCACGGAGAATTGGACTTGTACATAGTGGAGGCCAAATCCCTCCCAAACATGGACCTGGCCTCGGAGAGAATAAGGCAGTGCTGCTCCATGCTTGGGCCACCGTGGGCGCCTGCTTTACGTGGGCGGCGGCCCGTCGCTGTCCGCTCCTCAGGGAAGCACTCAATGATCACGAGTGACCCCTACGTGTCCGTCTGCCTAGCGGGGGCCACGGTTGCCCGGACCCGGGTTATTCCAAACTGTGAGAACCCCCTGTGGGACGAGCGGTTCTGCGTTCCCGTGGCGCACCCGGTAGTGAAGGTGGAGTTCCATGTGAAGGACAACGACATGTTTGGGGCCGAGCTCATCGGGGTCGTGGAGATCCCAGTGGCCAAGATTGTGTCCAGCGACATGATCAACGACTGGTTCCCGATAATCGGCAACTTCGGGAACCCCCCCAAGCCCTACCCGGAACTTCACATCTCACTCCAATTCAGGCCGGTCAGCGACAACCCTTTATACAAGGATGGTGTTGGTATTGGGCCAAACTATGTGGGTGTACCAAACACATATTTTCCACTTAGGAAAGGTGGGGATGTGACACTGTACCAAGATGCTCATGTCCCTGAGGGGAAGCTGCCTCAGATTTTGCTTGATGATGGGAAGATTTATGAGCAAGGCAAGTGTTGGGAGGACATATGCCATGCCATTTTGGAGGCCCACCACTTGATCTACATCATTGGTTGGTCCATTTATCATCCCGTGAGGCTTGTGAGAGAGCCCTCAAGGGAATTGCCCAATGGAGGAGAGCTTTCTTTAGGGGAGCTCTTGAAGTACAAGTCCGAGGAAGGTGTCCGAGTGGTCCTGCTCATTTGGGACGACAAGACTTCACACGACAAGTTCCTCTTGAAGACGGTAATACTAAAACATTGCTAAAACATGGAAATGTCTTTATGGTTTTTGGGATGATCGGAATACTGCCGGGTCAAGACAAATTTGTCCGCCTGCGTTTTTCATCACTGTTGATTCGTTGGCAAGTGCAGTAGAGCGGTGGGAAGTCACAACCAATGCATCGATGGTGATAAGAGCCGCATGTGAAGAAATTTCTATTCTAAGTATCATCCGTTTATTACCGGTGCACAGGATGGACTAATAGTTCTTTCCTTCGGCTAGCCTTTACAAAATGTAATAGGAGAATATGTTCTATAGTGGCTCTTTTCTTGAATGAGTGTCCTAATATATAATGCAACCCCCCGCTTGGCCAAATTTCAAATCCATGCTTTTTGTTACAGAAAATCTGCATGTCTATTGACTTAGGAAATGATAGTTCTTTGTTGAGATCTCTCATCATTGAGACTCGGCATGTGCCACGTTTATCGCATAGGATGGCGTGATGCAAACTCATGACGAAGAGACGAAGAAGTTTTTCCGACATTCCGGCGTCCGCTGTGTGCTCGCTCCTCGTTATGCAAGCACCAAACTTAGCATTTTCAAGCAACAGGTATGTATCCTTAGACGTTTAGGTCAATTCTTAATCAAAATCTTATCGTTAGATTGCATCAAAAGTGCTGCTTTTGCTGTATATTACCCGATTATTCCAATAAGGTATATTTTCATAGAGAAGGTTTCCTTTCATCAGACAATCTACGTATGTTTATTGATCTGTACCCACGCTGTCCTAGATGCACGTCATGTATTTTCTGACCTAATGACCATCCATTCAGGACAGTTCTCAAATAGGGAGTTTTACAGTTTTGCAGATGCTATCCATTCAATCGAAATCCGACGTAAATTTATGAAAGTGTTGGTTTAATTTGTTGGTGTATGGGTCATTTGTAGTCCAGGTCGTGGGGACCCTGTACACGCATCACCAAAAGTGCGTGGTTCTCGACACTCAAGCCTCAGGAAACAGTCGCAAAGTAACGGCTTTCATTGGCGGGTTGGACTTATGCGATGGCCGATATGACACTCCTGAGCACAGGCTCTATGGTGATCTTGACACCATCTTTAAGAATGACATTCACAACCCCACCTTCACGGTAATTAAGCTAATGTTTACCTTTGCATTGTTATAACATGTGCATGGTATATTCTGATCACAGGAAGTACATGCTTTTTGTGATAATTGTAGTCCACTGTCAATGTCCCAAGGCAACCGTGGCATGATCTACATTGCAAAGTTGAGGGACAAGCTGCGTATGACATATTGACGAATTTCGAACAAAGATGGAAAAAGGCAGCAAAGTGGCGCGAGTTTAAGCTGAAAAACGTCAGGCGTTGGCATGAGAATGCTCTCTTAAGGCTTGACAGGATTTCGTGGATACTTTGTCCCTCGACAAGCCCCGATGGCGACAAAAAAGTAGAAGTCAGGGACGAAGACGACTCGGAAAATTGGCATGTGCAGGTCGGGAAAATTTACATTGAATTAAATACCATTTTCAAGGGACTTCAGTCGTAGACAAAATGAAGTGTGACAACCATCTTTCATTTCAATTTTATGTTGGCATAGGTCTTTAGATCGATTGATTCGGGATCTGTAAAGGGATTCCCGAAGAGCGTTGAAGAAGCTGCAAAGCAAGTAAGTTTTAGCTACTAATATTATGCCACTAGATTTGCAACAGGACATTATATATGTATAACTTGAAAGGTTTTCCTTACATTAGAAAGTCACTCTTCTTTTTATGCACAATCTTTAGTGTTTTTGAATGGAGATTGAAGTCCACATTGATAATGTTGCTTCTTTCAACCTCTTCATGGATGCAGAATCTTATATGTGGAAAGAACTTGAAAATAGACAAGAGCATTCACACGGCGTACGTGAAAGCGATTAGATCAGCGCAACACTTCATTTACATTGAAAACCAGTATTTTCTTGGCTCTTCCTATCATTGGCCATCGTACAAAAATGCAGGTATAAGGTGCACATTTCTATTCATTCTGACTGATGAGTTGAGCGAGCAACAATCCCTCCAGTAACGAGTATTCAGACTTTGCTGCCTCTGGGGATTGTATATAAGCTAATAATAGCTAAAACTCACTATATAAGACATTGAAACTGGATTTCGATTCAATATGTTATATTTCTGAGACTGACTCTCCAAACTTTTTAAATTTCGATTTTTTCCTCCATTTTCTAGTATTGTTTAGGCCTGTCTAATTTCTTAGAGTTTAAATTTTGATGGTAACCAATGCTTGGTTTGGTTTTGACAAGCAGGTGCAAACAATTTAGTGCCGATGGAGCTGGCATTGAAGATCGCAAGCAAAATCAATGCAAACGAGCGCTTCTGCGTGTATATAGTAATACCGATGTGGCCAGAGGGTGTCCCTACTAGTGCTGCCGTGCAGGAAATTCTCTTCTGGCAGGTCAGATCAAGTATAAACTCTTTCATCTTGCAATGAAATACTGAAGACATATGCAAATCGATAACGCTATTTGAATTTATATGACGTCCTAGCAAATTGAAAATAAATAACATGACGGAATTGAGCAGAAAATGACGTGATCCAAGCAGACCAAGCCTAGCTACTAGAAGGGAAAAATTTGAGATCCAACCTCGTTTCAGTCGTTTTAGTATTTCTCTCCGAGATATGATGATATGAAAATATCAATATCCACTATTCTCATATGTGTGTATTGATAATGTGAACAGGGACAAACCATGACGATGATGTACAAAATTATCGCCCAGGCTCTCGAAAAAGCTGGGTTGTCACACAAACATCATCCATTGGATTACTTGAACTTCTATTGCCTAGGCAAGCGGGAGCCCTTGTCCTCTTCGCAACCTTCATCCCAAGCAGTGAATCAACAATCCGAAAATAATGCGGCGGTATATGTCTATACTCTTTTCATGGATTCTTCCTTTGACTCATCTGTTAAAGAAGTAAAACAAAGAAAGTCATTAAGAACTGTGGTTTCTGCATGAGAGGTGGTAAAAAGACTTTTGGTTGAAACATGTTTGTGGTTTCTATCCATGCAGGCGTCGGCTCAAAAGTTCCGCAGATTCATGATATATGTGCATGCAAAGGGAATGATAGTAGATGATGAGTATGTGATCATGGGATCGGCAAATATCAACCAAAGATCTCTTGATGGCTCAAGAGACACCGAAATCGCAATGGGGGGTTATCAGCCGCATCACACTTGGGCCGGGAAAAAGAGGCATCCGCGCGGCCAGGTTAGTTGCATCGGGTTAGCCTCTCATCTAAATAGCATATACTAGGCGAACACCCAGGCGAGTGCAGCGAAATTCATTTAAAAACTGAATCTTGCAAATAATTATGTCAACTTAATGCTATGCAGGTTTACGGTTATAGGATGTCGCTTTGGGCGGAGCATTTGGGAGATTTAGAGGACAGCTTTACGGAACCTCAAAGCACTGAATGTGTGAAGAGGGTGAACAAAGTAGCCAAACGGAATTGGAAAGCTTATGTGGATGAGGACCAACATAATCCCAAGGAAATGAGAGGGCACCTGATGCAGTATCCGATTCATGTGAGCAGAGACGGAAAAGTCGGTCCTTTGGCTGGTTTCGAAACGTTTCCTGATGTGGGCGGCAAAATCCTCGGGTCGCCCACCACTCTTCCCGATGCTCTCACGACATGATCAAATATGTAAATTAGTCGGATTCGATTATGGGAGGGTGCAAATGCAATGATGTATACCAAATTTTCAAGTGATTTTGGGTTAAACCACAGTAATTTCAACAGCTGAATTGAAAAATATAAGTAGAATGAGCAAGCATGAGCATGACAAAGCAAGTAGTGAGTTGGATAGATACTCTCTACTAATTAAGGCTAGTTGTGGGCATGACATGCGATTTCATTGTTGTATAAAATGCTTCGGATGAGTTGATGTTATTGTGTGAACTTCAATATAATTTCATATGGTTCATCAAGTTCTTCTTGGCCAAGTGTTTTCCATTCGAGATTTATAGCATAAACTTCTAAGTGGGAAAAGATTCAACATTTTCAGATCATAAAAAAATTTTCTTGCTAGCCTTGTCGATCATGGGGTCTTCCTCCACCACGTTTATCGAGAAGGATGACACCCGTTTTGATATTTTTTTATGAGACAAAAAACTAAATGATATTATTAAAAGTGTATTTTAAATAGTAAAACTCGATGAAATCTATTTTTTGTGAATTTTTGAAAGAGCCTAAAAATGTAATATATTATACTAAAATTGACGTCAAGCACATTAAATTCATTCATATTTAAGTAATAATATTCTTCTTTTTCAAATAATTTTTTAAGAGCTTTGTCCAGAGAAAAGTAAACGTATAGGATAATCTCTTGGTAGTATAGACAATAAAAATGCTCTTTCCTCATTAGCTACATTCAGTTTTAATGAGTTTTAGAGCAAAATTTCTTGATAACAACAAGTGCAATTGACTTTATGACTGAGAATACTTCAGGAGGAACTTTTTAAGATATTAGTATAATCATAAACATTGCATCTAGAAATATCCAAATCTAGAGTAGTAAATAGTTAAATTAATTCCGCGAGAACGAGCAAATATTAATGTTTATGAATTCTTATAAAATTGGCTCTATTATATGTTATATAAATAGAAAATAGAATGAAGGTTAACATGACTGAAGTGGTGGCTAGCCTGCAAGGAAAGGTTGAGAGTATTAATATCTGCTTTAGCACTAAAATTGTTGGCGCACCCGAATATTGTGGAGTTGCATTCTATTTTTGAAGAAGTTACACGCGTCCAAATAAGAGAGGAAAGGTTGAAAATATCCGAGCGATAGAATTTTTTTTGTTAAAACAGTAAGGATGGGGATCTTTTGTCAAAAAAAGAAAAGAAAAGAATTTGTAACGTTAAATATAAATAAAAACATTTTGCTCCGGAGTATGCGAACAAGCGATTCGGTCGATGACACCATTTGTCTCTAATTGTGCCCAAACCTCGAGTTCATCAAGTTCTCCTCCTCTAGTCACCACAACATGTGTTACGGTCATATATATCAAGAAGTTGTCTCTCTTGAAAAATAGTTCAAACCGAAGGAGGCTTTAATTGAGTACTTCTTGTCTAGACAAATAAATAGCCTCTTTGTTAGGGGTGTTGAGTTTAAAAATTGTACTTACTCAAATGAAAACATACATGACCGAGAAAATTTCAATACGACCGGTGCATATAATAGAGCATCTATTTTCTAATATCACGCGAGAGTGAATTTTTTTACTTATTAAGTGGTTCGATATTATCACGAGAATGCACTCGATTGGGATTTTATACAACATAACCCGACAATGCATGGTCCAACGATGGGTCCTCATCCTTATAGCCCAGGAGACGAACCAACGCAATGGATAGGGAAGGAAAATAGTCACAACCTCTTGTGGCAAGCGTACAAGAGAATGCAGAAAGCATAATCTCATGTCGCCGGACGCGTCATTTTGTATTGCCAAACACCATTTTCGTTGCAATAGTCACGAACTTTGTGGCTGCACCTCGTTAATTCGTAGAGTCCATCGAATTACCAAGCTTCACCTTGGTTCGGCTCTGTTCCACAGCTGTGTACGTACACGTCTTTCACGAGTGGGAATTCCGCAGAGTATTCCTCAGGTAAGTAGCTCCTGAATTTCTGCAAATTTTTTAGGCCAAGCCTAGTTAACTTGGAGAAGGTGATTTTCGTACCGGTTGCTTCTTCGCATTCTCCATGGCCAGCAATTAGCTCCACATTTTCGCAATCCTGCACCTGCAGCATTTGGATTTGCCCTAGAAATTCTGCCGCGAGGGTTTGTTGACACCTAAATTTTGCTAAATCATTTAGGGTTTTATTGCATAAAAAATTAGGGTTTAATTTTTAATCCCTAAATCAAAAAATTTTCATTAAAACTGCATGGCACATAGTTATTAGGTGCATTTGCATTAACAAGGCCTATTAGAGCATATTTTCCATTTTCATTTTTCAAAAATCAAAAAAATTTTTAGTTAAAAAAAAAAAAAAAAAAATTTTTTGGGGGTGCCAGCGTTGAAATTCAACGCTGGCCCACCGCCTGAAGGACCACTCTCCCCCCTTTGCGTGAAAAAGGAGAGGAAGCAGTAGAAAGAGGGGGCAGGCAGCAGAGAGAAATAGAGAAGCAGCTGAGACAGAGGGGGGGGGCTCCACGAAGAAAGAACAGAGGGAGAGATTAGAGAGCGAGGGAGAGAGCGGAGAGCTTGAGAGGGCGGAGAGTGAGGAAGAGCTGAGGGAGAAACACCGAGCGAGAAACAGAGAGGAGAAAGGGAGAGCGACCGACCTTCTGGCCGGTCGGACGGCGGCACAGGCGCGGCGTCGGGCGTCGGCCGTGTGAAGCGAGCCCCCGGGCGGCGGTCGCCGGCGCTCGGGCCGACCGAGGGAGACCGAGCGCAGCAAGAAGCGGGCAGCCGAGGCGTTGCGGCGTCGCGGCGACGGCTGGACGGAGACCGGACAGCACCGGACCGCGGCGGCACAGCAGGGACGCAGCGGCGGCGGCTGGACGGCAGCGGGGCTCGGCCTGAGGCGGGGCAGTTGCGCCGTCGCCGGAGCAGCAGGCGGCGGCGAGCTCCTGGCGGCCCCGCGAGCTGAGCTCGCGGCTGGCGTGGAGGGCCGAGAGAGAGAGAGAGAGCAATCGTCGCGGCATCGGAGCGGCGACCGGAGTGCAGGCGAGTCCCGGGCGCGGCGTGGAGGCGCGAGTCGGGCTGGCGGCGTGGAGGCGCGGCGTCGGGCGGCGGCCGGCGTTCAGGCGAGCCCCCGGGCGCGGTGTGGAGGCCGCGAACCGGGTCGGTGTGCAGGCGAGCCCCGGACGCGGCGTGGAGGCGCGAGTCGGGCGGCGGCTAGCGATCCGGGTCGGGCGCGCGGGCGATCCGGGTAGGGCAACGCTCATCCGGGTCGGGCCGCGGGTCTGACCGGGTAAGGTTTTGTTAGTGCGTGGGCTTTTTGTGTTTTAATTAGGTCTTGGGCCTTTTGCGGGTGGGCCGAAACTGGTGTTTGTTTGTCTTTTTTAGTGGGCTTTGGGCCTTGTTTGTTTTTTTTTTTAGAATTTCCGGGATGGGCCTATTTGTTTTTTTTTTTTACCAGACCGGGCTCAATAAATGAACCCGGTCCGGTCTTGGGCCCGGGCCGGCGTGCCCGGGTCAGTCCCGGTCCGGGTCGGACGTGGAGATCCGACCCGGACCCGGTTCCCTTTTTTGTTTTATTTTATTTTTATATTGTATTATTTTAATATTTTACAAATTAATTAAAAATTCAAAAAAAATCGAAAATGTTTTAAAAATCCAAAAAAAAGAGATTAATTAAATAAAAATATTTTAAAATAAAAAAAATATAAAAAATTTCTGAAAATTCAAAAAAAATATTTAAAGATTCAAAAACATTAAAAATTTCAAAAAAAGATTCGAAAACATTAAAAAATTCAAAAAAATTCAAAAAAAAATATAAAAAAAGAATTTCAAAAAAAAAAATCTTTTTTTTATTTTTTTATTCTTAAAAAAAAATTTTCAAAAAAAACTCAAAAAAAAATTTCAAAAAATGTCAAAAAAATTTCAAGAAATTCAAAAGATTCAAGAATTTTAAAATTTTAAAAAAAAATTTAAAAAAAAAAAATTTATTTAAAAAAAATCAAAAAAAATTAAAAAAAAATCAAAAAAAAAAATCAAAAAATCAGAATTTTCATTTGTGTCTCGGAATTGGGTTTTCTTGCCCTATTGTGTGGTTAATGTCATATTTGATTGCACGTCACTCGGTTCACACACTTTGAATTGTGCATTTAAATTAGCCTCGTTTGTAGTTGATTATGCATGTCTAGGTTTAGATGTTAATTATTGCTTTCCTTAGCTTAGTCAGGAATGAAATTTTGAGACTCCCGATTAGTGAGAACATGTTGGGTGATGAATTGAACAAGATTAGGTACCGAAAGGGCACTAATTAGTCGATTAGTGTAATCAAGTCCCCGTACCCGTTGAATCTCTGGTTCGTAGAAGTGAAGTTCTTCTCCCGTGCTTCGCTTAGGTGTCTAATCGACCTACCAAAAACTGATTAGTGGCGACTCCTAAATGAAATTGATTTGCATGTTAACATTTTAAATTTAAGTCGCGAATTGGTATGGGCTTGGGAGAGCTCGAGCTAGGTTTAACTTAGCAATCCATTAGCCAAAACCCCCTCTAGGCCTCGGGGCCGGTTCGGGGAGGTCGCGACAGCTTGGCGACTCCACTGGGGACTTGATAAAATTCTTAGTGGACTTAGGCCGTTTATCTTGTTCAATTATGTTCTTAATGTGAATGTTCTTGCAGTTGGATGAGTGATTGTTAACCCCTTGTTTTGCAGGTTTGGGGTTTTGGAATGAATGTTTGCTTTACATTTTGAAGTGGTGATTACATATGAATTGTTGTGTATGTCTTTATGGCGTTAGCACTACACCATGACACACACAACCCGCCGTCGGTCCTGGGCCGCACTAGGAATGTTTAGGATGGTATTGAGTTGGATACGACTTCGACCGCGAGGCCGCGTAGTAGAGGTTGCCCAACTCAATCCCGAAAGCTTCTTTCTTGGTGTCGAGAATGTTTACCTTTGCTCGCGAGGCCGCGTCGCATCGAGGTATCATTCCTGACTGAGCCGGAGTAGCGGGGACTTGACTTAGTACGCGAGGCCGCGACTAGTCATCCCACCCTCGTAGCTCCAATTTGTTAAGCCGTTTAGAATAGAAATCGAGCCACATGTTTCATGCGTATGTCTATGTGGTTGTTGTAATTGTTTGGCGAAGTAAGTTTCCTACCATTTACTTTTGCAATTTACTTACTTTTATACTCTGGCGGGTCCATGACAATTAGGTTGGTCGAGTCTTGGTCTATATGCAATGGGAAGATCCGACATTCGATTCGTTCCTACTCCGAAGGCCGAGCTCAAGCATTGGTGGGATCAATTGGATCGTGAGGGCCGAGCCTATGTGGAGAACAAGCTTGGTCGCCTTTTGCCCCTTCTCGACATCGACATCCAAAGTGGGGTCATGCAAGCAATAGCCCATTTTTGGTGTCCCCAAACGTCCACGTTCATATTCCATAAGCATGAGTTGACCCCGACTTTGGAAGAATATAGCGTTGCCATAGGAAAGCCTTTGGATTTGGAGTTAATCGATCCACCTCTCGGGTTAGAGCCGGAATCGGTTTTATCTGACTTTCTTAGGATGAACAAAAATCAAATTGGAAGAGTGCTAAAAGATAATTGTCATGCGTGCCCACTTTCTTTCTTAGGTCAGTGTTTTGCAAATGCTGAGACCCTTTTAAAAGGTAAGATCTTCCTTCTAGCTTTCTTCGGGTTCATAATTTTTCCCTTTCGCGAGAATGCTATTGATCCTCCCGTTGCATGGGTGGTCAAACAAGTATGTGGTGGAGTTTGCTTTGTCAACACTATCTTGGCTGAAACATTTTTATCACTTACCCGTTTTAAAGAAAACGAAGAAAAGGTTTTCCGTGCTCCTGCTGAGCTTTTACAAGTCTGGTTTTTCTCTCATACTAGTGAATTTGGTATTCACATGAATATCAGTGACATTAGTGAGTTTAACCACCCTATCGAGGCATTTAAAAGTCATCAGGATCGAACTCCGAATCTTTCTTTCTCAGAATGGGTAAATTTATTGAAAAATCCGAAAATCAAGATTTTCCTATGGCAAGCTAAGTGGTTCCGACTTCGCGAGGGACGTCTCTCTTATGGCAATAATGAACCAATCCCATTAGTGGGAATCACCGGCATCACCTCCTACTACCCGCTCCGAGTGGCCCGCCAATATCGGGTCGTCCAGGATTTACCGCCTCCTCTCAAGCCGGATTCTCTACAAGTCCGATTTATCAGAAAGGGAGGAGATTACAAAAGAGAGCTTCGCCATGCTGAACAGGCCTGGCTCGCCTGCCATGCTCAGAAGTTAAATTGGCCCGAAGACGAGCTCGAAGGGAAAGAGAAGACTTATTATGCCACGGCCCGATACATCCGTCGGCATGAAATTCCGATCGAGCTCCTCCCAAAGATCCCGGACGTGACAAAGAAGCCAACGCGCCAAGCAGAAATCAACCATCTCAAGAGGAAGAGCGAGAAAGCCGAGCAAAGCTTGAAGCGTGTTGCCAAGGAGAATAGGCAATTGCGTCGAGCATTGGCTTCCCATTCGCATATAGATCAAGAGGAGTAGAATAGATTTGGTTTGCCGTTTTGGGGTTTAGTCACTCTGTCTTTTTTAGTTCATTTGTCTTAGGATTCTTATCTTAGTTTGCTTGATGTTTAGGAGCTTTGAGTTTTCAGTTTTAGTTCACTTTTCAAGTTTAGGAGTATTGCTCAATTAAGAACAATTTAACGAATGAAAGCGGCTAAACCATTGTCATGGATCAGTCTTCTATATGAATCATGTGCTTATGTATGCTTGCTTATTTATGACTCAGGTGATTACAAACCATCCGTATTTGTTAATTCGAGCTCAATCAACACGCGGAGAGTGAAATCGAGATTGGGGAACTTCTTCCTATAGCCATCAACCATCGCAGCCAGGCTTTAGCTAGTGCATCCGTTCCACCGAGATAATCGAGACGGCTAAAAGGAGATCCCCGATCCGAACCCGTGCAAAAGTCAGAATGGAGAGTGAAGAAGCCAATGCGCGCATGACCAACATGGAAAACCAACTGGCTCAACTTACCGCCATGATGATCGAGATAAGTCAGAAACTCAAAGATCCTCCGCCTGCACATGCCACCGAGGCTTCTGTCCCCACCTCCTCAGGACATACTCCCCCGATGGCCGTTGATCCACATGTCACGGACCCTCCTGAAAAGGGGACCGCATCAGATTCCCCCTCTGTCACACCAATCATTGTGAATCTGGATCCTGTTCCAAGGGAGGAGCTCATTTCTCGCCTCGATGAGGAAAGCGCAAGGCGCCTGGCCAAAATGGAGGAACGACTCTGTGTTCTTCAGGGGTACGAGATGCGAGGGGTTGACAAGTTATCTCCGTATGCTAAAGTGAAAGTCCCCGAAACCTTCAAGGAACCGGAATTCAGCATGAAGTACGATGGCACCAGTTGCCCTAAAACTCACCTCAAGTATTACTTGAGAAAAATGGCTCGTTATTCCGACAACGTACCGCTCCTAATCCAGACTTTCCAAGATAGCTTGATTGGCCCTGCCTTGTCATGGTTCATTGCGCTGGATGTTGAGACAATCACAGGATGGGAAGATCTTGCCGAAGAATTCCTTCAGCAGTACAGGTTCAACTCTGAAATCATCCCCACCAGAGAAGACTTGGTTCGGCTAGAAAAGAGAAGGAATGAACCTTTCAAGGCCTTCGCTCAAAGATGGAGGGCGATGGCATCACAAGTAAAGCCCCCGCTAACCGAGAGGGAGATGAGGCAACTTTTTCTGAGAACCCTGCCACCTGAGTACTTTCACGGAATGTTAACTTCTGGGTGCCAAACATTTTCCCAACTGGTGGAAGTGGGCGAAGGGGTAGAATGGGCGATTGTCGATGGGAGGATACCCGCGGGGAATAGTAGAGGATTCCCAACAAGGAAGAACAAGGAAGCCGCTGTCGAAGTTGCATTCGTCCAAGAGCCGTCTAAGCCTTTCTCAGCACCCCCACAAAAACCCTCAACCGTACAAAGACGTGCGCCCCAAGGGCATGATCAAAGTAAGAGATTTCCTCATAGGGAATTCTCCCCGCTGCCAAAATCCATGTCAAAGTTGCTGCCCGTGCTCATTGAGAAGAGGATGGTAGCCAAAGAAGTACCTAGGGACAATCCTCCGAGGTTCCCTGGGTTTGACATGACCAAGACATGCGAATACCACCGAGGGGAAAGGGGGCATGACACGGATAACTGTTTTGCACTAAGGATCAAGATTCAGAATTTGTTGGACAAGGGGATTCTATCGTTCGAGAGGGCACAACCCAACGTGAAGCGAAATCCTTTGCCCGACCATGCCGAGGGCGTAAATGTGGTGTTCGGAAAAGCGAACGTGAGCAAACAAGCCTTCACGGTGAACATCCCGAGGCTATACGAAGTTCTTCAACTAGCTGGACACCATGAAGGAGGAAATGACGTCACGATGGAAGAAAAATTAGAGTGTGTTCGTAGAGCGATGAGCATGGGGGTAATTGGGAATGTCGATAGGGGACAGAGATTAGTCGCCATGACAGCACCAGTCGTGATATACTTCTCTGATGAGGACTATGCTAGTGAGCCGGAGGTGGAGGATGTCGAGCCAGTGATCATCGACCTCGCAACTAAAGAATTCTCAGCAATCCAGGTGGGAAAGGAGGATACGACACGGGTTGTGATCGAGCTGCCGCCTCTGGAAGAAGAAGGGGTCATAGTCCTTGAAGCCCCTCCAGATTTCGATACTAAGGCGGTCCCGTGGGATTACAAAGTGGATGAAGTGGATGCCATCACCCGGTCAGGTCGCTGCTATGCGCCTGCAGGGGGAGTTGAGAAAAAGGCAGTGACCGAAGAAGACGCCAAGCAATTTTTGGCAGTAATAAAAACGAGTGAATTCAATGTGGTGAACCAACTGCGGAAAATGCCAGCCCAAATCTCTCTCCTGGATCTCTTCAAATCTTCTGAGAAACACAAGGATGCCTTATTAAAGGTCCTTAACGAGGTTCATGTCCCGGAAACAATCGACGAAGCCCAGTTAGAAGAATTTGTGGGGACCATCCTGTTAAAGGATCAAATCTCTTTTGCGGACGAAGACTTTCCGGTAGAGGGCCGGAATCATAATAAAGCCTTGTACATTTCGGTTAAGCATCACGATATGGTGGTCGCGAGGACCTTGATCGATAATGGCTCCGCTTTGAATTTATGCCCGTTAGCCACCCTCCGTCTCTTGAAGGTCGATCTGGGGAGGATGCGTACTGCCAAAAACCCCGTACGAGCATTCGACGGCACTAGAAGGGAAGTAATGGGAGAGATAGAGTTGGAGCTCCTGATCGGTCCCGTGACGTTTCTAGTATCTTTTCAAGTACTAGACATCCCAAGCGCGTTCAACTTTCTACTAGGGAGACCATGGATCCATACCGCAGGTGCTGTACCCTCTAGTCTCCATCAAAAGGTGCGGTTCGTGGTCGACAACAAGCTTGGCGACTCCGCTGGGGACTTTCGTGGACTTAGGCCATTTTTCTTGTTCATATACATCCCTAACGTGAATCTTCTTGCCATCGATCTCTTGTTTTGCAGGTTTGAAATTTGGGGAATGAATGTTTTTCTCTTTCAAACTCTTGAAGTGTTTTGTGTATAAACTGTTGTGCCTGCTTTAAATGTCTTAGCACTACACTGTTGCACACACAACCATGCTGCTGGACCTGGGCTGCGCTAGGAATGTTTAGGATGGTGTTGAGTTGGATACGACTTCGACCGCGAGGCCGCGTAGTAGAGGTTGCCCAACTCAATCCCGAAAGCTTCTTTCTTGGTGTCAAAAATGCTTACCTTTGCCCGCGAGGTCGCGTCGCATCGAGGTATCATTCTTGACTGAGCCGGAGTTACGAGGACTTGGCTTAGCGCGCGAGGCTGCGACTAGTCATCCCACCCTCGTAACCCCAATTTGTTAAACCGTTTAGAGTAGAAATCAGCCACACGTTACATCCGCATGTCTTTGTGATTTGAAAAAATGATCGTCACCCGCTGTAAGTATGATTTCTCTCATTATTAGTTCACTTTGAATTGTATTTTCATTTTTGAAATTCGTGGAAATCAATCGAATGCCCTAGGTGATCTAAGCTTATAATTGAAAATTTCAGGCAATCACTCTTGATTGTGAGCCTTGAACATAAATCTCAAGCACTTTTGATTTGGCCCTACCAAAACAGATAGTTTTGTCTAAACTTTCAATTATAGGCTTAAAATCACATTTTTATGCGGAAATTCTTTCAGGTCAAGATTGCATCTCGGGGTATAAAATTGAAATCACATTTTCAATAAAATTCCTTTTTGTTCACATTTCGGAATCAAAATTCAAATCACTTTTTGTGTATTATTTTTTAAAAAATAGGAATCACCTCTTTTTTGCAAAAATGAAATCACAAATCAGCCTTTCACACCGCATCTTGCGCACGAAACTTTTGGAATAAAAAGGGCGTTCGATTGATAGCCGCGATTTGATCTTTTAATGATGTCTCTACTTACGATGAAATCTTGGTGAAATACTAAATGCCCACAAGTAGGAACCATGGGGCATGTACTGTTGCCTCGCTTTCGTCATAAGAGGCGGCATCAGTGAAAGATCACTTTTTCATTCACATACTAACGTTGTCTTCCTTTTTGCAGGTTATGCGTAACAGTCATCCCTTGGAACTCCCTTGCTTAATCACGCAAGGAATCGGAGTTTAGAGGCGGCATCAGTGAAAGATCACCTTTTCATTCACATACTAACGTTGTCTTCCTTTTCGCAGGTTATGCGTAACAGTCATCCCTTGGAACTCCCTTGCTTAATCACGCAAGGAACCGGAGTTTAGAGCTAGAACGTGAATTGCTTGTTTACACTCGTCTATTCAATAGTTTCTCGAACTGCATCCCTCTATTATCATTTGGAACTGCGTTTTTCATTTTGGGTTTCAATGTGAACCCAATCGTTGTTTTTGAAAATCATGCGACTCACGTCTTTGAGTAGCGAGATTCTAATTTGTAGCATTGTTCTTTGAAAGTACTTGGAATATTTCAAATTGAACCCCTGAGTTAAGCTTTTATGCTTTACCTTTAAAATCTTTTGAAGAAAATGAGTTTAAAAAAAAAAAAACTCGCATAAAATTGCATCTCTTCACCTGACTAATTTCGCAGGTTGATTTGCAAAACGACACTGGAGATGGTAAATCTGTAATCGTTCCAATTAGAACTTCCTGTACAACAATTGACCTGTTCATTCATTTTTGTCAAAATAGGTAAAGGGGCGAAGGGTGAAGGCCGCTTGGGAACAAGTTGAAAACGTGCCACCGAGTCCCTCAAAATAGGGAGTCTCCACTTGTGTACTCACTTGTACAAAAGATGATTTACGAGGCATACGCAAATCGAAACAAAATAACGATGTCAGATGATCACCCACTTGACAAAAAGGACGATTCAAGAATAGCTGACTCTCAAATAAGAGTAAAAGGGGCACCGTTGTATCCACGGAGGATGAAGATGAGGATCGCATGACAGACCCATTGGAGCACCAAGAGATGCGTAATCAAGAGATAAACTGGGGGCATGGAATGTCAAAGCCGTCCAATTCAATGAAAAGGGTGTATTTTGTTCTCAAAGTTCATTCTCTTTAATATGGAAATCATACTTCCTTTTCTTTGATACCTAGGGTGGATTTGAATGAAAGACCCGACAAGAGGATGGCGAACCAACGTACATTAAAATTATCTGACTAAAACACGAAGCGCATGTGAACAAGAAGCCAACGTCCCCACTAATGACGCACAGGAAAACATTCGATTCAGCATGGAGCACGATGAACTCCCCCTCATCCCCGCCAAGGAAGCATTAGAGACAAAATTATCGACTTCGTCATGAAAGGGTGTATGCCGTTCCTAAATTCAGTCCAATTGAGAATGAGAATAACATGTTTTATCTCATTTCTGCAGATGACGAATGAGGCAAGTCACCAAAGGGGTAACCATTGCCTATGAAGTATAATAAAATGGAGTCGACTGGTTCAACACAAAATAAAGAATGTGTTTGACCATAGCAATAATGCTTTCAGCTAGAAAGACATGACGAGGCCAAACCGTCCATCCCATTGTGACAAATGAAAGGTTGCGTTATGATGGGGCAAAATAGTTCATTTGAAGAACTTCGGTCCATCAAACTAGGGACATGTGACAAATCGTCGGGGGCACGAATAGTCAAGATGATCAAAAGTGGAAGACCCGAGCAAAGGACAATGAAAATTAAACAAGTGTTTGTAAGAAGGCATGAAGGAGTATTGAACATATTGAAGTCTCCGGAAGAGAAAGCATCTGGCTGGGGCAAGTGTCATCTAGTTGAGGCAAATAGCTTTAATATAATCAAGCCTGTGAGTAAGTCCTTTCTCCTCCAACAAGTGGATGGATGCAAAAGAGACATATGCCGGACAGATAAATGTAGGGCAGGTCATGTTGTGGACGGTGCCTCCAAACACTTAAGAGGGAATAGCAAGCAACTTTGATGAAGGAGTTGCAAAGGAGATGCTCAAGCGATGAGATTGCACGAAGAGGACAACTTAATCCAGAACTGAGCTATCCCCAAAACAAAAGGGTGTATATCGTTCATGAATTAGCTCAAACAAGAATGGAAATGACTTGGGTCATCTCTCATTTTGCAGATAGAGGAATGTATCGGGGAAAGCATCCATGAAGTAATGCCCTCAAACGTCGAAGCAGAGAGTATCCCTCTCTTTCAGTCTCTAACGTTCACTGGGACTTGGTGAATTCGATGGCATTGAAAGGCCAAGGTGGAAGAAAGCGGATGAAGGGAGTTGCCAAACATCCAAGAAAGCAAATTCAAATGAAGGGTAAATCGTATCGTTTCCAATTGTCCATTTTAATACAATTTTTGACATGATTCTTTTTTCCTTTGATAGGAAGCATCAAAGACTTGAAGGATAAATGCAAACGAGGGGTAATGTTGTATCGTTCCCAATTTTTCAATTCTTAAAGGGTCTTTAACTAACACATTCTCTTTTATTCTTTATAGGTTTACCAAGTCGCCATGACGCAGGTAAGTACCCTTCTCCCAAAATTCAAATGGAAATCAAATGGATAATTTTCATCGCAAAGAAAAAGTCTTTGATGGTTTTGAGAAAAAAAAAACAAGCACTAAAGTGGAGAATGAAAAAGCAAGCTCTTCACAGAAATTTTGAATGTCATCCTTATTAAAAAATTGTCTTTGTGTTTGGCGGATCATTCATTTGGAATCAAAATTCCCTGTGGAGATTGATCAATTCATGATGATCTCAACAAAATGAAAGGGAGGTGTTAATAATGCCAAGAGAGAAATACTTAGAATGAGGAAAGGCAAGCCATTCCCAAACACGTCCCACAAACACTTTGAGAGTTGAGTGGAAAAGAAAATTAGTGTTGTTTAAGAGCAAGAGATTCATTCGCAAGTAGTACATGGATCGAAATGAAAGGAGGCATTTCCTTCTTCTATCCTATACACTACAGGTGATCATAGTTAGCCCCATTCGAGCCATTGAATGTGAAGAGTTTGCAAAATACCCCTGTCAAGAACCACCCTACAACGAGGCAAATTTGGAGGTTTTGGTTGACATGCTTTGGAGGAAAAGATGAAAAAGACTTCTTTGCCCTTACTTGCATTAATCTTTTGTGGTAACTTCAGGTGAGTCCTTATGGAAGCTTGAAACATCCCAAAATGAAGAAGAGCATTTCTTTCTCTATCCAAACACTCATACCCTTTATTCAGCCAAGTTGAGCCTGAATATTCATTTCTAAAGCCCAAATGGTGATTATCTCCCTACACTGGGGCAAAGCACGTGATCTATCAAGACAATTGGTACTCATGAGACAGTGTGAAAAACATCTCGAAAGTTTTGAAAGCTAAAAAAAAAAATCAAAAGAGCAAAAGCCAAATGAAAACTAGGGGGCATGAAAAAGCAGTGTGCCTGGTAAAAGCAAGGCCAATGCCCAAAGAAAAAAGGTTGCATCAAGAGAAAAATTCTCATGAAAAAAAGGGGAATGTCAAAAGCAAAATGTTTGCAAAAAAAAAAAAAAAAAAAATCATTGCAAAAGCAAAAGTCATTAGAGAAAGGAGCAAAGCTCTTACATTAAAACGATTAGTCAATGGACCTTCGAGACGAGTTGAATTTCAGAAGTCGAGTGCCTTCAAAAGATTGGATCATATGGTAATGATGCTATGATAATCACCAACTCCAAAACCCCTTTTGAAAATTTCTGAGCCTTTCGAGCCTGTACCCATACCAATGTTATAACCTTCTCCAAAGTCTCTTCGGATTAGGATGGTCTAAGCAGAAATTTGGATTCCCAGACAAGTTATCGCTTGAAGAAGTTGGGGCAAAGTTGTCTTATCTTATCCTAAGGTTTCTTGACTTGTAAACCTGATGGAGATGCTGATTGAAAATTATTTCATTTCTTAGCCGTCAATGTTTATCCGTTGTTGAAACCATGACCAAGCCCGCATTATAGTCCTTACAAAAGACATCTTGGATTGGTCAATGTGTGCTTATTGCGAATGATTCTCGAAGCCTCCGACACTAATAGTGTGAGGTATACAGAGAGATCAGATTTACTTCCCACATTAATGGATGGGATCAAAAAGCCTTTCTGAGAGTATGTGAGAAGTCCTTTCAGACTAAGGAATTCTTGTTTGGCATGCTTAATGGGCTCTCTTCATGAGTTAAGATCATTTTGACAAAAGACTTTCTCCTAAGGGAATTTGATGATTAATGATGTCTTTCAAGCCTAGAGACAATTGTGCAATATTGAAGGATGTTCAATGCTTTCCGAACAATTGAATTGATCCTAAATTACCCATGCAATCAATGCTTTTTCATTGATGATACCATTTTGATATGGCCTATTGTGATGATATCTTGCCTGGTACGCACTCGCTACTAGAGCACTTGCCATAACACGTACCTGTTATTACTAATCCTGTAAGACAGGTGACGTTTCCTCAAACACCAACCTTCATGCTGATCTTGGAAAATGCTAAGATGCATCCAAGCATTCATGAATTCCCAAGACTCTGCTGGCAAGGACACAATAGGCGATCTATCAAATCCTCGAACAAGGACCCCTAAGTGTCTGAGTCTTTTCAAGCCTCGCTGACAGAGGGCTTTTAAGCAATCCAATCTGACTTACAGGTATGTACACCTCGCCACCGATTTCAAAGGTTCCGGGTCAATCCTTAAACCCCGATTTCAAAAGGTTCCGGGTCAATCCATTAAACCCCGATTTCAAAAGGTTCCGGGTCAATCCTTAAACCCCGATTTCAAAAGGTTCCGGGTCAATCCATTAAACCCCGATTTCAAAGGTCCCCGATTTCAAAAGGTTCCGGGTCAATCCTTAAACCCCGATTTCAAAAGGTTCCGGGTCAATCCATTAAACCCCGATTTCAAAAGGTTCCGGGTCAATCCTTAAACCCCGATTTCAAAAGGTTCCGGGTCAATCCTTAAACCCCGATTTCAAAGGTTCCGGGTCAATCCATTAAACCCCGATTTCAAAAGGTTCCGGGTCAATCCTTAAACCCCGATTTCAAAAGGTTCCGGGTCAATCCTTAAACCCCGATTTCAAAAGGTTCCGGGTCAATCCTTAAACCCCGATTTCAAAGGTTCCGGGTCAATCCATTAAACCCCGATTTCAAAAGGTTCCGGGTCAATCCATTAAACCCCGATTTCAAAAGGTTCCGGGTCAATCCTTAAACCCCGATTTCAAAAGGTTCCGGGTCAATCCATTAAACCCCGATTTCAAAGGTCCCCGATTTCAAAAGGTTCCGGGTCAATCCTTAAACCCCGATTTCAAAAGGTTCCGGGTCAATCCATTAAACCCCGATTTCAAAGGTTCCGGGTCAATCCATTAAACCCCGATTTCAAAAGGTTCCGGGTCAATCCTTAAACCCCGATTTCAAAAGGTTCCGGGTCAATCCATTAAACCCCGATTTCAAAAGGTTCCGGGTCAATCCTTAAACCCCGATTTCAAAAGGTTCCGGGTCAATCCTTAAACCCCGATTTCAAAGGTTCCGGGTCAATCCATTAAACCCCGATTTCAAAAGGTTCCGGGTCAATCCATTAAACCCCGATTTCAAAAGGTTCCGGGTCAATCCTTAAACCCCGATTTCAAAAGGTTCCGGGTCAATCCTTAAACCCCGATTTCAAAGGTTCCGGGTCAATCCATTAAACCCCGATTTCAAAAGGTTCCGGGTCAATCCATTAAACCCCGATTTCAAAAGGTTCCGGGTCAATCCTTAAACCCCGATTTCAAAAGGTTCCGGGTCAATCCATTAAACCCCGATTTCAAAAGGTTCCGGGTCAATCCATTAAACCCCGATTTCAAAAGGTTCCGGGTCAATCCTTAAACCCCGATTTCAAAAGGTTCCGGGTCAATCCATTAAACCCCGATTTCAAAAGGTTCCGGGTCAATCCTTAAACCCCGATTTCAAAAGGTTCCGGGTCAATCCTTAAACCCCGATTTCAAAGGTTCCGGGTCAATCCTTAAACCACGCATCAAAGGTTTGTGGTCCAACCTTAAACCACTCTTTCAAAAGGTTTGTGGTCCAACCTTAAACCACGCATCAAAGGTTTGTGGTCCAACCTTAAACCACTCTTTCAAAAGGTTTGTGGTCCAACCTTAAACCACGCATCAAGGGTTTGTGGTCCAACCTTAAACCACTCTTTCAAAAGGTTTGTGGTCCAACCTTAAACCACGCTTCAAAGGTTTGTGGTCCAACCTTAAACCACATTTTTCTTTAAACAATGCTCTTCGTTTATTTAGATGTTATTTTATATGCTCTCTCCTCCTTCTTGCATTGCATCATCCCGTGCCCTCCATCAACAAAATTTTGGCGTCTCTTATCTTTGAAAGGAACCTCTTCGAGCTCCCCTTCAAAGAGGGGCAGCTGTTGACACCTAAATTTTGCTAAATCATTTAGGGTTTTATTGCATAAAAAATTAGGGTTTAATTTTTAATCCCTAAATCAAAAAATTTTCATTAAAACTGCATGGCACATAGTTATTAGGTGCATTTGCATTAACAAGGCCTATTAGAGCATATTTTCCATTTTCATTTTTCAAAAATCAAAAAAATTTTTAGTTAAAAAAAAAAAAAAAAAAATTTTTTGGGGGTGCCAGCGTTGAAATTCAACGCTGGCCCACCGCCTGAAGGACCACTCTCCCCCCTTTGCGTGAAAAAGGAGAGGAAGCAGTAGAAAGAGGGGGCAGGCAGCAGAGAGAAATAGAGAAGCAGCTGAGACAGAGAGGGGGGGCTCCACGAAGAAAGAACAGAGGGAGAGATTAGAGAGCGAGGGAGAGAGCGGAGAGCTTGAGAGGGCGGAGAGTGAGGAAGAGCTGAGGGAGAAACACCGAGCGAGAAACAGAGAGGAGAAAGGGAGAGCGACCGCCCTTCTGGCCGGTCGGACGGCGGCACAGGCGCGGCGTCGGGCGTCGGCCGTGTGAAGCGAGCCCCCGGGCGGCGGTCGCCGGCGCTCGGGCCGACCGAGGGAGACCGAGCGCAGCAAGAAGCGGGCAGCCGAGGCGTTGCGGCGTCGCGGCGACGGCTGGACGGAGACCGGACAGCACCGGACCGCGGCGGCACAGCAGGGACGCAGCGGCGGCGGCTGGACGGCAGCGGGGCTCGGCCTGAGGCGGGGCAGTTGCGCCGTCGCCGGAGCAGCAGGCGGCGGCGAGCTCCTGGCGGCCCCGCGAGCTGAGCTCGCGGCTGGCGTGGAGGGCCGAGAGAGAGAGAGAGAGCAATCGTCGCGGCATCGGAGCGGCGACCGGAGTGCAGGCGAGTCCCGGGCGCGGCGTGGAGGCGCGAGTCGGGCTGGCGGCGTGGAGGCGCGGCGTCGGGCGGCGGCCGGCGTTCAGGCGAGCCCCCGGGCGCGGTGTGGAGGCCGCGAACCGGGTCGGTGTGCAGGCGAGCCCCGGACGCGGCGTGGAGGCGCGAGTCGGGCGGCGGCTAGCGATCCGGGTCGGGCGCGCGGGCGATCCGGGTAGGGCAACGCTCATCCGGGTCGGGCCGCGGGTCTGACCGGGTAAGGTTTTGTTAGTGCGTGGGCTTTTTGTGTTTTAATTAGGTCTTGGGCCTTTTGCGGGTGGGCCGAAACTGGTGTTTGTTTGTCTTTTTTAGTGGGCTTTGGGCCTTGTTTGTTTTTTTTTTTTAGAATTTCCGGGATGGGCCTATTTGTTTTTTTTACCAGACCGGGCTCAATAAATGAACCCGGTCCGGTCTTGGGCCCGGGCCGGCGTGCCCGGGTCAGTCCCGGTCCGGGTCGGACGTGGAGATCCGACCCGGACCCGGTTCCCTTTTTTGTTTTATTTTATTTTTATATTGTATTATTTTAATATTTTACAAATTAATTAAAAATTCAAAAAAAATCGAAAATGTTTTAAAAATCCAAAAAAAAGAGATTAATTAAATAAAAATATTTTAAAATATAAAAAAATATAAAAAATTTCTGAAAATTCAAAAAAAATATTTAAAGATTCAAAAACATTAAAAATTTCAAAAAAAGATTCGAAAACATTAAAAAATTCAAAAAAATTCAAAAAAAAATATAAAAAAAGAATTTCAAAAAAAAAAATCTTTTTTTTATTTTTTTATTCTTAAAAAAAAATTTTCAAAAAAAACTCAAAAAAAAATTTCAAAAAATGTCAAAAAAATTTCAAGAAATTCAAAAGATTCAAGAATTTTAAAATTTTAAAAAAAAATTTAAAAAAAAAAAATTTATTTAAAAAAAATCAAAAAAAATTAAAAAAAAATCAAAAAAAAAAATCAAAAAATCAGAATTTTCATTTGTGTCTCGGAATTGGGTTTTCTTGCCCTATTGTGTGGTTAATGTCATATTTGATTGCACGTCACTCGGTTCACACACTTTGAATTGTGCATTTAAATTAGCCTCGTTTGTAGTTGATTATGCATGTCTAGGTTTAGATGTTAATTATTGCTTTCCTTAGCTTAGTCAGGAATGAAATTTTGAGACTCCCGATTAGTGAGAACATGTTAGGTGATGAATTGAACAAGATTAGGTACCGAAAGGGCACTAATTAGTCGATTAGTGTAATCAAGTCCCCGTACCCGTTGAATCTCTGGTTCGTAGAAGTGAAGTTCTTCTCCCGTGCTTCGCTTAGGTGTCTAATCGACCTACCAAAAACTGATTAGTGGCGACTCCTAAATGAAATTGATTTGCATGTTAACATTTTAAATTTAAGTCGCGAATTGGTATGGGCTTGGGAGAGCTCGAGCTAGGTTTAACTTAGCAATCCATTAGCCAAAACCCCCTCTAGGCCTCGGGGCCGGTTCGGGGAGGTCGCGACAGGGTTGGGAAAAGTATTTCGAAACGTGGGCAATGCGAAACCCTTATGAACCTCAAGTTTGGAAATGGGACGCTTGGGAGGCCATCGCACTGCCAAATGCACCTCAAGTTTTCCAGAGAGGTCAATTCGAGGTGCCTCAATTTATCGCTCTTTGTAACTATTCCATCACTTTCATATATGATCTCGATCGAATGGCATGATTCCACTTTAAGTGTCCCAAGACAGCACTGCAGCCTCTGCCACATATGGGGTGGGGCAATACGTTGGAGGTTGCCATAGTTTTTCAAACTAAGGTATTCCAATTTGCAAAAGGAATATGTGGGAATTTGATTGTTGCATAGCTCTTTGCACCGAACTTCTTTAATCAATAGTTCTCCCAAATTGGGACATGAAACCTGCACGAGGATAAAGTGAGAAAAGAAGATAGTATGGCAAATTATTACATTGTTTGCTCTAAAACATGATAAATGCAAGAATACGGATGATAGTAGTAAGGGTTAGAGCAAACCATCTCATTAAAAACGGTTGGGGCGATTCATCATTTTCTTTGACTGTCTCGCCTAATGGCCTCTTGATGCTTGTAGGACTCTGGATGAAGGCTTCCAAATTACGGCATCCCCCAATAAGTATTTGTCCTAAGGAAGGGAAACTCATCACATCTGCCTTATATCGACCACCTTCTTTCTTGGGAATCACTTCACCTGTTTGCATTCAAAAATCCACAAGGTCTCGAGTTTCTCTAGAGTTGTGGCCGTCAAATTGGGGAAGAGATATCTTAGCTTGGAGCAATTTCCAACATCGACTAATGTTAGACTAGGAAAACCCAAAACCGTTTGGGAGTCGCTCTTCACCACGTGTCTCAGCCTTCTTGCTCCACTCACAGTCAAACTTTCCATTTTGGGGAGAAATATGGTTTTTTGTTCCGTATTTGAATCAAGGGACCCACGATCAAACACCGATTCCAAGGAGGGACACCCTTTAATCCAAACTCTTTCCAGGTTGTGCAATCGCCCTATGATTGTCGAAGGGAAGACATCGAGTAGGTCGGAGCACCTTTCAAGTTTGAGTTTGGCTAATTTGTCGAAGGAACTTTTGGGAAGTTCACCGTGCCATATCCTTTTCAAGGATCCTACTGACTCAAGCTCCAACTTTTGCAAGCTTGGTAAACGAACCTGCTCATAAAAGTTATGCGTTGGACAATAATAGTTACGAAAAATTTGACAATCTGACCTATTCCTAACAATCTATATGATGTGGTGGTGAAAGAATGAATTTTCACTAGTGACCTTACTCTGGCTAGTGTATTTATAAATTATGAGCACATTTTAACTTATAAAACCAAATAAAAATCTTCAAAGAGATTTTATTACTTGCCCCACAAAGTGGGTGCCTATGGCTATTGTGTATATAATCTCAAGAGAAGGGATCTGTACCTTTTGATCAAAGAAGCAATCGGAATGAGCATCATGTGAATCTGAATTAGTGGCTACTGACTCTTTCTTTCCATGAAGATATGAAAAGAATTTCTCTGTGGGACAGTTAAATATATGTAGTCCCTTTAGGAGCGGGAACTCTATAATATCATCTGTCCATTCGACTCTTCCCTCTTCATCCACAATCACCGCCTTCATATTTGGACAACGCATTACTCAAATGTCTCTAATTTCTCTAAGACATTTAGCCATGGACACCGGAAAGAGAAATGCCAGCCCCATTTCGATGACCACGAGTTTTTTCAGCCTTCCAAATATCGATATTCCTTGTAATTTTACAAAGCTTGGGAATGAAACCTAAACGAAAAGCCAAATGGAACTCGTTAAAGGTGCCTTCATTGCAGCTAAAGCTACCTTTCAAGAAAATGCTTTCGGACTTTTCATTTATTTGATGAACATGGGGAAGATGAATCGGTCAACAAACTCAATTTTATTTTAGTTTTCTCCATTGGCCGAAAATCTCATGCTAAAATGCAAAAAACGAATTTCTCTTATGTGAGAAGGGAAATCATTTTCACGAGGATGTACTCGCCACTTTCATACTGCCAATGCAGCATGAATTGCACGGTGACGTTGGCATGACATGTTGGAATCAGATGCAAATTGCATGTAAGGCGGGACACGAATTATGTGTACTTTAATTGTTACGTGGCTCCTCGTTCGCTCTCGATTTATTTTAGGGTTAATATTGCGAAAAATCCCAAACTGATACACCTGTAATAATTTTACCACAAACTAATTTTTTGACTACCAAAAATCCCAAACTGGTATGCCTATGACAAATTTACCCTCAGTTTATTTCTGTTAAATTTTACTGTCAAATTACTTTGTTAAATGATACGGGGCAATTGACGGATATACCAATTTTATGTTTGGCCCTCCATTTGTCACAGGTGTACCTGTTTATATTTTTTGTGGTATTAATTCAATTTAATGGAAATTAATGGAGGGTAAATTTGTCACAAATATACCAGTTCGGTATTTTTTATGGTAAAAAATTAGTTTGGAGTAAATTTATTACAGGTGTATTAGTTTGGAGTTTTTTATGGTCAAAAAATTAGTCTGGATTAAAATTGTTACAGGTGTACCGGTTTGGGGTTTTTTCGTGGTATTAACTCTTTATTTTATCTCCGGATGTTGCTTTCTTATATTTTGAAATTATTGAATTGTATTTATTCATTCGAGGCTCATTCTCGCATTCATTCATTCAGCACACTAATTTTTCCATGTCGTTAAAAATGTTAAATAAGTAATAAATTAGTCACAGTAGAAACCCAAGTTATCAGTGCAATCATCTAACGTTGAAAATTTTTAAAAAATAAAGATAAAAAAAATCAGTCGTGGAAAGAGGCTTCCCTCGAACTATAGTTGAACGTGACTCAGAATATATGGCCTCTGTTCTATTTGTGAGGATTTTTTATTTGTAAATCAAAATGTGAATCAAATTGTACAAATAATCAAAGTCTAATGCAATATGTATTAACGTTCAGTGAACACCAATATCATCTCATCCTCATGGGACTAATTTTTTTTTGCTAGAAATTAAACTTTATATTGCAAACAAAGCAATTACAAAAAGGAAGCATTACCTACGCTAGAGCGAAATATAAAAGAAGACTCTGCTAGTACAATATTTTTAACTCTACAAGGGAGATCATGGTAAAGAAAAGAGGATGTGGTGCCTATATGAGTAGAGGCCCAATTTGCAAGTGCATGAGCAGCTTCATTCTTGGATCTACGGGTCCAGTCCAAGCTCTAACCTGGATTGTGTTGAAATTGAAAGAGAGAATTTGCAACGAAAGGTTGAATACTCCAAGGGCAAAGACCCTTTTGTTGGATGGCATCAATTAAGACCTTATAATCGCTTTCAAATATCGATTTTCGAATGCCTAGGGACTGAGCATAATTGCAGGCGAGAAGGAAAGCTGCTGCTTCCACTTCCATAGGCGAGTTCCAACGACCTCTCCTTGTCCAAGCGTGGACTACTAATCCGCTAGCCGATCATGCAATGATACTTATGGCTCCTTTGTTATCTTTCTACGCACCATCTATATTAAATTTGAGCTCTTGATATGATGGTGGGAGCTAGGTGTCTATTTCTACTCCAATCGAATCGGCTTCTGGACTTGGTGCGACTGTGTTTTCTTCCTTGAACTTGTTCGAGAATTCCATGAACTCCCGTAAAACCAACTTAATTGCCTGGGAAGGATTTGGAATAGCTTGATCATGTAAAATGGAATTCCAACCGTTCTTTGCCTTTTTCCACAGGTTTTTGTAAAAAGTTGAAGACTGTCGACTTCAATGAACAAGCACCCTTTATCATTTCCACTGCAGAATCTCAAGGTAGATTTTGCTATGACTGAGTGGAATGTGATAGAAAATTGGGTACGATTTGAGAGAATTGGGGATTCTAATGGAAATTGGGGTTGCGTGAATTGGGGGAGTCATATAGGGTTGGATTTTGTGGCCAATTTGTGGTTTTTCTTTTTTTTACTTCAATTCTTCTTTGTCCAACTTTCGCGCTAAATCCACATCTGACGTTAACCGCACCACGTAAGACAGGCATCAATGATTAGATCGCTAAATCCGCATTTTCAGGCGAAAATTGGCGAGAAAAACAAAATTTGGTGTTTTGCGTAATGATTTAGGATTATCTTGATAAAATTGAAAAGTGTATGATTATAAAGAAATTCATATAATAGGTTTATGACTGAATTGGTGATTTTCCTCGTAAGCTCACCCACATGTATAGTGACATTACTTTTATATCCCCGAAGATACCCCTCCCATCCTCCAATGCGCACACACTGTACGGTGTCATCTAATCATCTATAACATATGCAGAATCTCCAAAAAGAATTAATGGCTCCATTTGATTATGCTTGACCTATAAGCATCCAAAATTTTCTTTTTCGAATTAATTATCTCCAAAATCCTTTACTCCACTGTCTAAAAATAAGTGGGTCCACTCTACCATTTCTTCGTATGAAAAATGCCTAGCGAGAGCTATCCAGCTATCCCGCACTATCATCCTCTACTGAATCTTATCATCAAAAGTTTCCTTCCAACGGCGATGAAAGATGAACCCATTTTCAAAGATCACGTTGTTCTCAGCTTGTTTCGAGAAAATTTCCTTCCGCTAGCAATAAAAGAAAATAGACCCTTCATCATAAAATGTGTTGTTCTCCCCGGAAGGCGCCATCACTAGTTTGATAATGTTTTATTTAAGTCCTAGCTATTGTTGTTAATGGCCATCGGTTGTCCCTATCCTACAATTCACATTCCCTTTTTGATTCAAGAGGAGCAGTTATGTATATTTTATAATTTTAGTGTGGTAGGAGATGTTAACAATAAAATAAGTTCAGAGTAGGTCAGACATTTTAGATGTGGATCGACATGCTAAGGATTTTTCTTATGTGCAAATTTATTTGTCTATCGTTCTTTTTTGGAAAGGATCGGCTTCTAAAGTTGGACACAAGATTTCGCTGTAATGACTCTGATTGTTGCACTTTTACATGGATTGCAACTTCGTTTTCTAGAATACCATATATAGCTTTTATTTATTCAAGACACGAAAAAGATTTGCTTCCTACAATTAGATGCAATATAATTATCTAACCAGCGAAAGCCAAACAACACGATCGAGAAACACTTATTTTCCCCTATAATCTAATTTCTCTGAAGTTACCATCAATGTTTCCTAGACTTCCATGTGGAAATGAATATTAATTTATTCAACGCGTCTGTCCAGACCGATTTATCTTTCAAAGAGAGAAATGAGCCGATTACCTCAAGAGCCAGATGAATCTTTCTTAATGTCAAAATGGCATGTTCCAAGAGGTTGTAGTAATCATCTGGAGGTGAGTCTCTTCAAAAGGCGTATTTGTTGAAAAGCTGGAGGGCTCATCAAAGTATATTTCCCCTAAATCACAAGCCAAAAACGTGCTTGGTTGCTTCACCATGTCCATGTCTAATATTTCCTCCTCCATCATCACGATGCTTTTGTCCCAGGTCGTAGTTATTATATTGCTTCCAAAGTAAAACCAATCTTAGTTCATAGCTAGTTTCATGAATTGCTCCTTCGTGACATGTGCAAAACACTACAAGAATATTGCACCACCATGTTTCAAGTCTGCCCTTTCAAATTTTCTTTTTCAGCATTTAAATATATTCTAAGCTAACCCAAAAAGCCAAAATAAAAAATAAAAGAAAAAACATCAGATTCTCGTAAACAAACAAAATGACCCAACAAAATTTCAAGGGTCAAATGCTCGGAGCGAACTACTCCAATCATATATTTGCCTTTTGCCATAAGGAGAAAAACTTATCTATTATCATTATTATTATTATTGGAAGTTTCTTTTTAAATTATGCTTTTGTGTGTGAAGAAAAGTCTCTCAAAAGTCTTTGCGGAGGTCGAGTGAAAACTCATTAAAGTAGAGTCATAACCCGTCATCGACGGGCATCAACAGTAACCATACTTTTTTCGTTGGACGATTTTGTCTGGAGTTTTTCCAACCAACTACAATCTTTGACAACAAACAAGCGAATGAGTTCGCCCCCAAATATTGTTTGACGTTCAAATCCATTGTTCCAAAGTTATTCGCATGCTAACCAAGTTATCCTGAAACTGAGAAATCTAATTTGTAACCTTTGACTTGCAAATCAAGTCTTGAACCACTCAATCAACCACCTGATTGGTTTTTTTGGTTCAGCAAGTTACTCTGGTTCTTTTTTTTTTTTTAATCACAATCTAAAATTGATTAGCAAAAAATATATTAAATTAGTTACTGGAGAATATGAATACCAACTAAGGGATATCATTATTGCTCACTAGTTCTTTTTTCTAATTTTTTTATTAATAAAAAAAGCAAGTCAGGTCAAGAAGCGTTTCCGCATAATGCTGCGGAAATTACGCTTGCAATAATTGAGCCCTTCCGTGCAACATGCCTCGCAGCAATTCGATTAGCATGAAAAGTCTTGCACCATTGGATGGCAATAGAGAATGTTGTGTGCGTGTAATAAAATGTAGAAGTCTTAGAATCGGTGGGGATCACACTAGTGATAAACACTATTAATGTTGATTTATCAAATATGAGATTGTTCTTTTGATGTTACTATTTGTCAAATATAAGTCAAATACGAGATATTATATCTTTGCAAGAATAACTACTTTGCTAAACTATTTAAAAACCTCTTCATAATCCTCAATAAAATCTACATATAAATAAATACTTTTTTAAACATTTACTACCAAAATATTCGAAATCATGGAATATAACTTTTTAAATATTGAAATACCACAAAACGTCTTGCTATGATGCGTATCCATACTTTTTTTCAATCATAAGAGTTATCAAATATTTATTTTTTATGATTATATTTTAAATATACACATTCTCATCATATATTTTCTCGAACTTTTACGTTTTTTTCCTCCTATCTATGATAATGGGTAACTTTATTATATTCATTTATTTGTAAAGCACATTATATAATCTCTCTCCCCCCATTCCACATAACCCATTGTTGACACATAATTTTTTATCGACACATCAAGCATATATTTTTGAAAAAAATAAGAAATAAGTAATAGTAAAAAGAATAAAAAATTATAATAAATAAAAGAGAATCACCTAAGCCTTCTGTCCGGTCCAAACCATTAAACCATTCCCATCTCACCCCGGCCTAGATCCACAAGCTTAAGCCTCAACCCATTAAGCCACTTTGCACAGGCCAGTTTAATTCACGCTCTCTTCATTGCTTCTTCAGCGACGACAGACGATATAGAGCAGGCAAACGAACCATTACGACTCTTTTCCCACATGCTATTTCTCTCTTTGCCCTTGCAAAGAACAGATCTGGTGATGATCATGAAGACGCCGGATCTGATATTGAATATATAATTGGCCCTAATGTCGATATTTTTTAAAAAGCTTGTGGCAATTATTGGACATGAGGTAGATTTGGGACTATAGTAAAAATTTGTGATTTTTTTTAGACAAAAAAAGTTTGTGACAGAATTGGGACCGTACCAAAAGTTGGTATTTTTTTTAAGGGAATTAAGCCATTTTCATGGTCCTTTCTCAATATTCACTTTTATGATAAATAGATCCTTTTAGGTGGGTTTTTGAATGCAAGATTGTTTCTTGGCAAGGTGACGCGTGAATCCTGTGTTTCTTTTCTTCTCGTCTCGTCGTCATTTTTCGTGGGTTTTAGTTGCTTTCAGAGGGGAACAAAGACCAATTCGACGTTATGGTTGGTGGGCCCACATGGGCCCATTATTTGGTATCACAAAAATCTTCGCAGTTGCTACAAATTGTCAGAGTAGAATCGTAACTTCTCCGCACCAATTGTGACCTAAAAAACCGAGATTGGCAAATTCCTTATCGAGCCCAATCAAAATGCTAAGAGATGTAGAGTCGCTACACAAGCTATGCCGCAATTAGGAGTGTATCGTAAAGCGTTCAAAGGTTTGCTCAGCACATGAATATTAGCTTGTGACCTCGTGAGGACATGAAGACAGCTTAGGCATATACGTCACCAAATTAAAATAAAAAACACAACAAAGAAGGCCAGACACACTTGGGGAAAAGTACAAAAAAAATCTTGAACCTATTGCATTAGTATTAATTCAATCCTAAATCTTTTAATTGGACCAATCTAATCTTAAACCTTTTCCCGTTGGTACCAATTCAGTCTATTCGATCAATTTACGCCGGAAATCGCTGACGTGGACGTCCGCGGTCCTATGTGGCATGATGGGCGCTGACGTGGACAAAATTTATAATTTTTAAATATTTTTTCAGAATTTTTTTTAATATTTTTTATTTTTTTTCTCTTCTCTTTTCTTTCTTTTTTATTTTTCTGCACACTGTTGGCCGGTGACCCCGCCGGTCGCCGGCCAACAGTGTCCAAAAAAAAAATAAAGAAAAGAGAAGAGAAAAAATAAAAAAATTCTGAAAAAATATTAAAAAATTATAAATTTTGTCCACGTCAGCCCCGATCATGTCACATAGGACCTCTGGCATCCATATCAGCAATTTCCAATCTAAATTGGCCAGATGGATTGAATTGGTATCAATGCGAAAATATTTATGACTGAATTAGTACCAATACAATAGGTTTAAGACTTTTTTTGTACTTTTCCCCACCGAGTGGTGAAGAAGTAGGAAGAAAGTGAGAGAAGAGAGAGAGAGAGAGAGTAACGGGAGAAAAAAAAAGAGTGAGCTGCCCTCCTCATTCCGACGTGCAGTAGTACTGGAATAGACACAGCACCGTCGACTTCGCCGATGGCGATGGTAGGGATAGGCATGGAGCTTGGGCTCAGAGTTGGTTGTGGATGGAGGGAGAGGATGAGAGAGAAAGGTGGGCGGTTTGGGCATGTTTATTTTTATTTATTTGATTTCACGTTAATACATACGAGTCAATTTATAATTGGATCCAAGTATGTAGATGCTTGGCACATCATATGTGGCGATATGAGATCATTGAATATCTTCTTATGAAGAAGAGAGGGAGAGACGTGATTGGGAATACAGTAGGATTAAATGTCCAATTTACATCTTAATCAAGGATGCCACCCCAAATCTAATATCATTTACACAATGCCGTCCCTATGAACGAGAATAAGTTGGAACGTCACCTTCAACGGTAGACCCTTGTTGACACCTATTTTAATTTGCGCAAAATTAATTGCATGAAATTTAGGAGTTAAATTTTTTTAATTCCTAAAACAAAAAGATATTTCTATTTAAATGCATTGCATATAAAAATTAGGCACATTTGTATTAATATGATCTATTAGAACTTAAAAAAAATTCAATTTAAAAAAAAAATTTCGAGCTGGGCCGGGTCGGGGCCGGGCTGACCTGGCCCTTTTCTTTTTTCCTTTCCCACCCCCCGCACGGGCCCAGCCCGCCTTTTTTTCTTTCCCTTTCTTTTCCCCCGCATGAGCGGGGCCCGGCCCGGCCCAGCTCCCTTCTCCTCCTTCCTTCTCTCTCATCGGCCGTCGCTTTCTCCTTCCCCTGTTCGCCCCTGTTCTGGCCACAGGGTGACGCACGGCGGCGCAGCTCTGCGCAATCCCTATCTGGCCAGAGCAGGGCTGAGGGAGCACGCCAACGGGACTGGCATTAATGGCTAGTTCCGTCTTCCCCGAAAACCCGACCATCTCTCCCCGTTTTTCCTCTCCTCCTCCTGTCTCTCTGCCCCTCACAGAATAGGCCCCCCCTCTCTGCACTGGCTTGCAAATGGCCACAAAAGTCTTGAAGCGACGTAAGCCGGTATAGGCCTTCGTCAGCCGACGTAAGGGAGTCGAAGTAGTGGCTCTCGGCCACTATAAAAATCGAAGAGAGAGAGAGAGAACGGGTCGGCCATTTTTGAGAGAAACGGAGAGAGAGAGAGAGAAGAGAGAGAATAGAGAGAGAGAGAGAGAGCAAACTGAGAGTTCGCCGGAGCAAGAAGGAGAACCAGCAGCGTCACCATCGCCCACGGAGCAGCCAGAAGGCCACCCAGACGCGCCGTCAACCGGTGAGTCCCTCCCGGCTGAGAAGTTGCTCTGTTCGCCCCTGTTTTGGCATCTGGTTTGGCCTGGACTCACGCCAATCGTTTCGCGCGAATCTCGACCTATACCGTCATCAGTCTCGATCTCCACTCACCGTCAGAGGCGAATCGTAGCTACTGGAGTCGACCGGGTTGTCGGAGGAGGTCGAGATTCCTCGATTTTGGTTGTGCCCTCCACCCGCTCGATAAAATGTCTCAAGGAGCTTGGTTTGTTTTTGGCTACCGGCCAGCGAGTGGGGCGTCGGACGGCAAGTGGACGGCCGAGGAAGCTCGAGGATGGTCCCAGAGGCCGGATTTGGGGCCAGCGCCGGCCTGGGTTAGCCGGCAGAAGGCCAATTTTGGCTCCGTCGGTGTCCCCGCACGTTTGTGCACGCGGGGTTGACCCAACCCGGATCAATAGACCCGACCCGGGTCAACACCCTGGGTCGAATCCGTTGACCCGGGTCGGATTCGACCCGGCCCGGATCCGCTGACCCGGTTATTATATTAAAATTTTATTTTAAAAATTTTTAAAAAAATTTAAAAATTTATTTTATTTTTATTTTTTATTTTTTATTCCATATTTATTTTATTTTATTTCTTTAAAAAAATTTTAAAAATATAAAATTTTTTTCTTTTCTAAATTATGTGATATACCTAATTGTTTTAATTTATTATTGTATTATTATGCATGTTGTTATAATTGTATAAATTGCCATGTTTAAATTAGACAAGCCTATGAGGTTGCGCAGTAGTATTCTGTATATTATTTTTATTACCGTCATGTTATTATTATGCATGTTTTTAATTAAAATACAATTGCATAAGTTATTGTGTTTTGAATGTCATCTGACTTAGTTAGGATTAGAACCTTAGGTTGCATATCTATCTTGACCGCTAATCGTTTATGATTATGCACTCGCTTGATCACCTCACATGTTAGGAGAAAAGTTTTAAAATCAATCCAAATTGCCTGACAAATGTTTTTAGAAATGAACATAGTAAAAAGGTATCAAAAGGGCATTAGTTATCCAACTAGTGTAACTAAGTCCCCGAACTCATTTAATCTCTGGTTCGTAGGAATATGGTGATTCTCCCATTATCCTATTTGGGTTTCTAATCGACCCACCCCAAATCGATTAGTGACGACTCTTGATGAAAAACCAATTGCAGGTTAAAAACTTAAATCCTAAGTCGCGATATGGTATAGGCTTGGGAGAGCCCGAGTTAAGTCCCGAACTTAGACTTAGCGCGTACCAAGCGAGACCTCCCTTTTTTGCATGTTGATAAAAAAGGCGGGAGGTTGGTCGCGACAACCCTAATGATTGTTGCAGAGATGCAAGATTCTTCGACCTAGGCCTTTTGCGAACTTAACCCAAACACCTGAGGTCTTCGTGGTGGAGACGATGTTGTCGCTGCCATGACCGCACAATGTGGCCGTCGATTTCAACCCGGTCACCACAACTGCAACCAGTGTCCAATATAGAAAGTCTAGAGAAGAGGTGGCAGCATGCCGCCGCAACCAAGGCCCAACAGACGCGACCTCAAGGTGAGTAACCCCCCTGCAACACGACATCGCAGTTGCGGGCAACGTTGACACGAGCCAATCGCCGGGATAGTCTCATATAAATAGTATCACTCCATTGGGAAAAAAAATAGGGCATAGATTGACATATTAGGTCTTGTAGATTATTTTACATGTGCTTGTGTTTTGAAATGATATCAAATTGATGAGTTGGTACGAGCTCATCGATGCGCTTATGTACCATCACCAGAAACTTCCGTTCATTAATATGTTTTTGCTTGAAATTCTCATGAAGCTCATTCTTAAATCATAATATTTTTTCTGCTTTTTTGTGTCGCAATTCAGTTTATGTGCTCCAATTAATCAGAATCATACTAGACAAATTAAAGTTGAGAGACCTTTCACGAAACAAAAAATGTCTATGTACCTGGGTACAAGTTATTGAGCAGGGAAAACTCCGACTCAACCAAAATCATTGAATAAATGTTTTGTCTGACCTGACCACCCCAGAGGTTTCAACTATATTTTATTGTAGCATTTGCAATTGCCGCAAAATCATATATTGATAAAGATAACGATAATCAAACATTTTCCACTCACTTATCCTTTCATTGATTCAATAATAGCCCAATTTTGAGAAAGATTGAAGGTAAAATTCTTCTAATAGTCTTAAAAAAATCACAAAAAAGTCACATTTGTAATTTCGTTTTCAATTTAATGTTGGATGACGAAGTAATTGCCGGTCAAACTTCGGTCAAATATTTCGATACTTGAAAAAAAAAGGTTATAGAGCCCAAAACTGTAGCTTGAGCCTGGAGATCTCAAAATCGCATGAAACTTTCCGGACCCTAAGATACGGTAAAGGACGATTCTTATAAATGATAACTCTCCAACATAATGCTTGATTTATAGACCCGAGCCTTAGGCCTCGATATGGGTCGATATCTTGGGTCCATAATTTCACGATTTCACCTAGAAATGGCCTCCCTGAAAAGCTCTCGGCACAAGCGTTTGGATGGCGCAAAAGTCACGGGAATTGGACATAAGATAGATGAAATATGACAATCTCCTTTGAAAGATCGCAAAGATAAACAAGAATCATATTTTATTTTTTCCTAAACAATATTTGTACTAATTAAATGAAACTAAACTAAATCTAATACTAAAATCTAACAATCTAAGCAAGACCTAATTTTCCAACTATCTTTCCAATTTTTTTTATTTTTTCAAAATTTTTTTATTATTTACTATTTATTACTTTTTATTTTTTTGGGTCCCTTCTCTCCGGAACACGAGTTAAGCTTCTCTAATTTCCTTCAGCCTCTTCATTCATTTCCTCTTTCAATATTGCTCAACTCACTCGTTATTAGGGGTGATCGGTTCTCGGTCTGGTCTGATTCCAAGGTAGAACTAGGAAACGGGGACTGGACAAATTGGTCCTAGGACCGAGAACCGGACTAGACCATCGGTTTTGGTCCAATTCAATTGAACCAGTCACTTTTTTTTCCTATTACTTGATACCATATATTTTGAAAGTAGAATTGTGTTCTTCATGCCAACTACACATAATCACAAAAATAAGGGAGGAAGAACAGCAGAAGTGCTAAAAGTTGTGTACGAAGCTCACTTTGATGCCAAAAGTTCCGTTTGGATCACTTAAGTGCCAAATTAGAGGAAAAATGATCACTTTGGTGCCAACGGCGAGAGATTCCGGCCAAATTAATACGTGGCATTTACATTAAAGAAAAATAAGTTGACGTGGCAAATATTTTAAATCGCAGCCCACGTGGAACGGCATAAATGACGTCATTTTCCATCCTTCGCAAGAAACAACGTCACTTCATTTTCCTACGTGGACTGCGTTTAAAAAACGACGTCGCTGAAGAAGAGGGACTAAAATTAAGGCTCGGATCTTGAGTTCTGACGTCACTCCCTCGCTCGCCGTAGCTCCCTTGATCGCCTTCCGTCGCTCACCCACCATCGCTCACCCGCCGTCGCTAGGCCGTCGTTGTAGTTGCGCCATTATTTGCTAGCCCACCATCGCTCACCAATCGTCGGTCAGCCGTCGTCGTAGCTGCGCCATTGTTTGTTGGCCCACCATCGCTCAATCGCTTCACTTAGGTTTGTCATGTTCTCGCCGTGGGTCAATTGGGTGGAGAATTTAGGGTTTTGACAGGCAAATTGGGGCACGGAGGGCAAAATGAGGGCTTGGCTTGGACTGCTTTTATAGGGAGGGAAAAATGGTGGGGACCTCACTTTTTGTTTAATCACTTTTGTGGGGAGGGCAAAATTGTGGGGACTGAATGTGACTGAATTGAAAAATAGGGCGTGGAGGGAAAAATGAGAGTTCAGCGCAGTGGAAAACTAGTTGGAGTGCTGAGGATAGTGGTGGGGACTCGACTTTATTTAGTTAATTAGTATTTCTGTGGGGACCAAATGGGGTCGAATTGAAAAATGGGTGTTGGGGACCTCACGTTGTTTAATCAAATGAATAAATCAGTTTCCTTTGTTTTTTTCGATAATTGTTTAATTAATTAAATGTAAAGTTGTTGATGATTCTGTTCTGTGGTCCCAATGAATGATTTTTTATTTTTATTCTTTAGGTGAAGCATCGAAATGGAGGGGAATCATGTAGGCGTCATTGTTTTCTATGGTGGAGAGTTTGTTATTGGCGTTAACCACTGGGAATATTGTGGTGGGAACGTAGGTACTATTTACGTCAATGTTGGGAAACCATCATATATTGATTTTGTGAGGGATTTGGTGTATTTTTGTCGATGCAAAGTGCAAAAATTGCACTATTATGTTCCTGGGAAGGAATTGAAGGATGGTTTGAGATTTTTTAGTGACAATAATGGTATTAAGGATATCATTTACCATTATCTTCATGGCGATGAAGCTAAGGTATATGTTGAATATTATAGTGATGATGAGGCTGATAAGGATGATGGAAATGATGATCATATTCAAGCGAGTAATCAGGTTAGGGATGAGTCTATGTTAGATAGAGGGCAACATGAGAGCCAAGTGAGGGAGAAGAGGGAGACAGATTTTGATAAAAATGTGGGTGAAGTCTCAGTTGAAGATGTGACTGATGAAGACTTAGTTAGATTAGAATGGAAATTTGCTCAATATAGTGTGTCAGGAGATGAAGCTTTGCCAATTGTCAATTTTCTAAGTGATGAAGACGATGATGAACTCCAACAGTCAAGACAAAACCAAAGGGAATTTTTCAGAAAAAAACTCTCAGCTTGAGGAGAAAGGCTTGAGTTAGATGGAGTTCCAGCTGGAGGTAATGGAAGTGAAGATATAGAAAGTTGCGGCAATGAAACTGCTGGTTTAGAGAATGATAATGAAGAACCTGTTCGTCGAAGGAAAAGTAAGTACCATTGCTATGATCCAAATGTCGATAAACCTGTTTTGTGTGTTGACATGAAATTTGACGATACAAAACAATTAAGAGAAGTTATTATGGAGAGTTCTATTGTTGATCAGAGGAGCGTAGAATTCATTAGAAATAAAAAGGAATTTGTGAGAGTTAAGTGCTCACAACCCAATTGTCTTTGGAAGTTGTACGGCGTTGTGAGTAGGAAGGGGTCATTCCAGATTAGGTTCTTCCAGGAGGAACATACTTATTCAATTCATTTTGATAACAAAAGGGTAACAAGTGTGTGGTTGTCGAAACATTTTTTCAATATAACCAAAGCAATGCCCGAGATCACATGCCCTCAGTTTAAGTAGTTAGTGAAGGAGTAGGTAGGAGTTAATGTATTGAGGAATCAATGCAAGAGAGCTAAGTAGAGGGTGATGCAAATTTTGATGGATCGGTACAAGGAAGAATATGCTTAGGTATGGGATTATGCCTGCGAATGCGTGGTTTAAAACCCATCTAGTAGGGTATATGTTGAGGTTGTAGAGAGGCCACTGCCTAATTGTGGGCCTAGGTTTGATAGATTTTATATTTGTTTTGATACATGCAAACGGGGCTTTTTGGCTGGTTGTAGAAGAATTGTAGGATTGGATGGATGTTTCCTTAAGGATTTATGCAAGGGGGAGTTGTTGGCTACTGTGGGGAGAGATGCCAACAATCAAATGTTTCCGATAGCTTGGGCAGTTGTCAAGATTGAGAACAAGGATACTTAGTCCTGGTTCCTCAAGAATTTAATGGTTGACCTTGACATAAATAATGGGGGAAGATGGGCATTCATGAGCGACTAACAGAAGGTAATGCCATTGTCAATTAATTCTCTTTTAATATTAATTACCTGAGTATTTTCTGACTTGTATTTGTTGATTTGAATTTTTGTAGGGACTTGTTCCTGCATTGGCTGAGTTGATGCCATATGCTGAGCATAGAATGTGCACGAGGCACATATATACAAATTGGGCAAAGAACTACAAAGGAGATATGCTGCAGAAGTAGTTTTGGTAGATAGCAAAGAGTACCAACATGGCTAACTTTAGATTAACCAAACAAAGGTTGTTGCAGCTGACACAGGAAGGCTTTGATGCACTATTTCAGACAGAAGCTAAGCACTAGTGTCGGGCTTTCTTCAACGAAGAATTTAAATGTGATATAATTGACAACAACATCAGTGAAGCTTTCAATGGAAGAATTTTGGAGGCCAGGTGCAAGCCAATTATCAGCGTGCTTGATGAAATTTGTGTTATGGTCATGACCAGACTGTACATGCAAAGAGATGAGGCTACCAAGTGGAGCAGAGAATGCGATTCTAAAATTGTAAAGAAATTGGATGCAAACGTTGCTGCTAGTAGGTTCTGCCATCCGGTTTGGAATGGAGAAAATGGATATGAGATCATTCACAATAATGATAAATATGTGGTCAACCTAGATAGAAGAAAGTGTTCATGCCGAGCCTGGGAACTAAGTGAAATTCCTTGTCCTCATGCTATTTATGCCATTTTGATGAAGCAAGAAAGGCCAGAGGATTACCTATATGATTGGTACAAAAAAAGCTCATACCTTAATTCGTACCAATTCATGATATAGCCTATCCGAAGTAGCAAATTTTGGAAGCCAATAAATCGTGAAGGCCCTCTACCTTTGCCACTAAAGAAGCAAATAGGAAGGCTAATGAAAAAAACAAAGAATATATGAGGGAGAGGCATCAAGTCAGAGGATGAGTAGGACCGGGGTGAAGATGAAATGCTCCTATTGCCATAAGGAAGGGCACAATAAGAAAGGTTGTCAGTTGAAAAGGCAACGTGAATAAGAAGTTGTTGCAAGAGCTAATCGTGGGCTAGGAACAATACCTACTGAAAAGGTTACTGTTGGGCCTACTGAAGGGCCAACAAAAGGCCATGTTCTAGGCCCAAGTGCAGGGACAAGTACAGGCAGGATAACACCAACAATAACTGAGTCCACTATTGAATAAACGAGAAAAAAATATCCAGTAAGCTATACATTGGTGTGTTTGTCTTGTATGGGCTGAGTTTAATTTTGTTATGTGTTTCTCAGGTGAGAAGGCGATCAACTGCACAAGTTGCACAAGGACAGGGAGGCACACAGGTTGCTCCCCCACAAGTTGCACAAATTGTTTCCCCACAAGTTGCTCAAAGTGGTGTACCACAGTGAACAAGAGGGGTTCTTGAAAAAAGAATAAGGCAATATGGTTATGGGATTTACATAGATGAACGTACTGAAATGACTATTTTCAACGTAAGATTTGTAGGACTCATGTATTTAATTTATGATATTTCAATTCACTTGGTTAACAATATAATTATGTTTTTGTAACTTGGAAGAAGTTCGGAGGTGTTTATCTCTCAAGGTGGGCCAACTCAAGAGTTAAGGGCGCAATCAAAAAAGAGCACAAAGAAGAAGAAGAAGAAGACAGCGAGTACAGCTTCAAAACAGCCACCAACAAATAAAGTTGCATCAGTTTCATCTCAACCAACAGTACCAGTACTAATTCCATCTCAATCGACTGATTATGGGACCAATGTTCCTACGGAGAGGTCCCCACACATGACACGTGTTACAAAAAAAATGTTGATGCTAAGAAGAATATGATAGAAATGCCAGTTAACGAACCTATGTATCCAGTTCGAAAAAGTGTCCAAATTATGAATCAATTCAAAAGTGCAAAAGAAAAAGGAGCCTGGGGTGTTGTGCATATTGACTAATGGGAGGGTGCTGGACATGGTATTTTCACTGATGGGGATTGCTGCCATTGTTTTTATGTGTTCGCTTTGACATATTAGGTGGGAGGGGATCGTTGACTGATTGGGGGATTGATATTTTTTATGGACATGTTTATTTTTGTAAAGAACCAATCAATGTCAATGGCAACAATGTTTTTGTTATTTTCTTGTCTTGGGCTTTGTTATGAGGCTGATGTTGTTTTTGGAAATGGTTGGTTGATTATTGTTGCTAGTTGAAGTTGTGGGTGCTGGATGTACGTGCTGGTTGAAGTTTTAGGTGCTGCATCTTCCTGCACTAGCAAATATAAGTACTAGTGTAAGAATAAGATGCACTAGCACAGCACTAATGCAATTGTGGCTGTTGGTGCATCCTGTTGCACTAACACAGCTTTCAGTGCAACTCTGGGTACTGGTGCGTCTTCTTGCACCAACACTTGTATGAGCTGGTGCAAGAACAAGATGCACCAGCAACTCAACTGGTGCAACAACATGCACCACGATTGGTGCAAGCCAATGGAAATATAGTTGAAACTGACTTGTTCTTATTTTTAAACTCGTGCAACACGAGTGATCACTTTTTCATCGCGATTGACACTAAAATGATCACTTTCAGAAAAACTTGGCACTAAAACGATCATTATTTACAACTTATGGCACTAAAATAGTCACTCATGAATTTTTACCACCCTTTAATTTCTTCATGGTTTGCAATAATGGTTACAGCAAACCATTACATCTAATGCAAAAACCAAGCAAACCAATATATACAATACGGAACCAAGCAAAAAAAATTTGAAGTGCTCATAACCAATTAATTCCAACTCCAACCTTCCATTTCCACCATAGATTGGAACAAAACCTTTTGTTCCATACAATTTGTAGCAAACCAGTAACACATTTTACTTACAAATGACCAAATACAAGTAAATATTCCACATCTTCGATTATGGTAGATATATAAACTTCTTCTTATTGCTCACTTCAAATTTGAATATACTACACAAGAGAACAACAACACAATCAATGCTTAATAAAAGTTTTTTTCAATTTTCAGCCTTGAAACTTTCCTCTTCAAACAGTCGACTAAAGATGTTAAACCTTTCATTTGAGCTTGCATTGAGTTGACATCATCTAACTCGTCCATTAATGTAGGTGGAAGTTGATGTCGTCCTTCAAGTAGCTGCAAGATCACTTCTGTGGCTCGACCGGAGAATTTAGCATCAACCTATTTGAAATATTTGCACTTTGAGCCTTCTCTATACTTGCTGCATCCATGGAATCTTCTCCCGGGATTTAACTGAGCTCAAGATATTCTTCTCAGACTCGGTAACCCACAAAAACAGTAACCTTTACCATCTAATTCGCTTTTTTTAATCGAATGTGAGCCGCTGTTAAAGCTTCCGCCCTCCATCTACAAATGCAAGCTAATAATTGGGGATTTAAGGTTCTGATTTTCACATATTAGGTATGCTGAATGTGAGCCGCTGCTAAGCTTCCGCCCTCCATCTTTCAATTTGGGGATTAGGGTTCTTATTTTGGGGAGAAGAAGCTAAATAAAATGGCGTCGTGTAGGTACCATGAATAAAACGGCGTCGTTTTATTGTTTGCACGCTAACTGTACTCTCCGGCGAGCCACGTCGGCTTCAAATACTAATAAAAAAATTGCCACGTTAGATTTCCAACCAATCAGATCAGAGTTGGCACTTAAAAGATCGTTTTTTCAAATTTTTTGGCACTTAAGTGATCTAAATGGAACTTTTGGCACTAAAGTGAGCTCCGTATACAACTTTTGGCACTTTTGCTGTTCTTCCCCCCAAAAACAAGCATGCAGTTCGAGCCAATGTGATGACGAATTGTGTTCCCAATGCCAACTACACATATGTTATAAAATTGAAATTGTTTTGTGACATTCCGAAATTTCCGCCAATTGGAAATTATGAAATAACTGAGTTTTATGAAATGTGCTCGTAGTAAATTCTTGTCCGGAACTGATCATTCCTGGGAATGCTAACCATTAGGGAAAGACTAATAGGGGAATTAAATTTGCGCGACTAAAGAAAATTCGACCGTGAATGGATTTCGACCATTAAATCGCGGAAGTGATATTTTGAGCCACTGTTGGCCGATCCAAGGATAGTTAGGGGCCAGTTCGCCACTGTTCTAGTAGTGGATCGTGGGTGATTCTGTTGGACCACGAAACGACTTGACGAATGATTTTGAAATTGTACCAAACGATCGTACCCCTCGGATCAAGTGATTGATCTTCGCGATTTTAATGACAATCGAGGTCGTCACGCACCGAACGACTTGCACGTGACTCGATACAATATCAGTCATGAGTCGATTCTGCGAATTTTCCCAGCAAGCCGCCCGTTAGCTCGAGAAACACTCGAGTTGCGTTTAATAGAATTTAATTATTGAATTTTTGCCCAAATTGGACACCGGAAAATTAGGAAGTCTCGCCGGAACGATAGGACGACATTGCACGTGACAAGTGTCAATTTTTTATGCGCTCAAATCCTTCGGAAAAATTCGATTTGGGCAAGAAATGGAGAAAGTGACCAAAATACCCCTAGGATTTATTAAAGGGTATGTTTTAAGGGTAAAGGGCATTTTGGTAATTTTGTCCCAAAATTTTGATTGGACAATTTTACCCTTGGATATTTTTATGCAAGAATCAATCTCGGCCGTCGGATCAAGATAAGATCGAATCGGGATCGTCGGATTAAAAATAAGAGGAAAGGGTATTATGGTCATTTCCACCTTTGGTCCAAGGGCACTATTTAGATCAAGAACATCTCTTTCTCTCTCCTCATTCTCCTTTCTTCTTCACGTTCAGCCCTCCCCCTTGCGTGAACCCCTTCCCCCTTTTCCACTGTGAGCTCCCTTGGCCGTTTCTCCCCCACCGCCGGCACCGCGGCTCGCCGTCGCACGCCGGACCGCCACCAAGCCGCCGTTTAGCCGCCGTACCAACCCCAAACCACCACCACCAGCCACCGTTTCTCTCTCTTTTCTCTCTTTCCCCCAAGTGGCCGTGAGCCCAAATCAAGAGTCGGATCGCCGCCGCAAGCCGATTGCCGTTGCCGAGCTTCGCCGCCGTTCCCGCCGTGTCCGTTTAAGTGCCGCCGCTTCCCGTTCTAGCCAATTAAGTCTAGAACTCAGTAAGTCACATTCTAATCCCGATTTAGGATATTGGGTATCGACGTATAATTTGATTAGGGGTGAAATTGGCGTTATGCGGTGTGAAATATTGGGGTTTATGATTGGAAGTGTTTGGCGGGCCTTGAGGATTAATTTGAAATTTTTGGAGGATAATTTTTGGTGAATTACAAGCTGCGAATCACTGTTTACAAGCTGTGAATTACTGTTCACGGGCTGTGATAACTTGTTTGGGACGCAAGTTGGATTTTTAGAACCGGTATTTTAAGGCAAGAAAGTTCCGTGAAGGATCGGAATTAATCTGACGCCGTTTGGTGGGAGAAAAATGAGAATTTACGTGTTGGATGTATATTTAAATTATAAATAAATTGTGGTGATTAAATTGAGTATATTGTTGTGCAATTGGGTGACTGTATATACTTGTTGGGTGCACACGCGAGTTAGATTAAATTAATTATTGGTATTGTCATGTCCTATGCTGAATGTGCATGAGTTACGTGTAAAATAATGCGTGTGCGGGCCACGTGTGAGGGGCCAGTTGCGTGTGATAAATGCGTGTGGAGCGTGGGCATGAGTGAAAAGGAAATTGTAGTGTGGCAAGTGATGGTGGAAAAGTGTGTGAAAGTGCGAAAGTGAGAGTTTGGGTTCGGGCCGAGTATCATAAACTCGGGCCGCGATTACGTAGGTCTGTTGCATTTGGCATAGGCTGAGGCTTGAAAAAGCAAGAATGAGAATCTGTCCGAGGCACGATCAGCTCGGGTGAGATCGAGATTGGACCGAAGCATCATAAGCTCGGGTTCCAATCATGTAGGCTTGTCGCATTTGGCGCGGGCTGAGTTGGGATCGGGCCTGGGGCTTGTGATGCTCAGGTCGCGATTGGGGCCTGAGGCGTGAACGGGTACGCGGGCCGAATGTGGTGAATGATCATAGTGTGCCTGAGGCGTGTACTTCAACGCAGGTCACTGGCAAGGAATGAGAAAGAGGAAATGAGAATGGAAGGAGAAGTGGGATGAGAATTGGTACATGCGTGTGTTGCATACGACGTGATTGTGATTGAGTACGGGTATACGCATGTTTGAGTCTGACTATATTATTTGAGGTGCCTGCGATATGAAGACTTGATGTGTACGAATACACGTGTGTCTGTGTGATTGTCTGGAGATACGTGATAGCCTAGGTTGGGTTTAGGGGTGAACTTACTAAGAAGTGTTCTCACGGTTGTTTCAACCAACAATTTTCAGAATCTCGACTTGAGCGATGAACCCTCCACCACTGCCACTAGTACATTTTGGAGTACCAGTGCATACGGAGTATGAGGTAGCTGAGTTTCCGATGGGTGACGGGATAACCTAGATAAGACACACGACGACCGTGTTTGTAGAAGTGGGAAAGCTTGCCTTGGATGAGAACCTTTTTTGAGGTTGAACGTCAGGTCATCGACTCCTTTTTGATTTTGGTAGTTTCAGTAAAGTGTGCACTGGTAGACAGAGATTTGTTTTATTGTATATATGGTGGAACAAGTTGAACAAGAAATGGAAATGTATATTCTCTCAATTCTCCCCAGTTTAAGTTTGTCCGGGTGTTTTATGGTTTCCGTTTGCGCGATTAAATCTCTGATGTTTAGTTGAGGTCCACGATAACCTGGGACGTCGTAACTGTTCGACCGAAGGCGGGATGTCGCGGGCTCGACGGGGGTTCGGGGCGTGACATGTTTTCCCCATGCCAACTACATATAACCACCAAAAAAGTAATGTAGTCAGTCTGGTTCCCCTTGGAACCGGGAACCAAATCGCCCGGACACCGGTTCCACTTTTAGGAACTGAGAATCGGACCAACATTGTCGGGAACAAGACCAAACCATTTGGTCCGGTCCGGGTGGTTCCCAGTTTGAGCGATCCGCTTTGCACACGCCTACTCATTACTCTTCACTCATTTACAGACGTACATGCACAAACACTCACCAAACACCTCACTGTTCCTTCTTATCCTTTTCTCATTCCGTTCAATGTTTGTTCATGGCAAAGAACAAATCCATCTAACGTAAGACCTTTTAGGCTATCAATAGATTCACAAGCAAAACAATTTACTCTTGTCCGAATTCACCAGCCCATGTATTTTGCACGACAAAGGGTTTTACCGTCATGTTATATCCAGACAAAATCACATATAACACAAGACAATAGGCAAATCTGCCTCTTGAGAAATTTGCTATCTTATCAGATCAAAATGAAAGCTTCCCAGGACACGATGAGGAATGGCGAATCTTCAATGAACCCGCACGAAGACAAAATGAAGATAGATTATCATCTTGTTCAGGAAAAGGTTGCTTTTGATTCTATTGTAACTCGCTATGTTCCATCTTCCTCACAAATTGCTGATATTTTCACCAAACTATTGACTCGAGATAGATTTGTCGATTTATGAAGCAAACTCGATCTCTGACCCTTCCCATTGACTGGTTTGAAGGGGACTATTGAGGTAACAAATCAAAAAGCCAAATATCACAATGATTGCACTGCAGAATCTTGTACAAATCAGCATCAATATAACACAACAAGCAGAGATCTTTTCTGATTTATCTTTTATTCAATTCCCATGTAAATCAAATTGTTATCTTTTATTTTTAACTTTTACCATAATTATAGGTGATGATATCTCTACGTATACTCTACAATATATCAATCAAAGGGAACACTTCATCGACTCAATTTTCTGTTTATTGCAACTCTTCATTCTCAATCAGAATGAACAAGTAACCTCGCTCAGCACGGCCTTAGATCCAAGGGACATGAGATGAACCAAAGTAACGAATAATGAAGGAAATAGTCACAAACTTTATCGGGAGTGTACAAGAGAATACAGAAACATAATATCATATCAACGGACGCGTTATTCTACATTGCCAAACACCATTTTCCGTTGAACTTAAATGGTGTTTTTCATGGAAATTACAGGTTGCTCTAAGGCATTTGTACAACTTGAGTGTCCCTGGGAGTGAGATTCCTGGATGGTTTTCTTAGGAAATTCCTCATTTTGCTGCTCCAAAGAAGAACGGCGAGATTAAAGGAATAATTTTCGCTGTTGTTGTCTCTCTGGACAGTGTAAACCGGAGAAACATTCCACTACCAGCAATGGTGGACATTAAAGGAAGGTTTATCAGGCTTATTACGCGCCACGGCATCAAACTAGATGGGGGTCCCGACACAAGTGAAGACCCGCTTTACCATATTAGATATCCATAATTCAAGCCAATGGTTCGGATGATAGGAGGAGACAGGATAGTGACAGTCCTGTGAAACCCACCATACTTTCTCTGGCTCTCACTGAAAAAAGCGCGGGATACATCTGGTTTTCGAGAATGACGATAATTATGATGGTAATGAAGAATGGTTGGACGAATCCCAGCAGTCAGTGTCTCAGAAACTTGGCCAAAGTTCATCAGCTTGTTAAGAAATTCTTTTGTCCCTCTACCACTTAGTCATAACATGCCTCTTTCGGCAATATTTGGTCCAGCGTTCGTTCCAAGAGAAAAAGAGGATTGCGTATGTAAGGTGACTATACGCGTTTTCTTGCAACGGATTTTTCTTACAGAATAGAATAGGATACAGCTCCGACAAGTATCCTCTGCCTCTCTCTCTTGCATAAGACGCAATGATTAAGCACGAAGCCGCTAGTAGCTGTACAAGGACCAAGTCCATCAATTACTTCTGCGTTGGAAGGGGATCATAGGACAAAGTTTGAATCAGTTTTGAAAATCTGAGAAAATGTTCCTTCTTCAACTAATGAGGCACTTTCAACAATCACACTTTTAGCAATCCTAATAACCACCCGACTTTTTTGACAGAGGCTCGGTTTGTCATCCTCAAAACAACTTGGGGATGCTACTAGCGTTGGCTCCCAGAGTAGCACCCAAAGTAACCTAACAGATTTCCCACCCAATATGACCGGAGAATTAATGAAACAGAACAGGCAAAGGAACTCCATATTGCCGCCAACCAAGCAGTCGCAACGTAAGAAATCAGCAGCACACCGATTGCGAATACAAGGTGAGCAGCCATTATGAAGAAAGCATTGACAAGAAACAATGAACAGGAGGACATAACAAGAAGTTTCCATAAATGCACGTACAGAATGAACGTAAGCAGTATTCCTACCGCTCTGAAACGAGCCATACTTTACTATTGGCATCTGGAAGGAGTCCAGAAGTCTGGTGTCATGACAACCCTCCCTTTCCTTCTGTTCAGGGATGTGTACGACCCTTTGTCGAGAAGGGCAATTTCAGAAGGGATTATCCCAAAGATCGTATGTTTGCGATTCTGATAATAATAGAGGAACTCAAACAATCTAAAAATTTCATTTTGCAGTAGCAAGAAACATATGTGTACATCCGAGCAAGTAACTAGGTAAGCACTAGCCACTGTGGCCCCTCTAAAAAGTACATCGGGTTTGAAGCATGGAGATCAACTATAATGTCCATATATAAAATATATAAGAAAGAAGCAACGCCGATGGTACAGCAAACTTTATGACTTTGAATCTATACGGCTCACTACCAAAATCTAAGTGTAGCACTTTAAATTCATCTCTTGGGCAATGTCTTTGGCTTTGTCCTCACGCTGGCTCTTCTTGCGACATCCCAAGCCTTTTGCGGGGCATAGACACCTAGTTGTGAAGCGAAAAATGACTCATACCCAGGAGAGTCGAAAGCGAACCCAGTGTGCTTAGATGTCTCGCGTGGAAGTAGAGAAATAGCAAAGCTCCTATGTTCATCCAGTGTGAGCCTGTCGCTGATTTCCAAGGTCCCTGCCCCGTACCTGTGAATTTCCTGTACTATCTGATAATCATATGGGAAGAACCACCTTCGAACCCTGGAACCAGGTGCATGAAGGGGGAAAAAAGAAATTAATCAGAGGAAGTATCCATTGCAATTACTTGAAGAAAACACTCATTGCTAATAAACAGAATCCGCAAAATAGTATATGGTGAATCCAGAAATCAATCGCTTGATACGAGCGAGCTGTCAAGTTCCCACAAGCCAATAAATACTTATACCAATTAAGGTTGATCTAAGGATTTGTCCTGTAACCGCATTCCAGAAATCGGGCATTGTTCAGCCAAGAGAGGAGGAAGAGGCGTTAGAGGGAGGGAGAGAAAGAGAGAAGCAGGGCAGATGCAATTCACAAATGATGGACCATATGAGAAACACCAATAAATATAGGGTTAATACCACGAAAATCCGCAAACTGGCACATTTGTAAAAATTTTATCCCGAACTAATTTTTTTACCATCAGAAACCCTAAACTGGTACACCTGTGATAAATTTATTCAGAACTATTTTTTTTTACCACAAAAAACTTCACATTAGTACACTTATGATAATTTTACCCCGAACTAGTTTTTTTACCACAAAAAATCTCAAACTGGTACACCAGTGACAATTTTATCCCAAACTAATCTTTAGACCACTAAAAACCCTAAATTGTTACATTTGTGATAAATTTATCCTCCGTTAGCGTCCGTTAAATTGAATAAATATCACGAAAAATCATAAATTAGTAAAATTTTGACAAATAGAGGGGTAAAACCCCAAACTGGTATACTTGTCAACTACCACGAGTCATCAAACTTAGCAATTTGATAGTAAAATTTAACGGATGGTAAATTTGTCACAGGTAGACCAGTTTTGAGTTTTTGATGGTTAAAAAATTAGTTCGGGGTAAAATTATCATAAGTGTACCAGTTTGGAGTTTTTGGTGCTCAAAAATATAGTTCGGGGTAAAATTATCACAGGGGTACCAATTTGGGGTTTTTCATAATATTAACCCATAAATTTATGAAAAACTGGAAAAGTATGGACATGACAAGCCATGTGTCTTGTCCCGGACCAAATGGGAAAAAAGGATAAGTGCATTGTAAATCTTAAAATTTATCACAAAAGTGCAATTAAATCTTAAAACCTATCACAAAAGTGCGATTGAATTCTAAAACTTTAAAAACATGCAATCAAGTCCTCAAACTTGTCAAATTGATCCGATCAAATCCTTCCATTGATTACAATTTTTAAAAATTTTAGGACTCAATTGTACTTTCGTAACAAGTTTTAGAACCTGATTATGTTTTTTAAAAGTTTTAAGACTCGATCGCACTTTCACAACAAGTTTTAGGGCTCAATTGTACTTTTGTTTGTATTTTTGTAACAAGTTTTAAAACTTCAAGTGCACTTATCCCTGAGAAAAAAGGAGCCACAAAATCAACAATGAAGATGAGGAAGGCTATTTGCTATTTGAAAGGAAATGGAGGACCTCCACTATATTGTCCATGACAAACGTCCTTCGTTACTTTTAGAAAAGTCAAATTGCAGATTTGCAGACATTATTCATGATTTCTCCCTGTTTGTAAGCGAGAAATATGCCTAAGAATAAAACAGCCCGAGCTTTTCTTTTGTTTTCCGACCAGATAAAAGTCTGAAACCTTACCCTTGCCATAAGAAGTCACCAAGCAGCGCGACAATTGGAACCAGAAGAAATGTTAGGTAGAAGTAGACCGTACTCATTATTACATGGATGACATGATAGAGATTTTCCTGCACATACATGTAATAAGACGAATATCAGAATAATTGCTATCCCATATAGGACTAGCTGAGGTAAAGGGAAGGAAAGAACCCCCAGAAAGGGAGAAGACTCACCCTTACAAGTGAACATACGAAAACAAAAACAAACCAAGCAAGGATGCTTAAACTGATAGCCGTCTGATGCCATATGTTGACTAAATTACACATCAAAAGGAGGCGCAAGTTGACAGTGACGACAACACAGGTAAATGCCGTTGTGCTGACGTCCCAGAGACCAAACATTTTTCCCGATATATTTAGACCAGTAGAACTAGAAGCTGTCACGAAGTAATAAAAGACGAGAGACTGGTAGACTGCAGAAAAAGCCCAGGCTGCCACAACTCTACGGTTGAAGTATGAATTCCGTATTCCCTCCTTGTACAGTTGTGGATACTTCTTTGAAAGTGGCGCACTAACATCCTGAAAAAACATGCAATAACACTGTCAAGTATTTGCTTCAATTGTGATTTGAGTGAAGTATATTTATGAATATTAGCAGGTGGTCACATCACAAATAAGGAAATCGGAGTTTTATCAATGTCTCTCATGCTTTATAAGTGAAGCTACTATGTACTCTTTTATTCAGCTATTGAGTAAAGATGCAGTATTCGTGATTCTATCTCTCCCTCTCTCTTGCAAATCATAGAAATATTTCCATGGTATAAGAGGCACCAAGAGAGAGGGACCCAAATCAAAACCCCAACTTTATCTTTCCTCTGGCCTTCAGTAAAAAGAACCTAGCTATCATTATTCAGTCAACTCCATTTGAACAATCTCTTCATGTTTGTCCACATCATTATGTCTACGGTGATAATCCTCGTTGAAGCATCAATCTACGGTGTCAATTAAAACTCGCCCTCTGTTCTTCTCAGCCTTGGGGACTCAAGCAAGTGTTGTCATTGACTCCATACAGTCACAAGTCAAGCTTGTCTCCAGCAGTGACCTCTGCCACTTCTTGTTGTGGTCGTTACTTATCGTCAAGGGGAGTCTTGCTATTCACTGCTGCTCATCAATCTCCCTCTTCTTTCGTCGTCCGTCGTCAATTGCGAGCTATCTTTGTTGCTCACCTTCATCAGTTCGTCGGTTGACCTTCATCTGTTGAAAGCGAGCTCTCTCTGCTGTGGATCTGTCCACTTCACTCTCGCTCAGCCAACTCTGTCCTTGTCTCTCTTTCTTCATGGTTGGAGAACACTATCAGTCGAGTCCCTCTGTTCTCTGATCTAGGGATCCGTTGAGTCTGGCCCAAGTCGCTGTCTTTGTTTCTTCACGTTAATCTCCATCATTTCCAGTTCGTGTTCATGGAGATAAGTCTTATTCTTCATCAAGTCAACGCTCTGTACTATTGTCCGGTCCTTCATGTGTGTCAGCTTGTTCACCCCTAGTATGCTTCCCTGTCAACTGCAAAAGTCATTTCCTTCAGCAAATTTCCCAATTCCACTTCTCCGAAATCTTCACATTTCTAAAGTGGATGTCATCCATGAGACTATCTTCGACTGCATAACATCGTCAACGAAAGAAGTCCCTGTCGAGTTTCCAGGCAGCTACGAGCGCCAGAGTCGAGCACACCTCCATCAAGCTACATGGGGGTGACGCAGTTTAGTTTACACAATTCAGAAGTCGGATTCTCACATGTTTCGACCGGTTGTTGAGAAAGAGGTGTCCACTTTATGTTTCTTCACAGCTTCTCTATCAAATCTGGTGCTAATGTGGATTACCTTTAATTTTTCGTGTAAATAGTTAGTGGGTGGCTACAGCTTCTCTATCAAATATTAGTCAATAGTTAGTAGGTGGTTACAAATAAGGGCGTCTCTCCCAATCAACAAATAGAGCCATCTATGTACTATTTTATATAGGTATTTAGGCTCCGTTTGTTTCGCGAAAAATGGAAGATCTGAAAAATATTTTCTTAAAAATGATCGCTTGTATCGTTTCCAAAAATGAATGAACGACAAATATTTTCACCATTCACGAAAATATTTATAAATATTATCATTAATAATGAAATATTTTTTATTGACTAGTTATTTAAAGCGATACGAGCAATTATTTTTAAGAGAATGTTTTCCAGATCATTAATTTTTCAGGAAACAAACGGACTCTTAGCAAGGATGTAATATTTATCGATTTTTTCCCCCCCTCTCTTGAAGATCCTAGAAGATTTACAATTTGCAACTAGATGGTACAACTAACAGGTTTTGTCATCCGTAATGCAAGATCTCATGTATTCATTGAGTCAAAAAAGAATAGTCACATCGATTTTATCCTTCTAGGAATTTTAGGCACGGTATATATAATAAATGAAACTTGCCTTCTCAAAAAGCCCAAAAATGATCACCGGAAGAGAAGTAAACACCACGTTATACAATGAATCGAACCAATCACTATGGAATCTCTGACCAGAATATCCAGCTTGAACGGTGAACCAAAATTGAGTCAAGGTGAATGCAAGGTTCTTGTAGAAGAAGTAAGTAACAACCTGCAGAGACAGAAAGCTGTTTATCAGGCCATCTATCTTATGTGACAAAATAATAAGTCCCAGGACAAATGCCTGACCTTGCATATTCTGAGATATGACCACCGTCCATGCACAAGAAGCAAATCTGAAAGAAACCGGAACTGGGCAATTGCAAAATCACTAGCCATCACAGCTTGCATTCCTTCCAATCCACTAATGCCAACACCAACATGAGCTGCTTGAATCATGCCAACATCATTGGCACCATCACCAATACCAAGCGTTATTTTGCGAGCTCCTTTCTTCACCAGACCTGTCACCTATAAAGAGCAATATAAACTCAAAGATATTATATATGCTGTGATGGCTAAAATAACAACTGAGAGTTGAAATTTTATATGCTTCATGAACCCCCCCCCCCCCCCTCCCATACATCCCAGTAAATATTTATGATGGCATTGAAATGAAGGGAGGAAACTCATGACACCAGAACAAAATTAAACCTTTTACCATATAGCCATAAGTTGGGTCAGCTATATAACACCTTATTACGCTATTGTGCTTTATTCTGTATCAAATCTTCTTTAAGCTCTAAGTGCTTCATATCTTTCCTACAAGATGTGGAAGGAGATGATCAATAAAGACATGCAGTATTCACAGCTCACAGAAGACTTGATTTAGTTACAATGCTATGGTCCCAAAGGATTCCCATAGCTGACTCAAACTAAGTAATATAAGGCTTAGTTTGCTTGTTATTCCATGTTAAATGTTCTTCCTTCACTTTTTGATCAGTAAATCAAATAATGGAAGGAAAGTTCTTCCTACACTCGCTTGATGAAAAATGGCACCAATTTGAAGTTTCAAACATGAAATATGAGCGTATAGCATATAATAGTTTTTATGACCCAGTTGCCGGATCACTTTCACAAGGAGTCATGGCGTGAATTTTATCAGAAGCACCACTTACTTCAAAAGAAATGAACTGTGACAAGACAATTAAAAATGTCAGCCAGCACCAATTGCCAATACGGTAGAGCAGTTCTGTAATTATGTGATACGTAATTATTAGCATGAATCTACTTCAACCTCCTGTAACATGCAACATTAGCAGTCATCAGAGGCTACCTGCGCTTTCTGTATAGGAGTGACACGGCAGCAAACAACTAAAGTACAGTTCAAGCTCAAATTCAGCAGCATTGTACCCAAATTTGCGTCCAATGCATGCATTAAGCACTTTCCATCAATCACAAGAGCGAGTTTTAGACCAGATACAGTGCGAAAATAGTGTTGTGCTTCCTCAAGACTTTTACTCAGCCCTTTTCTGACTTCTTCCTTCATTACACGTGCAAGCTCAACTGGGTCACCCTGGCCAGCAAATACATAGTTATATGAATAGATCTTGTAAATTTCTCAGAACAAACTGCTGAAGCAAGTAGTTCCTCTCACTCTTTCTTCAACTTCTCTAATCTCATCTGTCTCTGAACTAATGATAAACTTTATCGTATCATTATCAATCAACTTGCATGCTGCAGCAAAATAAGTTTTATAATTCAGTCACATGAGGGTAATAATAACACAAGCAGTTCTGCAATAGATCACACCATAAGCTATGTTGATAGCCGGTTCCATCTTGTCCCCTGTTAGCACCCAAATCTTTATCCCAGCTTTCGAAAGAGTCTCTATACAATCTGGTACTCCTTCCTGAAGTCTGTCTTCAATTGCAGTGCATCCAATCAATATAAGCTCCTTTTCTATTAGCTCCGCAACCTACACAAGAATCACAATTTAAATACTACTGATTGAAGCATACGAGAAAACCCATGACAAGCCACGTAATTGACCCCTTTAATCAATGATATTCATCTTCACCGACATTAGCAGTGATGACAACTTCACGGAGTCAGCTACGTGGACCTTCACACTGAATAGACAACTATGACTTTTCATGTTCCAAAATATCAAGATGGAGTTTTCATTTGGGATAAATGTATCGAAAGTTCTAAAATTTGTCATGAAAGTGCAATTGAGTACTAAAACTTTCACAAAGTACAATTAAGTTCTAAAACTTGTCACGAAAGTACAATTGAGTCTTAAAATTTTAAAAAAGTGCAATCAAGTCCCAAAACTTATCAAATTGGTCCAATCAAGTTCTTCCGTCGGTTACACTTTTTGAAAATTTTAGGACTGGATTGCAATTTCATAACAAATTTTAGGACTTGATTGCACTTTTTGAAAGTTTTAGGACTCAATTGCATTTTCGTGATAAGTTTAAAGACATCCAGTGCACTTATCTTTTTTTCATTGCGTCCTTTAAATTTGCGATATGCAAAAGAGACTCCCGTTTCATACTTACAAATTTGAATTGAAATGGACAAAAAAAAAATCCTATTTAACAAAGGAATCCTGACCCAAATTTAAGATTATCTAGTATTTTTTTATATAAAAAAACAGATATTGAGAGTGGGAGAGAGAAATGTCGAGTGTCTTGAACATAAGTCACAAAGACTCCGCAAAGGTTGGTTTTCATGCAGAGACAGTCAATTCTCAACCATAGATGCACATTGAGATTCAGAAGGATGACACACGTTCCATTTAGGTCAGGAGGCCCGTGAAGGGGAAAGCGAGAGCAAAGCATATTTACTCTATGCTTATTCTATTAGCGTAGCATTGACGTGTTAGGATGTCATTTACCTCATCCAATTTCTTCTCATGGTCTCTTAGTGATGTTTTAGACTGGTTGAACTTCTCATACCACCCTGCATATATCTCGGGACTCAAATCTCTACGTGCCAAGCAAAGGGTACGTAATCCAGCAGATCCGAATTGTTCCAAGTTTTCCCTGGTTATTCTTTTCAAGTCATCTTGTCCCTGAGCTAAGCGCTCATAGATCACAGAATCAGCTCCCTGCAGAAAGTATGTTCCTCGGAAAGTCAAATTTGATTCGGAGCAGCATTTGGCAATCTCATTCATACAGGGGAGAAAAAAATGGTCAAATCTTATTACTTTGCAGTACAAAACGAGCCTGCCATCTGGATGACGGCACACAACAGACTGACGCTTCCTCGTACTAGATATTTAACAAAGACACCAAAATGTTAGTTTCACCTGATGTGGAAATATATACATTAAGTATAAGAGGAAAAGTTGCCCACCTGTTAAACTCGAGGACATTGAGAATCTCATAGGCAACATCGTCAATTTTACCTATCTCTTCCACATCAGATTCTCGGACATATAACATAGTATGTGTACGCCTGCAAACAGAACAATCTTTTGGCTGAGTAAGATAACAAATGACTAAGACGAACATGAGAACCATTACCGGCATCCTTTGTGATTTGAATTGACATTACAAATACTATTATTGGTCAAACAGCAACTTATTAGGTAAGATTATTGCCAAACATGATAGTGAAGCATTTGTGCTGGATCAACCCATATTTTCAGTTATATGGATCGTTAGTAGCCAAAGAAAGCTATAAAATTAAGGAAAAAATTCATCATGGGCAGATGTAGCAAGGGCACACCTGTAGAAGAAGAAGCCAAAGTTCTTTGCAGCAATCACCAGTGCAGCTTCATCAGGTGATGCAGCTTGATATGTTATCTTTTCTGGAGACTCTTCTCCATCAGGTAATACAGTATGACATATAGCGAGGCACCTGAAAAACTCCTGCAGATTAAGCACATATCAGCATTCTTTAAGAGAGAAGAGGGCCACAGACCAGATATCACGAATATTTTTGTTTACTCAATCAATAAAACCTTATAAAGCATAAACTAAAAGGTTGCCAGAACTTCATCATAATAAATATCTTAGATTTAGCATCTAATTTGAAGCTTCTAATAGGAGAAAACGAGATCACTGGCAATAATTCTCAAGATTTAATTGCTTTTCAATTACTACCATTCAGACACTTTCATGGTTACATACAATATGGATTAATAAAAGGAGACAAGCAAAAATGAGATCTAGCAGAGCATCTCTCGAATAGCTGGTCATATCTAAGGCATATTCCCAAATGCATAACATATCAAGAAATTAAGCTACCTGGCCTATATTGCTTGTTAACCTCTTCCATTGGTTATTTGCAACTTATATACGAAGTGTACTATGGATCTTTCAAACATTAACATATCAATCAAGATCTTTGAATCTAGTAGGATGACACATCATACCTCTTTCTCATAATACTCATAAAGGAAGATATCCGAGCCTTTTTTAGCATAACTTTGGACATGGTGCAACTAAAAAGACACTAGAGACCTTACCAAAAAAAAAAAGACACTAGAGATGACTCAAACATTAACAGAGATGTCTAAACTTGTGCATTCCTATGTGGGCCTGCAAACCACCCATCCACCTATGTGCACACACAAACATAGTTATGCACGAACTAAACTATAAACATGTATCTAACCGTACCTTCAATAGCATGTAGCTGCAAAAACTAGCTCCCAGAGATCAAACAACAGTATCAATCAAAGTGTATCCTAAATGTCAGCACACTTTGATACTTATAATGAGAAAAGCTGATGGGCAATTTGCCTTATAATGTAACACCAACCTTGCACATATCAGGATTTGGCTCATCCCTCCAAGCTCCACGCATGAGCCTTGCATCATCAAAATTAAAACCCTTCTCGTGGACCGCATTGGCTGACCTGTGCATCTGCATGATGATGCCACATAAATTTATCGATCGATACAGATGCATCACAAAATTTCAGGTGAAATGTCCCGCTATACCTCCGCTCTCTTGCCAGTCCGTTGCGCCTGACCCATCTCTATTTCAGTCATGCCTGTTCCATAAACCTCTCCACCAATTGAGCACTTGAAAAACTCCATCATATTTCTAGTTAAAGTTCCAGTTTTATCCGAAAATATATATTCCACCTGTACCAAGCAATCAGCAAATTCCATAATTAATAGTTAAAAAAGCGATTTCTTGACATGGCGGTAGTAAAACGATAATAGCAAGTGACCAAACAACCCCTCTAACAGGTTAATCTTACCTATAAAGTATAACAAGGTCATTTACGTACGCTGTTATTGTTACGGTTGTACAGCATAATTATGAGAATGACCTCATGGCCAACAATTTAACCATAATACCCATCTACCTGTCCGAGTTCTTTGTTTAAATTGGAAGTCCTAGCTAGTGCAGGGGTATTGGTCTCAGCATGGTACATGAGCAAATCCTTGTTGATAAATTGCGTGGACTGAATATATTTGATTATCTGAAGTTTGCACAAAAGAAGGACAAACACAAAATGAATGTGGAGGCAAAATAGTTATTTTTAGATGAGTAAATTCTGTTGTGGAGCAAGACAACTTGCGCATCTGGATAGGCGATAAGCCTGGAAGACTAACCTCAATGGATACGTACAGAGATATTGGGACAATAGTTGAGAAAAGGGTAACAAGGGTGAGCATTGTCCCCGCAAATACCTGGAAACAAAAACAAAATTATAGTGCAAAAAATATTAAGGTGCGTGCACGTGCGTGTGCGTGTGCCTATGTGCGCGTGTGTGTGTGATGGAGAGAGAGAGAGAGAGAGAGAGTCGCAATTATATAGTACCATTAGTCTGTTGTCAGGGTTAAACTGGGCTTCCACTCCCTTCCCAAGACCCAAGTAATAATACTTGCGATTCATAAAAGTAGCACTGCATAACTCCATGTATGAGATCATGTGAAGATAATGACGAGAAAATATAGCCATAGCAGAGATTCAGATTCTTTTTTTTTTTGTTGAATAATAATTTCATGTAATGATGGTAGCATATTCAAGAAATCCATGGCAGGAAATCGCCACACCTGCCAATGGCTCCAATGGCACACATGACAAAGAGAGTAGCAAGAAGGGTCAGTATAAGTTTGTCCAGTTTTCTCTCTAATGTACTCCTCTTGGATAAAACATTCATGGCATTCATCATAACCTGCAATTATTTGTGCCAACAAAAGATGGACCTCATAAAATCAGTGTACTCGAGATAGATGGAGAATGCAGGCCACAATTCAGGGCGTATTTGTGTTTCAAATATACCATTTTCACATCAGCAGAATTAAATCTGTTTTTCAGAGATCTGCTACTAAGGAAAGTAACAAAGGACCAAAACAGGGGTCCAAATAGATCTCTGGAAGCATACCTTAGTCTCATGACCAGTAAAAATGACAGCACCAACAATGTATTCAGTGTTCCTAAGACTGCATCCCTGAGAACATGTTATGCCACGGTGCCACAGTTCAGTGAATGAAGAGTCCACATTAACATAAATAACATTTAGAAGGAATAGATTAAATCCACATTACTTGAATGATCTAATGTATTTTTAAAGCATATATTTACAAGGGATGCAGAGAACTTGAGTGTAAGGAGCTCGGCCCCACCACGCTTCCACTGCGCCACTCCTTGTGTAATATTGTCCGCTTTGGACACTAAGTCATCACGGCTTTAAAACGCGTTACACAGAATAGGCCACCCGGCCTTATAAGCAACCTCAGGACTCCCCCCTAAGCGATGTGGGACAGAGAGATGCCTCCTTGCCATTCTAGAAGTCTGCCAGGAGCCGCTCCTTGTCCAGGCCCTCTGGCCCCGGCGACCACTCCCCGCCCTCGTCGGACCGGATCGTTACATTCTCCCTTCCTTCGAGCACAGCGTCCTCGCTGTGGCCCCACATGCGGTCAGGAGTCGGTTCTAATACCATTTGTAAGGACCTCAGCCCCACCACGCTTCCACTGCGTCACTCCTTGTGTAATATTGTCCGTTTTGAACACTAAGTCCTCGCGGCTTTAAAACGCGTTACACAAAGATTAGGGGTCAAGTCTTATAAGGAATCCCAGGACTCCCCCCTAAGCAATGTGGGACAGAGACATGTCCCCCCCTTGCCATCCTAGAAGCCTGCCAGGAGCCGCTCCTTGTCTAAGCCCTCTGGCCCCGGCGACCACTCCCCGCCCTCGTCGGACCGGGTTGTTACATTCTCCCCTTCTTCGAGCACAGCGTCCTCGCTGTGGCCCCACACGCGGTCGGGGGTCGGCTCTGATACCATTTGTAAGGACCTCGGCCCCACCACGCTTCCACTGTGCCACTCCTTATGTAATATTATCCTCTTTGGACACTAAGTCCTCACGGTAGACATGGCCACGGGCCGGTTTTGGCCCGGAACCGGCCCGGTCAAACCCGGACCCGGACCGTTGACCGGGCCCGCGGTTCGGAACCGGAACCGGCCCGTGCCCGACGGGCCCTGTTCCGGTTCCCGAAATTTATGAACCGGCCCGGTTCCACAAAAAAAAAACGCGCACACACAGCCTGCGCATCCGGCCGGCGAGGCTCGACCTCGCCTGCAACTGGCGAGGTCGAGCCTCGCCGGCGTCGGGCGAGGCCGGCCTCGCCTGCGATCTGGCGAGGCTCGACCTCGACCTCGCCGGCGTCGGGCGAGGCCGGCCTCGCCTGCGATCTGGCGAGGCTCGACCTCGACCTCGCCGGCGTCGGGCGAGGCCGGCCTCGCCTGCGATCTGGCGAGGCTCGACCTCGCCGGCGTCGGGCGAGGCCGGCCTCGCCTGCAACTGGCGAGGCTCGACCTCGCCCGACGCCGGCGAGGCTCGACCTCGCCTGCAACTGGCGAGGCCGGCCTCGCCCGACGCCGGCGAGGTCGAGCCTCGCCAGATCGCAGGCGAGGCCGGCCTCGCCCGACGCCGGCGAGGCTCGACCTCGCCAGATCTGGCGAGGCTCGACCTCGCCAGTTGCAGGCGAGGCCGGCCTCGCCCGACGCCGGCGAGGTCGAGCCTCGCCAGATCGCAGGCGAGGCCGGCCTCGCCCGACACCGGCGAGGCTCGACCTCGCCAGATCTGGCGAGGCTCGACCTCGCCGGCGTCGGGCGAGGCTCGACCTCGCCGGCGTCGGGCGAGGCTCGACCTCGCCGGCGTCGGGCGAGGCCGGCCTCGCCAGTCGCCGGCCTCGCTCGACGCCGGCGAGGCTCGACCTCGCCAGTTGCAGGCGAGGCCGGCCTCGCCCGACGCCGGCGAGGCTCGACCTCGCCTGCAACTGGCGAGGCCGGCCTCGACCTCGCCGGCGTCGGGCGAGGCCGGCCCTCGCCTGATGCCGGCGATGGCGGCCTCGCCGGCGATGGCGGCCGTTGGCCTTGGCCAGTTGGCCGCCCGTTGCCGGCGATCCGGCATTCCCGCATTAGCAACAAAAAAAAAAAAAAAAATTTGCGCCGCAGCAGGGCCTGCACGTCTGCAGGCCCTGCTGCGGGCAGCGGCTTGCGGGCCCGTTGGCAACGGGCAAAAGCCCCAACGGCAACGCCAAGTTGCCAACGCCCAACGGGCAAAAGCCCCAACAGGCAAAAGCCCCAACGGGCAAAAAAGTAAAAAAAAAAAAAAAAGAGATAACCGTTGCAATTGCAACGGTTATCTCCTTTTTTTTTTTCTTTTCAATTTTTTCCTATAAATTCTCCCAAATTCTCTCAAACTCAATACTCATACAATTCTCTCAAATTCTCCTCTCAAGTCTCAAATTTTCTGAATACTCGAAATTCTCTTAAATTCTCTCAATTTTCTCAATTCACACAATTCTTTCTTAATTCTCCCAATTAGTCCGCGCAATTCTCTCAATCCACTCGAAAAATGGCAAGTGGAAGTCGAGTGCCATCTGGTAAAGGTAAGAATATCGCGACGGAATCCCATCATTCTTTTGATCCTCGTGAATATGCAGATTTTCAAGATGATGAAATCAACATTTTTCCCGATATGGAGCGCGTCCCGACTCAAGAAAGTTTTCATCCTCCTGGCGAAATATCTACAACAAAGGAAGCGGAACGAGAATTTACATCTGACATTTGGAATCACTTCACGAAAATGGAAAGGTTTGATATTGGTGAAAAAAGGTATAATATAATTTGTAAATATTGTGGGAAAATATATAAATATACAGGTGGACAAGGATATAGAACATTTAAACGACATCTTAGGAGCAAACATCCAACCGAAACGGGAATCGATATCGGGCAACAACAAATTTCCGGGTACGTCAATCCTAACACTTCCCCTTTATTTCGTTTTAATGACAAAACTTATAAGGAAGAATTAGGCAAATTTATTTGCGTTGAGCATTTAGCATTTAATTTTGGAGAAAGATTTGGTTTTAATGAATTTGTACAAATTGCATGTGCTCCACAAGCAAAACGTGTTCCTAGAAATTCAACTAAACGAGTAATTAAAGATCTTTACAGAAAAGGACAAAAAGATTTACAAAATTTTTTTATGCAATTTAATGGATGCGTGCATATAGGTAGTGATATTTGGAGTGATCCTTGGCAAAATCATTCTTACATGGGCATAACTTGTCATTGGATAGATGACGAGTGGAGTATTCAAAAAAGAGTTATTGCATTTAGAGTTTTCGATGATAATCATACGGCAAATAATATTTATAGAATAATTAGGCAAATTTTAGAAGAATATTATTTGATTAACAAAATTTTTTCAATTGATTTTGATAATGCTGCAGCAAATACCGCTTCAATTGCCGAGTTAGAAAATATTTGTAAACCCGCTTTTGGTGGAAAATTTTTTCACGTTAGATGTGCTTGTCATGTTTTAAATTTATATGTACAAGATGGTTTGAAAACTCTCGATATTTTTCTTCAACCAATAAAAACGGCGATTCAATTTTTATGGAAACATCCCCAAAAAATGAAAGAATGGGGTAGATTTTGTAGAGAAAATGGCAAAAAGCCAAAAAGATTTCCAAAAGATGTTCCAACTCGTTGGAATTCTACTTTCCACTTGCTTGCTGAATCTTTAGCATATAAAGATTTATTATGTGCATTTATTTCTAATAATGTAACTCAGATTAATTTATACCGACAAGAGTGGAATATTTGCCAAAAAATTTTAGATGTTTTAAAGGTTTTTAATGATGCAACTTATACTTTGTCCGGTGTTTATTATCCTACTACATATTTATTTTTAGTAGAGTGTATTAATATTGTCGGAATTTTTGATGAATGTGCAAATGATGTTGAATTGCAACATACTATACATGCAATGAAAATGAAATGGCTACATTATTATATGGAAATTCCCATTATTTATTTAGTTGCTTGTGTTTTTGATCCGCGTTGCAAATTGGATGGCTTAAGTGACTTTTTGCGTGTGTATTATCAATGTTTACATTGTGATGAGATAAATGTTGCAACTACAGTACGTAATGTTAAAAACGTGGTAATAGAATTATATAATGAATTTTATACTAAATATAATTTAGGTGATATTGGATCTTCTCAATCTATAGAGATACAAAATGACAGTACAGGTAACATTAGTAGAGGGTACCAACTTTTATTACATAGATAAAAAAAATAAAAGGGAGTAATAGGAAATATTTCTGAATTAGAGAGTTATCTAAGCGTTTCATTTGAGATTACTAAATCCGAAGGTGGTACAGATTTTTTAATTTTGGATTGGTGGAAGAGGCACGCAAGCCGATACCCAATCCTTGCTCTTATTGCAAAACAGATTTTTTCAACCCCTTGTTCCACAGTTGTGGTCGAACAAGCATTTAGTGCCGGAGGTAATATTTTGGATGAACATCGTTCAAGATTAAATCCAGAATCAGTGGAGATGCAAGCTTGTGTTGCTGATTGGACGAAGGCTCAATACCGGCAACAAGAGATAGATCGCAATATTAAATCCGAATTCTTTAACGATGGAGATACTACCGCTACCGGTACTGGAACGGGTAGTGACGATTGAGGGTAAAAGAACTATTGGAGTTGGCAAATATTTTGGGAACCCTTGTTTCTCATATCGGGTACGCCCACATGAGCTTAGGGAAACCCAAGTATAATCCGACGACATGTGACCTCTGATCCCCTGTGCACGGAATGTTTAGGTTTTGAGATCATTTTAGAGCATATATATTGTGCTCCTTTTTTTTGTAGATCGTTGTAACGAATTGTAATGTGCTTAATGATAATTTATTAAGTTCAAGCCCTGTCTTGTCTTTTTGTCCTCAAATTTAATTACAATTTACATTTTAATTACAATTTATATTGAATAATGTTTCGTCACCGGAACAGTAATTTTTTAATTTTTTAATTTTCTTTTCTGTTTTTTCTTTTCTGTTTTTTTTTTCTTCCTCCGCCGGCCCTAGCCGGGGCCGGCGGAGGTCGCCGGCCTCAGGCGAGGCCGCCCTCGCCTGGATCTGGCGAGGGCGAGCCTCGCCTGGATCTGGCGAGGGCGAGCCTCGCCGGACGCCGGCGAGGCTCGCCCTCGCCTGGATCTGGCGAGGGCGAGCCTCGCCGGCGTCGGGCGAGGCTCGCCCTCGCAGGCTCGCTCGCCCAGGCGAGGGCGAGCCTCGCCGGCGTCGGGCGAGGCTCCGCCCTCGCAGGCATCGCTCGCCTAGGCGAGGGCCAGCCTCGCCGGCGTCGGGCGAGCCTCGCCGGCGTCGGGCGAGCCTCGCCCTCGCAGGCTCGCTCGCCCAGGCGAGGGCGAGCCTCGATCGACGCCGGCGAGGCTCGTCTAAGGCCGGCGACCTCCGCCCGCGGCTCCGCCCGTCCGCCGGCCGGCCGAGAAGTGAGAAGACAGAGACAGAGAACGAAGGAAAAAAAAAAAAGTTACGGTTCCGAACCGGAACCTGAACCGGAACCGGAACCGCCAGAGGAGGTTCCGGTTCCGAACCGTGGCCATCTCTACCTCACGGCTTTAAAACGCGTTACACAAAGGTTAGGGGCCAAGCCTTATAAGCAATCCCAGGACTCCCCCCTAAGCGATGTGGGACAGAGACATGTCCCCCCCTTGCCATCCTAGAAGCCTATCAAGAGCCGCTCCTTGTCCAGGCCCTCTGGCCCCGGCGACCACTCCCCGCCCTCGTCGAACCGGGTCGTTACATTGAGCAAGAGGTTCATGCATCAAAAAACATTATAACCGGCGACCACTCCCCGCCCTCGTCGGACCGGGTCGTTACATTCTCCCCTCCTTCGAGCACAGCGTCCTCGCTGTGGCCCCACACGCGGTCGAGAGTCGGCTCTGATACCATTTGTAAGGACCTCGGCTCCACCACGCTTCCACTGCGCTACTCCTTGTGTAATATTGTCCGCTTTGGACACTAAGTCCTCACGGCTTTAAAACGCGTTACACAAAGGTTAGGGGCCAAGCCTTATAAGCAATCCTAGGACTCCCCCCTAAGCGATGTGGGACAGAGACATGTCCCCCCTTGCCATCCTAGAAGCCTGCCAGGAGCCGCTCCTTGTCCAGGCCCTCTGGCCCCGGCGACCACTTCCCGCCCTCGTCGAACCGGGTCGTTACATTGAGCAAGAGGTTCATGCATCAAAAAACATTATAACAAGCCAATGAATAAAAAAATGGAGTTCGACCAAACAAAAAGAATAAAAAAAATGAATACCAACAAACTAAATATAAGCAGAAAAGAAACCATACCCGTGGCAGAATTTGGTTTGGGGTGAGAGGTAAAGTTTGCTTTTGATGTATAAGATTGCCAATGAATGTGTACAAGGAATTGTTTGGTTGTTCACACTGCACTACGCCTGCAATTGGCAAAAAAAGTTTCATGAGGCTTTTTTCTGTTGGAAGGTAAATCTGTGAGTCTTGTAAGGCAGAAACGGTAGAACAAGATGACTGCTTAGTGCATGCTAGGAAGCCATTGTTTAGGTTTGTGGCACAAGTGCGTACAGAGCACATGTTACTTTTAGTTTACAGAAGCAGAGAAGATAATAGTTGCTAAGACCTCACAAAAAGCCAACTTGAGGGCAAATGCTTGCGGTTTAATCTGCTATAGAGCAAGCAAAAGAATGCCTTACGTAAAATATTCCAAAACTGGTCATAAAATCCATAATTTGGATCCATCAGCATTCCAGTATTGGAGCTCAAGCACGTCTGTACGTAAAAGTTCCAGATCTCATGCTTCATAAGTAACAAAAATTCCGACCAAAAAAAAAAAGCAACAAAAATACATATATTATTTCGGAAGGAAATTCTAGGCATGCCAACCCATCAATAAGAACACCAACATATTTGGTTCCTTGCATGGGTTTGAAAATCGAACTAACTGGAAGTAGTATCAATGCTGTTTTGTTGGCTTCAAAAGGGATTCTCGGAAGAATAAAGACCCCATAAAATGGCTTTTCGTGTAAATTTATTGGCATAAGAAAATCAACCAATCGTGCAATTACAATGAATGTGACATGTCCATGTACAGCACAACAAAGAATGGGTTAGAGAGATCATACACACATCTGAATGTTTCATATAGAAATATACACCACCATCAGGATGATCCTCAACAGCCATCAATGATCATATATAGAGCTCATCACATGGAGATATCAATCAGAACAACATGAAGTTGTAAAAGGCAAGCAAAGGAAAGGAAAGGAGAGATATGCTATATTTAAAATTCTTCTTGCTGCAAATTTCCAAAACAAGGACATGTAAAGGCTAGAAGCTATGTCCAGAAACTGTCCAGCAAAAAGAATGAAGCAATCTCATCTTCCCACTACTATATTACAAAGTTGAAGACAATGAACAAGCTGTTGAGAAAACCTCCTAGTGGATTTTTGAAGTTGATAAAACAATCAATGTGATTTAACGAATTTGATGTGTAAAAGTTGTTTTATGCCTTAGGTAATATTCGCTTTATGGGAACTTAGATGTGCGAAGTAAAAAGATTCAAAATAGCCAAATGAACCTACGTGAACAAGTCTAGAGGAATGGGTAGTTCATAGAAAACTTGGAGGCACCGGGGTGAACAGCTTAAAGGATCTTTGTCACCATCGTGCTTGACGCACTTAGCAAAAAGGCAATTGGATATATTCAGGAAACCTGATATCACCAGGAGCATGACATGCGCAGGAGTTTGATATTACCAGGAGACCTCATATGACCAGCGATAGCTGATATCTGCGAAGTGATAGCAAAACCTGAAACGATAACTTTGCCACATGATGTTATTATCTTATTCCAAGATTAATACTTTATTTACAACAGCTAGCTAGTGATCTGGTTTGGATTGCAAATATGGAAGGATATGATTGATTGACAATCATCCTGAAGACAAAAGACTTTCTACGTACTGAAGCTACTCTATTTTTGGAAGCTAAAAATTTGATTATATGAGCAACCAAATCTACGGAAATTCTAATTGATTGGCTCCAACAGCTAAATTGATCCTCTAATCAATTGTCCAATGGATAGATTGGAGATTGATATTCGTGAAGATTTTCCAATGGGAAGTTTAGAAGCTGAGAAGTATAAAAGAAGATCGAAGATGCTGAGAAGAGTAACTGGAGATCTTGAGTGCCAAATCCAAATTCAGAGAAAGCTTTCTAGTTCTTACATTCTGTCATTCGAGCATATTGATATACTGTAATCTTTGAGAGCTGTTGGTAGTGTTTAGATTGTGCTTAGGTGTGAGAAAGCTTTAGTATTAGCAGCACTTGCTTTGCGAAGAAGCGCTTGGATACAAGTAGCACATTTGATTGTAATCTCTCATTGATTGCTAGTGGAATCTAACCAATAGACTGTTAGCATGAAATAGTGGACGTAGGCTTACATAAAGCCGAACCACTATAAGTTTTGTAAGGACCTCGGCCCCACCACGCTTCCGCTGCGCCACTCCTTGTGTAATATTGTCCGCTTTGGACACTAAGTCCTCACAGCTTTAAAACGCGTTACACAGGATTAAAGGCCTAAGCCTTATAAACTCATCAGGATCTCCCTCCCTAGGCGATGTGGGACAAGAAACATGCCCCCTTGCCATCCTAGAAGCCTGCCAGGAGCCGCTCCTTGTCCAGGCCCTCTGCCCCGTCGACCACTCCCCGCCCTCGTCGGACCGGGTCGTTACATTCTCCCCTCCTTCGAGCACAGCGTCCTCGCTGTGGCCCCACACGAGGTCGGGAGTCGGCTCTGATACCATTTGTAAGGACCTCGGCCCCACCACGCTTCCGCTGCGCCACTCTTTGTGTAATATTGTCCGCTTTGGACACTAAGTCCTCACGGCTTTAAAACGCGTTACACAGGATTAAGGGGCTAAGCCTTATAAACTCATCAGGATTTCCCTTTCTAGGCGATGTGGGACAAGAAACATGCCCCCCTTGCCATCCTAGAAGCCTGCCAGGAGCCACTCCTTGTCCAGGCCCTCTGGCCCCGGCGACCACTCCCCGCCCTCGTCGGACCGAGTCGTTACAAGTTTTGTGTGCAAAGTTTTCTAATCTCTGAACTCATATTATCATCTTGCTTGGTAGAGTTGCATTGCACACCTTGATATAACCTTATCGTGCGTATATCACTCGTTGCTCATATTCAAGATAACCTGATCGTGCAGATATCACTCATTGCTCATATTCAAGAATACACTTGTATCATCTTGACACTTTTTGAATTCCGCATTATTTTGTTGAGTTTCTTGAATTCAACTATTCACTCCTCCTCTAGGTGATATTGTTAGCCACATCAATTGGTATAAAAGCAAGGTTCTCATTATTTTGAAGTGTTATTTAATTTCTTGAGTTAACGATCTATGGCTAGCATACTTGGACCAAGCATTGTTGATAGACAAAGTAACAAAAGACCTCCCTACTTTGATGGGAAAGATTACGGTGTCTAGAAGAATAAGATGAAAACGTTCATCAAATCTACTGATCCATTAATGTGGGAAGTAGTACGAAATGGAGTGAATCCCACAAAAAGTGCAAGCGCTACACCTGCATCCTCAAATACCGGGGAAACAAATGGAAACTCAACTAATAGCTACAATTACTCCACAGGAGCCGGCAAAAGGGAAGTTTTAGATGTTAAAGCTCTTTACTCTCTTTACTGTAGTTTGTCCCCTGCTGAATATAATCGTGTTTCATTTTGTGAAACAGCAAAGGAGATATGGGATAGATTACAAGTGACTTTTGAAGGGACCGATGGGATCAAGGAAACCAAGACAAACATTCTATTGGGAAGATATGAATCCTTCAAGATGAAACCAGATGAAACTGTTAATGACATGTTCAACAATTCACTGATATTATCAATGACCTCACTTATCAAGGGAAAACCTACACTCATGAAGAAAGAGTAAACAAGATTCTTCGAGGACTGACCAAAGAGTGGAACAATATAAAGACATCTCTTCATGAAACTCAAAAAATCAGACCTCTTACAGTTGATGAGCTCCTTCGAACGCTAATGGTCTATGAAGCAGAAAGAGTAGATGATGATGAGGATTCCAAATGTAAGAAATCCATAGTTCTAAAATCTAACATCTATGAAACAGGTGAGGCAGACTCTAAAGCTGAAGAGGAAAATGATGAACAGATTGCCCTTATGGTACAAAAGTTCAGAAGGATGGCCATAAAAAGGAGGAACTTCAGGGGAAGAAAACCATTCAAACAAGCTGATGAGAGAAAGTCCATCAAAAGCAAGGAGAAAGGCAAAGCTATCATATGCTTTGAATGCAGAAGGGTGGTCATATCAAGCCAGATTGCCCACTCTTGAAAAAGAAGAAAGCCCTCAAAGCAAAGACATGGAGCGAGACACGATATGAAGAAAGTGATGAAGAGGACTATGCAAACTTCTATCTAATGGCTGAATCAAATTCAGAGACAGAAATTGAGGTAAGTCATCCTAAAATTCCGGACGAAGTGGCCGATTATATTGATAGGTTATGTTTAGAGTACAAAATTGCTCTTAAGAAATTATATGAGTTGAAAAAGGAAAACGTGAAGTTAAGGCAACAGGATCTTTCCAAAAATGAAAAGATTGAATCTTTACAAATGGAAATTTCCGAAATGAAGGAAAATTGAGATTTGCTTGCAAGAGAAAATGATTTTTCAAAAGGAATTTTTTAATGTCTCCAATAAATTTTCTCTTGGTTCCAAAACCTTGGAACACATTCTTTCAGTACAAATCCCGTACTACAACAAATGTGGACTTGGTCTTGAAAAGGAAAATTATCCTCAAAATGATTTCCTAAAGTTAAGGAGAGATTAAGGCGTACACCTTCAAAATTTGCTTACAAAAGTCTTTTTAGAAAACAATTTGTAAAACCTGTTGGCCAAAACTTTTTCTAGTGTTCAAACTGCAGGGATCCAAAGCATTTTAAGAATAATTGCCCAAAAGTTTGGAGATCAACTCCAAAAGATATCTTGAGGATGGCAGGACCCTCTAACACAAAAGGACCCAAATTTGGGTCCCAGAGAAAGCATAAGTTTGTTTCCATGTTGTAGGTACCAAAGAAGAAGAAAAATAAATGGTACTTTGACAGTGGTTGCTCAAGATACATGACTGGAACTCCATGCAAATTTATCCCCCGACCCCGCAAAGGAAAAAAAAAAAGAAGAGAAGAATGGGCATGGAGTCCATAGAAAGATGAGAAGACAATAGAGGAAATCAAAAGAAAATTTCACCTTTGAATTCTGACGCTTTCTCTGGGGTAAAATAATCCCATGTTTCCTCCAAAGCCTTCCGGATCTTTAAATTTGTTTCACCATCAAAATTTGCAGTCTGAAAATTTGAAAAAGCAAAGCCAAACATGGCAAAGATAAATAACAGCAACGGAATGCAACCAGCATATCGAGATTGGAGAATGATTGCTCTTAAGCCTCAGTGTAGCAGACTCCTTCATCATTTGTACAAGCAAGAAAAAGCAAATCTGCAGGAAAGGAGCCATCCTGTTTAACCTGCAACGGGTGCAAGAAACAATTTCACCGCGGTAAAAGAAAATCAGAATATGAATCAGCCATTGCTAAATTAATGACATTTATTGATACGTGGGGAAACAGCAAAATGCAGCCTTATGAAGAGTACAGCCAACAGAATGCAGCATTATTGCACATCTATGAAAAACTACACTCCTACAGTAGAGGTTCTCATAGCAGGTTCTTCCCAGTTTCGAAAGTCCAATCCTTCAAAAGCCACACCTTCCCAAATACGGGACGTCCACAACGACAACAAGAAAAGCCTTATGCCTCTAAGTGAAGCCGGCTATTTGCACCATGTCTTCTTATGTAATCTCTATGTGGTCCAAATCTTTCTTTGTCATCTCTTTCCATGTCTTTTAGGTCTTCCCTTCCCCCTTCTAACCAGAGTCTTCATACCCAGATTACCTCTCCTCATTGAAGCATCTACAACCTTTGTTCAAAGTGACCAAATCATCTCAGACAAACTTCACTCACCTTATCCTTCATTGGAGCGACACGATGCTTAGTCACCATTCCCCAGAATTAGAAGATCAAATGACTTCTTCCAAGCACCAAAATGTCTCAAAGGCAAAAGACAAGCATGGTAAAGTCTCAAATGCAGACAACAAGCTTGGACGTCGGAGAGATATTTAGAATTTGTGGAATAAACAGTAAGGTGGTATGGTTATAGAAGCTCAATTAGCAATAACCACCCCACATAAAATCGGAGAAATAACACAATGATAAAAACTGTGTTGCATGACATTGCCAATTCCAACATAAAGATAACACCCCGAAGATAACACCCTTCCACACACAAATGATTTACTTCAATAAAATACAAGGTCTTTCACCGGAAGAAACAGAGTCACATGACAAATCACGCAAAAAAAAAAATAATTTCAGTGCAAAAGACACTACTCACTTTCACAATATCTCCAACTTGTAAATTTTTCCAGGGGATGGGCTCCCACCGTTGATCTTGTAACACCTCCACAAGAGTGTTATTTATTGCCTTGTCAGTTTGAAAACGTTTCTGTTATGCATAAATAGAAGAAAAAGACAGGTTATGCATATTCTAGTATCTCCTCTAACGCGATTATATGACTCGGTACCTAGGAAACAAAACCAACCCTTTAGAAACACCGAATAGCATCACAAGAACTAAAATTAATGAATAAAAAAGAAAAAGAAGAAGAACAATTCTTGACAGCACGCAAATTAAGACGAATTATGCGTGAGATATCATCCTTACCCAGTCCTCATATGCCTCTTTACCAAGAGATACGAGAAGAACAAAACTGAGGGGGACCATACTTGTTACAAGGCTCAAAGGACTGACACATCAAAAGCATGCAGTTCGTTACAGCATAATATCATCTTTGAAGCACAATAAAAAGCAAGGGTTAATACAAAAAAAACAAAGGTCCCTAACTTCATACATCTATCTATATGGTAAAGCCATGATTGAAAAGCCCAAGAAGGCGACATAACAACACGCGTCTATGAAGGGTCCAACATGAAAACTGAGTATTAAGGTGATCATTACAGAGCTGGCGTTCTTTCCAGAACTTTCTGCAATTTACAAGCACATAAAATCATGAAAACATACAGAAACATTTCAATCACATATTGAGCAATTACAAACCTGTATGCTAGAGAATGATGGGATATTTGAAGTTACAACATTGGTTCTTGCGCAAAGTTTCTACCAAATGGATGAAATTAGAATTGAAAGAGAATCCAAAAGAGATTGAACTTCCAAGATTTTTGTTTTATGATATAACATTAATTCCAAATTGAAGTTCAATCTTTCAAATGTGTTGCTAACAAGGATGGAAAGGCACGTCCGGTCCATTCTATCTATCACCAGCCAGGTTCTTCATTTTCTGCTCCTGAATATTCACTTTTCGGCACTTGGCATAGACCATCATACCATAAGAAAATAACTACCAGGTTTCACAATGTACAGAATCTTAGAAAAAGGCTATGAATGTGTAATATATGGAGTATATATATTGCAAACAAGTGTAATTGAAAGTAGATGAACACTGCAAAACCATCATAGTTATGACCAAGAAAATGCCAAATGACAACTTTAGACATGATTGGAAATCATATGAAAAGCTCTAAGATGATGTTACCAAAGAGTACGCTAGTCTCAACGCTCACTCATACAATCAGCCTGGCCAGTACAGTCTAAGAATATTTCAACGTACCTGAAAGGTATCGCTGACAAAATCGATATCATGAGAAAGTACAGGTTAGCAACCCGCCTGAACTGTCAATTTGATGACATATATGATGTCAGGCATCTAGACAATTGAAATGGCACATGGCCAGTAATGCACCAACACGAAACAATGTGCAATGGGTATAAGAAACCATAAACCCTATGGCATGAAAGATTTCACACTGATTTACCTGTTCAAACAACACTTTAGGTATAAATGTGAAGAAGTTGTACTTGGTTGTCGATATTGAGTTTCCCTTGACAATTGAAAACATGGCGGTTAAAGACAAAATAAAAGAGCAAGAACCCTTGGAAGCACCATAAATAGTAGAATGAAATGACAACCGCAGATAATCTCATTCAATTATCTAAACTTATGAAAATTCCATCCATGATAGATTGGATATAGCATAAAGCTTCTGGTCAAGTTGGAGAGTCCAAGCTCAAATAGTAGTGTCGCCAGTCAGATCTAAGATTGTAATAAATGCAGCAAGAGAGCAAGATATGACCATAGCCCTCTTGATGAATTCTCGTTGTAGAACCCTTACAATGAATCAATTAGCAGAACAATTATCTTGAAAAGGGCTCTTATCCATCTCAAAGAAACTAATAAAGGTCCAGAAACTTCTATAGTCATGATGAAAAAAAAAGGCTAGAGCAGGTTTCAGTTCTTCTATATAGTGAAAATAAAGTAACAGCTTGTTCATCAAGGTCTTCCTTATTTGGGTCCACCGTGAAATCACAAAGAAAATTAAACTTCCATGGGGAGAAACAAGCGATTGAGCTAATCTAAAGTAAAAGAGGCATCATCAAGTGAAATATTTTCAAAATAAGAGTCTACTCAAGAAACTAAAGGAAATCATTAGTGCCTATGAGTTTGTAAGATTTCCGATCTTTGAAATGAATTCTAAATGGGGAAAAGGAAGGACAAAAGAAAAAAGAAGGAAGACGAATAGGATTTAAAGGCAATTGATTACAAGTGGGGTCATCAAACTGTGTAGCGCTTCCCAGCTCATAAGAGGCCAACAAAAATGCAGTTAAGGTGATGCAATCATGGGTATAAAAAGCCAATAGAAATGCAGTTTATGTTAGTGATGAGAATTTTAATAGCTTCAACAAGGATGGGAACCATCAAGACCATCTTAAGAGTTTATAATTTCCTAACATTACATGTTTGTGCAGGCGGGCATGAATAATAGAGGGTTCCTTACGCTGCCAAATGATCGAACATGCACATAATTGGCAACAAGGCCTCCGGCAGGATGAACTAAATATTATCCATATTACTTGTCTACTCTATTATAAAAAAACAAAAAACTCACTGATTTGTTCATCTTTTCAAACAACAGAAGGCTACCTACCAAAAAAAAAATGGATAAGCGTATCGGAAATCCTAAAATTTATTGCGAAAGTGCAACTAACTTCTAAAATTTTCGTAAAATGTAATTAAATCCCAAAACTAATCAAGTTGATGCAATCAAATTTCTCAATTAGCTCCATCCGAATTAATGGATGGAAAATGCTGACATAGCATTTTTTTTAAATGGAACTTGGAGGCACGTGGCGCTTAATTGGCACCACATCAGAAAATAGTCCAATTTCGTTAAAAAAATTAAAAAATATAGCCAAAAACTGAAAAAAAAAATATATTAAAAAGGAAAAAAGGAAAAGGGGTACAAAGAAGCGGGAGGCCGCGAGGGTTTGGCCTCAAATGGGGCGGGGCAATCGCCCCACCTTCCCTGGCGGGGGCTGTGGCCGTTCTGCCTCCGCGGGGACTCATCCGCAAGTATAGTCGCGGTCTTCGTGCTCACCTGGTTGCCCATCTTGAGTATCCAAGGTTCTGCAACCTTCGCTACTCAAGATATTCCATAGATCTGAAGCAACTCGAAACAATCAACCCCTCCAAAATGCTCTACGCAAAAAGGCCCATCGGAACAAGAAACTTGTTCCGGGTTCGACGACAACAATAATGTTTACCGAAGCCCAAGTGAATGTCGACCAATTTAAGTGCAATAAGGATCTTTTCGGAGAGGTCCGGGAAGGGTGATTACGAAGCGTTGAAAGCCAGACTAGAGCAAAACCGTGTTCAAAAGTCGGGAGCTTTTATCAATTTCAGGCACCCCGAAAGTCGTAAGAGCAGAAACGGTAGTCCGCTTGATGTTAGCGAAAGCACTCAAGTGGAGTCGCTCCTCTTCCTCTTCACCCGTTGCCCCCTCTTCTTGGAATAGTGGCACCGACTGGACGACGATGAGATTCTTTAGGCAGAGAGGCCCCGCTCGATGCACTTCTTATGGTGAAATGATCGGCGAGAGGTGGCTTCCGGCGGCGACCAGCGGGGAGCCAGAGCCATTGCGAGCGACAACCCCTGCTTGTCGTTGAAGATCTGATTCTGTTTTTTTATTTATTTTGCTTGTCCCCTTTTACTCTTTTTAGTCTACTTTAATTAATGCTTACGGGTAAAGGACGTTGATTGGGCATTTGTGCACTCTTGAGTTAAGATTAACGGACAAGTAGGAGGGAAATTGGTAAATAAACCCAGGTCATCATTTTCCGTCCGTCAATTTAATGGAATTAACGGAGAAATTTTTTTTTTGGTCAGTTAATGGAGAAATTTAATTACACCAATATGACAACTCAGACTAAATTTTCGTACGTCTTGAGACTTCAAATGCCCTTATCCCTAAAAAAGAGCAACAGAAGGCTTGCTAACAATCATGGATAAGAGAAACAAAGTTCGAGGAACGACAAGTACATTAAAGCAAACCAGTGATCAACTTTTCATGTTTGGTCAAATGATATTCATCACAAATCGAAATATAGAAGATTTAATATTTTTCCCCGGCGGAAAGATTAAAATTCACATTTCAGTTCAAACTGCGGGTGCATATCAACGTGAGTCCAGCAAAAATCACATTTCTGTTCAACAGCTACACCAATGGCTTTATCTTACACCATTCACCGGCACATCATACGATAGCACCGACTCTTCCGAAATCATAATCTACAGAATCAAGGGTAGCGAAGACTCATCACCACCTCGAGAGAAACCAAATTACTCATCACTCAAATTCAGAAAAGGCCTATTTTCACGTAATAACTGGACAAAATCCACAGCAAAGCTTCAATCCATGACAGGCCGACTCATCCACGCTCCGCGATATTTGGATAAAAGGAAAAGGAAACAAAAACAAAACTAAACAAAATCGGACGCGTCAAACTTAGCACACTCGAGCTCCATTTCTGAGCCTCTCCCGCGACCTCTCCGCCAAACGAATTTCCTCTCACGACGCTTTCACCCCACAAATCTCGCGACTTAACATGAATGGATCGGAAAGAAACGAAGCGAAGCGAAATGTGACTGACCTTGAATTTGACCGGCAGAATGACATCGCGATCGTTGCAGCAGATGGTGCGATCAGCCGGCACCTGAGGCTGGAAGCGGCCGAGCCAGACCTTCCCTGACCACGGGACGCAGTTGTCGCTGCTGATGTCCAAGTGGCGGCCAAATCTGGCTTTTGGCGATTTCACACTCTCCCATCCGTTCATCTTCCTCCTCCTCCAACGAATCGCTCTATCCACGAAGCTCCAGCGAAATCCAGTGACCGGCGAATCAGGCTCTTCCCCACCATTGATAGTCGCTGCAGCAGGTGGATGCATCGCGCCTCGGAAGGAGCTCCCTGGATTAAAGTTCAAGTCCGAGCGAGCTTAACCACCATAAATGAATCTGCAATCGATCTTTCACTTCTCGCGGTAAAGAATACCGCCACTGACACTGCTGGCCTCAGATATGTTGGCAGTACTGAATGGTAATAGAGGATGCGACTGAGTTAAGCCACGACACAAATGTGAGAGAGAGAGAGAGAGATCAATGATTTGAGAGAGTGAATGTGAACAGGTGATAAGATGAAGTAATAAATACGAGTTGCAATGCCTCGGAGTGGAGATAACCCGTGTGTCAGGATGCCCGTGAGTTGCGATGCCTCGGAAGTATTTGGGATAAGATGAAGTAACGAATATGATACACGTATATGTGCATATATAAACACATGTACTCACATGTGTCTATTAATGAACTAATTGGTGGTAGCTTTTCATCACAATATGTTATGCCATCCCCTTGCAGTGAAGCGAATAATCTTATGCAACATTGTTCTTCAATTTCCATTTAAATATTATGACATGATAAATAAAGCATCTCATTCAAAGCCAACGCATCTCATTTGAAACACAAAGCCAACGCATCTCATTTGAAACACCAAATCCCTCCGTGTCTCTCCCTTCCTAATACATTCACTATCATTGCTATGATGCTGACGTAAATGCCAGCTGTCCTACATGATGCAATCGACGCTGATGTGAATAATTTTTAATAATATTTTAATACTTTTTAATTTATTTTTTTTATTTCTCTTCCTTTTTTTTTCTTCCCTTCTTCCTCCTCTAGTGAAGCTTGCCCCGCCGGTCACTAGTGAGGCTTGACCCTCACAAGAACCAGCAAGGGCCTCACTAGTGGCTGGTTGAGGTTGACCTCACCGACCCTCGCCTCTGGCCAATCGCCGAGGCCTAGGGATTAGCCAGAGGAGGAAGAAGGGAAGAAAAAAAGCAAAAAAGTAAAAGGAAAAAGAAAAGAAATTTTGAAAAAAAATTAAAATATTATTAAAAAGTGTTTGGCCACACCACATAAGACAACTATTATTCACGTCAGCGATTTCTGGTCAAAATTTGCTAAATAGACTCAATTGGCAAAAACGTGAAAAGGTTTAGAACTTTTTGAAAAATTTTCCCCACCGAGTAAAATAGAAATTCAAAAGGAATTGCTGAAAAAGATTGAAAGCATCACGTTAATGTGTGCGCAACCATATTTAATGACATATTCAGTCCCAAATTTGAACATATTGTTTTAAGAATAATAACAACAAATATTCTAAAAGATGCAACCCCTTAATTTGGTCAATCACTCGAAAAAAAAAAATAGTTTTAATCGATGGCAAAACATACACATATAGTCCAAAAATTTACATAACGCGACATAATCAATAGTTATCATGCACATATAATTGTTGTAGTGCCACAATAAAAGCTGTTTTTCTATCAACCGCGGACCTAATTAAAAATTCTAGAAAGGTGTACATTCCATATGTAGCCATAATATTTAATATATATACTAAAAAACAGACAATATAAGATAAACAATTACAAGATATTGATCAGGGAAAGAAATTAAAAGAACCTCTCACTCCTATATAAAACATCTCTGTGCACCATTGAAGAGGATGAAGACGTTGTCTCATTCATCTGCTTTGTTTCTATATGCATATCATCTACGGCTCATCTCTACTTCTTCGCTCTTATCATAGCATCTATAATCAAGTCGACATATAATTGTTATTGACGAGGATATCAATGTCCGTAGAGGAATTTGAACATCTCAAATTTCACGTCAAAAGAAAGATATTATTTATGCATAAAGAGTCACTCCAAATATTCGCCTCCTTAATTTTTCTTTTGAGAGCATGACCCATATAAGAATCGAATCGGGTCATTCCATAGAATGAAAGCGGGTTTTAGGAATTGGGTGAAAAAGGAGAGGAAATAAAGATCCAAAGGACATGCTTCCCTTGTTGGGCTAAGAATAAGCGCGGCGGAAGAGAAAAGAACGGTAGACAAAAATGTTCCTGTGGGGCCCACAAAATATATTCCTCTGAAAAGTAGGAAGAAAGAGAGGGAAACTGGAAAATGAGTTCGTGCTTCCCTCACTCGACGAGTTCTGTGGGCCCACAACATATTTGCTTTTTTGTGGACTCTTTGTATCTTATATTTCTTTGTTCCTTTTTTTTTTTATCTCATCTCATTAGTTTAATAATGGGTTAATATCACAAAAAACTTCAATTTGATACACTTATAGTAAATTTATCACAAACTAATTTTTTGACGATAAAAAATCCTAAACCGGTATACCTATAACAAATTTACCCTTCGTTAATTTCCATTAAAATTTACCGTCAAATTGCTAAGTTGGATGACACGTGGCAGTTGATGGTGTATCAATTTAGAGTTTTCAGCCTCTGTTTGTCACAGGTTTAATAGTTTGTATTTTTTTGTAGTATTAATCCAATTTAACAAATGATATATTTGTCATAGATGTACCAGCCTAGAAGTTTTTAGTGGTAAAAAAATTAGTTTATGGCAAATTTGTCATAGGTGTACCAATTTAGGGTTTTGGTAATCAAAAAATTAGTTTTGGGTAAATTTGTCACATACGTACCAATTTAGGATTTTTTCGTGATATTAACATTTTTAATAATTTACCACCCGCCTGGGTGGCGCTGCTGGAGCGCGCACTCTTCCTCTCGCAAAAGGTTGAGTGTTCGAATCCCGGACGCCGCAAGGTGACTTAACCGGTGGCACATGTGTGGTGGCTAGCACGTGTCGCCCCCAGGATTTACTCCCCGGCTGTCGGCCATGCGGAGGTTCCTTGGGTTAAAAAAAAAAAAAAAACCTTTTAATAATTGCCTACTTGAAAAAACTTGATAATTCACTCATTTATTGGGAGGTTGGTAGATTCCTTACCAAGTTGGTACTTTACTAAAAGCACTTGCAAAATTTTAAAGAAGTTCGGCGGTCACTATATTAATCGAATATGAGTAATATTGTCAAATTATTGATATATCATTAAACACGCTTATAAAATTTCAAAAGAGATGATAAGTGAACGGTCATATCTTTTTACAAACAAGATTGAAATCCTCAACCACCACATCATTTCTTTACTTGGGAAACTTTAAATAAAGAAAAAAAATCCTCAAACAGGAAAAGAATCCCAGTAATGATGATAACTTACGTACGGATGATTTGAAAAGCAAGTTAACGGTCATATCATTTTAAAGATTGGAATCCTCCACCTTCACATCATTTCTTTACTTTGGAAACTTTAAATAAAGTGAAAAAGAATCCTCAAACAGGAAGAGAAAAACGCCAAAGAATCATCTTTCACTAAAGAAGTCTTTGGCATCTCTCTTTCTCTCACTCTCTCTCTTGCCTTGTACCGCTCTTTGTTTAATCTCACATCATGATTTCTGGCACTTCAACCCGCCAAATTGGCCAGATCATATATGGGTTCAATATGAATCGGGGTCATAAATCAAGTCATTTACCGGATTCTATTCAACTGAATTGCCCCGTTTTTTGGTTCATTTCTCTCGATGATCAGGATACAACTCCGGCCTTTGGTAAGTAAAGATTTGACGCAACAATATTGCTTGATATTCTTGTTCAAATATTAGGGTAAATATATTCAAAACCGTCAACACATGAATTTTAGTCGACAATTTAATTTTTTGTAAAAAAAGAGAATATGAAAACAATGAATGGTAGTAAAAAGAACAAAAAAATGAATAATAAAAACAATAAATGACAAATAAAAAAGGCCAATTTGGTCCAACTCACGCGGCCCATAAGAGCAGCCCATTGATGTGATGCACGACCCAGACCCATCAGCAACATTTCAGCTATTTCCTCTCTCTTTCTCATGGTTTGCTGAATGATGCCGTTGCTGAGCTCGCTCGACCGCACTGCCCCTTCTGCTCCTCTCATCTCAGCCCGGCTTGGCCTTCTCTCTCCCCTCGTCCTCCGCCCTGCGAGGACGTCGCTGTCCATGGTCTCTGGCTAGCAATGTCTCTGCAAGAAGACTTTCAAGCGCTCCAGATGCATATCATTACCATTGCCGCTCGTTTCCATGAATTCAAGCTCCAAGCGGTATCCTGCTTTTGCTTCTTCTTATTCAGTCGTTTTGATATCCAGCGAAAGTGCTTCTAGATGATCTTGCTCGTATTGGAATGGCGTGTCAGAGCTTTGAATTCGCAAATTTGTTTTGTGATAGCTAGCTCAGTTAGCCTCGCTGATCGTTACGTATGATGCATCGATGATTATCGTTTAGAATTGTGTTATTTTGTTCCTTCTTTCTTCATGCATTCTTTTGGATTCGGACTTGAAAGAGTTTAGCTGTTACTGAGAGAAAGTCAGGCTCGATCATTGAGATTTTCTTTGCATTTCATACCCTTTGTTTTCTGCACTCGATTTCTTTAATCGTTAAACTTGAAGTTTGGACATGGCGTGACCAGATCTTTTGGTTTAGTGAATTTCCAATAGAGTTTCTACTACTTTTTATCTCGTTACGTAATTGGATTGCTTGTTGCTATTTTTCTTAATAATCACTGACTATTTGCTATTGCTATGCTTTGTAGGGTGCACGACATGAGTTGGGATGTATGTGCGAGCCTTGTAATTTTCCCCCTTTTTTCAAATTCAATCATGAGATGATTGATTTTTTCTCGAATTACGTAAAACCTTTTCGAAACAACTAACTACTTGAATCGAAATAAAGGAAACTGAAATCACAAGAAATTGAAAGTAGAGGTGAAATTGAATAAGGAAACTAGAATTGAATTGAAACTGACGACGTGATTAGAGAAAACTAAACGAGAACGCTGAAATTTGCTGAAGCCGAGTACAAGTCATCTACTTCATTGTTCTACGCCAGCCACTGCACTGTCAATGTTGACTCTAATGAAAAGAATGACCAATTGACCGAAATATTCGCAAAAGAAATAGAGAAGCCACTGAGCGAACTCTGAACCTCAATCTCTCTTCACTAAGCTAAAATAATGTTGGTTCCAATATACGCAATTTTACAGGCAAAAAATTTGAAGATTAACACATGGAGAATGAAAATCACTTTTGTCTTTGAGGCAAGGAGAAACCAAAACTAGGATAAGTGGAAATGAAACAGGGAACAAAAGGATGCTGATCTTGGATTCAAACAGAACAACTAATCAGCCAATCTTCTCGGTATTGGCTTCATCCGCAGGCCATATCACGGTCTCAATGAGCCGTTTGCGCAAGTTCTCGTTGGAGATTTCTTTGTGTATTTTGGCATGATAACGTTTCTGCACATTAATTCCCACCCTGATTGGATCTTTATGAGCTAGCTTATGTAAATCTTTGGTACCTTGATCTATATTACCATCCCATTTTCAGCGAGGTCGTGTCGCTCCTCTAAGGGGAAGAAGAGCGATTATTATGGTTACTGGACTATGGATATTCAATTAAGAGTGTATGTTTATAACGCAAATATACACACTAAAAGAACATTCAAAAAAGGTTTACCATGCATAAACTCCAATCGACCCACTTCGAACATAGACACTGTCTGTTATAGTTTGAAAAACTGTTGGAAATAAAAAAGATTTTTCATAATCCAAGCTCATCTTATGAATTGAATTCTTGCAATTATTATCTAGACTTGGAGTCTTGGAAATTATTATCTAGGAAATTATGTTTACTTATTGTTGCTTGTTTTCAAGATAGTTTTTAATTGTTCTAGTTATCTAAAGGGTCTATAAATAGTATGTAATCCTTCAAGAAATATTTGAACATCAATTCCAAATTTTATTATTCCAACATCCCGCAACAAAGTCCAAGATAGTGCATGTACATTGCATTCCACTGCTTCTACCATAGCAAGAATGGAACCAATCACCCAATAACTCTTGCGGAAATTGCCAAATTTCCACAGTCCCATGATACATCAATGCCGCACAAATGTAATTTTGAATAGCCGCCGGATAAAAGGTACGATCTTTCTAAGACATGAAATTCATAGACAAGACATTTGGATATAATCAAAACGATAAATAACTTTCATAAGGCCGAAGGCCTGATGGCATAACTGCGACATTATTTAGCGTATGGTGTAACATCCTGAATTTTGACTCGTTGTCGGGACCGATAAAGTGTATATTAATTCTCGTGTGATTTTAGTAAGTCTCGCCCGGACTTGATCAATCACGGGATACTAACCAAATGGGAAAGACTAAACAGGATCAGATACGTGGACCGAGAAACCGATCGTGATGGAACGTCGATTTCGACGAACGTCGAGGAAATATTTTGAACCAATATAGGCCGATCTTAGGAAAATGACAGGTTGATATTGTCAGTAATGCATGAATGGATCGCGAGTGATTTCGCACGACCGAAAGTGCGCATGACAAAGGAAATCCGATTTTAATCCAAACGATCGTGACCTCAGGTGCTAGTGATAATTCCTCTCGTTCTCTCGAAATTGAGACTATCATGACTCGGACAATCTTAGGTCGATACGCGTAACACCTAAACAGCCGCCCGTTAGTAAGAGACCCTAAAACTGCAAAACGAGTAAATTAGATCGCGATATTGGACCCGAACTTCGATATCAAAATTTCAAGGGTAATTACGACTACTTTGCAAGACGGACGTCATTTTGGAGTGGCCATTCATGTTTGGGATTAATACGGCTGGAAACTGAAAATTCGACAAAAATTGAGAAAAGGACGGTTTTGCCCCTATGGACACCGAGGCCGAATTCGGAGGCCGTTTGAGGTTATTTTTCGCGGCCAAGGTCATTTGGGGTGGCCACGTACATTTGGAGTGGTTTTGGACAAAAAGTGGAATTTCGACAAAAATTAGAAAATAATATTATTTTATTCCCGAAACTTCGCGGACGATTTTCGAGGACTTAGAAAGTGAATTTCGCGAATCCGACTCCGTATTATGTCTCCCATGAATATTTAGGACCGGTATGGGCAAAAATTGGAATTTCGGTCCGGGACTGAAAAAGGACGAAAATGCCCCTAGGCCATTTTTAATTAATTCCGAAATTTGATTAATTTTTGGGGGTTAACTAAGGTTAGTTAGGACTAACCAGGTCTGGTCAGCCTTGGGTTAGTGGCAAATGACCATTTTACCCATAAATTATTGGATACAGATTAATCTTGGCCATTGGATCAAGGGCAAAATTGTCCAAATGGCCAAGATTTTGACACATGTAATTCACCCACACAATGTTGACCCATTTTGACCAGACCCTCTCTCTCTTCAGCACTTCATTCGGCCATTTTTCCCGAGAACTTCTCCCATTTTCCTGTTTCTGTTCTGTAGTTTCCGTTTCTGGTCTTGCCGTGGACATTTCTGTCCATTCTGGTACTGTTCACGCCGGAACAGTACCAGCCGGAGCTGTCCCCGCCAAGCCAGCACCACCAGCAGCCCTTTCCCGCCCAAGACCAGCCACCACAGCCCCGGTTTCGGCCTAAACAGAACAGAAACAGCATCTAATCGTCGGTTTCGTCGTCGCCGCGGACCGCCGGCTTGCACCGGAGCGCCGCCGTCGATCCTTACTGCTCGTCGGTGATCGACCGTCCGTTCCCGTCGTCCCGAATCGTTATTAGGCGAGTATAAACCCCTAAACCCCTAATTAGTTTAATTGTGCATTTTTAGGGGTTAATTAGGCCTAATTGAGGGTTAATTAGGTTTAATTGTGTGTGGGATGTTTTGTATGGGTCATTAGGACCTAATGAGATGATTTAATGGTGGATTAAGGCCCAAAACAGCCCTTGTTCTGGTACTGTTCACAAAGTACCGAAAATGTGCAATTTTTGTCTAAGTTTTGTATTAATTGGGCTTAATTGTTAATGACTTTAAATTGGACATTTTAGAGGTTAATTAGACTTATTTGAGGCCTAATTAGGTGTATTTGATCATTGGGTAATTAGTAATGGTGATTGGGGTTTTATGAAATGGCTTAAGTATGACTTAAGGCCTAATTTGTGCAAAAACCTGGTACTGTTCATCAGTACCGAAATTGCACAAATTTACCTAAGTTTTGCACTAATTAAGTTCAATTGTTGGTGGCCTTGAATTGGTCATTATAGGGCTTAATTAAGCTTATTTGAGGCTTAATTATGTATATTTGATGTTTGGGTGATTATAGTATTTGATTGAAGCTTAATGGAATTGTTTAAAGGGGGTTTAGTACATGTTGGAAATTCGGTTCTGGTACTGTTCACCAGAACCGAATTGCACTTTTTGGCTCAAATTGAGATTTAAATGGTTCTTTGGCTATGGTTTGAGTTTTGGGTATTATTAGGGGTTGGTTGGGACTTAAATAAACCCTAATGGATGACCCTTGATTGTGAAATCGACTATCGGAATTTAATTTGTCCAAGTCGGGCCCGAGGCGCATGAAATTGAATTGTAACGAATGCGCGGAATGAACTTGAAATGGATTGGATTAGAAATGGAAAATGCTTGGGTATGCCAAGAATGAGAGGAATATGTCTAATTTGAGCATGGTTATGCTTGGTGTTTTGACATCGATAATTAACTTTAAATTCCCAGGCATGTGGTTACGAAAGTACGTTGTGGTATGACCGAAATTGAGTACTTAATGTACAGGTCTGAGTTTTATAAATTGTGGCCTTCGGGTCGGGCCTACGGGTCGTTATATTCAAATGTGGCCTTCGGGTCGGGCCTACGGGTCGTTATATTCAAATGTGGCCTTCGGGTCGGGCCTACGGGTCGTTATATTCAACTGTGGGCCTTCGGGTCGTTATAATTGCACGTGAATCACGTTAATGCTAAATGCCTAACCTGCAGGAATATGAGATGACCTATTGGGCTGTGAGCCGGGTGAAATTTATATTGATTTGCTGGTTCATTGTCTGATGTGTTTTATTTACCCTCTGGAGGTGCACATTAGCCTAGTTTAGGATTAGTGGTTTGTACTTGCTGAGTTTTTCTCACGGTTGTGGTAAAACCGATATTTCAGATCCCCGGCCATGAATTTTGAGGCCGATGAGCAGGACCCCGAGCCTGAGACAGAGTCTGAGGCTATGAGTTCAGAGGAGGAGCCAGAACAGTCCGAGAGTTCTCCCGAGACGTCTGGATCTGACCCCGACTGGATACCCTAAGGTAGACTTCAGCCTTAGGAGCGAGGGCCAAATTTTTTTGACTGTAGTCTCTAGTAGTCAGTCCGATCTCCCTAGGCCACCGATCCTTTTTGTTTTAGTGGCCCTTTTTGTTGTATCTCTGGTTTTAATGGATACTGTATATAAGTGTTTTTAAATGAAAGTATATGTTGTTTTAATCGTTTGTAAATTGTGAACTCTTGCTATTCATGGTTACTAATAATTTGTCCGGGTGTATATATATTTATTATATATACGTCGTTTTCGCATGTGGCGTGTTTTCTCTGATTTGAGTTTTCGGGTCGGTGACGTAACCTGGGAGTGTCGCACCTTATTTCGATCTATACGCGGATGTTCATGCTTCGTGGGGTACGGGGCGTGACATATGGTACAAGTGAAAATTTTCAGCATTTAACATTTCTCATCTAGGCAAAGATTAGGCTTTGTTTGTTTCACGAAAAATGAACGATTTAAAAAGCATTTTTCAATAAATGATCACTTGTATCGCTTGAATTAATCAATTGAAAATATTTCTCTGTTTCACCCCCACAAAAACATGATAAAGGACCAAACACCAAACCTGAAAAGAATCGAGAATCATGCTCTGAATGTTCTGAAAACTCCATCAATAACGTGATTCAAAGAATTCAGTACAATCGCAAGCCTCATCTAGAAGTGGTCTCAAGCTCTTACACATCATGCAGCATTCAAGTATCTCAAAATTGAAAAAGATGAGATTTCTCAAATGCTTACGATTTTAACATCCTCAAAACTTGTCTTCATACTGACCACAACAACTAGCCCTCCTCCTTCCTTGTGCTGTCGCTTCCTCGAGCTCCGTCTCATAGCACTTTGACGAACTGAGAACTTGAGAAGAAAATTGCTTGGAGATCAATTAGGCTTGGAAATCTGGGGTAAATCTTAAACGATGTCATTTTTGCACACGGGCACTTCTTCATCTTAACTTTATGCCACATAGGAGAGAGAAATGAATAAAAAATGTCACATTAGCATTTTCCTTTAACCAAGTTAGATAGAGCTAGCAAAGAACTTGATTGCATCAACTTAATAAGTTTTATGAATTGAATGGACTATTAGTGAGTTTTAGGATTCAATTGTGCTTTCGCAATAAGTCTTAAGACTTATGATCCACTTGTCCCTTAATTGAAATATGTAAAAGTAAAGTAGAAACAAGTTGTAAACTGGGAAAATATGGGAATGCAAAATATGGAAATCTTACGACTTTTCATCTTACAAATTTTCGTGCAAAGGAATTCTGAATCTTCGTATGAAAATTAATTCTTTAAGTTTCATGTGCATCGCGCCGACTTATAATGCTAGTAGTTACTGTAATAGGGTTTCACTTAACTTAAAAAAATTGGAAAATTAAAGCATAAGCCCTAAAATTTGTCAAGATAATGCACTTAAAATTTTCGCAGTTCATTGACCAATGATGGATCCTTGCCAACATCATAGTTCAGTACCACCGGAGATTGTTGGAGGGGGCAAGTTAAGGGCTCTTAAAAGTTCCAAAGGAGAAGTTTCTCGCTCTTCAGAATGCAAATTCATAAAGGAGAACTTAGTGGTTGAGGGGTGGCCATGCACGTGTGGACAATGAGCATGATAAAAATTTGATTCTTCACGAAATTAAGCGGACGTAAAGCTCTTTCAAAAGTTTTATTTTTTTCTGTCGAATATATAAAATAATAATTCAGAAGGATTAATCTGTCCTATTTTAAGTAATCCAAATTGCACAAAAAGGCATTTGGTCGGAGAAGCCATGCTCGGCACCGAGAGATGGTCCGATTAAAAAATCAAAGTGCTGGTTAGAATAACATGCAATTAACTGCTGCATCCAATGGATTAAAATCATCGCCAATTAAAAATTGACTTTTACTCACAATAAAAAAAGTAGATTTTAGCGACGAATTCTGCCACGAAAAAAAATGGAAAAATTCATCACTAAACGAATTTGCAACGAAAAAAATTTCATCGCCAATTCGGAGTCGCAAAATTTAGTGACGAAAAATTTCAATTTTTGTCGCTAAATTGCGACGAAACATATTCGTCGCTAATTTTTCGTCGCAAAATTCGTCGCTAATTTTTTGTCGCAAAATTCATCGATAATTATTCGTCGCAAAATTTGTCGCTAATTTTTCGTCGCAACATTCGTTGCTAATTATTTGTGACAAAATTCATCACTAATTATTCATGACAACATTCTTCACTAATTATTCGTGACAAAATTCAGTGCTAATTTGCCACGAATTTTTTTTTTGGTCAGTAATTTGCGACGAACTATTTCGCGGCAAAATTCGTTGCTAATTTGTCATGAAAAATTTTTACTTTTGCCACGAACATTGTTCCGGAACAAATTTAGCAACGAATTTTTATTAATTTGCCACAAATTAGAGACGAACTATAAAATTAGTTGCGAATGTACGGCAAAAGTTTATTACAAGTTGGCCTCCTACTAGTCAAGATAACCACGTGCGTCATAATCACAACTGACGCAGTGCAAACTGTATCTAATCCATGGCTGAAATCTGGTATATCTACCACAAACTCAGCCTTGCAGAGTTCCTTCTAACCTCTAATATCAAGTACATGAATATTAGTAGCAACAGTTCATGCTCTAATACAAGTTCATGCTCTAATACAAATTCTAAGTAAATTACAGTCTTTCCATGAAACTCCTGATACGAAGACAGTTTGCACAGAAATTACATAGGTTGATAACTTTATTTTAGAATGGAGAAGTTATGCTGCTGAAGCTAAGCTCCAGAGTGTTTTCTAGTATAGTGACCAGGGCACCACACAATGCCTAAAGGAATTCCACAAGGCATCAGGAACCGGCAATAATGTTGGGAACCCGCAAGAAGTCAGTCTAGAGGGCCTTCCCTTCATCGTAGCAAATATAATTTAAAGAAACAACCGTCTCTTCTGTCATCATCATCGTCGCGGCGCAAATATAATTTAAAGATCATAAAAAATAGTACTTGTCAATTCACACGGACGAGCGAAGACGAAGACCTTTCGCATGCAAGTTGCGCTCTGATCTCACCACCCCACCCCCCCGACCCGACCCGAAATGGACGACGCCCGCCCCTCTGGCGACGCCCCGGCCAAGATCCCCGCAGCGGCGCTGAAGCCCGGCGGCCGGAGAATGCCGCCCCTCGGCCTGGGCACCGCCGCGTCGCCGCCGGTGGCGCCGGGGTCGACGAAGCTGGCCGTCCTGGAGGCGATCGAGCTGGGCTACAGGCACTTCGACACCGCGGCCCTGTACCGCACGGAGGAGCCGCTCGGCGAGGCCGTGAGCGAAGCCCTCTCGAGGGGGCTGATCAGATCGAGGGAAGAGCTCTTCGTCACCTCCAAGCTCTGGTGCAGTGATGCTCACCCGGGGCTTGTCCTCCCTGCTCTCCAGAAGAGCCTCAAGTAATTTTACACTCTCGGAAATCTCCACCCAGTCCCATATTAGCTTCTTGTGCGATTCAAGACCTGCGACGTTTTAACATGTAAAGATTCTCTGCATCATAAGCATGTCAATGTAGGCTAGTTTTGATTCGGGGCAGAACATGATTTCAGGATAGAATCGGGAATTGGAGAACCGACCGGTTCCATGTACTCCGGCTGGTTCCCGGTTCAGGTTCCCTCGGGGAACTAGGAAAACCCAAAAAGGAAACCTTTTACTTTTTTTCTCGTAAGAACTTAGATGTGTTTATCTATGTAGGGGCTTACAGTAATCCTTCGGGCAATTAATAAGGATCAATGTGCGTAAGGTCATCTTTAATTGAAATAGGGTTTACTCTTGTGGAGAGATTTAATTCTCTACTATGGGTCCGTTTATTTTGCGGAAAATAAACGATTTGAAAAGCATTTTCTTAAAAATGATTCAGCCATATCGCTTGAAATAATTAATCAATAAAAAATATTTTCATTATCGATAATAATTTATGCCAAAACATTTTCTTGAACAAGAAAAATGCTTTTCATTCATTCATTTCTGTAAGCGAAATAAATGATCATTTTTAGGAAAATCTTTTTCAAATCGTTCATTTTTCGCAAAACAAACGGACCCTAAAAGTCACTTATAAAGTTCTAACGAAGAGGATAGATTGAGACTTAACATAAAAGGTTTTTAGATATCAGTGGCTACATAGAGTGATAAGAAAGTTGGATATCATATTAATTTTCCGAAACCATTAGATTTATCATAGTTTCATTTCCTAAAAACCAACATATAACATTGGTGTCTTGTTGTAATTCACATTATTCTATGCCGTTGATAGATTGAGATAAATTACTCTATAGTACGCCATCGGTGAAAAACTACAATGGCAGGTATCATACTATCACGAGATTTTATGTCGCATTTAATATATTCAAGATAAATTTGTTGTGCCCATTAAAACATATTGGAATCCATGGACCTTGTGCTCTGTAGGATTGTAGATATGGTGATTAGTACGGTCATGATCTTCATTAGAGATTGGTGAAGCTTATGTTGTCACATGTTAACATGTATGACGATAATCTAGGTTTTATTTTACGTGTTTTGAACTCTTTATTGTTTATTTTATTTTACGTGTTCATCTTTTATTGATTGTTTCTATTGACAAATGAAAAACTTTCATTTTTGTTATTGCATTAACTTTCATTTTGCTTAACTAAAAGTGAAACGAAAAAAAGGAACCTGTTTGGAACCTGTGGCTGGGTGGGTTCTAGGTTACCAAGTTCCAGGTTTTAAAAAATGAGGAACTTTTTCCGACAAGTAGGTTCCAGGTTTCAGGTGAAACCTGCAAGGAACCTAAACCGCTCACCCCTAGTTTTGATATGCCTAACTGATTAACAAAATTTATTTACAAACTGATTTCTCATGCTTTGGTGGAAAATGGAATATGATCTGCTCATTTGAATGTGTGATTACGTTAATTTATGCACGAATTATATGAATCCATCTTAATATATCTAAAGATCTCTTATTTAACTAGTTTCCCTTTTCGTAGACATCCTCTGAGATTTGAACTGTACAGAGAATAGTTAGTGTTCGAAACTGGTGGCACTAATTGTTATGCAGTGGTAACTGATCAATGCATTGTAGATGATAGAATGATTCTGTACAATGACATAGCTGAGACTGCGGAAGTCATTTGCTCTGCACATTTCCTGATGATCTCTGCTTGTGTACACTCTGCTCAGAAATCTCAAGTTGGACTACATAGATCTTTACCTCATCCACTGGCCAGTGAGCTCGAAACCCAGAATGTACGAGTTCCCGATCAAGAAGGAAGAATTTCTACCCATGGACTTCAAGGCCGTTTGGGCTGACACGGAGGAGTGCCAGAAGAAAGGACTAACTAAAAGCATCGGAGTCAGCAATTTCTCTTGTAAAAAGATCTCTGAAATTCTGGCTACTACACAAGTACCTCCGGCTGTTAATCAGGTAAATTTCTTTGATTCTTCTGATGTATGTCCTAGATGTTGGTATGACATGGTTTTGACGCTGATGCATTGTCCGTGGCAAGGTGGAATTCAATCCGCTGTGGCAGCAAAAGAAACTTAAAGAGTTCTGCAGAGACCACGAGATCCTATTGACTGCTTATGCCGCTTTAGGCGCTAAAGGAACCATATGGGGAAGCAATAGGGTCATAGAATGCGAGCAGCTCAAGGAGATCGCCGAGGCCAAGGGAAAAACTGTTGCGCAGGTCAGGTACTTCTGTTCTCGAGCCTCAGCCCTAGTTTAGTGATTAAATTTCCAATTTTAGATGGATGAAGATGTTGAGTGATGCTGATAAATTTGGGTGGTGATAAACAGATTTGCCTGAGATGGGCATTTGAGCAAGGAGTGTCTGTACTGGCCAAAAGCTTCAACAAGGATAGAATGAAGGAGAACCTCGAGATTTTTGAGTGGGAGTTGACAGAGGAAGAGAACAAGAAGATAAGCGAGATCCCCCAAACCAGAGGATGTCTAGGAGAAGATTACATCTCGGTGCACGGGCCTTTCAAGACGATCGAGGAGCTGTGGGATGGTGAGCTGTGAGCAATACAGGCTGCTCAGAACACTTTCTGATAAGTTTCGAGTTTTGTGGATGTACCTAGCTTTCTTCATATGAAAGAGGAGCTGAATATCACCTGAACTCTTAGGATAGAACCTCACTGTTCGTGAATGGATCTGATCAGGTTTTTGCAGCTTATTTCCTAGCTGAAGAAGCGTGCTTATGTTGAACTTCAACTAATTTGAATCAGCACATTGGAAATCTACAAATAGTTGGCACATCAAACCGTGGTTCAACAGATACCCGGAATCTTTCAGAACAACGTCACAGGTTACACTCAAGCAGGTCTTCAACTTGCAAAGCTTGTGACATGTTCTTTTGCAAGAAATGTCGCTAAGTCCAACATTGCACTTTACCCTTGGGTTTTCAGCAATATCTGGTTTACAGCCTCATGGAGAGGCTTCCAATTGTCCAGACGGCTGAATGAAACAGCCAAAAAGATTTTCCTTTTGCCGGCACAGACTGCATTGTAGAAGATGAACTCGAACAAAGTACCGTGCAATATTTTAGCCTCTACTGTAAACTGCAATAAACATGATCTCAGTCACAATTTCGCTGTTACACTCACAGAAGGTCAATTGCAGACGCTAATAACAGATCAGATGACCAATGGACCTTAGGAGTAATTGTACTCCATAAGTAAATGCATTTGACAAATACATGCATTCCAATTTCAGCAGCAGTCCACGGTTCACTTACAGAAGCTGCAAATTGTAGATAAAGAAATACTGGATAAATCAAGCAATTGAAATAACTAACAAGAAACTCGCCCAGTGAAAGCTCTGTCCAAGTTTACCAGCTTTCAGTCTTATCCTAACTTGGAGCTTCCATGGTGTAGCCTGTTTTACATTGAAAGAACGAGGAGGTGACCACATTGTGTTACAGCACCTACTCGTCATACAATTTCATATTATCTCGAAAATCTTCGGCATGAAAGCATCCCAGAGCTGACAGAAGTAATGAAGTTATGTCAACCAGTAGTAGTTGTAATGGTGAGCTCTACCCTCTAAGCATAAAATAATTGCTGCAGGACTAACCTCTTCAAAAGTTTTACTCATCACTGCATAATTACATTCAATTTCATCAATTCTCAAGAGTCTTTTGCAGGTCCAATATTATTAATTTCAAGATACTCACCTATTTTCCAGCATGAAATTGATTAAGCTATTACCCACATTCGATAAATGGATCAACTCGAGTAATTGCAGGCCAACTAGATCCTTATCTAAGTCCGAAAATCTTACACATAATAGAGAGAGAAACCAATTGTACAAATAGGAAACCAGTTTATATTAGGAATTAAACCAGCACAACCCGAAATTGGAAGTTAACTTATGCCTGAAAATACTCACCCTGAAAGGCTGAAACTGACCAGGGCCTCCTAGAATGTCAGCTCTAGGCACACGGATATCTCATTAACAAAGCGGGGGCTTCACGCCCTTATGCATTCTCACCCTAATATAGAATTACCAACTTTTTTTTCCTTGTCGGTCGCAATGTTCATCACGAAAAATTCTTAGATGGACTTTATGCAGTTCTTGAGTGAAGAACCAGGTTGTTTGCAGTATTTCCCAGCAGTAGTGTAATAAGGTGATGGAGCTTGAGCCGCTAAAGGAGATTGCTGGGGCCAAAGTAAAAACTGTTGCCAGGTCAGGTGCTTCTTGTTCTTTGAGTCTCTTAGCACCAATCATAAAGATTTGATCTCAAATCTAGACTCATGGAGGAGCAAGAAGAGTATTGAGAGATAACTGATGCATATTTGGTAGTGACAACAGATTTGCCTCGGATGGGCGTATGAACAAGGAGTGTGTGTACTTGCCAAGAGCTTCAACAAGGAGAAGATGAAAGAGAACCTCGAGATTTTTGACTGGGAATTGACAGAAGAGTTGAGGAAGATCTGCGAGATCCCACCGAGCAGAGGATATGGCCTTGCTGGACATTTGAGGAGCTCTGGGATGGTGAATTTTGAGATGTAGAGGGAACTGATGGATGCTTCTTCCAACTAGGTCTTGTATGTGCCAAACTCTTTTGTTAAGCAAGTAGGAAGAAATTAGCGAATCTGAATCCAAATAGCAGGATTCTTTTCAGTAGAAGAGTCCTAGTAAAGCTTTTATTGGTGCTCACTTGGAAAGGCACAGAATTTTCAGTACATTTCGAATACACTACATAATGTACCTTGAAAGTTCTACCAAAAATAGGTCTTCAACCTGCAAGGCTTTTCCAAATTGCTTGTATAATTAACAGGAACCATGACAGACTGCTATTCAATGCACCAAGAAGAATTCCACTCGGAGCAACACAGTTTACTTGCTAAAATGGATTGCAAAAGTCATAGTCGATTTCAGCAACTTGAAGATAACATTCTCGTGCAACTTCTGAAACTCTTATCATATAAAATTATACCATACCTTCTGACAATAGGAGAGATTTCGTACAAGCACAACGTCTGTCAGACTTCACAGAAAATGAACTGTACATGTGGTATAATGCATTGTTGGTAGATAAAAACAAACGAAGATAATACGTGAGCAAGTTTCTCTGAATTCTTTCTCCTGATAAGTGAGTCCTGGAGTTTTTAATACAAGGAATCTCACCAAATTTCGAGTTCCTTGCTCCTTTTTAATCCACTTACTGTAGCGTAGTTTTATAATACAGAGTTCTTATTATATGCCTAGCATCTAGAATATACCCTTTGACACACAGACCGAGACATTTTCTATCATGCGAGTGGTTGCTCCATCACACTCAGGGTCTCAAAAAGATTACCAAGACAACAGTTCCCTGCATCATCTGCTATCTTCTGCATAATCCAAGATGAAAAACCAATCTGACCTCACTCCAGCTTACAATCCAGTGGCGGTATTGAAGTCCGGTGGCCAGAAAATCCCACTCTTGGGTTTCGGAACAGCAGCGTTTCCGAAAGTGGATCGTGAAGTTGTGAAGGCGGCGGTTCTTGAAGCGATTAAGCTGGGTTACAGACATTTTGACACGGCAACTCTCTACAACACAGAGGAACCAATTGGAGAAGCCATCGCTGAAGCAGTGTCGCAAGGGCTGATAAAATCAAGGGAAGATCTCTTCATCACCACCAAGCTCTGGTGCAGTGATGCTCATCCTGGGCTTGTCCTCCCAGCCCTCAAGAATAGCCTCAAGTAAAAATTTGTCTAGTAATATAATCTTGTAAGCATGGTCATTTCATTGTCATATTAACACTCAAAACTTGTTGCAACTTTAACTGAGATGTCGCAGGTAATGTTATAACAAATCTGTTCTTGCGTTTTAAAATGTTTTCTGATAGCCTCTAGTTTGTGAATATTCTCATCAGAAATATCAAGTTGGATTACATAGATCTCTATCTTATCCACTGGCCTGTGAGTGCAAAACCCGGAACCTACGAGTTCCCAATAAAGAAAGAAGATTTTACGCCCATGGACTTCAAGGCAGTTTGGGCGGATATGGAGGAGTGCCAGAGAAAAGGACTCACAAGAAGCATTGGGGTCAGCAATTTCTCTAGTAAAAAGCTCTCTTTCATCCTGGCCAATGCACAGATACCCCCTGATGTCAACCAGGTGAGCTTCTTCACAAGTTGAAGAAGTCCTATAAAAGGAATGACCCTGTTAATTTGATTCCTGTCACATCTAAATTTTCATGACAATGAAGTGAAGATGCTAAGCTTTCGGAGTGGAAAACCTCGAATATTAGTATATAACATAGATAGATCAATTCCATGTCTAGACAGTTGAGTACAACCATGGATTCACGGAATGGTGCTTTCTCTAGCAGACTTTTGAATTGGGGTTTTTCTGAGTTTATCGGGTTGATTTTGACCAAACATTTTGAAATCTTGAAGGTAGAGTTCAATCCACTGTGGCAGCAAAAGAAGCTTCGGGAGTTCTGCGAGGCCAATGGGGTTCTGCTCACTGCTTACTCTGTTTTAGGAGCTTCAGTAAGCTATGGAGGAAGCAATAAGGTGATGGAGTGTGAGCAGCTGAAGGAGATCGCTAGGGCCAAAGGGAAAACTGTTGCCCAGGTTAGATGCTTCTTGTCTTTCATGTCTTTTAGCACCAATCATAAAGATGTAGTCTCAAACCTAGACAAACGGAGGAGCAAGAAGAGTATTGGGAGATAACTGATGCATGTTTGGTGGTGACAACAGATTTGCCTCAGATGGGCATATGAACAAGGAGTTTGTGTACTCGCCAAGAGCTTTAACAAGGAGAGGATGAAAGAGAACCTTGAGATTTTCGACTGGGAATTGACGGAGGAAGAATTGAGGAAGATCGACGAGATCCCACAGAGCAGAGGATCTCTTGGAGAAGATTACATCTCCGAGCACGGGCCTTACCAGACATTTGCGGAGCTCTGGGATGGTGAATTGTGAGCAGCAGAGGGAACGGATAGACATTTCTTACAACTAGGTCTTGTACGTGCCATAACTCTTTTGTTAAGCAAGTAGGGAGGAATTAGAGAAGCTGAATCCAAAGAGCAGGAGTCATAATAATGTTTTAATTGGTGCTCGCGTGAAGAGGCACCATATTGCCAGTGTATTTTGAATTCAACTAGACAAAGTACCTTGAAAATTCTACCAAAACAGGTCTTCTGACCTGCAAGGCTTTTCCAAATTGCTTGTACATTTAACAGGAACCTGGAGGACCAGCACTGCTATTCAATGCTCCAAGAAGAATTTTAATCGGAGCTCTTGGAGCTACACAGTTTACTCGCTAAAATGGATTGCAAAAGGCATACACGATTTCAGGAACTTGAAGGCAGCATCTCCTGCAACTTCTCAAACTCTCTTCTATGAAATTATACCATACCTTTTGACAATAGGAGCCATTTCATACAAGCACAACGTCCGTCAGATTTCGCAGAAGACGAAACGCAGAGGGTCAACAAGCCAGCCCTGGAAGTTGTCTATTTAAGCAAGATATTTCATAAGCTGTCCCTTCATTTAATCTCACGACTAGATATGTACAAAAAGTGGATGTCACAGAAGTTATCGTATACACACTTTTATCATTGCTTCTAAACAGATCTCGTATGACCAGACAGATTGCGGAGCTCAAACAGCCCCCTGCGAAGAGGAAAGAAGTATTCGAGAGTAGATTACTCATGCAGTAACGGATCAGCATGACCTTAGCATCTTTTGGGCCTCTCATAACTTGGAGGCAGCGAAGGACAGTTCTCATTCATGTTGGCATATGGTTCGATGGTGTTGTACTCTGGCAATTCCATCCAATATTCCCCAAGAATCTGACAAAATGGAAGTTGACCACCCTTATTACTGCACCAACTTGGCAGACGAGTTTGGTTATTCTCATAAATCTCCAGCATGTAAGCATCACGAATCTGAGAGCAAAGAAAAGTCGGGTCATATACAGTAGCAAATTTTCCATGATGAACTTTAGGATGCAAAACTACAAAGAGTAGATGATGAAATAGGGTATTCATGACTTACTGTGAACTCAGTTACTTGAATAGAATTGGAAGTGGGACCAAATACTCCAGCTTCCTTGTACATAGCAAGTATAAAGGCAACGCATGTGGTTGATTTCCCATCACTATACATCCAATCATCTTGCTCGGGAGTAGTAAGTAGTTCATCAAATGACATCCCTCGCTTCTCAGTCTCTCCTATTATTCCATATAAGTCCAATTCCTGCGACAAAGCAAGAAATGCATGATCTTTGCGATTGGAGAATAGAGCCAGTAAATGGTGAAAATTCTGTCCTTAAAGAACTAGGAATCACAAAAAAAATAATCATTTCAACCTCAATATAACAACAACCCCCCCCCCCACCCCACTTCCTCTTTTCTTTTTCTTTCTTCATTTTTCCTCTTTTCTCCTTCGCATCCCCTTTCCCCATGCCAAATAACAGCCAAACAGCAATAATCAGCCACTTTGTCCCCACGAGCACACAACACCATTTATGAGGTTCAACTCCTCAAGCTCTCCAGCTCACAAGACTGAGATGCTACAAAGACAACAGCCACTTGGACTTGGTGACTACAAGATATCAAAAAGAATTGCTTTCCATCCATATCAGAAAGACTAGCCAAATGCCTAAGACACATGCTCCATGTATGCAATTTATGTAGTTAAGAAAAGCACACAATACCAGGACACCAGTCACACCACCACTCTTCTGCTTCCTCTCTCTTTTTCCCCGATTTAAACATCCATGATCTCTCATATATATATTGACCAGACCAGAATATCCACGCATTTAGTATCACAATTACCATTTTAACTCCCCATCTAGGGAAATTTTGTCATTAAATCCACAAAACTCAACTAGTCTCTGATGCTAGGACAAAGGATAAAATAAGAAAATATTAGAAATTGAAACAAGAAAATCATAACCGGAAGTATGACCAGACAGCAGCTATACCTCAGTCCCAAGGCGCTTATTCAAAGCTTCATTCCACATATTTGCAGCATATGCTGGCTGCAATCTCGTCCACATTGACATGACAGAAACAACCTATCAAGAAGCTCCAAAATATCAGGAAACATATTGATAATTCCCGAAATTACCCTGAACCAAAAAAATGCTGCACTGCAAAGAGTATGGCTCTTTCGTTCGTGAGGAAAAAGAAAAAGAAACAAAACAAGATAGCCAAATTGTTACAAAGGTTGGAAAATTCAAAGCAACTCCAGAAAATAAAAACTCTCTTGATCATATTTTGAAAGAAAAACATGCATAAATCACTTTTAAGAATACTATTTGAAGCACGTGCTAAGCGTTATTCCCCTGTTACAGCAATTGCATTGAGCAGGTCGAGGAGATTCACTAATCTCAAACTTCCCATTTTCAATCCCAAAGAGATAGCAACAACAAATTGCCAACTACTATCAGATTCACCCGCAGAATAATTATTTCTGAATAGCAAGGCTGTAATGGATGCAGAAGATGAGTTAATCAATAAAATCACTTCCCACAACTTCACATTATCCACACAGTTCAGAATAAATAAGGAAAATGCATACCAAGTGAGCATCAAGAGGAGGAGGATAGTTGTCTCCTATGGTATCAATCCAACTGAATATCATGTTGTGATAACCATAAGGCTTCCCTGACATGCTTCGAGCATATTCCCACGCTGCCGTGGAGTTGAACTTTGCACGCACGTCTGGATGTAAAGGAAGCAAGGCTATCTGGGGATTAGAATTGTCTTTTAGTGCCAATTCCCACCACTCTTGCCAAGGAATAACCACAATAATTTCTTCCCCCTGCAAATGAATGACCAGTATGCTATCAAAATGGTGGAAGGATATATCAAAGAGTAATCACACCAGTCATACCTGTGTTCATTATTAACAATGCCATTCTTCTAAGCCCAAGAAAAATCGCATGAAAAACAATTTTTTTCTTCTAGACAATCAAACTTCAAATATTAAAAAAAAAAAAAGATTCTTGGCAAAATTCTAGGATGTGCAAAGGGGAAAACACAAGTCTCTCTTCAACTGAGGCAATAAGGGGAATACATTCCCCAGCAGGAGCAAGAGGCAAGACAAAAACCGGCTCAGAAGTTCGTGTCGGTGAAATCATTCACAGAAGACCACACAACATGTTATGGTCAAATTTCAAGTTTCTGCTCTTGGGTGTCAAGTTCAGGTGCGTACAATTCATTTTCCATTCGCTCAATCCATAAGTTATATCCATCGAACTTCGTTTACTGATTTGCGAATGTCAGAAACTGGTATAGAGAAACTGATGAATAAAAATAAAAACACACCTTCTCATTCTCATGCCCTGATTCACCAACCCACAGATTACCATGTTCATCCGTCAAGCAAACCGCTGTGTGACCGGCAAAAGCACCAGTTACCCACTTCTCCAATGTTTCAAAACCACCCCACCTACCACGGATCTTGGACACCGCTAAAAAATCGCCAGTATGAACATCATCCGGATTAATAGTTGTGTACCAGGGCTTAGGACGTTTTTCAAAAGTAGCGCCCATATGGCTCTTCAGGAAAGCTAAATTAGCATTCTGACCCCAAACAGTGTTAGAAAACAGGGGCAACACATCAATTAGAGAAAGCAATGTTCCAAGCATTTCCGATGGCATGAGAAATACAGAAATTCCGTGCTGCTTTACCTGCTCAACATCCAACTCGAACATTATTTTGATGCAACGATGAGATTTACTAATTCACAACTAAATCAAACACACGAGGCATACATATTCCAACTCTGCTTGCTCTTCCCATGAGTCAAACTTCAACGTGTGCTCTCTAGCAGAAAAGTAATATATAGTCCCAAGTGATCCTGTATGGTGTTGCGAAAACATACAAATCCATGCACGTCCAGCTATGCGGTTCAGATGTCTGTAAGGAGAAAAGCAAGAAAAGATCGCATTATTCATTTCTGCAGCGTATTACTGCTGAGGCAAGGCCCTCTAGACTGACTTCTTGCGGGTTCCCAACATTATTGCCGGTTGCTGATGCCTTGTGGAATTCCTTTAGGCATTGTGTGGTGCCCTGGTCACTATACTAGAAAACACTCTGGAGCTTAGCTTCAGCAGCATAACTTCTCCATTCTAAAATAAAGATATCAACCTATGTAATTTCTATGCAAACTGTCTTCGTATCAGGAGTTTCATGGAAAGACTGTAATTTACTGAGAATTTGTATTAGAGCATGAACTGTTGCTACTAATATTCATGTACTTGATATTAGAGGTTAGAAGGAACTCTGCAAGGCTGAGTTTGTGGTAGATATACCAAGTTTCAGCCATGGATTAGATACAGTTTGTACTGCGTCAGTTGTGATTATGACGCACGTGGTTATCTTGACTAGTAGGAGGCCAACTTGTAATAAACTTTTGCCGTACATTCGCAACTAATTTTATAGTTCGTCTCTAATTTGTGGCAAATTAATAAAAATTCGTTGCTAAATTTGTTCCGGAACAATGTTCGTGGCAAAAGTAAAAATTTTTCATGACAAATTAGCGACGAATTTTGCCACGAAATAGTTCGTCGCAAATTACTGACCAAAAAAAAATTCGTGGCAAATTAGCACTGAATTTTGTCACGAATAATTAGTGAAGAATTTTGCCACGAAAAATTAGTGATGAATTTTGTCAAAAATAATTAGCGGCGAATGTTGCGACGAAAAATTAGCGACGAATTTTGTGACGAATAATTATTGATGAATTTTGCGACAAAAAATTAGCGACGAAAAATATGTAAAAGTAAAGTAGAAACAAGTTGTAAACTGGGAAAATATGGGAATGCAAAATATGGAAATCTTACGACTTTTCATCTTACAAATTTTCGTGCAAAGGAATTCTGAATCTTCGTATGAAAATTAATTCTTTAAGTTTCATGTGCATTGCGCCGACTTATAATGCTAGTAGTTACTGTAATAGGGATTCGTTTAACTTAAAAAAATTGGAAAATTAAAGCATAAGCCCTAAAATTTGTCAAGATAATGCACTTAAAATTTTCGCAGTTCATTGACCAATGATGGATCCTTGCCAACATCATAGTTCAGTACTACCGGAGATTGTTGGAGTGGGCAAGTTAAGGGCTCTTAAAAGTTCCAAAGGAGGAGTTTCTCGCTCTTCAGAATGCAAATTCATAAAGGAGAACTTAGTGGTTGAGGGGTGGCCATGCACGTGTGGACAATGAGCATGATAAAAATTTGATTCTTCACGAAATTAAGCGGACGTAAAGCTCTTTCAAAAGTTTTATTTTTTTCTGTCGAATATATAAAATAATAATTCAAAAGGATTAATCTGTCCTATTTTAAGTAATCCAAATTGCACAAAATGGCATTTGGTCGGAGAAGCCATGCTCGGCACCGAGAGATGGTCCGATTAAAAAATCAAAGTGCTGGTTAGAATAACATGCAATTAACTGCTGCATCCAATGGATTAAAATCATCGCCAATTAAAAATTGACTTTTACTCACAATAAAAAGTAGATTTTAGCGACGAATTTTGCCACGAAAAAAATGGAGGCAAAATTCGTCACTAAACGAATTTGCGATGAAAAAAATTTCATCGCCAATTCGGCGTCGCAAAATTTAGTGACGAAAATTTTCAATTTTTGTCGCTAAATTGCGACGAAACATATTCGTCACTAATTTTTCGTCGCTAATTTTTTGTCGCAAAATTCGTCGCTAATTATTTGTCACAAAATTCGTCACTAATTTTTCGTCGCAACATTTGTCGCTAATTATTCGTGACAAAATTCGTCACTAATTTTTTGTGGCAAAATTCTTCACTAATTATTCGTGGCAAAATTCGGTGCTAATTTGCCATGAATTTTTTTTATCAGTAATTTGCGACGAACTATTTCGTGGTAAAATTCGTCGCTAATTTGTCACGAAAAATTTTTACTTTTGCCACGAACACTGTTCCAGAACGAATTTAGCAACGAATTTTTATTAATTCGCCACAAATTAGAGACGAACTATAAAATTAGTTGCAAATGTACGGCAAAAGTTTATTACAAGTTGGCCTCCTACTAGTCAAGATAACCACGTGCGTCGTACAACTGGCACAGTGCAAACTGTATCTAATCCATGGCTGAAACCTGGTATATCTACCACAAAAGCAGCCTTGCAGAGTTCCTTCTAACCTCTGATATCAAGTACATGAATATTAGCAGCAAGAGTTCATGCTCTAATACAAACTCTCAGTAAATTACAGTCTTTCCATGAAACTCCTGATACGAAGACAGTTTGTGTCACGCCCCGAGCCCCATTGGGCACGCGACATCCCTCTTTTGGTCGATTAGTGCGACGTCCCAGGTTAGTCGCCGACCTCACTTACGAACATCAGAGATTTAATCTGCTAGGCGGAATAACATACATATCCTGACAAATTAAAACTGGGGAGAAAAGGGAGAATGTACATATCTTTTTCATTTCCTTCTTATACCATAATATTTACATCCTTACAAAAACATCCAACATAAACATGCCTACCGCCTTACAATAACCCAACACACCGTAAGTCGATGACCTGGACCCGTTAGTACCCAAAAATGATGCTCCTCAAAAAGTTAATTCGTTCACTCATACTCTAACCCCTACGCCCCTTGCTAGGTGTCCATTCTGAGTCTGAGTCCCCTTGTACTGTCCCATCCACTAAGGACTCCAAAACGTTCTAGTGGCGGTGGCAGGATATTCATTGCTCTAGCGGGGAATCTGAAATGGTTTGGTTTATACAACCATGAGACACTTCTCAATAAGTTGTAACCTAAACCCCACCTAGGCTATCACGTATCTCCAGACAATTTCATACAACACAACCAAACACGTGCAATCATCACATAACAGACACATCAACCGAGACATACATGAGCCTTTCCAACGTGCAACCTGCATGTTAGCCACCACCAATATATAATCAATCACATGCGCGATTTACTTTTTATTTCATGCGTTCAATCTCGGCTTATCATGTTTCTTTCTCAATCCTCGCCAGTGACCCGCGTAAACGTACATGCTTCAGGTCCACTGCGACCACATATCACAACACTTCAGGCACGCGTAAACGTACACGCCTCAGGCCGTGTTTCTCGCCCGCGTAGACGTACACGCCTCAGACTCAACACCTACCACCTACTGCGCAACCCGCGTTGAAGTACACACCTCAGGCTAGCAGTCTTCCGGTAATATCGGGCATCGTTCCGCGTTGAAGTACACCCCTTAGGACGGCACAATTCCCCGCGTTGAAGTACGCGCCTCAGGAATTCCCACACTTTCCAAGCCATGCACAAATTCTCATTCATTTACACGCGCAACAATCACTTGCCACCCAACTGGCCCGTCACACGTGGCCCGTGCACGCAACAATTCACACGAAATCCATGCACACTCAGCATTTGCCATGACCAATAATAATAATTAAAATAATCTGGCCCATGCGTGCACCCAACAGGCATAATTAAATCAACCAATTGCACAATCACACATTCAATTTCCAACACCACACTCGGTCATAATTCCAACGCACGAAAAACACGAAAATCGTTATTTTTCTCTAACCAAATGACATCAAATTGATTCGGGTCCTTCACGAGACTTTCTCGCCATAAATTCTCGGTTCTAAAAATTTAACTTGCGACCCTATTGGCCCATCACAGCCCCATGAACAGTAGTCCACAGCCCACTGTTATTCACAAATTTCCAATAAAAATTTTCCGAGTTCAATCCTAAGGCCCGCCACATAATCCTACTCCTAAATCATGCCATTCCGCACCTAATCTATTCCCGGTTTCACTCAAAATCGCCCGTCGATACCCAAAGTCCTAAGTTGGGTTTAGATTGCGACTTACCCGCGTTCGAGACTATCGCGGCTAGAACGGAAAGCGGCGGCACTTAATCAGGAACGGCGGTGACGGTGTATGGCTCCCGGGTGGCGGCGATCAGCTTGGGCAGCAACGGCGCGACTTGGGCGAGAGAGAGAGGAAGAGAGTCACGGTGGGGGATGGTGTTCACGGCAAAAGGGGGAACTCACGGCAAGGGGGGGAGAAAACAATGAGGGAGAGAGAGAAGATTGTCTTGACTTGAATAGTGAACTTGGACCAAATTTGGCTAATTACCAAAATGCCCCTCTCTCACATTTTTGATCCAACGGTCGAGATTCAATCTTATCTTGATCCGACGGCCAAGATTGAGTCTCATCCAAAAATATCCAAGGGTATACTTGTAATTTCTCAAAAAGTCCAAGGGAAAAATTGTCCAATTAAAAAGTTATGGCAAAATGACCAAAATGCCCTTTGCCCATAAAACATGCCCTTTGTTAATTCATAGGGGTAAAATGGTCCGATTCTTCGTTTCTCATCAAAATCAAGTTTTTCTGAAGGATTCGGGCACAACAAAAATTGTACGTTACAACCGCAACGTCGTCCTAACGTCCCGTTATGACTTTCAAATTTTCCGATGTCCGATTTGGGCTAAATTAAATAATTAAATTCTATTAAACGTAACTCGAGCGTTTCTCAAACTAACGGGCGGCTTGTTTGGAAAATTCGCATATTCGACTCGTGACTGATAATATATCGGATCACGTGCAAGTTCGTTCGACTCGTGACAATTTCGGTTGTCATTAAAATCGTGAGGTTCAATCACTAGATCCGAAGGATACGATCGTTCGGTATAAGATTCAGGATAATTCGTCAAGTCATTTTGTGATCTGACGGAATCACCCGCAATCCACTACTATGACAGTGGCGAACTGATCCCTGACTACTCTTAAATCGACCAACAGTGGCTTAAAATATCACCTCGACGGTTTCATGGTCGAAATTAAATTCACGATCGAATGTTCTCTCAGTCGTACGAATTTAATTCCCCAGTTAGCCTTTCTCTAATGGTTAGTATCCTAGAAATGATCAGTTCCGGACAAGAATCAACTGTGAATACATTTATAAAACTCAATAATTTATAAATCCCAAATGGACAAATTTTTGGGACGTCACAGTTTGCACAGAAATTACATAGGTTAGTAACTTTGTTTTAGAATGGAGAAGTTATGCTGCTGAAGCTAAGCTCCAGAGTGTTTTCTAGTATAGTGACCAGGGCACCACACAATGCCTAAAGGAATTCCACAAGGCATCAGCAACCGGCAATAATGTTGGGAACCCGCAAGAAGTCAGTCTAGAGGGCCTTGCCTGAGCAGTAATATGACATCAAACAAGTGAAGCTATCACCATGTCAATTGTCAAAATTATCCACATGTATAATCATTCTGCAAGCACATTACACGGCGGCCTCCTTCTCTGCTTCTTATCAACATCAAATTGCTGCTTGGAAAAAAGAGAAGAGTAAAGATGGTTAACATGTGAGGCGATGTTATGATATGATTCCCTATTCTATTTCATCACCAGTAATAGAATGCAAATACAATATTTCAAGATACTCTCGTGACATTAATGCTGTTGTCCATCTATTTGCTTGTTATCTAATCAATAATCAGACTTGCTGTTGTCAATTCATTTTCCATTTGCTCACATGAAAGAGAAAAGGAGCTATATCTAAGAAACGGCATTGACATTTAGGTTACAACCACTAGAAGATATGTAGGTGAGGGACTTCAGATTATCCAATTTGTACAGCAATTTTTTCGCACAGGTTATTTGCCCCACCTCATTAATCATACTTTCATAGTACTTCTCCCAAAATCGCAGAATGCACATATCTTTACCCAGTTCCGTCCCATAAGTTTGTGTAATGTGAGCTACAAACTTATCTCTAAGTTGTTAGCCAATAGACTAAAAGGGTTTCTTAACCGTTTGATTTCACCTCAACAATCGGCTTTTGTCCCGGGTAGAAGTATACAAGAGAACTCAGTTATGGCACAGGAAATCATTGACTCCATGAAAAAGAAACGAAATGGCAGGGCTTTTGTGGGCGTAAAGGTGGATATGTCCAAAGCTTACGATAGGGTTGATTGGGTTATTCTCGATACAATACTCCGTAGCATGGGGTTTTCTGATCACTTTTGTAGACTCATAAATCGGTGTATTTCGACAGTTCATTATACTTTGCTCATCAATGGTAGGCCGGCTGGAGGTCTTACACCTCAAAAGGGTCTACGACAAGGTGATCCTATCTCACCATACTTGTTCGTAATTTATTCTGAACTTCTATCTCGAATACTCAATCGGGCAGAGGACTTAAAGATGATCACAGGGATAAGAGCAGGGCAGGACAGTCCACCTCTGACACACCTTATGTATGCCGATGACTTGTTGTTATTTGTTCAAGCCACAAAGAGACATGTGAGAGCGTTGAAGGAAAGCATTCAAATTTACTGCTCTTGGTCAGGTCAGAGCTTAAATCATCAAAAGTCGTCTGTTTTCTTCTCAAAAAACACTTCCATAGGAATGAAAAAATTTTGCATGGACGAACTAAACATGAAGAAGACAAATCCTGATGCATTGTACCTTGGCAACCCTCTCTTCAAACGTGGAAATGGCAGAGCTAGATACCAATTCCTTGAGCAGAAGGTTGATAACAAGCTTAGTCATTGGAAAAGGAAGTCCTTGTCTTGGGCAGGTAGAGCAACGTACATTCGATCGGTTGTTCAAAATAGTTCGATCTATGCTATGCAATCCAATAGGTTGCCAAGAGTCACTTGTGACAAACTCGATGCAGCCACTAGGAAATTCTGGTGGGGTGTCCCGGCGGAGAAAAACAAGTTCTTCACACCTAAATGTTGGGACTCTTTGTGTGGAAATAAAAAAAGTGGTGGACTGGGTTTTAGACATACCAGGGATTTCAACAATGCTTTCATCCTCAAACTCGGCTGGGGTCTAATACAAGATAGAGGCAAGTTATGGGTTCGACTCCTTGAGGGAAAATATTTACGGAGATCCAATTTTTGGAACCATGAGGTTAAGGCATCGGCATCTCGGTTATGGAAGGCAATCATGGACACTAGAGAAACACTCAAACTTGGCACTCTTTATCAGGTAGGAGATGGCAAGTCAATTGAGGTTGGTAATCACCCTTGGATTCCACACGTACCAAACCATCTCCCTTCTTTTATTGATCCTGATCCGATATTAAAGCAAAGGAAAGTAGCAAGCTTCTTTATCCCAGGGACAAAATCTTGGGATGTAAACAGTCTAACTCAGGTGTTTTGCCCAACCTCGGTCCAAGACATTCTTCAGATTCAAGTTCCATCCTCCATTTGGATGGATAAACCGATTTGGCAACCAGCTATTGATGGAATTTTTACCGTTAAATCCGCTTATAAGCTCATCAAAGAGCCTACAGCAAATGGCTCTAACTCTGGAATCTGGACCAAAATTTGGAAAGCTAGAGTTCATGAGAGGCACAAGATGATGTTTTGGAGGACAACGGCCAATGTCTTGCCCTGTAGAGCTAACCTGGGTAGGTTATTTCACATTCCAGACCCTTCATGCCCGTTGTGCGGAAATTCAGAAGAAACTCCGGTCCATCTATTCATAACATGCCCTTTGGCCCAGATTTTATGGAGACAGAGCCCATGGGGTATCATCTCATCTGTTTGGAACTTCACATCACCAAAGGAAATGATAAACCACTTCCTTAACCCGGGACGAATTGCAGAGATAATGGGATTCGATTGCAAACTCTTCACTCTCTATGCAGCGATTCTATGTACTAGAATGTGGTTGTATAGGAATTCCATTTTACATGATCAAGCTATTCCAAATCCTTCCCAGGCAATTAAGTTGGTTTTACAGGAGTTCATGGAATTCTCCAACAAGTTCAAGGAAGAAAACATAGTCGCACCAAGTCCAGAAGCCGATTCGATTGGAGTAGGGATAGACACCTGGCTCCCACCATCAGATCAAGAGCTCAAATTTAATGTAGATGGTGCGTGGAAAGATAACAAAGGAGCCATAGGTATTATTGCACGATCGGCTAGCGGATTAGTAGTCCACGCTTGGACAAGGAGAGGTCGTTGGAACTTGCCTATGGAAGTGGAAGCAGCAGCTCTCCTTCTCGCCTGCAATTATGCTCAGTCCCTGGGCATTCGAAAAGCGATCTTTGAAAGCGATTGTAAGGTCTTAATTGATGCCATTCAACAAAAGGGTCTTTGCCCTTGGAGTATTCAGCCTTTCGTTGCAGATTCTCGCTTTCAATTTCAGCATAATCCAGGTTGGAGCTTGGACTGGACCCGTAGATCCAAGAATGGAGCTGCTCATGCACTTGCAAATTGGGCCTCTACTCATATAGGCACCACATCCTCTTTTCTTTACCATGATCTCCCTTCTAGAGTTAAAAATATTGTACTAGTAGAGTCTTCTTTTATATTTCGCTCTAGTGTTGGTAATGCCTCCTTTTTGTAATTGCTCTGTTTGCAATATAAAGTTTAATTTCTAGCAAAAAAAAATGTAGGTGAGGGACTTCACCTGTTGGCACAGAAAATGGGGAAACCGAACTCTCTTGGAACCATCAGCCAGACGTTTAAAGGGCAAATGGTTTTCCACAGGAAAAGAATCATTGTTGACCTACAAGTAGATGCAATAAAAATGTTAATGCTTTCCTCAAACCATTGAATCTTTGAGATCAAACAATTTATTTAATATATAAATAAATGTTAAGTTACTGTAAGAAGGACAAAGAAAAGTGGGGGATAGAGCAAGGTATAACTTCTCACATATAGGATTCTCATGACAAGCGTCTCAACAAGAAAGTGCGACATACAGACTTTCATGTCAGTAGAATATCACATCAAGTTTCCAGCAAGGTTAACATTGTCCATGAGGCAGGTTTGTTCCGCAAATTCAAGTTTTAAAGTGCTTGATGATGTAATCAACAACCTCGTATAGGTTAGAGAAGCATATGGACAAGCGGCACAAATTGATGTTAATGCTATATTCTGATTAAATTCAGATCGTACGTGGTTTTGAATAACCTCTATTAACAATTCTTGACAACCTGACGCATATACATTCTCTAAACTGGGGCACTGAATTAGCAATCGATTTGAGAATGCAAAGAAAATTGAAGTTAGATTAGGATGCAAATTAGGAAAGCATGTGAGATGCATCAATATCCTATTAATTAAAGTAAGCACTCAATCAAGACCAATACATTTTTTAAAACGTACCAGTGAGCAAATTTTTATAGGCATTGAGATTCAGGTCATTCAACTCTGGGCAGTTCAAATACAAGGCCTGCATTTCAATTAACAAAATAAGAACCACAAGGAACCCATGGTAACAGAATGCAATATACAAATTATAGGATCTGGGAGTCTCACATCTAAGCCACTACAACCCCACAAGCTGAGTTTTTTTAATTTGTTGTGCTTTATAATAAGCTTCTGGTGTATGAGGTGAAGATTGCTGTTGGGCCTTTTCTCCATCCCATGGTTGATGGCTTCATCAGAGATGAGGCTTTCGTCGTTACTATCACATACAGTCATACCACAGTCCATGAGTTCAAGAAGAAGCAGCTGAGCTATGGCAAACTGAATTACACCTGAAATATATAAACAGTTAGTGAACCAAAATAAAATGCAAGAAATGATTTGAATAGATTCACGTTCAGCATGACAAACAATGAACCTATAGTGCTAACTGAAAGGAAACGCCATTTATTTACAGAGTAGTCCAGGAAGTTACTTGAAGAGATGTTAGGGACAAAGGACAAGTAGGAGTCTTGATAATGTTTTAGGAAACACATTGCATATCATCCCGATGCCACTGTCACTAATGCTTGACCTGCATGTAACAATAAATTCATGATTAAAAAAGAAGTGCAATTGTTGGGGCTGATGATTAAATTATATTCCTTCATGCTCTAAGCTTCTATGGTCATTACCAATGCGCCCTATTTGTCACACTATTTGAAACCAAATGTGTTTATATCATGTATGGGAACTTTTGCAACAGAAAAAAAAAACCATGAATTGACACAATGAAGCTGAATTTTTTATACCACTGTAATATCTCATAAATCAAACAACATAGGACCTCACAGCAGAACATACCCACTGAGATCAAGCAATTCTAAATCGGAAAAGCTTGAAGCTATAGCAGCAACAGATGCATTAGTGATTTCTGATCCAAGCACCAGTGATAGCATCCGCAAACCCCTGTACAATGAAAAAATTTAGCAGTGGTCATCAAAGCTGTATCTAATTAATGATGCTTCAATGCTCGTATGGAAAATTTCGGTCTTTAGTATCTAGGAAGTGAACTTAGGATCTATATGATCACTAGACAGCAAAATGTGTGGAACAAGGACTTACAAATCTCTAGAGCTTAAAGGAAATAAATGCCTGTTTGAAGCTGTTATCATATGCAACATGCATGACCAAGTTATAGAACACACCTTAAATTTGAAGCTGTAAGAGCTAGTACAACCGCATGAGAAAGCCGAACCGACGCAATGTGAATATTTTGTAAAATTGGACAACTCCTTCCCAGACCATCAACTGTGGCAATCAAATCTGTACAATCATTTCCATTGCGAGAGAATTCCAAGGAGATTTCTCTTAAGTTGGGGCAGTTAAATACCTGTAGGGATGTGAAAATGAGTCAGCGTCATTTGTTACATCTATCAAAGACAGGAATAAACATGCAAGATACAGAAGAGAGATCCTAGAACATAAAAAAGCAAAGGGATGCAATCACCATCTTTGAGAGGGAGTTTAGATCAGAAAGCCAGAGTGTAGAAAGACTCGATGAGCTGAGAACCAAACCCCCAAGGTTAGAGCAACCTTCCATTTTAAGACACGTTAGGCATCGTTTGTCAGCAACAAAACGACCCAATTCATCTCTGTAGAAGTTTGCACAAGTTAATATGGTAAATGAAGAATACATTTCCAAGATTTCTGCGTGCACGAATAAGAAGATGGAGATCAAACTGCTTAGATATTACTAAAAACCATTAAACAGACTATGTAACCTCCTTGCTGGAAACAAACAAGATGTTATTTAAGCTGTAAAATGGATATTTACTTGCGAAACTAAGATGTTACAAGCATGAGCAACCAAGAGTAAGATCTCAACACGTTGATCTCTTAAAAAGTTGGTTCAAAAAGCAGCATAAAAAACTGACAGCTTTCCTCTCCTAGCCATTGCTAGTCAAGGACGAAATAATGATGCACACACCACAATTGGAAGAGCCATCACATTTTCTAGTGGCCTTCCTAGATCATGGAGATGCAAACAACTTTGCAAATCACAGACAGGTGATCAAAACCTTTACAACCAGAGTAGACTCCGCTAAAGTCTATCCATTTCGAACAAATTTTGCTTGCAAATTACATTTGCCAGTGCTTTGCATATAGTTTTCTCAAGGAACATCATGCTTGAAAGTGATATCCATTTGCAACCATCAATTGAGCAGTAATACAGGGATCTTAGGGTTCTCCGCAGCCAGAAATGCCTCAATACATATATAACCAAGATCCAAACAAATCTCATATGAAAGACCGAACCATCAAAGGGGGAACAGAAAGTTTACCCTGTAATCTGGTTGACAGCATTAGAGGATGTTGAGATCTCCACAGACTCCAGATTAGGGCATGAGAACGCAATGCAAGCCAGCATCGTCGCATCTACATCACTGTGAAAGCCAACCAATAGAACAAGAATTGAATCAGTGTCATAAATCCAGAAAAATTTGACGAAGCTCAAGCACATGATCTCGAACTGGAATTAATTGTGAGATCTAATCAGGATGCTCACAACTGATTCACAAGTTCTAGTCTTTCCTTAAAGGGTTATTGTGCGAATCCTGAAACTCCATAATTCATGAAAGTTTGTCCATAAATGCTGATCAAGCAGCATTTCCACTACTCGCAGCATATTTTTCTTTTTGTTAATTTTAGCTTCAATTGAATTGATCAAACACTTCACTTGCGGTTATTAGCTCGTGCATCATCTTCGGTACTAATTGATAACGCCCAGATGAACCCTGTCTCATCAGTGCATCAACATCAACCGATCCTATCCACCTCGCAAAAAATCATCGTAGATCGGAATCCATGACTGAGTCCTAACCTTTCCATCCACAGAGATAGCCTAACGAGCTCAGGGCACTTGTTCAACACCGATCCGACGAAACAGAGCTGAGCTCCCGAGGAAACCCTGAGCTTCAGATACTCGGCAGCCCTCCACACCCTCCTCGAGGTCTCCCGCCACCCCTTGTACACCGCGAGCAGCTCCGCTGGCGGCAACCTCCTCAGGACCTCCCACAAGCACCTGGCGGGCAACCCGCCGGCGTCCCCAGCGGTGGCTGGGGAGGGCGGGCGGCGGTGGAGAGCGAGGACGGCGCGAGGAGAGGAGGAGGAGGAGGCGGCGGTGCATGGTGGAGGAGCGGCGGAGAAGGCTAGAGAGAGAGAGAGAGAGTGAGGGAGCGCGGTGGTGGTGGGGGAATAAAAAGAGCGAGCGAAATCGGCACGCGCGCGGAGCGTTGCATGCGGGGAGCGTTGGGACGTGGTGGAATTACGGAAATCGGCACGCGCGCGGGTTCCTGAAAATTTTCGAAAAAAGAGGAGAAAAACGTGCGTTTGTCGTTGCTGTTGCTCTTGTTGTTATCTGAAAAGGCAGGCGACGCAAAGGGAGAGTAAGATCTATTCCCTGGACACAGGTTGGATGGTGTTTTAGATATTATTAACTTTCTAAATTCAATTGGGTCTAACAGAAAAAAACATTAATTGGGTCGGGCCGTCGGAACAGGTTCCTCATTTTTTGAAACTTCGAACATACTCTACATTAGGGGCGAGCATGATTCTAGGTGAAACCTAGAATCGGAGAATCGGACCGTTGGGAACCTGTTCGATTCCAGGTTCCAAGGCATGCAGAGCGGGTTTCAAAATTCAAAAATTCAGGAACCTGTTTCGATGAGTAGGTTCAAAATTTTAAGTATATGGAATTTGGAACACATATTTTTTTGTCAATTCTAAATGCACCATAATTTTCATTGAAGCATTAATAAAAAGAAAATTATCCAGTGCAATAATAACAAGTTGCATATGCAGCTTAATAAAAGTTATTGTTCATTCAATTGCTTGGCTCCCCTGAAAAAGGTTACTCTCTTGAAAAAATATTTTACCTGAATCAGACAATAAAAGTTTGCAATTGCATCAATAAGAAAGTCACTATTCACTTAAAACACGTATATTTCAAGGAATAAGTTTCAATGTTTAGTGCGAGAAGCACCAAATGAACTTGTTGACATGATTGATTATTGTTCTCCATTCGCAGTTTCATTATCCATAGATACATTTAAGCAATTTAGGTCCTTTTCAATATTATCTTCCAATAAAATATGAGTAAATTGAGTATAATGCATTCATCAACCACAATATTCAATCTTTGAGTAAATTTTCGTAAATTTGTATCAAAAATCAAAGTTGAAAAATTCACGATCATGAGGATTATTTGAGGAAATAAAGTTAATAATCGTTGGAATAAGTTTAGAAGAAGACAGACATGAAGGAAACCTTGCAATGAATGGGTGTGGAAGACGAGGCTAGAGTGAAAAAAATTATTTGAAAGGAATGTGAGTAGTTTTGTCTTTTAATATAATATAAAGCAAAAGAAAAAAGAAGAAAAAAATGCAAGAAATAATCTTAAATTAAAAGTGAGATCCGCAAAGAATAATGTAATTAGTTCAATGTGATGGAGAATGCCAGAAACCAATTACGGAGAGAGAGTTTGAGCGTGTCACCGAACAATTTTTCCCTCACATGGCAAGGAAAGTTAGGATGTTATTATGTGATAGCAGGTTTTCATGTGAAAATGGTATTTACCTCAATTTGAAACCCAAAATCCATTGATCTACTCTTTCTTAAGAAAGAGTAGACTAAATAGTTTGTTGAATTTCTACAAAAGAAAACTTGTGCATTTTAACTTATCAAAAAGCTATTCTATTGCGTCTCAACACAAGAAAAACTCGTATATTATACAATGAAGTACAAATTCACTATATTGATAGCAAAACCCAATGATATTGCACAACTAAAATACAAAATAATTGTACGAGTTTATATTGAAACTTGTACTCGAAACTATAAAACAACAACTAATTACTATATTCTCGTACATTTTTTGTTCAAATAATTATCTGAAACGATCATCTGCCTTGTAGTATGCACGAGCAAAAGTTATAATGAGGATATGATATAGTTATGACTCCAGATCTCGAAGCTTGTCATATACTCTCAAGTTCTAATGATTCCATCGATTCCATACATTTCTATGGGTTCTTATGAACACCCTTAGTAGCGGCTCCGATATAATCACGTTCCCAATCCATCCAAACCCTTATAAACTTATAATAGGATTTCAAGCTGCAACCCGACTTTGCGATCTCATTTAAAAAAAAAATTGAATCTTCCATTGCTTTTCTAACTTATGTCACTACAAAAAAAAGTAGGTTTTAGCGACAAATTTTGCCACGAAAAAAATGAAAAAATTCTTCGCTAAACGAATTTACGACGAAAAAAATTTCGTCGTCAATTCGGCATCACAAAATTTAATTTTTCATCTCTAAATTGCGACGAAATATATCCGTGGCAAAATTCATCGCTAATTATTCGTGGCAAATTCGTCACTAATTTTTCATGGCAAAATTCATCACTAATTATTCGTGGCAAAATTCGTCGCTAATTTGCCACGAAAATTTTTTACTTTGCCATGAACATTGTTCCGAAACGAATTTAGCGACGAATTTTTATTAATTCGTCGCAAATTAGCAACGAATTTAAATCCGTGCTAATTAGCGATGGAATTAGCGACGAAAATAAAATAGTTGGGAATGTGCTGCGAATTTTATAGGTCATCGCTAATTCCGTTGCTAATTAGCGACGAAATTAACGACGAACTATAAAAATAGTTGGGAATGTACAGCGAAAGTTTATTTTCGTCGCTAATTAGCAACGGAATTAGTGATGAACTATAAAAATAGTTGGGAACGTCCCACCAAAGTTATTTTCGACGCTAATTCCGTCGCAAATTAGAGACAATTTTTTTTCCATCGCTAATTAGTGATGAAATTTTCTTTCGTTACAAATTAGTGACGAATTTTTTTTCCGTCGCTAATTAGCGACGAATTTTTTTTCCGTCACTAACTAGCGATGAATTTTTTTTCCATCGCAAAATTTGTAGCTAATTAGTGACGAATTTTTTTTCGTCCCTAATTAGCGACGGATTTTTTTTCCGTCGCAAAATTAATTAGCGACGAATTTTTTTTCGTAGCAAATTAGAGACGAATTTTTTTTCCGTCGCAAAATCCGTCACTAATTAGCAACGGATTTTTTTTCCGTCCCTAATTAGCGATGAATTTTTTTCCGACGCAAAATTTGTCACTAATTAGCGATGAATTTTTTTCCGTCGCAAATTAGCGACGAATTTTTTTTCGTCGCAAATTAGCGACGAGTTCATTTTTCGTCGCAAATTATTTTCCGTGGCTAAATCTTTGTTTTTTTGTAGTGCTTTTTGAAAGATGTCAACGAATATTATAAAAAAGTTATGTCGAAATCCTTGATTACTTTTTTTTTTGGTCCCACGTTACTTGAGAAGTTCTCTATTATTCACTTTATTAATAGGTTCGGTTTACTAACTTAGTAACAACATGAGCTTGCTCGCATGAACTTGTGTCAAACCAAATGTAAATATTCGTGGGGCCTGTCCAAGGTTCCTTTTAACCAATTTTTTTACTTTTGTCTCGAGACCATATTCAAAAAGCCCAGTTAGGAGTAAACCTTTAATTTTCGTGTTTTGGCCAGATGTCGAACTAGCTATTGTGATATTTAATCTGCTACAATTTCTTCTTCAATTGTGCTAGCCATTTCAAATTTTTTACTTTTGACTTTTGTGTTTTGACCATTAGTCAAACTTACTATTGTTGTATTTAATCTGCTACCGTTTCTTCTTTAATTATGCTAGCCATTTTCACATTATTTGTTCCAGTTGTTAAAACATGTAATCCGCTAACCATTTCTTATTTAATCTTGCTAGGCATTTTCACATTAACTCTCCAAGCTGTTACCTAATATTTCCAACTTTATCAGCTTATTTATCCTGTAAATATTAACCCATTCTTGGTCTTTCTACACACTATAAATAAATGAAATCTCCTCTCTCTCTCTCTCTCTCTCTCTCTCTCTCTCTCTCTCTCTCTCTCTCTCTCTATATATATATATATATATACTTGTTTCACGTTTATGTTGTTTCTACTCTATCCCTATGTTTTGTGAATTCAACATTTGAATTTATCTATTTATTTTCCTTTTATACTCTAGAAGCACGCTAGTGGAGACCTTGACTATCTATAAGCCCGTGGAACACTCTGTAAGCCCACGAACCTGTTAAGTCTAGACCCATGCAAATGCCCAGAACTAGAACATTAGCCCACAATTGATGATATTTAAAAAGGTTATCTCCAGTTTCTAAACTAGAATTCCTCTGACCCCTTCCAACTATGTGAACCGTAAGGGTTGGCCACCATAAAATTTAAGCGAGATCATTGATTCATTGAATTTAAATCAATCACTGCTAATGATAGAAAAATTAATTTTTGATCTAATCTAGTAGTTATCACTCTTGCTTTCATAATCGGTGTCACAATTTTATTCTTGGTATTTCTCTATGAGTTCATCATCACATGGTTATAGCACTGTCCAGTGTCCACGCAATCTCACACCATTAAAGTTATTTCATGCAAACAAACCAACACAATCTCCAAGTCTTCACGATAACTAGTGTATAATTGTTAATTTACGCAAGTTGTGTCCCGTTTAGGTAGGAAAATAATACTTCTCCGAATCCAAATGCATCAACATGGTTTGGAATCCATAAATAGTACAGGTAGTTTGATATAGAATTTAAAAAATATTAAAATCATTGGTTATAGAAGGTAGGGGGCAGCTGATTTTCGAGATAAGGAGGACACAATAGATATTTAATGGATTTTGGATGACATGGATTTGTATATTGGGTGCTTCTTTCTGGTTGTTTGTGTCCCACACTCAACCGGATAGGACTAGCCTATTTTGAGTCTTCAATTGACGGGCATGACACAAGAAAATCTCTGCAAAAGCTAACAATATCATCTAGGAGTTCTATTAGAAATAAATCATTGTTTAACGAGTTTCCAGGTAACAAATGATGCATGCATGGGCGAGCGATTCCAGAAATGGGGTTTTCAAAGTGAATTGTATGGATGGGTGTGTGTTTACAAGATAGTTACCGAAGGGTAATAAGGTAACCAATGATAGATTACGATGGGCATCAAGGTATAAAGGATGTGCCACCAACCAAGGATGAAGATCAGGATCGACGAAGTTCACTACTGAGGCTTAAAGGACAAGCCATCCGTCAAGGTTAAAGGACTTCGGAATAGGATAAGTTCACCATTAAGGCCTAAAGGAAAACTACTAGCTGGGAATAAAGCACTTCTTGGCTCACCACCGAGGAGTAATCCACTCTCCTAGGATAAAGAAGCCAAAATATGAGTTATTCACTTTGCAAAGATTATGGTTGACATAGACGAAAATCTGACATATTCTCATTCAAAATAATCTGTATTACAATGGAGGACTCTCCTCTATTTATAGAGGAACTAGGACATAGGAAAAAACCAAACATTAAAAGACACAGGAACTACCCAACCATTTAAGGACTTAGGAACTAGAAAGCATTAAATACCTAGGAACTAAGGACTTTGACTCTTGAGACTCACTAAACAATTAAGACCTAGGAACTTAGAAATACATTGATGATACATGGAAACTTGAAATCTTGAGCCTTGTAGCTTATCTTCCAAAATTCGTGCTCTAGCCTTGATGAGAGGATAACTACCTCAATAAATCCGCATATGTTGTAAAGAACTTGCTTAAAATAACCACCCATCTATATATTATCGATCCGTATAGAAATCAGCTACTAATCTTGTCGAAAAGCTATTGAATATCTGAACAGTTAAAGAAGAATTGACAACTCCTTTAATTGATAGCTTGGTCGATAGTTTCCTCATTGACAACTTCATTCTTTGTCCCATCGAAGCAGATCATAACCAAAATCAGTTTTAGCTTGGATGGTCATTGATCGTACCAGGCTTATTGATGGAACCGATTGGGAATGGTCCATGGTATAGGATGTTCCCGCATCAACAAATCTTCACCGACCTAGTTTGAGTGCACCAAAAAAGGAAATTCCAATTTGTTGGGGAACATTGAGTGATTGGAAGAGATTCAAGTATGAAGGTCGAAGTGCAAAGCAACAAATTGATTAAGTCGTTGGCTCATGCTGCACCATTGTCGAAAGCTGAACATTTCATGCATAGATGAGATTCAGCATCCAGGTTATGCTAGTTTCCTTTTCTACTACCGGGCCGATGGTGAAAACCATGAAGATGATAATGGCCTTAAGCAGTCTTCGAGACGATAGTACGTATGTTTTCATAATGCTATAATGGCATATGATTTTGATATGATCGATGAAGATCATTGTGTATACATCATCCAAAGATCAATTTTTGATCTTATGATTTTGACATGTAGATGATATACTAATTACTGGTAGCAATATGGAGTGTTAATACAATTAAAAATTGGTTATCTACCAATTTCGCAACGAAAGATATAGGAGAAGCTGCACACATTTTTGGAGTTAAGATTTCAAGATATCGTTCAAAAAGTTCATTGTCTCTTTCTCAAGAGACGTATGTAAATAAAATCCTTGAATGATTTTGTATGCAAAACTATAAACCCATAGATACTCCTATTACAAGAGGTGAAGATTGAGCCATAAGTTGTGTCCAGAGACTCCACAAGAAAAGGAATGAATGAAACATGTTTGTTATGCTCATGTTGTTGGAAGTTTAATGTACTCTATGATATATACAATACCCGACATATGTTTTGTAGTTAGAATAGTAAGTAGATACCAATTCAATCCACGTCAAGCACATTAGACAGCCGTTAAAAGAATCTTGAGGTATTTGAAGGGTATTGTTGGTTATTCGCTTATTTATCAAGAAAGGGATTTGCGGCTTGAAGGCTATTTAGATGCTAACTGGGAAGAAGATTTAGATGAAAGGGAATCTACTTTTATATTTGTGTTCATATTGAATTATGGTGCCATATCTTGGAGCAGTAAGAAACAAACATGTATAGCCTTATCCATGATGAAAGCCGAATTCGTGGCACTATCAGCAACAGTATCGAAGGGTGTTTGACTTAAGAGATTTTTGGATCACCTAGGTGTTGCTGAAAATGCTGCAAACTCATTGTTGGTTAATTGTGATAGCCAAGCAGTGATAGCTTACACCAAGGATCCCATATTTTGTTACAAGACCAAACATATAGATACCAAGTATAAGTTTGTCAAGGATATGGTTGCACGAAGAGATGTGAATGTTCTGTATATACCTACGCAAAGAATGATAGTAGATCTTATGACGAAGCCAATCCCCAAAGATGTTTTCCTTGGTCATGTAAAATCTCTAGGAGTGCGTCGAGGTTGATGTACTAGACATTTGTATTTCCCTAAAAGTTCACATTCAATGATATTTTGCTATCATTATTAATGCCTATGAGTTTATTTGATATTTATACATATACTTAGTGCATTATATTAAGAAAGTATGTCGGATAGATGAAAGATTAACCCACTCATATGGATAATCACCTCTATTTGCTGTGTGATAAATAGAGATGAGACAATTTTAAATTTATTATCAAAGTGATAATTGAGAGCTCAAGTTTAAAATATAGATGTTGCCTTAATAGAATGTTAAGATGATGTCATAATATTTAGTATGACCGAAAGTAAAATAACCAACATATTTTACTTTATCTATCTTTGATGCCAGATGCGAGTTCTGATAGATTAAAAAGAGTAAATTTGTGAACTCAAGTTAGATATTGGGAATGTCTGAAGTGTCATCTGTACGGTATTTACTATAAAGACATACGCTCTACGGGAAATAAGTTAATACTGTAAAATGTATTTCATATTACGTATGCATAAGACGACCAATAAAAATTGGCAAAAGTTTAATCTTAACTTTTAAACCGTGTGAGACTCTTGAGGATAAGAGTTTCTCAATTTGGTGACCTCAGGACTTTTACTTATTCTCAAATTTTTTTTTTCAGTATTTGCTATCTTAGAATGTTACCAGTGATCATAGATGATTCGATCTAATGGGACATTACTAGAAAAGCAAATTGAATAGAAATTGAGAGATTTAAGGAAAGAGGAAGATCAATTTGTCATCGATGTCACATTACATTTTTGTATTCACAGGTCTAACTAATTATGATTATTTTTGTTTAATCGTAATTGTGAATATAATATATATAACATACTTAAAGAGATCAAGAGAGATATAAATGTGACTAATTGATCTAGGGTACAACATACTACATCTACTCTGACAGATAATATCCGATGTGAGCTACTATATATTCCTAATAGATTATGGCAACGAACTCTCAAACTATGCTAGTCTCACAGATTATTTGTTGATATGAATTGTGCAAAGAAGAGAGAATTACATTTGTCCCATCATGGGCGAGTGGGAAATGATAGTTTATGGGCGAGTGGGAAATGATAGTTTATGGGCCACCATTGTTGGGCAAATAAGCCCATATTCAACAAAAGTAACCGTAAAAGGTAGTTACTTGTATTTTAGTGGGATGCCACTTCCAAAAGGGAAACTACCTTCTTTTGTTCGTCAAGAAATAAGAACTAAGAAAAAAGTGACATACACGAACACAAAGAAAAACATAAAGCAAAAATGTTCCTCTAACTCTCACACTCAGTCGTTCTCTTATATGCTCGAAGAACAGAAACCGGAACTCTCTTGAAGTTGCAAACGTGTATTTAATCTGTGGAAATCAAGCTACATTCCGTTGCACGATTTACCTTTTGATTAGTGATTCAAGTATACCTGAGACGTTTTCCGCATTTTCTCGTGTATGGTATTTGGAATCCATGTTTCCAATAGGCTAGAATGAGATTGACTTCCATCTACTTTCCACTATACTCAATGGGCACAACATATTGCAAGCACATGATTGGCCTGAGCACTTCACTATCATCACGAGAATGAGAAAGAGCTATCCTCGCCCATATTGGCATGAATCTGAAGATATTGAACTTCTGTTCCACCAGATGTTTTTGACGTAATGAGAGGGAAGGGAACCAAACACAAAGAGACTAAAAAAGTTGTCTGAACACGATGAGTTCTCTTGTAAAACATCTGAATTATGCTTGATTTGCTTCGAGAACTAATCATTCTGTTTGATCGCTCAACATAGTGGGAAAATACCCTCTCAGCATCCCATCAAGATTGGACAAAATCAGGTTTCATCCGTGCAATGTCTAGTCGAAACTGTGAAAACTAAAAGAAACCGAGGTTTTAGCATCATCCTAAACATAGGCCCAAAATGCCTCTGTGGTTATGATTCTAGAGGTCAACGTATTGTCTCAGCCTAAACAGATCAGTATTTTCCTTGAGGAGATTATCTTCGAAAAACGTTCATCGAGTTGCGGCGAGTACCCAATATTTTCTGCCAAATGAAGTGGCCATTTCTGGTGAAAATCTAGACAGGCAAATTTGCTTGTTCATACTGACCAACCATCGTAATTTGGTATAGCACTACAAACTCAACAGTGTTTAATCAGACATTATTTAGTTCTCACTTCCATTTATTATGTCAAGAAGATACATCACAGAAAGGTTCAGCTTACATACATCAGTGCTGTATGTTTCTTGCACCTTTCACTACATAATATTAAAGGTTCCATAAGGTTGCTCTCCAAAGAGTCCAAACAGTCTAGAAGCAGAACACAATCACGCATCCCTCTTTAACATAATGCAGCATAACAGTAGGTTGCACAAAATCATATCTTTACTTGATTTAGGTACGATTTCCCATCAATTACTTTGCTCTGTTTAAATTCCAGGTAGTCCTTGTAATTCATCGAGATGTATGTGGCTTGGTTGTGCTCGCCATCCACCAGTTGCTTGGCTGGCACGACGACAGTGTCAGGCGATGGTCCAGTAGAAAAAGGGATCGATAGCCTTGCAGTCTTGTTGTTCACGATAGCTCGATGCAGAACGCTCTTGTATTTCCCATTGCTCATAATCTTGCACAATTGTGAAGTGTCGAGAAAAAAAAAATTAGTTGCATTAAGCTTGATCTGTTCAACGGGAGAAACTAGAGTAAATCCCAAAGATTCGTATCAACTTTAACTGATTAATATCCGGTTAAAGAAACAAAGACAATAGAGTAAGTTTTTAGCAAATTTTTAAGACAACTGTGTGTAGTATAGTTCTATGTATAATAACAATGTCCCTTCCATAATACCTACATTTTATCAGCATCTATAAACCAAGGCACACAGTATTCACACCATGATTTGAAATTTATTGGACCTCTCTTGCAAGACAGATGAGGGAGATTAGAAAGATGAAACATGGATTTCTGTATATTTACCTCGAGCTGATCAGCGGTGTTGACCACAAAGGCATTTGGAATGAGATCGGCTTTGACCCACTTCCCGTCATGATAAACTTCAAGGCCGCCAACTCCATTCTGCATGAGGATGGTCAATAGGCCATAGTCTGAGTGTGAGGGTAGGCCCATAGCGAGTTCTGGTTGTGGGCATGCCGGATACAGATTCGCTGCTAGTATCTGTAGGCTTGAATCCATGTTCATTGCCTCGTCGATATAGCCCGGTTCGAGTCCTAGGCCCTCCGATATACCTTTGAGCAGTTCCCTAACTAATTTTCGAAGCGCTCCAGAGTACTGTGCCAAAACTTTACTGCAACAGACATTGCTTTCACTCGTCAGAGGAAATGCCGCGGTGGAGTTCTTCTCATCTTTAGGGATTTCACGAGTTTCTATCATTCAAATCTTTTATCTGGGGTATTACCAATTGTTTTGCTCTATCAAATTGAATCCGCACTTCGCTTATTTTTTCTAGGCATACAAAATTATTTGTCAGAGATGTCAAGATGATCCAAAATAATGCCAACCTAATATAAGAATCGTGTACTTTCTATTCCGATATTTCAAGACTGCCAGATTTCTAGGTAAATATAGATCAACTTTACGAACTAACAAACCGGAACCAAAGATGCTGAAGAGCTCGCGTCTCAGACGGATTGAAGTTGTTCAAGTTCAAATGCCACATGGTTAATTGAGTGGTCAAGTAGATACGGAAAATCTGGTATCCAAATCACATCGTCTCGCATATAGGTAACTTTAGAGGTCGGATCTGCCTCCCAAGTGGACAGAGTCTCATACATGGACGGAGATGGGAATTAGTCAAGTCGAAGATTTGGATTCTTGTGTTACCAGGGAAGAAGAATTTGCTCAAGTTCCTCATCAATTTTTTTTTTCCGATGTACCTGATAATTTTATACTGTGCACTAGATCTGGATGCATTGATAACTCTGAACATTATTTTAGCATAACAAGTTCAGAAGAGTGACAAACTTATTTTGCTCTACCCACATACTTACTCTTCAATTTTTCACTACCTTAAGATTCTGTAGGTTCATCCTACACTCTATTGCGAAAAAAATGTCCACAAAGCGAAGGTTCTATTGCTTCTGGACTGTAGCATTGAAGCTACAGTTAGGACATATAGTTGTCATTACCACAATTAGTAAAACATCAAACTGTTGATATTTGTGGAGCGGTAAACTCAAACTTTTATATACAAATGGAATTAAGAAAACAGAAATATCAATATGTATATGCAAACTGAAAACATGCACGCAAAGCGTAGAAATAAATTCTAGGGTAAAAGCCACAAAAAATCTCAAATTATGCCTACTGTGACGCATGTACCCTTTTTTCCGTGATACCAAAATCCTCATACGTGTATCTGTGTGACACATTTACCCACCGTCAAGGTTCTGTCAATGACCACTTTAAAAATCTTCCTACTTATATATCATAAAGAAAATGGAGTTGACATGACGCCCTCATGCTTAAGTAAAATAAAAAGGACATTGTTTTGGGTGAAAAATACATAGTTACAAGTTTGAGGTTTTTAATGTCATAAGAAAAAGTTTAGGATATATGTGTCGCAGTGGGTACGGTTTAAGACTTTTTATGTCACAATAAAAAAATTCAGGGTAAACATGTCACGGTGAACACGGTTTAAGGTTTTTTGTGATTTTTTTCCCTTATTTCAATACATATTAGACCTTTTTTTAAAAGAAAGAGAGGGAAAGAATGGGGTACCTCAAGCCTTCTGGTTTAGTGGGGCAGTGAAACTTTGGATGCACCATCATCTTCAAAAAATCCCTCCAGAGGAGCACTTTGTCAACCGAAGCTTTGAAGCTCGTCCCGTATTTTATGGGGTCCAACACGTGCTTCCCTTCGAACTCACTCTTCTCCTCCTCTGTCAGATCGAAGAATCCCATCAGCGCCTCGACCGTCGCCTTCATTTGACTCTCGGGCACGCCGTGGTTGATTAGCTACTCACATGTACAACCAAGGGCTACATGATCAACACGTGATAAACAAGAAACTGTTGCTAGTCATGAGAATAAATTTACATGCAGCGCCCAATCTCACGTAGGTTAAGCCATGAGAATAATTTCTCATTAATTCTCTTTAGCTCCGGCATGAATGAACAACCATATGTTGAATAAGCTAATTCGATTCAAATTGTTGCTAATCTTTCAAGAACTATTGCAGTTTTGCCAATTCAATCCTAAATTTTTCAATTTTACCAATCGAGTTCATATAGCCAATTTTGGTAGAAATCCGATGACGTGGATGTCAGCTATGCCACATAAGACAACCAGTGTTGACGTGGACAATTTTAACAATATTTTGATATTTTTCGAATTTTTATTCATCTTTCTTTTATTTTTCCTTTTTTTTTCTCTGTCCTTTAATATTTTTTGCTGCGGCTAGGGAGGGCCTGGCGGCCCTTGCTAGTTGTGGGCAAGGGTCGCATGGTCCTCATTTGGCCACACCCAAATGTGGGGGTGGCCGCCTTCGCAGCGGCCGCAATGGCTTCATAGGCAAGGGTCGTGGCCGCCTTCGCGATGCAAAGGCCATCCTGACTATGGCAGAAGCAAAAGAAAAAGGGTCGAACACAAAGCAAGGAGGGATGACGCATGGTCTCCGTTCTTGTTGGTGGGTGGTGCTTGACCATGGGCAAAGGTAGCCTCGCCTACGGCGGCAAGGCCATGGCGAGGCTAGCCTCGCCCAGATGTGGGGGAGGCAGGGTGAGGGCTACGCGACTCTCGTTTGCGAATGGCTAGGGCCACTGAGCCTTCCCTGACCACATTGAAAAATTAGAGAAGGAAAAGAGAAAAAAAGGGAAAAAGAAAATAGGAAAGAAAAAAATAAAAGTTCGAAAAAAATATTAAAATATTTTTTTAAATTATCCGCATCAATGCCTACCATGCCACGTAGGACAGCCGGCACCCACGTTAGTGAATTCAGGCCAGATGGACTCAATTGATAAATTATCAAAAAGTTTAGAACTTAATTGGTAAAATTGAAAGGTTTATGACTCAATTGGCAAACGGCAATAGGTTTAGAACTTTTTTGGATAATTTTTCCTTCAAGAATTTACGGCAGCAGGATAAGCAAAAGCTGATGAAAACTACCAACCATTTGTTTTGCATGTTCGCAAGATAATAAAATAAAAGAAAGGTACTGTGAAGCAGGTAATGAACTAGCTAGGAACATTATGTACCATGAAGAAGCCCCAGTCCTCACAAGCCTTTGCAAGATCCGAGACGGCTTTAGACCGTTGGTCAGGATTGCTTGAGGAGAGAAGAGAGAAGTCGATGACCGGGATGGAGTCATCGTGAATGCCTTGATCACCGGAAGCGGAGGTGGTGTAGGCATAGTGGGAAGGGATGGAAGTGAGATTAGAAGATTCAGCCAGAGTCTTAACACTCACTGTTTTGAGCTTTGAAAAAGTAGCTTCTTGATGACGTGGAGTGACAGGGCAAGAAGTATCCATTTGAGACGAAATTGACTCTCTCTTTTCGCTATCGCTAAACGTTGCTCAACTAAGCTTATCACTTGCGCTACCAATGTGGGAAAACTGATTCATCTTTGTAGATATATATAGTAGCATCCAGTCTATGGTAGGTAGAATGTACTAATCTCGGGCTGTTCAAGTCTCTCAAGGACAAGTTAAGAGTTTGCAGTGAAAAAGAAGGCCACGTAAGCATGTTTCCAGAAGAAGCCCAAACTTATTTTTTCAACTAGTTCGGTGGAGATTACCTACCAATGTAAACGCTTGGCTCTTTCATGGAGACGTGTGGGAGGAGGATAACTAAAATCCGTGGCCCAAGTGCTCCTCCGCCGACGTCATACGTACACCCCTATATGAAAACCAAATAAACTATATCCCATTGTCTATAATCCGTAAAACTATATACTTTGTTTTTTTATTCATCCCCTACCATATATGTCCTACACACATGAATACTTGCGTTTGATGTGAGGAATAAATGTATATGATTGCCAAGGTAAACATGGTAAAAAAAAAGGGCCATTGGAGAGAGAGGGAGGAGCCAAATCAAAGGTTAAGTGAATAAAGAAAGGAAGGATTACGCTTTTTTCACTCCACATTTGGCTTAGACACTCCCTATCATAGTGTTTTGACCATGTTATGCCTTACGTGGGTCACCTTTTGGCATTAGTCTCCTCTTTTTATTTGGTCAAATGTGTTGTTCCTCTTTTTTTCTCTTCTTTTCTTTCGTTGCGACCATAGTGTCCCTCTCTATTCCCTTTTTTTCCATTTTTCGTTCAGACACGCCTTTGGTGTCTCGTTATCTCCCATTTTTTTCTAAAAAAAATCAAAATGCAATGCTATGTTGAATGCTTCCTGTGTTGGAACCAACGGAAAAATAATAAAATTTTGGAATTTGGAATAAGGGTACAAAATTTGAAGGGAGAAATGGTTCTTAAAATATTCTCAATGTAAAGCATACTGAATATTTTATCCTCTCAACAAGGCCTATTAGCTCAGTTGGTTAGAGCGTCGTGCTAATAACGCGAAGGTCGCAGGTTCGAGACCTGCATGGGCCAACTTGCCCATTTGTTCCTTTTCCTTACCAAAAAAAAATATTTTATCCTCTCGGATTATCAATTAGGTTGGCATCATTTTATCAATGGCTAATAAATGGCTAGGTAATAATTTTATAGGCAGCACTTTTTTCACTTTTCATTTGGCTTAGACACTCTCTATCGTAGTGTTTTAACCTTATTGTCCCTTACATGGCCCACCTTTTAGCATTAATCTCATATTTTTATTTAGTCAAATGTGTTGTTCCGTTTTTTCTCCTTTTCTTTCATCGTAGGTCCCATTTGTCTTATATTTCCACGCCTTCAGTGTCTTCCGACCGTAATGTCCCTATGTATTCCATTTTTTTCCCATTTTTTTTCACTTCAGACGCACCTTTGGTGTCTCATTCTCTCCATTTTTTTCTCAAAATAACATCCAAATGCAATGCTAAGTTGACTGCTTCCTACGTTGGAACCACCATCATGTCCTTATATAATAGCAAAACACGTGCAACACATTCAATAATGACGAAGGCAAATAGTCCACACTTATTTTTCTAAGGACTAAATGTCAACACAAGAAACACAAATTACATGAGCCAATAGCTAAGAAGTCTTCATGCAGCTCCTTTGAACAGTTGTTCAAACTTCACGCTTTTTGACAAAACCCATCGAAAGCTCCTCTTTTCCTCACGAAAGCTGCTAATTGTTGACTGGTGGAAGGGCTCACCAAATATAGCCCACCGGAAATCATATTGATTTCCTTTCGTCTTGGTTCTTTTTCTAACACCCAGCTGTTGCGCCACGCTTTTGGCACACTAAGGAGGTACTTCCATTTATCACGAATGGAGAAATTATCTCCGAATGGGCTATTAAGGTCCGATATGGATATTTCGCCCAAACGTTCCACAGACATCCCGTTACTAGACAAACGGGGGTTTCTCCCAAATCATACCTCACGTGATAGCGGGTTGTAATTTTTATCTTTCTATTCAATGTAAGTTTTTGATTTGGAGTTGTCAATAGTTATTATTGGTAGGTTAACTAGAAATCTAATCGAGGTACTGGAGAAATATCACGATTCTGCGAATCAGAGATTCTGAGTAAGAGAACTTGGTTACATTAAAAATCTCAAATTGAGATTACTAATGCCCTTTCGGTAACTAACGATACAATGTGGTCTAACGTATCACACGAGTTTCCAAAGCCTATCCACTAACTCTAACGGTCCTAATCAAATAAGCAATCAATCCATCATGGAGAAAACGTGCAATCAATTTCAATCAATCAAAGCAATCCTAAATTGTCTCTAAAAGGAAAATCAGTCCAAAATATCCAAACCCTAGTAAACCCCGAAATGCTTATTTATTCAATGGTTTATTTAGTTTTAGGTTTGTTTTAGGGGTTGAAACCCCTTTTAATCCATAAACTCAGGAGTTCCTAAAAATGCCACTTGGGTACTTCAAAAAATTCTAATTTCACCTAAAATGGGTGGCCATAGGATTTTTAAGTCATTCTATAAATTTTTGAAATTTTTTATTTTTTTTTTGTGAAAAAAAATTTCCTAAGAATTTCCTTTCCTAAAAATTGATTTTTGATTTTTTTATTTTCTGAAATTTCCACAAATTTTGAGATTTTGAACATTTTTTTATGGATTTTGAATTTTTAAAATTTTTTAAAATTTTCTATTTTTTCTGATTTTCTAGAATTTTTTTTTGATATTTTTACAATTTTTTATTAGTTATTTTTTTTTCAAAAAATTCCCACAGAGGGGATTGAACCGGGTTGTCCGGTTCATACCGCTCCAGCCAAGCCGAACTGGCCGACACTTGCGCCGGCCATCACCCCGGTGGGCACAACGCTAAAACGGTGCTATTTGGCCCTATGCTCATTGTAGCATTTCGCTGAGCAGATGGTGGGCATAAACCAGGTTTGAAGGTTCTCAAGGCCATCGGTTTGAGCTCGCCGCCAAGGATCTTCTAGTGAGTTTTTTTCCATTCTTTTAAGTTCTGAGTATTGTCCTAATCATCCACTGTCAATCTAGCCTAACCATTACGCCGCCGGACTACTATCGGCCAGCGAAAAACCGATTCAATAACCCTAACTTGCAAACTTATCTAAAACTAGTTGTTGTCATCCTCGTACCATCATATAGAACGCCCTAGCCGTCTAAATTGATTCAAACAACATTCAAAGCAAAGAATGAGGTTGAAAATCATTGACTTGGATGGCCTAAGCCACTGGAGGCACTCCGACGAGATGGTTTAATGGGTGACCAACTCAGTTCACGTAGGTTTAAGCATTCAAATGAAATCAAATAATGAAAAACATGATTAGAACATGTTTTTTTTTTTTGGTAAGATGATTAGAACATGTTTTAAGCATCTATAAATGCAAAATCACAAAGAAACATGCATGATTGAGCTCGATTTAACTCAAACACCTATTCTAGAATTTTACCAAACTGCGAGCATGATTGGACTTTACCTGCTTCGATGGAGATCAAGTCTAAAGTTTCGGTGCAAATGGCGACCATAGGGTGATTTTTTGAAACTTTCTCTCAAAACTGATGAGCTTCTTCACTCCGAGAAAGCTCTGGATTGATTAGTGGAGGCATCGTTTCAGGCCTTCACAGTAAGCTTTGTTGTAAGTTCACCGGCGAGAAAACTCAATGGTAAGATTGTCGGCGCTCTTTCAATCGGAAAGCGCCGATCGCTCTGCCTCAAGAGTCATTACTCACGCTTGCGTTCGATCTCTTTCTTTCTCGCATTGGTTCTCTCTCTCTCTTCTCTTTGGAATATTGTCGAACAGCTTCTTTTTTCCGATGTTGACACCTAATTTTTAGTCGACGCGTCATTAAAAGCAGAAAATTCGAGATTATGATTTCCGATCGCAACGGAACCCGTTTCTTGAACAAAAAGTATCGTTTTTTTAATTCTGTTTGTAGGCCTAGCTTCTGTAGATAATTTTCTATTCATTTCATGCAAAAACCTGAAAAGTCAAACGGTTGACTTTTGAGTTGACTTTTTGATCAATTCTTTGACCAAAAGTCAACCCCGGGTCAAATTGGAGCTTTTCGCATAAAAAGATTCATTTCAAGTTTAATTTCACTTTAGAAGTGGAAATTCTAGAAAAATTCAAAGATTTGATCATAAAATCAAACTCCTAGTGAAAAGTCAACTAGAGTTTGATTTTTAGTCAAACCTTCTACCAAAAAAATTAAAAAATACAAAAATACAAAAATCATCTTATTTTACATTCAATTTACCTTTGGCATTTGAAATTTTACAAAAATCGATTTAGAATCAACTTTTTCCCAATTTACGAAATTTGGTTCAAATCGGCCAAAAATGAAATTACTTCGTTTCTAGTCATTTTTTAGGTTAGTTTTCTTCACGACATTTGATCTAGAGGTCATATTATATTTAATTTTGCAACCAATTTTGTGATTCCAAGCCAAACGCAAAAATCCCCAATTTAGGCCATAATCAGTGATTTTGATCAATTCTTCATGATTTGCGCAATTGAGACACGAATGAGCCTAATTTCTTATATCAAATCCAAATTCAAAATCAATTTTGGAATATTCACATGAATTTGAGTCAATTTGATCAATTTAATGATCCAATGATTAAGAAGTCTAAGAGTAATTGGTCCAATTAGTACAATTCAACTTGACCCACTCTAGACTAATATTCAATTTGATGAATTGAGACTCAATTTGGCTAATTGGACTTCAATTAAATTTGTCAGTCTAGCTTGGCCATGCGATTACCCAAATTCAAGAACAATTGAGCTAAACAAGTTAAATCTGATCAATTCGTGCATGAATTTCAAATCTATTCAATCCAATTTGATCGAATTCAATATTAATGGGGTCAATTAATCATGATAGAGATCAAATTGTACAAAATTGGAACAAATGGAATCAAGGATTGAATCGGTTCAACCTGGCCAAACTCGGGACAAATTGGTTCAACCCGGTTTGATTCGAACTAAACCGGTTTGATCAGACTAGCCATTTTTCGGTCGAAAATCCGGCGATCGACGGTCCATTCCGACCAGCCAAGGCCGCCCACATTCCTTTGAGCCCAAATATAACAAAAATGCCCTTAATTGAAAATGACGAAAATGCCCCTAAGTGAAATTACTAAAACGCCCTTCCTTAAGGATTAAGCAAATTAATTAGGGGATAAGCAAATCAATCATGGCAATTCATGTAGAATTGATCATGTCCATCCATAATGCCATGTCACCAATCCTTAGCCCTTAAGGAATATTCTTAATCATTAAGGATGCATTTTAGGCCATTGGATCAATCTAAGGGCTATGATTCAAAGTTGAGGGGAGTATATAGTTTTTTTTTCCCTCAAAAATTGTGGGAAAAACTCTCATTTTCAGATCTGAATTCTCTCTCCTCTCTCTCTCTCTCTCTCTCTCTCTCTCTCTCTAAGCTCACATATCTCTCTCTCTCACTCTCTCTCGGCCGCCGGCCATCTCGCCTCCTCGCCGGCCATTTTCCGGCGAATCACCGCCTCACCGTCGTCCCCCACGGTGCCACAAGACTGGTCGTAAGACCAGCCGACCTAGCTGGTGGCCGGAGCTCCTCATTCCGGCGAGATTTCCTCCACGGCAGCATCACCGGCTTGGTCGCCGGTGATTCAATCAGCCGGTTCAAGCGGCTGAACCAGCCGATCGTCGTTCCCTCCGGCAATCCCGAACCTCCAGCAACATTCCTCGACGTTTTCATGTGGCTGTGGTGGCCGACTTCTCGTTGAACAACCACTGGATCGCGTCTTTTGACTTGATTTTCCATTATTAGTTCATTAGCCCGAAATTGAAGCGATTCTCACTATAGTTTGTGCAATCTATTCTCATAGGTATGTGGAGCTTTCCGAGACTTCTCCGTACTGTTTTTGATCTGAATACGGAGACTGGATTGCTCGGTTGGGCGTTGAAGCATCATTAAACAAGGTAAGTACACTTGGATGTTGTTCTGTAAATTCGTGTACAGAGAAACCTGTATGTTTGAGATGCTGATTTTAGCTCGTTACTATCGAAATCTTGCGAAGTGATGAACTAGAGAATCGTAAAACACGTCTTAAGCTTCGATTTGATATATTGCATGCCTCAATTGGACTTCATTTGCTATGTCAAAACTTTTTCGAAAGTTAGGATCAGAATCTGGAATGTGATGTTCAAGTCTGTTCTGATGATTTCCTGATTGACGTTGTGCTGTTCTATGATTTTTCTGATTTTCTATGATCATTGTTTGAAGAAATTTTCTTCATGAAAGTCGTAGAAAACATCTTAATCTGTTCATCATAAAATTTTCATAAAATTCCAAGCATGTTAGCATTGTACGATCTGCAACGTCATCTATGCATGAATCTGGTGACAGTCTAGTTTCTGACTGACCTTCGTGTGTTCTTCGATTTTCATAAATTCGTGTCTTCAAAATATGAAAAAGTTTTCTTCACAAAAGTTCACACTGAGATCGAGATCTTTCCATTGATACTAATTTCATTAAAATTGGAATTCATTTGTATTTTCAAAAGGAATTTTTATAATCTAATCAGTATCCGTGTTCAGATCTGATTTTCATTCCTTTGGAATCCAAAAGATGTTTTTCCGAATTTGATAAAGTTAGCGTCCTCTTTTGCGAAAAATCAAAATTACAACGTTGTTCATTGGGGTCTCATTATGTTGACCGAAAATTTTTATGGCCTAATAACAATTTTTGGAGGATCAATTTGCTTAAAATTTCATATAAGGCCTTCACGGGTTAAAATTTGATTTGTAGTTGAGTCCTTTGTGAAAACCGAATTTTATAAAAATTTGGAGGACTTTTTAGCAAAAAATGAAAAGATGAAAGTTGTTGCACACGGAGAATCCTAATTGCCTAAAAATTTTCACGTGGTTTTGATAAGGTTTGTTATTTTGAAATCCTTAACAGAACCGGGGCCAGCCTGTCACCGAGAGTGAATTTGTCATTTTCGGGAGAATCGGTGAGGATTTAGAAAAAATGGTCTTCTTAACTTTTGATCCTCATGTCATAAGCTTTTTAATGACACATGAATCACTTCTTTTGGACATCATTAGGTTAGTTAATCATATCTGAACAGAAGTGATTCGAATTAGATAATAATTGAATAAGTGGTCTTCTTATGAAGCCCACTTCTCATTGCTTTATTGGTTGAGAAATAAGGCCCATGGGCTTGAAAGCATGTTTTACTCATTGCTATGCATGTGTTTGTTAGATGGATGTTAGGGCCGATGCATGTTCGGCGGGTAGCCCATTATGGTCATTTAGAACCCGACTTTTGGGGTTAATTGATATGAGTTGCCGTTTTGTGAATACAAATAGTAGCCCATTATCGTTAACCATTAATCAAATAATGTTAGATGATTAAATGAGTGATGAATCGAAATGCATAAAAAAACAAAGGCCGATCCCGAGGCCCGTGCTTGATTAGTAAATTGTTTGCACCATTGTTTTTCTTTGGTTATTTCTTTGTATATTGTTTGTCATGAATGTATGTTGTGAATGTAAACACCGACACCCAAGAGGCGGTCTATGAAGGGAATAATCCAAAATTGTAAAAGACCAAGATGATTAACTGATGTCCAATCGAGTCTCAATTTGTATTCATTTGATGGTGGCGATTGACCGATGTCCAATCGGGTCTCAATTTGTATACATTTGATGATGGCGATAGACTGATGTCCGATCCGATTTCAATTCATATTCAATTCATTCATCCCCGATCATGTCTCGGGTTTTCAATTTGTGTTGTAATAAACACCCGATAAGTTGCGGGTTTGACTTTCTCACACTTAGAATTAACTTGTCTTTTCAATACTTTGAGTGTTTACTTTACGAAATATCTTTCAATACAATTGATTGTTTCTTTCTTTTTCCAGACTAAGATAGGATTAGTTTAGAATCTTAAATGAAAATATAAAAACAAGATGCATGATCACCTAGTGGACTAAGACTTTAACCTGAAAATGGTAAAGAATAAATGCATGATAACTTAGATAACAATTATGATAAGTTTAGCGGTACCGAAAGGGTGTTAATAGAAATATTAACGTAAGCTAGTCCCAGAATCCATAATCTCTAGTTTTCATAGAAACTGAAACGAAACTTCCAGGTTTCGGTTGGGTATTCTAGCCGACCCCCGACCTAGGCTAGTGGCAACTCCTAAAATAAGATAAAATTGATCCGCTGTCACCCGAGATATGAATTTAGGGAAAATCCACGTTCATGATCAATGGGCCATATGGATAACCAAAAGATTTATGCTTCACTAAAGTCATTTTTATGATGTGTCATATGAACCGTTTCATGAATATTTATCTCTAAACCTGCCTTATCGAGTTCGGCCCTTAAGAGGTAGGTCGCGACAGGCTTGGCGACTCCGCTGGGGACTAGGTTACAAACCTAAGTGGATTAAAGCCGTAATAAACTTGTTGGTTGTTATCTCACTTGTATACATTTTGTAGCATCGACTGCATGTCAAAGTCGCGTGGAAAATAAAGTTAGTCCACTAACCTTGTGTTAAATGATTTTGTAGGTAGGAGATATAAGGGGTAGAGTGAATGCAAATCCTTGGCGTTCGGATGAATGTCGAATGTATAAGATTATGTTGAAGTGTTGTTTGTTTTAGATTTAAATGCATGTTTACTTGCTTTAGCATGACACAATGCACCCACGTCCCGCGATCTAAAACCGCAGATCGTTTTTAGGGCACCTTTAGGAGATATTAAGAGTGGAATCTGCATGTGAATGCATGTGGTAATCCATTCTTTAATACCGCTCATCTTGATTAGTAAGAAGTGCACCGACCGACGTTAGTAGCGGTGGGTAAACTCTTCTTATCTAACTAAGATAGGGACCTTAAACCTTTAGAATCCTATCCTTAGATGTCAAAACTCACATATCCTCATGCGATGTGTCGATTTGTTTGCCATTTTTTTTCGCGGTAAGGTTGATTGTATCGTTCTGCAATTTCAATTATGCCATTTCAATTCCACGTTATATTTCTTTCTATAATGCGTGGTGATTAATCTCGATGCCCTAAATTAGGGTTAGTCAAAATGGATATGTCGGAGATTCGAATCATTCCCGCACCTAGAGTTCTCATGACCATGTGGGAAAGTCTCGAGTCAAAGCACAAGGACTACGTGAAAAAGAGTATTGGATATCTTCCCACTCTTTTATACGTCGAGCCTCGTATCGCCATGATTAAGGCATTGTCTCATTTTTGGAACTCAAAGACATCCACTTTTGTGTTTGGTCGAAATGAGTTGAGCCCTACAATTGAGGAGTACGATATTGCCATTGGAAGAGTCGGTTCTTTTGGTCTAGTTAGTCCTCCCATAGATATAGATCCTATAGCTCTTTTGAGCAAATTCTTAGGAGTTGACATTCTCCAAATCAAAGGCGTTCTTAGGGGAAATTCTAATGCACTCCTTTTTACATTCTTATAATGACATTTTTTTAGCTTGCCAAAAGAAGCGGGTAATCAAATTCCTCGCGTCTTTCTCTTAGCATTCCTTAGTTTTGTGATTTTTCTATACACCAAAAAGACTATGGATCCTTTAGTAGTCCACATTGTCAATCAAGTGTGTGTATTCAAAAGATTCTCCAATATGATTCTAGGTGAGACATTCGTATCACTAAATAGGTTTAAACAAAACAAAAATAGTACTTTTAGAGCCCCAATAGGTTTACTCCAAATTTGGTTGGTCTCTCACCTTAAAGATTTTGGTTTGAGCTTGAAAATCATAGGTGTATCCAAAAATTGTCATCCTATCTCACTTTTCTGAGAAAAGGAAGAGATCTTTCCCTATTAGTCATTCTCAATTTGGTTTAATTTTTTCAAGAATCTTGTTTCAAATCAAATCCAATGGCATGTTCGTTGGCTTGGAAATCCCGAAGTGCGCCTTAATAACGGATCTGACAACCCAATTCTACTTTTGGGTCTCACGGGGTCTACGTCATATTACCCTTTTAGGGTGATCCGTCAATATCGTGTGCTTCAAAAGATTCCACCATTCCTCAAGTTTAGAGATGGCCACGGGCCGGTTTTGGCCCGGAACCGGCCCGGTCAAACCCGGGCTCGGCCCATTGACCGGGCCCGCGGTTCGAAACCGGAACCGGCCAGGAACTGCCGGTTCCGGGCCCGGTTCCAAAAAAAAAACTGATGAGTGCACAGCAGACCGGCGAGGGCTCGACCTCGCCGGCAACTGGCGAGGCCGACGCCGGCCAGGTCTGGCGAGGGTTCGACCTCGACAGCGTCGGGCGAGGCCGGCCTCGCCAGTTGCAGGCGAGGTCGAGCCTCGCCGGCCTCGCCAGTTGCAGGCGAGGTCGGCCTCGCTCGACGCCGGCGAGGTCGAGGCCTTGCCCGATCTAGCGAGGCCGGCCTCGCCCAGCCCAGGCGAGGGCGGCCCTCGCCCGACGCTGGCGAGGGCGGCCCTCGCCCGACGCTGGCGAGGGCGGCCTCGCCTGAGGCCGGCGGCCGCGGCCGGGCACCTCTGCTGACGCAAGTGCAAACTTCAACGGAAAAAAAAAAAATTATTTCGGGGAGGCCCCCCGCAGCAGGGCCTGCACGTCTGCAGTGCAGGCCCTGCTGCGGGCAGCGCTGCAGGCGCAACGGAAGCCCCCAACCAACGGGCAAAAAATTTTAAAAAAAAAAAAAAGATAACCGTTGCAAAATTGCAACGGTTATCTTCTTTGTTTTTTTAATTCTAAATTTTCTTCTCAATTTTTTCTTATAAATTCTCTCAAATTCTCTCAATACTCACACAATTCTCTCAAATTTTCTTCTCTCAAGTCTCAAATTTTCTCAATACTCGAAATTCTCTCCAATTGCCAATTCTCTTGAATTCTCTCAATTTTCTCAATCCACGCAATTCTTTCTTAATTCTCCCAATTAATCCGCTCAATTCTCTCAATCCACTCGAAAAATGGCAAGTGGAAGTCGAGTGCCAACTGGCAAAGGTAAGAATATCGCGACGGAATCCCATCATTCTTTTGATCCTCGTGAATATGCAGATTTTCACGATGATGAAATCAACATTTTTCCCGATGTGGAGCGCGTCCCGACTCAAGAAAGTTTTCATCCTCCTGGCGAAATATCTACAACAAAGGAAGCAGAACGAGAATTTACATCTGATATTTGGAATCACTTCACGAAAATTGAAAGGTTTGATATTGGTCAAAAAAGGTATGATATAATTTGTAAATATTGTGAGAAAATATATAAATATACATGTGGACAAGGATATGGAACATTTAAACGACATCTTAGGAGCAAACATCCAACCGAAACGGGAATCGATATCGGGCAACAACAAATTTCCGGATACGTCAATCCTAATACTTCCCCTTTATTTCGTTTTAATGACAAAACTTATAAGGAAGAATTAGGCAAATTTATTGCCGTTGAGCATTTAGCATTTAATTTTGAAGAAAGATTTGGTTTTAATGAATTTGTACAAAAAGCATGTGCTCCACAAGCAAAACGTGTTCCTAGAAATTCAACTAAACGAGTAATTAAAGATCTTTACAAAAATGGAAAAAAAGATTTACAAAACTTTTTTATGCAATTTAATGGATACGTGCATATAGGTAGTGATATTTGGAGTGATCATTGGCAAAATCATTCTTACATGGGCATAACATGTCATTAGATAGATGACGAGTGGAGTATTCAAAAAAGAGTTATTGCACTTAGAGTTTTCGATGATAATCATACGGCAAATAATATTTATAGAATAATTAGACAAATTTTAGAAGAATATTATTTGCTTAACAAAATTTTTTCAGTTAGTTTTGATAATGCCGCAGCAAATACCGCTTCAATTTCCGATTTAGAAAATATTTGTAAACCCGCTTTTGGCGGAAAATTTTTTCACGTTAGATGTGCTTGTCATGTTTTAAATTTATGTGTACAAGATGGTTTGAAAACTCTTGATATTTTTCTTCAACCAATAAAAACGGCGATTCAATTTTTATGAAAACATCCCCAAAAAATGAAAGAATGGGGTAGATTTTGTAGAGAAAATGGCAAAAAGCCAAAAAGATTTCCAAGAGATGTTCCAACTCGTTGGAATTCTACTTTCCACTTGCTTAATGAATCTTTAGCATATAAAGATTTATTATGTGCATTCGTTTCTAATTATATACCTCAGATTAATTTATACCCACAAGAGTGGAATATTTGCCAAAAAATTTTAGATGTTTTAAAGGTTTTTAATGATGCAACTTATACTTTGTCCGGTGTTTATTATCCTACTACACATTTATTTTTAGTAGAGTGTACTAATATTATCGGAATTTTTGATGAATGTGAAAATGATGTTGAATTACAACATACTATAGTTGCAATGAAAATGAAGTGGCTACATTATTATAGAGAAATTCTCATTATTTATTTAGTTGCTTGTGTTTTTGATCCGCGTTGCAAATTGGATGGCTTAAATGAATTTTTGCGTACGTATTATCAATGTTTACATTATGATGAGATAAATGTTACAGCCATAGTACGTGATGTTAAAAACGTAGTAATACAATTATATAATGAATTTTATACTAAATATAATTTAGGTAATATTATTGGATCTTCCCAATCTACGGAGATACAAAATGACAGTACAGGTAAAATTAGTAGAGGGTACCAACTTTTATTACATAGACAAAAAAAACAAAAGGGAGCAATAGGAAATATTTCTGAATTAGAGACTTATCTAACCGTTTCATTTGAGTTTACTGAATCCGAAGGTGGAACGGATTTTTTAATTTTGGATTGGTGGAAGAGGCACGCAAGCCAATACCCAATCATATCTCTTATTGCAAAATAGATTTTTTCAACCCCTTGTTCCACAGTTGCGGTCGAACAAGCATTCAGTGCCGGAGGTAATATTTTGGACGAACATCGTTCAAGATTATCTCTAGAATCAGTGGAGATGCAAGCTTGTGTTGCTGATTGGACGAAGGCTCAATACCGGCAACAAGAGATAGATCGGAATAATGAATCCGAATTCTTTAATGATGGAGATACTACCGCTACCGGTACTGGAACGGGTAGTGACGATTGAGGGTAAAAGTACTGTTGGAGTTGGCAAATATTTCGGGAACCATTGTTTCTCATACCGGGTACGCCCACGTGAGCTTAGGGAAACCGAAGTATAATCCGACGACATGTGACCTTTGATCCCCTGCGCACGGAATACTTATGTTTTGGGATCATTTTAGGGCATATATATTGTACTCTTTTTTTTATAGATCGTTGTAACGAATTGTAACGTGCTTAATGATAATTTATTAAGTTCAAGCCCTCTCTTTCTCTCTTGTCTTTTTGTCCCCAAATTTAATTACAATTTACATTTTAATTACAATTTATATTGAATAATGTTCCGTCACCGGAATAGTAATTTCTTAATTTTTTTTATTATTTTCTTTTCTGTTTTTCCTTTTCTGTTTTTTTTTCTTTTTCCTTTTATTTTTTTTTCTTCCTACTTTCCTCCGCCGGCCATAGCCGGCCGGCGGAGGTGGCCGGCCTCAGGCGAGGCCGGCCTCGCCGGCGTCGGGCGAGGGCCGCCCTCGCCTGAGGCCGGCCACCTCCGCCGGCCCTAGCCGGGGCCGGCGGACGGGCGGAGGAAGAAAAGAAACAAAAAATAAAAGGAAAAAGAAAAAAAAACAGAAAAGGAAATTTCGGAACCGGCCCGGAACCGGTTCCGAACCGACCGGTTCAGAACCGGAACCGGAACCGGACCGGAACCGGCCAGTTCCGGTTCATACTTGGCCACGAACCGGAACCGCCGATTCCGAACCGAAATCGGTCGGTTCCGAACCGTGGCCACCACTACTCAAGTTGGGGTTATATCATTTTGACTATCGCAAAGATGTCATCCAAAAGGACCAAATGGCGAATTTGAAGGAAATGATCAAGTCCATCACTGATATGTGGTACAAATGCCACCCGGAGCCGATTCTCATTACCGACGAGTCATAATTGGAAGGGGAAATGAAGATACATCATACATTGCCGGAAAACATGCACCGTTGTCTCGAGCTAGAGCTTAAAGTGGATCTCCCTAATGTCCCCCAGAAGCCAACTCAACAACAAGCTATAGCCGCAAGAGCTCTTAGGGAAAAGGATGAGGCTTTAGCCGAGGTTGAACGTTTGACCCAAGAAAACAAACGAATTCGCCTCGCCCCTAAAAAAGATCCATTAGGAGTTTGGCTATATTCCATGAAGAAATCTCCTTTCATGTAATTTTCATTTTATAGATTTGATTTATAGGGTTTCCTTTTTACTCATTTTAGTAATGATGTAATAGGATTCTCTTCTTGTTTTTAGATTGATCTATAGGGATTGTATTTCATGAATTTTGTTGTTAATAGTGAAATTTCCCTTATGTGTAATTTCTTTTTCGAGATTGCAATGGAATATAGATGAGGCATCTTGATTAATCATCGCGTGTTACCCCTTCAATTGTATAATTTCTTGTGAAGAAATTTTGATAAGAGATCGTTCACATGGTATTAGGATCATGAGAATATTTCTTATCCCTATTTCATCCAAAGAAAATATAGAATTGAAAGGTTTTACATTTTCGTTTCAATTTATTTACCACGTACTAACTTGATCTTCATTTCATTTAAAGGTATTTGGAAAATGCCCAACCCCACTTGTGCGAAGGATCTTCAAATGGATATCGAAAAACAGAATGATCAAATTGCCGATCTGGAAAACCGAATTGATGAAATAACTGCCACATTTGCAGACTTTGAAACATTCATAACTCCACTGCTTCCGACCAAGATTATGCCTACTCTTGCAGATCTTCAGAGTCAAGTTAACGAAATGCGTGGCATGTTGATACGTCTCATGGATCATGTGAATCAAATTGCTATGGAATTACCGTCTAGTACTAGATTGGAGACAAATGACATTAATTCGAAGGGTGAAGGAAAACGAAAATACAAAGAGCAATAGTCTGAAATCGAGCAATCTTCTAGGAATGAAGAATGTAACCAAGGACGTGCTGAGAAAATGGATATGATTTATATTCAACCACATCATGAGTCCAATAAGAAGTCACTTAAGCGTAACCCGCTTTGTCAATTTACACCTTTACCAAGACCGCTATCAAAGCTTCTACCCATGCTTCTTGAGAGGAGAATGGTTGCAAAAGAAGTCCCCCGAGATAACCCTCCAAAGTTCATTGGGTTTGACATTACGAAATCATGTGAGTACCACATAGGAGAGAAAGGCCATAGCACTGACAATTGCCTAGTATTGAAAATTAAGGTTTAAAGCTTGATTGACAAAGGGATTTTGTCTTTTAAGTATCCCAAACTGAATATACAACAAAATCCATTGCCCGATCATACCCGATGTATGAATATGGTAGATATGAATGAAGATAAGAAGTCTTTTATAGTGGATGTACCAAAGTTGTATGAGATCTTGATGCTAGCTGGACATTATGAAAAAGGAGGTGACATCTCGAAAGAAGAAAAGTTGATATGCATTTCCAAATTAATTGACATGGGGGTTATCCGGTGTATGGGAGAAGAATCAGATGCCACAATGATGACGGCTATGATTGATGTATCGTCTGAGAACTTTCTTTATGAGTTAGAAGAGGATGAGAATGGAGATGGATCCGTCAAAGTCTTGACCAAAGAAATAGAAACTTTAGAAGTTATTGATGATGATTTTCTATTCGAAGAAGATGAAGAAATTGTTTCCGATGTGGATTCCAACCTCGATGTCAAAAGAACCCATTGGGACTATGAATTCATAAAGACTACTTGTGAGTGCGAAGAAGTAGTAGATACCTTAGGCCAACTAAGCGGGAAGTATGACTTCTATGTCAAATACATGCCACCTCCAAGCTTCTTCATTGACCCAAAGGATATCGTTCCCAATGGATGGGGAGGCATGATTGATGAAAACGTGGATCGCACATCTAAAGTCTTTGAACTTATACCCGTTAATGAAGACGAGGAGCATGTTTCTGACACGAATTCCGAGTTTGGTGCTAGAAGAGCTCATTGGGATCGTGAAATTGTAAGAGCCGCTCGTGAGCATGGTGAAGTGGTTGATACTCTAGGTCAACCAAGTGGAAAGTACGACTTTTTTGTCAAATATTCACCTCCGCCAAGTTTCTTTATTGACCTGAAGGATATTGTTCCCGACGGATGGGGAGGAATAGATAATGAAGAGATGGTAGCTATGATCACTCCCATTGCGATTGACATCTCCGAAGAGAATGATCATGAGAGCAAACCGATGGGTATTGAACCCGTAGTGGTTAACTTGTCTAAAGAAACCGTGTATTATGAAATCAAGCCGATGAGTGTGGAACCTATGGTTATTGATTTGTTAGTTGAAGACTTTGAGTCAATTGAGATCACGAGGGATGATTTTGAGCCCGTTGTGATTGAATTACCACCATTAATGGAAGGAGAATAAATAATTGTTGAAGTTACTCCCAAGTTTGACAAAAAAGCTATTCTATGGAAGTACGGAACAAATGAAATTGATGGCGTTATTCGATCGGGTCGTTGTTGTCTACACAAAGAATGAGTCGAAAAGAAAGCTATGACTGAAGAGGATGCTAAGCAATTTCTAGCCGTGGTGAAGACTAGTGAATTCAACGTGGTGAACCGATTAAGGAAGATGCCCGCCCAAATCTCCTTATTAGATTTATTCAAGTCATCCGAGAAACATAAGAATGCCTTGCTCAAGGTGTTGAATGAAGTGCATGTACCCGATTCCATTGATGATGCTCAACTCGAAAAATTTGTTAGGGCAATCCTTTTGAAGGATCAAATCTCTTTTTCCGATGACGACTTCCCTCCTGAAAGGCGTTCTAAGGTGTTGTACATATCCGTAAAACATCGTGATACGATTTTGTCGCGAGTTCTCATTGATAATGGCTTGGCCCTAAACATATACCCATTGGCTACGTTACGACGATTGGGAGTAAATGAAGATAGAATTCGAGCCGCCAAAACACCTGTGCGAGCGTTCGATGGAATGAAGAAAGAAACTATAGGCGAAATTGAGTTGGAACTCATGATTGGACCTGTTCTTTTCTCGCTCACTTTTCAAGTACTAAATATACCAAGCAACTTTAGTTTGCCCCTTGGTAGACCGTGGATTCATAATGCCGGAGTTGTGCCCTCAAGCCTTCACCAAAAAGTGAGATTCGTGGTAGATGGCAAGCTCATAACCATACATGCTGAGACTGATTTCAAGGTATTCCATGACATCGCCATTCCATATGTTAAGCCTGAAATCAAGGAAGAATCGAATTGCCACTCCTTCGAGTTGGTCGCCATTGCACATGTGCTTGTTGGAGCGATTATGCAAATTCCTCAAATGTCAAAGCTCGCCATTATGTCTAGCAAGGTGTTGCTTGAAAATGGGTATGCTCTTGGAAAAGGCTTAGGCAAGCATTCCCAAGGCATCTTGAAATCAATTGAAGCTGTTATGAAGAGGAACAAGAAAGGTTTAGGTTACCATGGAAGCTATGAGGACCAAGGTGATCGCAAATACCGAAATAAAAAGACAAACAGTCGATAGGTGCTGTTACCTTCATCTTTGAAAGAGACATTTTCCGAACCTCCTGTGATGTTACAAAAAGAAGAGATTTCCTTCGACTTTATGGCATATCTCTTTAATGAAGACTTTATTGACGCTATCTTAGCCCACGATAAGGCTGAATCATCCAAAGCACCTATCAACCTTACTGAATAAGGATGCTTCTTACCCTTCTTCTAAGTCTGTTTTATTAGTTATCGCTTCATTTGTTTGCCCTTGCGTGGGATCAATTTGTTAGTTCAATTGATTCTTTCAATTCAATCTTTGATTTGTAATGGACACTTGGATCTTAAGCCGTTGGTCCAAGGTAGTATATATTGTAACACGGCCTTATCATTTGAATTTCAAAAAGAAGGCATTTGCACGTTTTATTAAGGACGTGTGGAAGTACACCAAACCAGTCCTCTGATGATACTTTGAGGATTGGACTTCCGTATGCTTCCTAGTTTCAAAGATTTGTGGAACAAAGATGTCCGAGGATATGAGGACTAAGTTCCTAAAGCATTTTCTGGCATAGTTTCAAAACCAATTTTTGGGGCATATCACGAATGTGCGATTGATCCCCCAACAAATTTTGAAGGTTAGATTTTTAAATCAAAATGGACCAAAGGATTTGAGGGTTAGATTTTCAAATGACTTTTGAAATTGTTTTCAAAAATGATTTCCAAACAATCATGCATAAATTTGGCTTCTATTTACCTAATCAAAATGATCTCAAAGAGCAGTGTTTCAAAAAGGTAAAAGTACTCGTTCCAATGAGAATATCTCGTATCTGATTTGACTTGTTCATCCGTTTATTTTGTAGATAAGGTGTCAAGACGGTTGACTAATATGGACGTGACAAAAGGATGATGTCATCATCAAAGGGAGCATTTCATTTTTAAGCTCAAATTTATTTAGAATCCAAATTGACATATCTTTCCTTTACATGAAGGTGAATAAAAGAAAAGATTCAAACAATAGACAATGGAAATCAAATAAGGAAGAGCATTAAACATACCAGATTCTTTGAACGCAAAAGTGTCCAATTGGGGCAAATGGCTTTAGTACGATCAACTAAGTTGTCAGCAATCAAGAAAACTCAAAGAGTCGTTTAAATGGACTTAAATGAAGGGTAAAACTGTATCATTTCCAATTTACCTCTTCTAATATCATTTATTGACTCAATTTCCTTTCTCTTGATAGGAAGACATCGACCAATGGAAGGAAAATACAAGGGTAAAGTTGTGTTGTTCCAAGTTGTCATCTTTCAAAGGATATTCATTGACATGATTGCCTTTGTATTCCTGTAGGATCAATTGCCCAACCCAGAACAAGTATCCTCTTCCTCAGAGATCTTTCAAGAAAAAAATATTTCGAATAATTCTAAAAAATGAGCTTTCAAAGCCATTCCATTTCAAAACCTCTTGGATAAAAAAATTTGGTTTCATGATCAAGGTAAATTTGAAATCATTGTCTTCAAATGCTTTATAAAACAATCAAGTCCTAGATGCAGAATTTCAAACACATTGTTTTGAACTAAAAAGATATTCCAAGTTCAAATTTCAAATAATCGTAAGAGAAATTTGAAATCACTTTTTTCAAGAGATTTCAAATGACATTCCTCAAATTGTTCATTCACGCATTGGTTAACACATCATGCATCAGAATTCCCCACAGACGGGAGATTTAACCAAATGATCCTTTGAAAAAACGAAAAAAGGGATTTCTCAAAAATGCTGAATGGAAATGCCTAGGATGATAAAAGGCAAATCTTTGATCAAACACGTCCCTATACACATTTTGAGAAAATTGAGCAAAAAAACCATGTCCTAGAACGTAGGGTTCGTTCACATTGAATACATGGATTGAAGTGATAAAAGGCATTTCATTTCTATATCATAAACACTCATTTTATCCTTTGTTAGCCACCTTGAGCCAAATAGGGAGAATTTTCAAACTACCCCTATCAAGAACCACCCCACATTGGGGCAAGATAAGAAGTCGTGGTTGACCATTTTTGGAGCAAAAAGATTAAGAAAGATTTTATTACTTTCACTTGCATCAACCTTCTTGTGGTAATTTCAAATGGATCTTTACGGAAGCTTGAAGCATCCCAAAGTGAAGAAGAGCATTCTTTTCCTCTATCCAAACACAGTTATCCCTTGCTTAGCCAAATTGAGCCTTAAGCATGTTCATTTCAAAGCAAAAAATATTGATTATCTTCCTACATCGAGGCAATGCATATGATTTACCAAGAAAATTTAGAAAAATTGATGAATATGTATAGAGTGTCTCGAGAGTCCAAAGTGCTCAAAAGATAAATATTAGGGGGCATGAAAAAGCAGTGTGCCTGATAAAAGCAAGACCGATACCCATGAAAAAGAAAATGTATCAAAAGCAAAAGCAAAAAGCAACATGTTAATGATGAAAACGAAATCCCCATTGCAAAAGATGCTTAGAAAAAGCAAAGCTCTTATGTTGCAAGAAAAATAGACTCTCGAGATAATTTGGTTTTCAAGAATCAAATGATGTCAAATTTGGATAATTTGATAATGATGCCAAGATAATCATCATTTCTCTTTCAAACCCCTGCTACAAAATTTCAAGCCTTTTGAGCCTAACCCGAACCTACATTACAGCCCTCTCCGAAGTCTCTTCCTATTGGGATGGTTTGAGTTGACATAAAAATTTCACAAAGAAACTACCGCTAGAAGGAGTGGAAGTAATCCTATCTTGTCTTATCTTCAAGGTTCTTGACTTGTAAACCCGCTGAAGATGTTGATGGTATATTTTTTTTCTTGGCCTCAAAGCAAATACCCTTTGTGTAAGCCCATGACCAAGCCTATATTACGGTCCTTTTGAAAGACCTTCATGATCAATCAATTTGTATTCAATGTGAACGTTTCCGAAAACCTTTGACATAGGTTCGTGAGGCATCGCCAGTGAGAATTGAATAACTTTCCCACATCAATGGATGGGAATCAAAGCCTTTATGAGAGTCAGTGTGAAAGACCTTTTTTATTAGGTTATTTCCAATTTGGCATTTTTTATCCAACCTCTTTAGATGGTTATTCAAATATCATTTTGTTAAAATTTCCTCTTAAGGAAATCAGTATCCTTTACCAAAATGTGAATAATTCCTCTTGATTTGTTATTAAACAATCTCGAAGCTCCCTCTTTTTCAAAATATCTTTCCCCAGTGGATCGGTTTTTGGTCAGCCTAAACCATATTCCTCATTTTCAATTTTTGATCAGCATAAACTATACTCCTCATTTTCGATTTTTGGTCAGCCTAAACCATATTCCTCATTTTCGATTTTTGGTCAGCTTAAACCATATTCCTCATTTTCGATTTTTGGTCAGCCTAAACCATATCTCGCATTTTCGGTTTTTGGTCAGCCTAAACCATATCCTCCATTTTAGGTTCATGATCATCCTTAAACCTTGTCTTTGGTTCTTGGTCATCCTTAAACCTTACTTTAGGTTCTAGGTCATCCTTAAACCTTGTCCTTAGGTTCTAGGTTATCCTTAAACCTTGTCCTTAGGTTCCTGGTCATCCTTAAATCTTGTCTTAGGTTCCTAGTCATTCTTAAACCTTGTCTTTGATTCCTGGTCATCCTTAAACCTTGTCCTTTGATTCTAGGTCATCCTTAAACCTTGTCCTTTGATTCTTGGTCATCCTTAAACCTTGTCTTTTGATTCTCGGTCATCCTTAAACCTTGTCTAAGGTTTTTTGTTATCCTTTAACCATAGATTTCCTATAAAGCCCTTTCTTTTCTTCCTTCATTCCACCATATGAGAGAGAGAAGAGAAGAACATATGAATGAGCTGACAATCCAAATGGTCAATGGTAAGTGTTTCAGGTAAGACTCTGATCAAATGTCTTTGTCTTTATTTTCTTTCATTTCCCAAGTGGAGTCGACTAAAAATTTGCAGGTGCCAATTGATCTTTGAGCGGAACCTTTTTGAACTCCCACTCAAAGAGGAGCAGCTGTTGACACCTAATTTTTAGCCGATGCGTCATTAAAAGCAGAAAATTCGAGAATATGGTTTCCGATCGCGACGGAATCCATTTCTTGAACAAAAAGTGTCGTTTTTTAATTCTATTTGTTGGCCTAGCTTCTGTAGATGATTTTTTATTCATTTCATGCAAAAATCTGAAAAGTCAAATGGTTGACTTTCGAGTTGACTTTTTGGTCAACTGCTTGACCAAAAGTCAACACCGGGTTAAATTGGAGTTTTTCACATAAAAAGATTCCTTTCAAGTTTAATTTCACTTTATAAGTAGAAATTCTAGAAAAATTCAAAGATTTGATCATAAAATTAAACTCCTAGTGAAAAGTCAACTAGAGTTTGACTTTTAGTCAAACCTTCTACCAAAAAAATTGAAAAATAAAAAAATCCAAAAATCATCTTATTTTACATTCAATTTACCTTTGGCATTTGAAATTTTATAAAAATCGGTTTATAATCAACTTTTTTCCAATTTGTGGAATTTGGTTCAAATCGGTCAAAAATGAAATTACTTCGTTTCTAGTCATTTTTTAGGTTAGTTTTTTTCACGACATTTGATCTAGAGGTCATATTATATTCAATTTTGGAATCAATTTTGTGATTCCAAGCCAAACGCAAAAATCCCCAATTTAGGCCATAATCAGTGATTTTGATCAATTCTTCATGATTTGCGCAATTGAGACACGAATGAGCCTAATTTCTTATATCAAATCCAAATTCAAAATCAATTTTGGAAGATTCACATGAATTTGAGTCAATTTGATCAATTTAATGATCCAATGATTAAGAAGTCTAAGAGTAATTGGTCCAATTAGTACAATTCAACTTGACCCACTCTAGACTAATATTCAATTTGATGAATTGAGACTCAATTTGGCTAATTGGACTTCAATTAAATTTGTTAGTCTAGCTTGGCCATGCGATTAACCAAATTCAAGAACAATTGAGCTAAACAAGTTAAATTTGATCAATTCGTGCATGAATTTCAAATCTATTCAATCCAATTTGATCGAATTCAATATTAATGGGGTCAATTAATCATGATAGAGATCAAATTGTACAAAATTGGAACAAATGGAATCAAGGATTGAATCGGTTCAACCTGGCCAAACTCAGGACAAACCGGTTCAACCCGGTTTGATTCGAACTAAACTGGTCTGATCGAACTAGCCATTTTCCGGTCGAAAATCCGGCGATCGACTGTCCATTCCAACTAGCCAAGGCCGGCCACATCCCTTTGAGCCCAAAAATGACAAAAATGCCCTTAATTGAAAATGACGAAAATGCCCCTAAGTGAAATTACTAAAATGCCCTTCCTTAAGGATTAAGCAAATTAATTAGGGAATAAGCAAATCAATCATGGCCATTCATTTAGAATTGATCATGTCCATCCATAATACCATGTCATCAATCCTTAGCCTTTAAGGAATATTCTTAATCATTAAGGATGCATTTTAGGCCATTTGATCAATCTAAGGGTTAGGATTCAAAGTTGAGGGGAGTATATAGTTTTTTTTTCACTCAAAAATTGTGGGAAAAACTCTCATTTTCAAATCTGAATTCTCTCTCCTCACTCTCTCTCTCTCTCTCTCTCTCTCTCTCTCTCTCTCTCTCTCTCTCTCTCTCTCTCTCTCTCTCTCTCTCTAAGCTCACGTATCTCTCTCTCACTCTCTCTCGGTCGCCAGCCATCTCGCGTCCTCACCGGCCATTTTCCGGCAAATCACCGCCTCACTATCGTCCCCCACGGTGCCACAAGACTGGTCGCAAGACCAGCCGACCTAGCTGGTGACCGGAGCTCCTCATTCCGGCGAGATTTCCTCCACGACAGCATCACCGGCTTGGTCGCCGGTGATTCAATCAGCCGGTTCAAGCTGCTGAACCGGCCGATCAGCGTTCCCTCCAGCGATCCCGAACCTCCAGCAGCATTCCTCAGCGTTTCATGTGGCTATGGTGGCCGGCTTCTCATTGAACAGCCACCGGATCGCATCTTTTGACTTGATTTTCCGTTATTAGTTCATTAGCGCGAAATCAAATCAATTCTCACTATAGTTTGTGCAATCTATTCTCATAGGTATGTCGAGCTTTTCGAGACTTCTCCGTGCCGTGCTGTTTTTGATCTGAATACGGAGATCGAATTGCTCGATTGCGCGTTGAAGCATCATTAAACAAGGTAAGTACACTTGGATGTTATTCTGTAAATTCGTGTACAGAGAAACCTATATGTTTGAGATGCTGATTTTAGCTCGTTACTGTCAAAATCTTGCGAAGTGATGAACTAGAGAATCATAAAACACGTCTTAAGCTTCGATTTGATATATTGCATGCCTCAATCGGACTTCATTTGCTATGTCAAAACTTTTTCGAAAGTTAGGATCAGAATCTGGAATGTGATGTTCAAGTCTGTTCTGATGATTTCCTGATTGACGATGTGCTGTTCTATGATTTTTCTGATTTTCTATGATCGTTGTTTGAAGAAATTTTCTTCATGAAAGTCGTAGAAAACATCTTAATATGTTCATCATAAAATTTTCATAAAATTCCAAGCATGTTAGCATTGTACGATCTGCAACGTCATCTATGCATGAATCTGGTGACAGTCTAGTTTCTGACTGACCTTCGTGTGTTCTTCGATTTTCATAAATTCGTGTCTTCAAAATATGAAAAAGTTTTCTTCACAAAAGTTCACATTGAGATCGAGATCTTTCCATTGATACTAATTTCATCAAAATCGGAATTCATTTGTATTTTCAAAAGGAATTTTTATAATCTAATCATTATCCGTGTTCAGATCTGATTTTCATTCCTTTGGAATCCAAAAGATGTTTTTCCGAATTTGATAAAGTTAGCGTCCTCTTTTGCGAAAAATCAAAATTACAAAGTTGTTCATTGGGGTCTCATTATGTTGACCGAAAATTTTTAGGGCCTAATAACAATTTTTGGAGGATCAATTTGCTTAAAATTTCATATAAGGCCTTCACGGGTTAAAATTTGATTTGCAGTTGAGTCCTCTGTGAAAACCGAATTTTATAAAAATTTGGAGGACTTTTTAGCAAAAAATGAAAAACGAAAGTTGTTGCACACGGAGAATCCTAATTGCCTAAAAAATTTCACGTGGTTTTGATAAGGTTTGTTATTTTGAAATCCTTAACAGAACCGGGGCCAGCCTGTCACCGAGAGTGAATTTGTCATTTTCGGGAGAATCGGTGAGGATTTAGAAAAAATGGTCTTCTTAACTTTTGATCCTCATGTCATAAGCTTTTTAATGACACATGAATCACTTCTTTTGGACATCATTAGGTTAGTTAATCATATCTGAACAGAAGTGATTCGAATTAGATAATAATTGAATAAGTGGTCTTCTTATGAAGCCCACTTCTCATTGCTTTATTGGTTGAGAAATAAGGCCCATGGGCATGAATGCATGTTTTACTCATTGCTATGCATGTGTTTGTTAGATGGATATTAGGCCCGATGCATGCTCGGCGGGTAGCCCATTATGGTCATTTAGAACCCGACTTTAGGGGTTAATTGATATGAGTTGCCATTTTGTGAATGTAAATAGTAGCCCATTATCGTTAACCATTAATCATATAATGTTAGATGATTAAGTGGGTGGTGAATCGAAATGCATAAAAAACAAAGGCTGATCTCGAGGCCCGTGCTTGATTAGTGAATTGTTTGCACCATTGTTTTTCTTTGGTTATTTCTTTGTATATTATTTGTCGTGAATGTATGTTGTGAATGTAAACACCGACACCCAAGAGGCGGTCCATGGAGGGAATTGACCGATGATTAAACGATATCCAATCCGGTCTCAATTTGTATTCATTTGATGGTGGCGATTGACCGATGTCCAATCGGGTCTCAATTTGTATTCATTTGATGGTGGCGATTGACCGACGTCCAATCGGGTCTCAATTTGTATTCATTTGATGATGGCGATAGACCGATGTCCGATCCGGTTTCAATTCATAGTCAATTCATTCATCCCCGATCATGTCTCGGGTTTTCAATTTGTGTTGTAATAAACACATGACGAGTTGCGGGTTTTACTTTCTCACACTTAGAATTAACTCGTTTTTTCAATACTTTGAGTGTTTACTTTACGAAATGTCTTTCAATATAATTGATTGTTTCTTTCTTTTTCTAGACTAAGATGTGATTAGTTTAGAATCTTAAATGAAAATACAAAAACAAGATGTATGATCACCTAGTGGACTAAAACTTTAACATGAAAATGATAAAGAATAAATGCATGACAACTTAGATAACAACCATGATAAGTTTAGCAGTACCGAAAGGGCGTTAATAGAAATATTAGCGTAAGCTAGTCCCCGAACTTATGATCTCTGATTTTCGTAGAAATCGAAACGAAACTCCCGCGTTTCGATTGGGCATTCTAGCCGACTCCCGATCTAGGCTAGCGGCGACTCCTAAAATAAGATAAAATCGATCCGCTGTCACGCGAGATATGGATTTAGGGAAAATCCACGTTCATGATCAATGGACCATATGGATAATTAAAAGATTTATGCTTCACTAAAGTCATTTTTATGATGTGCCATATGAACTGTTTCATAAACACTTATCTCTAAACCTGCCTTATCGAGTTTGGCTCTCGAGAGGTAGGTTGCAACATCCGAATAATGCTTTTTCTCTCTTTTGTAGTTTGATTTCCCGCCAAAAGTTCATTCCCACCAACCTCCGAATTGGTTTTATCGAATCTTCGAAGCCAACTGGAGATTCTCCAGCTGTTACACTTATTTATCACGTGCTTAATCGACATAGGTAAGGCGGTGAAGAGGCAGGCTGGGGAGATATTTTCCAGATTTAGTGTGTTTAGAGCGAGTTGGGTGAAGAAGGAGATAGACCCGGGTCAGGTCGGGTCGATCCGGCAGACTTGGGTTGATCTAAATTGGCAAATTCAACACGATTTTAGCCCTATTTTTCAAATTTAACCCCAAAATTGGATTCCTCGGCACATTTTGCATCCAAATATGAAATTTTTCCTAATTTGTATCACAATTAAACCCAAAATTCCCAAATTTTTAAATTCGGATAATAGGGCTTTTGTTTAATTCAGTATCCAGATGATCTGATTAGGTAAAATTGATTGCAAAATTGGATTACTCATAAATAATTAACCCTAGGAATGGTGCTGCCTTGGTTCGACAATTTCGAATTGACCAAGATTCCCAATTTGGGCTTAAAATCCCTAATTTTTAATTAATTTTTGGGGTTTTTCAATTATTTTGTTAAATTGTCAAATTGGACTGATCAATATGCAATTCAAGGTCCCTGAATCATTTGTTGTGAAGACACTATGGACTAAAAATGACTAGAAATGACTCAATTGAATTTTTGGTTCAATTTGGGTATGATTTTCCCCAATTTTGGGAAAAATATATTCCCAATTGATATTTTCAGAAATTGAAGCTTCAGTGGTGAAATTGGATTTAAAATAAGACTAATGACTATTTTATGGAATTTTTTTAATTCCATTTGGTATTTTTCTTGTTATTCCACTCATTTTGGCCAAAAAGAAAATAAGGAAAAATTCTAAAAAATTCTAAAAAAATATATTTTTGGTTTAGAAATAGGTTCCTAAGCATGGCCAAGGTTCCTAATCCTAATTTTATGATTTTGAAGAAATTTAGAAAAATGGACAAAAAATCAAGTGTCAAGAGCTGTCCGTCTTTTAGATTAGGCTCGTCAGAGGTTGATCTCAAAAATAATGTGACACCTGAGTTTTAATTGACTCTACTAACAAAATGTCGCGTCCTAAAATTTTGCTCTCAGGCTAATGGATTATTAGGACTAAGCCTAACTCGGGCCCTCCCAAGCCCTACCAATTCGCAACTTAGGATTTAAATTCTTAACGTGCAAATATTTTCATGCTTGGAGTCGCCACTAATCTATTTATGATAGGTCGATTAGAAACCTAAATAAAACATAGGGAGATATGTTTTATTCCTACGAACCAGAGATTCTAAGTACGGGGACTTGATTACGTTAGATCTAGTCTAACGCCCTTTCGGTACCTTTTCTTTTCAAAAAAATGTTTTGCATGCAGTCTGGATCCATTTTATAGTCTAATCACTAACATGTGAGGTGTTCATGCGGGTGCGCAAACCACCAAAGTAACACCCAATAATCAAAACATTAAATAAATTGCAAGATTGGGAGAATTACTTACCTCGAAGCAACGTAAGCATCTGCGTTGTTAGTTAGAAAATCACATCAACAATCCTAATATGATTTCTAATTAACAAGCAGTTCACTCAATATTTTTAGGGTTTTCTTTTATTTAAATGAGAACTAACCTATATGCAGTGCATGTAATACGATTACTATAATGCGATGACGTACAAAGCATGCCTATTTTAACGTGACTCGCAATTTCATGATCCTAACATATAATCACTAAATGATATGCAAGCAATGACATGTCATATATGATGACACGGCAAGTTAGGAATGACGCGGCAAGTTATGAATGACGTGATAAGATGACATGCGACGTGGCAAGTAGCAATGACATAGCAATGATAATGCAAGCATGATGCAATTAATCTATATGACATGCACATGATACCCTTTTTGTATTTTTTGTTGAAATTCGGAATAAAAAAATGCCTAAAATAACATGCAATCTAACAACTTCTTTTTTTGTTTTTTTGGTATTTTTATTAAAATTCGAAATCTTAAAATAACCTAAATAATCTATTAGGAATAAAATAACACCTAATTTAAACTAGGAAATAAATCATCTCCAGTCCCAATTTAAATTAAATAATTATCCTATCTTCTAGATATATTTAGGGTTCCCTAAACATGCAAAATTTCTAATTTAAATCTAACTAACAAATTTTTGGATTTTCTTTACTTAAAAGGAAAACAATTAAACAAAGATAGCAACCACATTCAAACAAAACACGCAATCCGCAAGATTTATTCAAATTCGGATAAGGCAAAGAAATCAAACTGACAATCATATCTATAGGGTTATAGATATTGACGGAAAGTTGATTGGTCAAATTTGGAAAGCAAATAAAATCTATTATCGTATCCAAGTGATTATGGACAAGATAACGATTTTCCGTATCGCCGCGTATCGTACCTTAGGGATAAGGTCGGATAGTCGTCCAGATACGTTGCCAAATTAGGAAAATTTCCCAATTTTTGGTATTTTTTTGAATATTGCGGATATCACAAAATTACCTTAAGATATCTAGCTATCCACCGAAATATTCACGAAATATTCAAACACCCGAAAACTAGGAAATTAAATATTTGAAAGAAATATTCGGATAATCTTACCTAATTGACGGATAGTTCCAAATTTGAACTCGGATCGAACTCGGGCTTGCGGATCGGGACGGTGTGTCTGGCGGCGGGCGCGGCCACGAGGACGGCGGGCGCGGCCACGAGGACGGCGTTGGCGGACCGAATGGACTCGACTCGGTACTGGCGGTGTGGCTCCGGTGTTGCTTGGTGAAGTATCGACCTCAGCTAGTTTGCAACGGTGGAAGCTTACCGGAAGAACCTGAAATAAAATAGCCAAGCACCATAGAGAGTAATGCTTGTTGGATGATCTGCTCGCGGTTGTGCAATTCACCAAGGCGGAGGAACGCGGACGAACACGGATGGCGAGGCCGCCAGACGTGTGAACAGTCGCAAAGAATTGTGGACTCTGTCTTTCAGAATGAGCAAAACGTCCACTTTGTCTTTCACCTCCCTTTCTCAGTAAATTTGTCGTCGTCTTTCTTGTCTCTTTAGTGTGTAGACTTTGACCGAGAAAGAAAGTTACTGATGGAGGTCTTCTCCATGCCAAAATCTCGTGTGCCTTGCGTGACCAACAGGAAGGAAGAAAACCTTTTTTCTTTCTTGTGGTCGTCTCTGTGAAGCCCTAAAAGCAATCGTCTCTTTCTCTCTATGTTGTGTTTCTCTCTTGCTTCCTTGTGGCCGCCTATGAAATTGTGTGGCCTCTCGCTCTCTCTAAAAATTCTGATTTCCAAAATTATGAGAGCCCCTTTGATTATGATGCATAACGACGTATTTATATCGCAACCCTAGGTCAATTAACTGGGCTTCCTAGTCCTAATGGGTTTTGGCTTAGGCTTTATCCTTTAATTTTTATTTGATTCCAAATTGGCTGAATTAATTTAGGCTTTTCTTTAATTAAGCTTAATGGGCTGATTTAAGCTCAAATTAAGACAACCAAGGCCCTTTAGACTTGTGATTTTCGGCCCCTGTCTTCCGAGTGAGCCGAGTTTCGTTCAGTGCTCGAGCTCGGTTTGCGCGGTGGATTTTTAGTTCACTTGCCACCGCCGGTTCGATGTGGAATGCAACTAACCTACATGAACTTAAACTATATGCTATGCAATTTTAATATTTTTGTTTAGGGGTTAAAATTTAATCCCTAATTTTTCTATACAATATTTACCTAACAGGATCACCAAAATTTAGGTGTCAACACAAAACAAATGAAAATTTCACAACAATTGTTTAATGATCTTACTTTAAAGTTCCTGACCCGATCCAATTTTTCACCTTTGGTGTATTTGAGAAGTTTTTAGTGACCGAAGGAAAGAAAAACTTACCTGTTTGTGAGAACTCTTTCACTGATTATCTCAAAATGTGAATTGATGATGGTAATGATTGTGATGAATTGAATTTTGAACTTGTGGTTTTAAGGATGACCTACTAACCTTTGTGGTTTAAGAATAAATCCATGAACCTTTGTGATTTAAGGATAAACCAACCAACCCTGTGGTTTAAAAATACACCCACGAACCTTTGTAGTTTAAGGATGAAACCACCAACCCTGTGGTTTAAGGATATACCCACGAACCTTTGTGGTTTAAGGATAAACCCGCCAACCCTCTGGTTTAACGATACACCCACGAACTTTTGGGGTTTAAGGATAAAGCCCCCAATCTTGTGATTTAAGGATACACCCACGAACCTTTGTGGTCTAAGGATGAACCCACCAACCATACGAAATAGTCTTCTAAGGCTACAGATTGCGATCACTTGCGGGAATCCCGAGGCTGCTAATCCGCGATCACTTGCAGAAGGACTATAAAAGGACATGTTATGGGCCAAAAATTCATCCAAGGCTACAGGCTGCGATCACTTGTAGAGGGTGATAGCTCCGAGGCTATAAACCTGCATACACTTGAAAAGACTATTAAAATCACAATATTCAAAGCTACAAGACGCGATCACTTGCAGAGGGTAATAACTCCGAGGCTACGACTTGTAATTTGCTTTGGAATACCTATTTGAAAGTGTGGCTTAAGGATAATCCCACAAAACCCTTATAAAGCCAAGGTTTAAGGAAAGACCCGAAACCGTTTTGAAAATTAGAATTTAAGGAAAGACCCCAAAACCGTTTTGAAAGTAAGGGTTTAAGAAAAGACCCTACAACCTTTTTTGAAAATTAGGGTTTAAGGAAAGATCCTAAAACCATTTTGAAAATTAGGGTTTAAGGAAGGACCCTAAAACCATTTTAAAAATTAGGGTTAAGGAAAGACCCTAAAACCTCTTTGAAAACTAGGTAATTTTGATATTCAAACATGCATTCTTTGGGTTAATGCATTTTGACAATCAAATTTCCTTTTAAAGGAAGCATTTGAGCAAATTGCTTGAAATCTTTCAAGAAATGCTTGAAATGATCAATTAGAAGACCTTCATTAGAAAGGATTTATCTCGATCTATGAATTTGGTCTATCTCTTTTATTTGTTGATAAGGGAATCATCCTATACTTCTCAATTTATCTCTCATGACCAATCCTCGGGTACTTAGAGATATTCGTAGTGTATACAATCTAATTGATCCGACAAGATCTTTTTGAAGGATCGTAATATAGGCTTGGTCAATGATTATTCGAAGAATAGGCATTTTGAGGCCAAGAAAGAATTTTATTGTCTTTTGATTCACTTCGGTCTACAATTTAAGAACCTTGAGGATAAGACAAGATAAAATTGCACACGCTTCTTTAAGTGATGGCTTTTGTTATGTTCCTCCGACTTGCACCTCTCCGGAAAAGATAAGATCCTGGAAAAGATAAGATCCACGAGAGTCGTACTCAATTTTCATATTAATCTTAATATTTAAGCTAATTATTTCGTGACCATCAACCCCAAGTTCTTCCAAGCCCTTGACCCATAACTTTTACTCAGATTTTAATTGATCATGCCTCTTCATTTGAATCTAAACTTTAATGAAATATTTATAGTGTCGAAGAAATATTTTCCAAACCTTCCCATGAGTTAAACGAATAGAAAAGAAAGGGGGCTCAACTCCCAAGTTTAAAACATTAAGCTGCCAAAATCAACTTGGAATAGAAATTGAGATTAAAAAATCAAGGGCGCCAACTAAAATATTTTCAAAAGAATGTAATATAAAACCATGATCACAATGACAGTTATCATTGAGGAAATCAAGAATTTTTTATAAGGAAAAACTAAGAGTTTTCACTTTGAATTAGGTCAGCTTTCTTACCGATATTTGTAAGGAGATTACTCAAGCTCAAATAATTCTAGACACTCCACTGATATCTAACAGACCTATCTAATAATATTGTGAATATGCATAGGTTTTGAGCTACATACACAACTCCACCGAGAGAAACTAAAGGTTCATAGAAGATACCTTTTCATTTAATTTTATAAAGATTAATATGCATAATCATAATTTATTTCTCAGAACCTCACTTTAACAGTTCTAAAAAACCCAATTTCATCGATTAATTACACCTCATTAACTGGACCAGTGAATATGAAGTGTATTTGTACGTAAATATGCATGTTAAGGGGATTATTGACTCCATATATTAGTGTTGTATGGACTCGATAATGTGAGCTTATCTCGGGGATTACATGGATCTCGCGTTATTCAATGGTTGAGCCTGAACACCTCTCTTTGTGACCTCTCTTTGCTATTAACCTCCACGTAATGACCCTCTTTTCCGATTCTCTGCAAAATATAATGTAACAATTCATGCTTCTCATTGCAAACTCCAAATCCTTGCGTGTGTCCCTCCCTAGCACGTGCCAACCACACGGCCACCATCGTTGCTCTGATGCTGCTCTCTCTCTCTCACTCTCTCTCTCTCTAACGCAGAGGAGGAGGAAGATAGAATAAAGTGATAAGAGTGCACACCACAACGATTCTGTGTCCGGAAACTGATTCTGCTCAGAAATAATTCTTTTTTATTCCGTACCCGAAAATAATTTCTAAGCAGTTGAAGGCGTTTGATAACTGCCTAAAATTTCTATTCTTCGAATAAAAAAAGAATAGAAATGCGTTTAGTAATTACACAAAATTTCTTTTTATTGATAGTATTTTGAATATTTTAATATTTCTTTCTTTTTTTTCCATTTTTTCTTTCTTTCCCTTCCCTTCCTTGACCATGGCTGGTCACTGGCGCCGACGACCAGCCACGAGCTGGCGCCGGCGACGGCGACCTCGCCATGGCTGGGTGAGGCCTCAATGTCGCGGCCATGAGCCGCCCTCGCTGACCCTGGCCTATGGCCAGTTGCCAATGGCTAGCGGCAGGTTGGGAAGAAGAAGAAGAATAACAAACCAAGAAATAAGAAGAAAATAAAAAAGAATCAGAAATGGAAAAATTGTTCCCTTGCTTCTTGATTATATTCTAAAATTGATTCTAAAAATAATTTTTTGTAATCCAAGTACAAAAATTTTAATTAACGAATTTCTATTCTCAGATTAATTCTGAAAATAAAATAATAAAATTTTTATTATTTGTCAAGTTAAACGGTTCCTAAGAGTTAACCATGGTGAGCAGTTAAAGTTGCTGTTTGGCCATCTTTGGTCACTTGGCAATTATTAAATCTTCGTGTTTTGTCAACCTCGTGGTGCAAGTAGGCATTACGACTTTGTTCACGTGAAGGCTATTCAGTCAACTACGGAACTGTCCCATCTGTCCTCCTTTTTCTTCGAAGCTCTGTACGACGATTGACATGTGAAAAGCATATGGAAATGTTCAGCCCCCACGTCAATTGTACAGAAGATAGACAAAACTCTAAACCGGAAAAGAAGAGTAAAGAATATCTTTTATTTAAGTACATGTATTTTTTTGACCAAAAAAAAAAGTACATGTATTTCACGACAAAAAAAAGTACATGTATTTACCTGTAATATACCTTGTAAAATAGAAATTAAAAAGAACTGGCTGAAAAAGCCTGAAAACATCACGCTAATGTGTGCACAACCACATAAAATTATATATTTAGCCCCAAATTTATACAAATTATTTTAAGTTTAATAGCAATAAATATTCTAATAAGAGCAGCCTTCTTAATTCAGTCAATCGTTCAAAATGAAAAGAGTTTTAATCGATGGTGAAATATACTTACCCATATAATCCAAAATTTGGATGGCCTGATATGATCAAATAGTCATCATGGACGTATAAATAGTGTAGTGCCACAATGGAGCTGCTGTTCTATTGACCATGGACATAATAAAAATATTAGTCAAAAAGGTATGTGTTCCATATGTAGTTGTGATATTCAATTACTATACCAAAAACAGGTAATGTAGGATTAAATTAGAAGATATATAAAAAAAAACTCTCAACCCTATATATAACATCTCCATGCACCATTACAGAGGATGAAGATGTCGTCTTGTTCATTCACTTTGTTTCGTGGGATTAGCATATTGAAAATTATAAAACTTATCACGATTGCACATTCGTGGCAAATAATAGTGATAATTTTTAGGATTTAATTACACTTTTTGAATATTTTAGGATTCGATTGTACTTTCGTGAAAAGTTTTAAAGTTTAATTTCACTTTCGTGAAAATTAAGGACTTATTATGCACTTTTCTCTTGTTTGCTTCTTCGTTCTTATTATAGCTTGATCGGCATGAGCGAACGACGAGCTATTATGTCAAGTGCAAAACAATATTTGAGTTGAGAAACTTACAGATATTATTGACGTTTCTTTGAGTAATATCTACCAATGCATCTATAGTCAAGTTGATATGTATTATTATTGACGAGGACATCGACACTTGCAGGGAAATTTGTACACATCGAGTTTCACATCAAATGGAAGATGTTATTTAAGGACAGAGCCACTCCAGATGCTCGCTACCCTGAATTTTCTTTTGAGAGCAAGATCCATATAAAACCGAATCCGTTCCAGAGAATGAAGCGGGTTAGAAATTGGGTGAAAAGAAGTGAGGAAACAAAGATCCAAGGAAAACGAAGAGAATGGCAGAGCAAGATTTTCCTGTGGGCCCACAAGTTATATTTTGAATATTTTAATATTTCTTTTTTTTTTCTATTTTTTTTCTTTCTTTCCCTTCCCTTCCTTGACCATGGCTGGTCACTGGCGCCGACGACCAGCCACGAGCTGGCGCCGGCGAGGGCGACGGTGAGGGCGACCTCGCCATGGCTGGGTGAGGCCTCAACGTCGCGGCCATGAGCCGCCCTCGCTGACCCTGGCCTATGGCCAGTTGCCAATGGCTAGCGGCAGGTTGGGAAGAAGAAGAAGAATAACAAACCAAGAAATAAGAAGAAAATAAAAAAGAATCAGAAATGGAAAAATTGTTCCCTTGCTTCTTGATTATATTCTAAAATTGATTCTAAAAATAATTTTTTGTAATCCGAGTACAAAAATTTTAATTAACGAATTTCTATTTTCAAATTAATTCTGAAAATAAAATAATAAAATTTTTATTATTTGTCAAGTTAAACGGTTCCTAAGAGTTAACCATGGTGAGCAGTTAAAGTTGCTGTTTGGCCATCTTTGGTCACTTGGCAATTATTAAATCTTCGTGTTTTGTCAACCTCGTGGTTGAAGTAGGCATTACGACTTTGTTCACGTGAAGGCTATTCAGTCAACCACGGAACTGTCCCATCTGTCCTCCTTTTTCTTCGAAGCTCTGTACGACGATTGACATGTGAAAAGCATATGGAAATGTTCAGCCCCCACGTCAATTGTACAGAAGATAGACAAAACTCTAAACCGGAAAAGAAGAGTAAAGAATATCTTTTATTTAAGTACATGTATTTTTCTGACCAAAAAAAAAGTACATGTATTTACCTGTAATATACCTTGTAAAATAGAAATTAAAAAGAACTGGCTGAAAAAGCCCGAAAACATCACGCTAATGTGTGCACAACCACATAAAATTATATATTTAGCCCCAAATTTATACAAATTATTTTAAGTTTAATAGCAATAAATATTCTAATAAGAGCAGCCTTCTTAATTCAGTCAATCGTTCAAAATGAAAAGAGTTTTAATCGATGGTGAAATATACTTACCCATATAATCCAAAATTTGGATGGCCTGATATGATCAAATAGTCATCATGGACGTATAAATAGTGTAGTGCCACAATGGAGCTGCTGTTCTATTGACCATGGACATAATAAAAATATTAGTCAAAAAGGTATGTGTTCCATATGTAGTTGTGATATTCAATTACTATACCAAAAACAGGTAATGTAGGATTAAATTAGAAGATATATAAAAAAAAACTCTCAACCCTATATATAACATCTCCATGCACCATTACAGAGGATGAAGATGTCGTCTTGTTCATTCACTTTGTTTCGTGGGATTAGCATATTGAAAATTATAAAACTTGTCACGATTGCACGTTCGTGGCAAATAATAGTGATAATTTTTAGGATTTAATTACACTTTTTGAATATTTTAGGATTCGATTGTACTTTCGTGAAAAGTTTTAAAGTTTAATTTCATTTTCTTGAAAATTAAGGACTTATTATGCACTTATCTCTTGTTTGCTTCTTCGTTCTTATTATAGCTTGATCGGCATGAGCGAACGACGAGCTATTATGCCAAGTGCAAAACAATATTTGAGTTGAGAAACTTACAGATATTATTGACGTTTCTTTGAGTAATATCTACCAATGCATCTATAGTCAAGTCGATATGTATTATTGTTGACGAGGACATCGACACTTGCAGGGAAATTTGTACACATCGAGTTTCACATCAAATGGAAGATGTTATTTACGGACAAAGAGCCACTCCATATGCTCGCTGCCCTGAATTTTCTTTTGAGAGCAAGATCCATATAAACCGAATCCGTTCCAGAGAATGAAGTGGGTTAGAATTTGGGTGAAAAGAAGTGAGGAAACAAAGATCCAAGGAAAACGAAGAGAATGGCAGAGCAAGATTTTCCTGTGGGCCCACAAGATATATATTCCTCACAAAAAAGTGGAAGGAAAATAGAGGGAAATGCAAAATGAGTTCCTTCTGGACTCTTTGTCATTTCGAGACGGGACATGTGACATATGTTTGAATGAGATAGGGTTGCAGCTCCGAATCAGCGAAGCTGTCGGCAATAATTTCGATGAAAGAGAAGACGGTCAAGAACGCGGAGCGAATGCGAAATGGGAAAAGCGAAAGATGTCTTGATAAGTTTGGTTGTAGCACCTCAAATATCTATGAAGCTGTCACCAACATATTAAGATTAGAATTTAAATAAGTGTTGATTTCAGGTGTAAAAGAATATTCTCCGGCCCTGCCCAGGGGCTGGAAAGTAAAAAAGAAGGGGTTCAGCTCCCAAGTTTTAAACATTAAGCCCGAATATTGAGATAAAAAAATAATAATTTTCCAATGCGGGACATTTGCATCTAATAATTTGCAATTTCCTCAAGTTCACCCAGGCTTCTGAGACAAGAAAGTGTATCGTCGAGGATTCATTGATGACGAGAGCCGATAGGTATTGCGTCTTTGATAAAGTGTATCGTCAAGGATTGATGACGAGAGCCGATAGGCATTGCATCTTTGATAACGCCTAATTTGATTGACAAAGTGTAATAATTATATGATGCACGAGAGTTGTGCTCGATTTATTTGCCGTTATTTAAGCTAATTATGTTGCGACCGTCAACCAAAAGTTCTCTAAGCCCATAACCCAAAACTTCTACTTTTAGATTTTGAGTAATCAGGCCTCATCATTTAAATCTAAACTTTAATGAAACTAGTTTTTCAGCCCACTACTACGCACGGATTACATCTTAGTTCTTTTTTCAGATGAAAAAAAACATGTATAATGCGAGATTAAGGTTAGAGTTTAGATAAGTAATAGTTTCTAGTTTAGAAAAAATATTCACCAATTCTTCCCAGGAGTCAAAACGAAAAAAAAGTGGGGGCTCAGCTCCTAAGTTTAGAACGTTAAACTGCCAAAATCAACTTTGAATAGAAATTGAGATGAAAAAAAATGAAGTGTGGCAACTAACAGATTTTAGAAAGAACGTAATATAAAAATTATGTGTGTCCGGTGATTATCTGGTGTGTTTGTTGGATGCTCAAAGGAGTCCTGGACACTCCATTGATATGAACGCCTATCTATTAATCTTGGGAATATGCATAGGTTTTGAGCTATATACACAACTCCATTGAGAGAAAATGAAGGTTCATGAAAGATGTCTTTTCATTTTTTGTACAGAAAATTACTAACTATAATCATCATTTATATTTCAAAGCCTCACTGCAATAGTTCTAAAGAAAACCCAATTTCATTGAATGATTGCACCTCCTTAACGGATCCAGTGAATATGAAGTGTATTTGTAAGTAATTATCTCTCTCTCGGACCTCTCTTTGCTAATAATCTCCACGTAATGAACCTCTTTCCGATTCTCCGCAAAAGTAACGGAACAATTCTCTGCAAACTCCAAATCCTTACGTGTCTCCTCTCCTTCCCTACCAAGTACCAGACTACACATCCACCATCGTTGCTCTGCTGCTGCTGTTGCTGCTCAGAGGAGGGAGAGGAGGATGATGACAGAACAAAGTGAGGTTAAAGAGTTAACCAAGGTGGAGTTAAGTTGGTTTTTGGCCATCGTCGGTCGCTTGGCAACTGTTAAAGCTTTGATGTTATGTCAATCTCATGCTGCAGATGGGCAGTACGACTTGATACATTGCGAGTCACGAGACAATTATTAAGCTTCGTGTTATCTCAACCTCACGCTGGGGGACCCAACTCCGCCGTACCGTACTGTTTGTCTTTCTACACGGTGTCCAGTCCAGCTTCAAGTTAATGTCTGCACAACCGTGTATGATAATATATTTGGTCCCAAATTCGTACAACTTGTTTTACGAATAACAGCAACAAATATTCGAAAAAAAAGCAACCAATTAATTTGGTCCATCACTCAAAACAAAAATAGTTTAATCGATGGAAAAACATACTTACAAATATAATCTAAAAATTTATACAACCTGATATAATCAAATAGTTATCATGCACGTATGATTATTGTACGGCCGCAATAGAAGCTGACATTCTATTGCCTGCGGACCTAATATATTAGCCATGATATTCGATTTCTATATCAAAAAACAGATAATATACAAAAAAAAATTACAAGATATTGTTCAACGAAAGAGATTAAAAGAGCCTCTAGATCCTATAAAACATATCCATCAACCTTCTCTGAGTATGTAGTTGTCGTCTTGTTCATCCACTTTGTTTCTTTGTGCAAACCATCTACGTCTCGTCTCTACTACTTCATTCTTATTATGGATTAACGGGGCAGAGCGAACGACAAGCTATAATGCCGAGTGCAAAGCATAATTTGAGTCGAAAAACTTAATTGATATTATTGACGTTTCTTTGAATAGCATCTACTAAAGCATGTACAGTCAAGTCGATACACATTGTTATTGACGAAGAAATCGACACTTGTGAGGGAACTCGTACATCTCAAGTTTCATGTCAGATGGAAGATGCTATTTACGGATAAAGAGCCACTCCAAATGTTCGTGACCTTGATTTTTCTTTATAGAGCTGGACCATATAAAACCGAATCGGGCCATTCGATAGAATGAAGTGGGTTTTAGAAATTGGGTGAAAAGAAGTGAGGAAACAAAGATCCAAGGAATACGAAGAGAACGGTAGAGAAAGATTTTCCTGTATGCCAACAAGATATTTTGTGCTCCAAAAAGTGGGAGGAAACACTAATAGAGGGAAATGTAAAATGAGTTCCTTCTTCCCTTAAATGACGAGTTCAGTGGGGCCATGATACATTGTATTTTCTGGACTCTTCTGTCATTTCGAGATGGGACTTGTGACATATGTCAGAGTGAGATGCGTTGAAGCTCCAAAAAATTCTACGTAGTTGCGACAATAGTTACAGTGAAGGATAAAAGATAACGAGGGACACAGATTAAATGGGAGATGGTAAATGCGATAGATGTCTGAGTAAAAAGATCGATTGAAGCTCCTAAACTATCAATGAAGCTGCCACCAATATTTTATGTGAAGGATAGAAATGACAGAGTGAATGCGAGATGGGAAATTGAATTCGATGGGTTGAGGCTTCGAACATATGCACGAAGGTGTCGGCAACACTTTCGGTGAATGAAAGAAGATGGTGCAGGATACGGAGCGAACGCGAGATGGGAAATGTGACAGATGTCTGCATTCGATGGGTTGAGGCTGCGAACATATGCACTAAGGTGTCGGCAACATTTTCGGAGAAGGGCAGAAGACTGTGAAGGACACAGAGTGAATGCGAGATGGGAAATGTGACAGAGGTTTGAATGAGATGGGGCTGAAGCTCCAAAAATATATCTACACGAAGGTGTCGGCAACACTTTCAGCGGAGGATATCCTCGAGTATCAGAAATATTCTAAGGTTGTTCGGAGTGTGTATGAACCCAAATAGATTTTAGTTAGGATGGCCAATGGGCCGTGCTGGTTAAGACCCGTGCCCTCGGGCCACACGCGAGGGCAGGCCTTGAGCACTTCGGTGTCGGTTACTGGTGAGGTGAATGAATATCTCAGCAAAGATGACAGCGACAATGTCGACCATCGGCATCAACTGTACTATTAGAGTCCACCATCAGTACTAGCAAACGAATTATGAGAGACCATAAGCGAATGTTGAGTTACAAGGATATATGGCAATGACAATCGCCTGCATCTCTTCGCCCGTCCTCTATGTGCATAGGCCGTACAGTGTCTCCTAATTATCTACATCATCTATGGAAATAAATGTCTCCATTTGATTATGCTTAACCTCGAAGAGCCCAAAATTATTTTTTTTTGAAAAGAAAAACATCTCCAAAATCATGTACTCTCTGATTAAGAGCAATGGGGCCACTCCACCATTTCTTCATACTAAAATTGCCTTTGGCCCCCACTGCTTGAAAAATATGGAAGCTGTCCAGCTATCTCGGGCTATCATCTCTTATAGAAGCTTACCATCAATCTTTAATTCGCTGTTATGACTTGCTTGTTGCAATTTCACATGGATTGCAACTTTGATTGCTAAAATACCAAACAAAGTTTGTATTTATTCAAGATGAGAAGAGGATTTGGTTTTCTATAGTTGGATGCAATATCATCAGACACCCCCGCCAAAAGCCAAACAACACAATCAAGAAAATCTTGTTTTTTCCCCCATAGTCTATTTTCTTGGAACTTATCATCGACGTTTCCTGGACTTCCTTAGGGGAATTTACTCGCAACTTCTTCAACGTGTCTATTGACGCCGATTTATCATGACAAGAAAGAAATGGACCGATGACCTCAAGAGCCAAAGGACATGTTCCGTGAGCCTGTTATAACCATATGGAGGCGAGTCTCTTGGGAAGGGATGTCTGCTGAAAAGCTGGAGGGCTTGATCGGAGTACGTCTCCCCTACCTCATAAGCCAAAAACCTGCTTGGTTGTTTCACGATGTCCTGGTCTAATATTTCTTCCTCGACCATCCCGATGCTTTTGTCCTGGATTGTAATTATTATCCTGCTTCCAAAATCAAACCAATTCTAGTTCCTTGCTAGTTTCTTGAACTGCTCCTTCATGCCACGTGCAAAACACTACAGGAATAATGCACTAACATGTGTCAAGTCTCGTCGTTCAAATTTTCTCTTTCAGCATTTGAGCTAACCGAAAAATCAAATAAGAAATAAAAAGAAAAAAACATGAGATTCTCCTAAACAAACTAAAGGAGCAAATGAATTTGAAGGGTCAAATGCTCAGTGCAAACTCCTCTACTATATATTTGCCTTTTTTCCCGTATGGAGACAAAATTTGTAGGGTCAAAGACCTTTATTGTATTTTTTTTTGTGCTTTTCTCGTAATGACTCAAATTACATCTTAATTCTTTCTTTCATACGGCAAAACCAATATATAATGTGAGATTACTGTTAAAATTTAAATAAGTAATAATTTCTGGTGGAGAAGAAATATACTCCAACCCTTCCGGAGTTATAAAGAATAAGAAGAGCTTGGCTCACACATAAATCAAGTGTGCTAACTGAGTAGGTAGTGTCAAACCATGATCACAATGATAGTTATCATCTGGGAAATGAAGAATTCTTTTATAAGGAAAAAAAATCAAGAGATTTCACTTTAATTTTTTTTTTGGTAAAGAAGAGATTTCACTTTAATTTTTTTTTTTTGATAACCTAGGGAACTCCCGCACGGCCGATAGCCGGGGAGTAAACCCTGGGGGCGACACGTGCTAGCCACCACACACGTGCCACCGGTTAAGTCATCCTGCGACGCCCGGGATTCGAATACTCAACCTTTTGCGAGAGGAAGAGTGCGCGCTCCAGCAGCGCCACCCAGGCGGGTGGTAGATTTCACTTTAATTGGATCGGCTTTATTCCAAGAAAACTAAAGGGTACTTATCTTTTAACCCCGAGAGGTTGCTCAAGTGGTAAGTGTGTTTAACTTCATCGCTCAAAGCTTGGGATCGAATCACAGCACTTGCACATTCTCTTGTGGCTACTCCCAAGTGCGCACACTTGCAAGTCTCTGGTGGTTACCCGATGTTTGTGGGATGGGGGACCATCGCATTGGATGGAGATAAGTTGGATACTCAAATATTTCTAGACACTCCATTGATATCAAAGAGATATCTATCTATTAATCTTGCGACAATGCATAGGTTTTGAATTACATGTATAATTGAATAGGAAGAAATTGAAGGTTGATGGAAGATGCCTTTTCTTTCTTTTTCTTTTATAAAAAGTGTTAATCGTAATCATTATTTATTTCTCAGAACCTCATCTTAATAGTTCTTAAAAAAACTCATTTTCATTGATTGATTACACCTCATTAGTGAGACCAGTTAATATAAGTGTACAAGTATGTAAGTATAGATACACTACAGATGCCAGATGGCAGTACGACTCCATATATGCGAATGTTAGTATTATTCGAGTAAAGAATATCTTTTTATTCAAGTATCTGATTCCTCGTAAAATAGAAATTAAAAAAGGTATCGTTGAAAAAGCCTGAAAGCATCACGTTTATGTGTGCATCACCATACACAATTATATATTTAGTCCCATATTTTTACAAATTGTTTTACGACTAACAGCAGCAAATATTCTTAAAAAAGCAACCCTCTGAATTAGGTCAATCACCCAAAACAAAAATAGTTTTACTCGAATGTAAAATATACTTACACATCTATGCCAAAATTTAAATAACCTGACATAATCAAATAGTCAGCATACGCGTATAAATATCATAGTGCTGCAATAGAAGTTGTTTTTCTATTGATTGTGGATATAATAAACAATTTAGTTAAAAATGTGTATCCGCCATATACAGATTCTATATTGAAAAACATATAACATACGATAAAAAAATTGAAAGATATTGATCAACGAAAGAGATTAAAAGAACCCTCTCGCTCCTGTATAAAACATGTCTATGCACCATTGTAGAGGATGAAGACGTATTGTTCGTCCACTTGCTTTTTTTTGGTCGAAACTTGCTTTCTTTATGCATACCATCTTCAGCTCATCTCTACTTCTTCGTTCTTATTATAGCTTGATGGGCATGAGCGAAAGACAATGCTCTAATGCCAAGTGTGAAACATTATTTTATATATTTTTCCTATAAGATATTGAGATATATAGAATTTGTAAAATGACGAAAATAACATCGGAATGTCGAGATACCATGTCTCCTGAGAAGAATTCATCATTGATACTGGAAAATCCTAGTAAGAGCTGGATTTTCTTGTCCAGTGGAAAGGCACAACCAAGCAGCACTTTGGCATGTCCTTATCTAATGCATGTGCTCGTCTCATCCTTTTCAACCTTACGGACTTGTAACTAGTAATCGTAATTTACTTATTTATATAATATACATCCTTCGAGCATATGCTATATGGATAATTATTGTCCTCCTTGTGTAGGAGATTGAAATATATGGAAATTATTATGTTGATTTTCACCTCATTTCAACCCTCCCTTACAAGAAATTACTCATTTCTTAAACTATGTTATTAGTTATTTGTGAACTATACATGAGCAATCTACCAATGAAAGAATTATGCTAGGCTCAAATAGCATCGGGGAAAGCTATGCATTGATTGAACTGTCCATGTTGATTGATCCAGTGAAGAGAACGGTAGAAAAGAAATTTCCCATGGGTGCATGAAATAAATCCTCTCAGACGTGGGAGAAAACGGTGGGAAAGAAGAGGACCCAAGGCGGTCGGACCAGCTTCACATTAATGCGACCTGTATCGTCCTAAGCCATGATTTGAGAATTTCATTGTCCTCTCCATCGCCCTCAATCCACTAACAGCCACCGCCAAACCTCCATCTTGGTGATTTCAATTGAGTCCTTTCCTCTCGCTTCGTTGCTGATCGTCATCGCTTCCCGATCGCCAATAGTTTCGCCGCTGCAAAGAAGGTCTGCAATGCCGAAGGACTCGAACTTCAATCATGACTGCCTGCTTCAAGGATTCCATTCCTTGACGTTGCTTCTGTTATCTCCTTACTCATATTCGATGTCAATCGCTATAGCTAAGCATTCTTCATTCAACTAAACCGCATGTGCTCTGTTTTCCGTTGCTTTATGTACGACGCAGAGGTTGGGAGCTATTGCTACTGTCTGTGTGAAAATCGATTGTGATTGAGGCTGTATTAATGATTTGAACTTTCCGCGTTGCCTTTGTGATGATTTGGATGTGAATCATAGCTTTACTTTTGCATCTAAGCTCCTTGGCCAAAATGCATACCACCTGTTTGATGTAATTCCTGAACTAGATCACGTATGTTGACGAAAGGATACGCATGAAAGATGATGCCCTTGAAAAGTCACTTGAGAAGTATGATCCAATGGCTACCAACAATCTTTCCTGAGCATTTTCTTTCAGTCATTTTATTTATGTATCGTGCTGTATAGGAAAGGTTGTATCTCAACATACGCATGAAAGATGATGCCCTCGAAAAGTCACCTGAGAAGTATGATCCAACGGCTACCAACAATCTTTCATGAGCATTTTCTTTCAGTCATTTTATTTATGTATCGTGCATGTATCGACAAATGCATCACTAAAATTATTAATGATAGGTTCATCAGTTGACGAAAACATAAATTTCGGATACATTAATATTCCAATCTCATCTCTGAAGTAACTTTTTTTTTATTCCGCAATGGACACTTTGTTTTGGAGGGAAGAGAATGCAGGTCTTGACTCAGGATCCTGTTGAATACATAGTGATGCAGCTCCCGTTGGATACGCAGCGATGCAGCATGGAGCATGAAATGAACTCTTTTTGGCCATAATGGTCCTTTCTTAACAGTCCATCTCGTCTCTGAAGTAACTTTTTTTTTTATTCCGCAATGGATACTTTGTTTTGGAGGGAAGAGAATGCAGGTCTTGACTCAGGATCCGGTTGAATACACAGTGATGCAGCGCCCGCTGAATACATAGGGACGCAGAGTGGAGCATGGAATAAACTCTTTTTGGCCATAATGGTCCTTTCTTTTCCATCATAACGGCCCTGAGATGACGACCAGCGGTTCATAGGTGAGGGGTGCTCACAGGCGAAGGTTTGTCCCGCCTGTGGATGGCTTGGCAAGGGCGGCTAGAATGAATGACCCGGAGCAGCAGAGTCAGAGAAAAATGAAACTGCGGAGTGAAATTTCTCAAGCACCTGCAAAATAGAATTAACCACTCGGTCGAGTGCAGAGTCGGTTTCGACTTGATGATGAGGCGCAGCTGGAACGCAGGGCCTGAACTACACAATCAATGGTACAGATTGCTCAACAAAGATCTGCAGAACTGCCGGAGGGCTTGCTGTGTCACGATGGTTGATCGTCAAGGACACTGCAGGGCGAGCTAGGTTCAACGGAGCACACCGGGACTTGCTGGAACGCTGTCAGGTGGCCGGGCAGCACCAGTAACACCCCAAGGCAGAGACACCGCGATTGTGGATAGGGCTCGGCGCGCTTCGTGGCGAAGCAAGGCGGCGTGGCTGTAGCCTGTTAGTGTTGGTGCCGTGGCTGTGGTGTCGAGCGGGTGTCGGGGAAGGCAGCAAGCAACTCGTCTGGATGTGTACGCAAGATGACGACCGTCAAGGGATCGAGCAGCACGAGTGGGATCGTGGGGACTGCACGATGTGGTCAAGGTAATAGCATGAAAAAACCCAGAGAGTAATACTCCTCGCTCTCTGTCTCTCTCTCTCTCTACTTCTTGCTCTCTTTCTCTCCTTTTACGAACCCTCCCTCTACTTGGGTGTTATTCTCTCTTTTGTACAAGTGAGACCGTCAAAGACTCTTATTTTTTACGAACTCTCTCTCTCTCTCTCTCTCTCTCTCTCTCTGCTTTTTCTTTCTCCTCCGTAAAAGCTCAAGCCTTCCCCTGTTCCTCCATTTATAGATGGAGAAGAGACGGAGGTTATTGTCAGCGAAATACCACCCGAGATAGTAGCCAACTTTTACTCAACTGACTAACATCTCCCCCCAGGAATCGTTCAATCCACCGGAATCGTTCAAACTCCTCCGCGACCAGATTATCCATTCCCGATTAATCGTTCAATCGCTCGAGGGGTTCTCAAGAAAAAAAACTCTCGCTGAATGAATTCCCTCTCTATCGGACAACTCACACCCATTATTCTCTCTCTTGGTTGACCGATTCTCTCTCTCTCTCTGCAATATTCTCTTTGCTAAATCTCTCTCTCTCTCTCGCTCGCTCTATCTCTTCACTTGGCTGAACAAGTTTGAAGAAAGGGAAAAGTGATAATGGGTTCAACCATGGCCGAAGCTAAGTGCATTTTCTTTCTCTAGTTTTAATCTTCGAATCAGGCTTTGAATCGTTGTCCTCGGTCTCGTTCTTATGATTTGCAGTGTTTGCTTCAATCATTTCTAATTCCAGCAATCCTCTTGCCGCCATGACGCCTCCTCTGCTTAGCCATTCTAGCCGCGGATCTTTTCTTCATTAGTGATCGGTACCTCCTCTTCAGCCAAGTCCAGTAGCTATGGGCCATATAGGCTCTTCATTCTCCTTCCTCGCCTAGTTTGTAATCTCATCTTTTCGTGATTCGATTCTCGGTTTTTCTTTTTCTTCCTTTTTACTGATATGTCTGGTTTTATGTTGCAGCACTAGAAGACAGCTTAGTTTCCTTCGATTTATGGTTGATCCGGTAGAAGAACCAGAGCTAATACGAAGCTCCTAGATTCTCCATCTTCGCTCTGACTGAAAATACCTCACCGCCGATTCAAAGTTCGTCGGTGTTCTGTGTCGATGTTCTGTTGATAACAGCCACGCCTACCAGGTTGTGTCTTCTCTCATCTAATTCCAGAATCCACTTCAATTCATTCTAGATTTGTTGATTGCTTTCGTTCTGTCTTGTTCTGCCTTCGCTGTTATGTTTTGGATCGCTATGCCGAGTCGATGGATATGTCATTGCACTACAATTTTGGAAGAAGAGAACGATGTTCAGATATTGAAGTGCAGTCGCTCCATCGCAAAAAAGAGATAACTCACTGCAAAGGAATTCCGAGTTAATCTCCCTCTCGGTATCCTCTGTTCTCTGTTGCAGAGTTTTTCCTCCGTTATAGTGGAAGAACACAAATATTCTATTGCGAAGCGAAGTAATAATGATCGGATATTAACGTAACGTTATGATGTTAGGAAGAAAAATGAAAAATTTCTTAATATTGGCTTAGGATGAATATAGGTTGCATTAATGTAAAGCTGGTCCGACCGCTTTGGGTCCCTCTTATTTCCCTCTGTTTCCTCCCACGTCTAAAAGGACTCATTTTGAGTGCCCACAGGAATTTTTTTTTTTTTACCATTCTCTTCACTGGATCAATCAACATGGACAGTTTGAGAAGATAATTTGGTTTTAGAAATTTGGATGTCCATGCGGATTCATTTTGGCACACTTGTGCCCAATTATTTATCATTACAAATCCTTGTTTGACAAAAGATCGCCATCCTTTCTACTTTAAATGTCTTGTTTTTTGTCTTATAAATATTTTCAACCTTTATTTCCCACTTTTATCTGCCCACAGGAAAACTTTTCCTTTACCATACTCTTCATTGGATCAATCAACATGGACAGTCCGATCAATGCCTAGCTTTCTCTGATGCTATTTGAGCCTAGGATAATTCTTTCATTGGTAGATTACTCATGTATCGTCCACAATTTACTAATACCATATTTAAAAAAAAAAGAAAAAAATGAGCAAAACCCAGGTAGTATTACTTCTCTCTCTCTCTCTCTCTCTCTCTCTCTCTCTCTCTCTCTCTCTCTCTCTCTCTCTCTCTCTCTCTCTCTCTCTCTCTCTGCTTTTTTCTTTCTCCTCCGTAAAAGCTCAAGCCTTCCCCTCTTCCTCCATTTATAGATGGAGATGGAGGTTATTGTCAGCGAAAATCTCCCCAGATAGTAGCAGACTATTACTCAACTGATGTTGAAAGGTGGAAATTTAATGTCAAGATGAAGCTATTGCGACTCACATTTTGAGTGATGTTGACACACAGTTAACAACACACCATCATTTTTCGGGGAAAAGACTTCTTTTTTTGTTTGTATTTTTTGTGCTTTTCTTTTGTTCCCAAGACCCGATTTTGATTGTTCCTTTCGTGCATCGGTCACTTATGTAGACTTAAACGTGGATTTTCATGGACTTATGTTCGGGCTGTCGAAGCAAGGCATAACTCAAAATCTTCCCGATCAAGAATTGTAAAACTATATAAAAGAACGTCTCCCTCATCAATTGAGATCGAGTCGACTCGAATAATTGAGAATAGATCCCGAACTTGACTCGCTTTGCTTTTACACAGTTAAGGAATTCAATTGGAGATTTGTACCATTGAAATCTTATGGAAAAATTTGAGTGCATGTGTATTTTCTAGAATCGTAAGTTTTTGCGGGACCTTCTGTTGAAAACTGTCATGCGGTCGCCATGTAACCAATTAACTTCAGAAGTACCATCTTCTCCTCAATGAGCATCATGATATGAAGAGAATATCAATGTGTCTTCTCTTAATGTACTAGAGGAATTTTGTAAGACTCCTAGATGACGAGTTCTCTGGTTGCTGTAAGAAGAGAACCAAAGCTTGATTGGACTAGCTTTAACAGAAAGATGGATCAAACTCCAGTGACTGCTGAATATTCACAAGTGTGTAAGTCAATCTGGAGGACAGAGCAACAACACAAACAAGATTTTGAGAAATCATGCCTCATCATTTGAATCTAAACTTTAACAAAACTAGTTTTTCAGTCTCGTAATGACACGCGGATTACATCTTAATTCTTTCTTTCATATGGCAAAATCAATATATAATGTGAGATTACTGTTAGAATTTAAGTAAGTAAAAATTTCTAGTGTAGAAGAAATATACTCCAACCCTTCCCGGAGTTATAAAGAATAAGAAGAGCTCGGCTCACATGTTAATCAAGTGTGCTAACTGAGTAGGTAGTATCAAACCATGATCACAATGACAGTTATCATTTGGGAAACGAAGAATTCTTTTATTTGGAAAAAATCAAGAGATTTCACTTTAATTGGATCGGTTTTATTCCAGGAAAACTAAGCGGTACTTATCTTTTAATCCTATGAGGTTGCTCAAGTGGTAAGTGTGTTTATCTTCGTCGCTCAAAGCTTGGGATCGAATCACAACACTTGCACATTCTCTTGCGGCCACTCCCAGGAGCGCACACTTGTAAGTCTCTGGTGATTACCCAGTGTGCGTGGTATGGAGGGACCATCGCATCGGATGGAGATCAGTTGGATACTCAAAGAGCTCTAGACGCTCCATTGATATCAAAGAGACATCTATCTATTAATCTTGCAACAATGCATAGGTTTTGAATTACATATATAATTGAATAGGAAGAAACTGAAGGTTGATGGAAGATGCCTTTTCTTTCTTTTTCTTTATAAAAAGTGTTAATCGTAATCATTATTTATTTCTCAGAACCTCACCTTAATAGTTCTTAAAAAAACTCATTTTCATTTATTGGTTACACCTCATTAATGAGACCAGTTAATATAAGTGAATATGTATGTAAGTATGGATACGCTGCAGATGCCAGATGGCAGTAGGACTCCATATGTGTGAACGCTAGTATTATTCGAGTACAGAATATCTTTTTATTCAAGTATCTGAAACCTCGTAAAATAGAAATTAAAAAAGGAATTGCTGAAAAGTCCAAAAGCATCACGTTTATATGTGCATGACCATACACAATTATATATTTAGTCCCAAATTTGTACAAATTGTTTTACGACTAACAGCAGCAAATATTCTTAAAAAAAGCAACCTCCTAATTAGGTCGATCACCCAAAAACAAAAATAGATGGTAAAATATACGTACACATGTAAGCTAAAATTTAAATAACCTGACATAATCAAATAGTCAGCATACATGTATAGATATTGTAGTGCTGCAATAGAAGCTGTTTTCTATTGATTGTGGATATAATAAAAAATTTAGTTAAAAAGCTATATCCGTGATGTACAAATTATATACTGAAAAACAGATAATATAGGATAAAAAAATCGAGAGATATTGATCAACGAAAAAAAATTAAAAGAACCCTCTCGCTCCTGTATAAAACATCTCTATGCACCATTGTAAAGGATGAAGATGTTGTCATGTTCATCCAATTGGTTTCTTTATGCATACCATCTTCAGCTCATCTCAACTTCGTCATTCTTACTATAGCTTGATGGGCATGAGTGAAAGACGATGCTTTAATGCCAAGTGCATAATAACATTATTTTATATATTTTTTCCTTTAAGATATTGAGATAATTAGAGTTTGTAAAATGACAAAAATAACATTGCAATGTCGAGATACCATGTTTCCTAGAAAGAATTCATCATTGATACCCCGAAAATCCCGGTAAGAGTTGGATTTTCTTGTCCAGTGGAAGTGCACGACCAAGCAGCACTGTTTAACAAAAATGACACGTAAGCCTATCTCAAGCAAGGAGAAAAACCGTGGAAGGGCACGAACAAGCAGCTCTCTGGCCTGTCCTTATCGAATGCAGGTGCTCGTATTATCCTTTTCAACCTTACGTACTTGTAGCTAGTAATCGTAATTTACTTATTTATATAATATACAATTATACATCCTCCAAGCATATGCTATATGGATAATTATTGTCCTTCTCGTGTAGGAGATTGAAGTATATGGAAAATATTCTGTGGATTTTCACCTCATTTCAACTCTCCCTTAGAAGAAATCACTCATTTCTTAAACTAAGTTATTAGTCATTTGTGGACTATACATGAGCAATCTACCACTGAAAGAATTATGCTAGGCTCAAATAGCATCCGAGAAAGCTATGCATTGATTGAACTATCCATGTTGATTGATCCAGTGAAGAGAATGGTAGAAAAAAAATTTTCCATGGGCGCACGAAATACATCCTCTTAGATGTGGGAGGAAACAGAGGGAAAGAAGAGGACCCAAGGCGGTTGGACCAGCTTCACATTAATGCAACCTGTATTATTACTTTGCTTCGAAGTAGAATATTTGTGTTCTTCCACTCTTAACGGAGGAAAAACTCTGCAATAGAGAAGAGAGGATACCGTGAGGGAGATTAGCTCAGAACTCCTTCGCAGCGAGTTCTCTCTTTTTTATGACGGAGTGATTGCACTTCAATATCAGAAAATCGTTCTCTTCGTCGAAGTTGTAGTGCGATGACATATCCATCGACTCGGCATAGCAATCCAAAACATAACAGCGAAGGCAGAACAGAACAGAACGAAAGCGATCAACAAATCTAGAATGAATTGAAGTGGATTCCAGAATTAGATGAGAGAAGACACAACCACCTGGTAGGCGTGGCTGATATCAACGGAACACCGACGAACTTTGAATCGGCGGTGAGGTATTTTTGGTTAGAGCGAAGATGGAGAATCTCGGAGCTTCGTAGTAAGCTCTGGTTCTTCTACCGGATCGACCAGTAAATTGAAGGAAACTAAGCTGTCTTCTAGTGCTGCAACATAAAACCAGACATATCAGTAAAAAAGAAAAAAAGAAAAAAACGGAGAATCGAATCAGGAAAAGATGAGATTACAAACTAGGTGAGGAAAGAGAATGAAGATCCTCTGTGGCCGTAGCTGCTGGGCTTCGCTAAAGCGAAGGTACCGATCGCTAATGAAGAAAAGATCCGCGGCTGGAATGGCTGAGCAGATGAGGTGTCGCGGTGGCAAGAGGATCGCTGGAACTAGAAATGACGGAAGCAAACACTGAAGATCATAAGAAGCGAGACCGAGGACAACGATTCCAAGCCTGATTCCAAGATTAAAACTAGAGAAAGAAAATGCACTCAGCTTCGGCCATGGTCGAACCCATCATCGCTTTTCCCTTTCTTCGAACTTGTTCAGCCGAGTGAAGAGATAGAGCGAGAGAGAGAGGGATTTAGCAAGGAGAATATCGCGGAGAGAGAGAGAGAGAGAATCGGTCGACCAAGAGAGAGGGAATTCATTCAGCGAGAGTTTTTTTTCTGGAGAGCCCCTCAAGCGATTGAACGATTAATCAGGAATGGATAATCTGGCCACGGAGGAGTTTGAACGATTCCGGTGGATTGAACGATTCCCAAGGGGGAGATGTTAGTCAGTTGAGTAAAAGTCTGCTACTATCTCGGGAGTTCTATCGCTGACAATAACCTTCGTCTCTTCTCCATCTATAAAAGGAGGAGCAGGGCAAGGCTTGAGCTTTCACGGAGGAGAAAGAAAAAGCAGAGAGTAATAGAGAGAGAGAAAAAAAAAGTAGAGAGAGAGAGAGAGAGAGAGAGAGCAAGAAGTAATACTCCCTCGGTTTTGTCATGTTATTACCTGACCACATTGTGCAATCCCACCGATCTCGCTTGTCCTGCTCAACCCTTTTGACGTTGGTCGTCTCGCCTACACATCCAGACGAGTTGCTCGCTGCCTTCCCCGACGCCGACTCAACACCGCAGCACACTCAAATTCCCCGACGCCGACTCAACATCCAGACTGGGAGGCGCTTCTCCGGCGATGCCCGGCGCCTGAAATTCTCCTGGTAGTAGTCACCGGCACAGCCGGGCGCGTCGGGACCAGATCCGACCGCCGAAGGCGAGATTGGACGCAGGTTCAAGAAATGAAATGCGAAGGAGAGGATTGCGGCTCGAGCCACCGCTGGCGATACTGCCATTGGGCTCTCAAAGAGAGAAGAGAAACTGGCAAGATACCATACATAAGAGCCTCATGGTGGTGGCCACATTGCTGGCCACCATTGCTTTTCAAGTGGCCAAACTACGAGTACCTCCATCATGGCCCACAAATTAGTGCTGGCATAGGCCGCACCGATGGCGGTTCTTTTGGTGGGTCGGACTGTCGAAGAGAGAAGAGAAACTGGCAAGATACCATACATAAGAGCCTCATGGTGGTGGCCACATTGCTGGCGCTTTTCAAGTGGCCAAACTGCGGGTACCTCCATCATGGCTCACAAATTAGTGCTGGCATAGGCCGCACCGATGGCGGTTCTTTTGGTGGGTCGGATTTTGTTTGCCATTTGGAAATTTTTACAAAGAGTCAATTTTATTCCGAAATTATTACGAGTTTGCTGGCCACCATGGCTTTTCAAGTGGCTGTGGGTACCTCCGTCATGGCCCATAAATTAGTGCTGGCATAGGCCGCACTGATGGCGCTTCTTTTGGTGGGTCAAATTTTGTTTACCATCTGGAAATTTTTACAAAGAGTTAATTTCATTCCTAATTATTACGAGTCCCGAGCCTTGTATACGAATTCCCAAAGTTAATTTCATTCCGTTTTGTATATTTTGTGCTTTTCTTTTGTTCCCAAGACCCAAATCTTGATTGATCCTTTCATGCATCAGTCACCTGTGTGGACTTAAACGTGGCTTTCCAGAGACTTATGTTTGGGCTGTTTGTTGAAGCAGGGTATAACTCAAACTCTTCACGATCAAGAATTGCAATATATAAAGAATGTCTCCCTCATCAATTGAGATCGAGTCGAGTCGAATAATTGAGAATAGATCCCAAACTTGACTCGCTTTGCTTTACACAATTAAGGAATTCAATTGGAGATTTTTACCTTTGAAATCTTGTGGAAAAAATTGAGTGCACATGTATTTTCTAGAATTGAAAATTTTTATGGGACCTTTCGTTGAAAATTGTCATACGGTCGCCCTTTAACCAATCAACTCATAAGTACCATATTCTCCTCAATGAGCATCACGATATGAAGAGAATATCAATGCATCTTCTCTTAATGTACTAGAGGAATTTTCTGAGACTCCTAGATGACAAGTTCTTTGGTTGCTGTAAGAAGAGAACCAAAGCTCGACCGGATTAGCTTTAACAAAAAGATGGATCGAACTCTCGTAACTGCTAAATATTCACAAGTGTGTAAGTCAATCTGGAGGATGGAGCAACAACACACATAAGATCTTGAGTAATCATGCCTCAAATCTAAACTTCAACGAAACCAGTTTTCAGTACCATAACAATGCACGAATTACATCCTAATTCTTTCTTTCACATGGGAAAACCAATATATAATGTGAGATTACTATTAGAATTTAAGTAAGTAATAATTTCTAGTGTAGAAGATATATTCTCCAACCCTTCCCGGAGTTATAAAGAATAAGAAGAAGGGCTCGGCTCCCTCGTATATCTAGTGTGGCAACTAAAAAAATTCCAAAACTAGGTAGTATAAAACCATGATCACAATGACAGTTATCATTTGGGAAATGAAGAATTCTTTTATAAGGGAAAAATCAAGAGATTTCACTTTAAATCACATCTGTTTTATTCCAAGAAGACTAAGTGATACTTATCTTTAAACCCCAAAAAGTTGCTCAAGTGGTAAGTGTGTTTATCTTCCTTGGTCAAAACTTGAGATCTAATCACTACACTTGCACAATCTCCTGCGGCCTCACAGGAGCACATACTTGTGAGTCTCCGCCAATTACCCGATGTGCGTGGGATGAAGGGACCATCACACCGGATGGAGATTAGTTGGATGCTCAAAGTTTTAGACACTCCATTGATATTAAAGAGACATCTATCTATTAATTTTGTGACAATGCATAGGTTTGAATTACATATATAATTGAATTAGAAGAAACTGAAGATTCATAGAAGATGCCTTTTCTTATTTTTTCTTTATAAAAAGTGTTAATCGTAATCATTCTTATTTCTCATAACCTCACCTTAATAGTTCTTCAAAAAACATAATTTCATTGATTGATTACACCTCATTAACGAGACCAGTTAATATAAGCGTATATGTATGTAAGTATATGTTTGGTAATGGGATTATACGTAACATATACTTACATACATATACATTGCAGATGCTAGATGGTCGTTCGACTCCATTTACGTGAACGCTAGTATTATTCGAGTAAAGAATATCTTTTTATTCAAGGATCTGATACCCCGTAAAATAGAAATTAAAAAAGGAATTGCTGAGAAAGCCTGAAATCATCTTGTTTATCTGTGCATGACCATACACAATTATATATTTAGTCCCAAATTTGTACAAATTGTTTTACGACTAACAACAACAAATACTCTTAAAAAAACAACCCTGTTAATTAGGTCAATCACCCAAAACAAAAACAGTTTTACTTGATGGTAAAATATAGTTACACATCTACGCCAAAACTTAAATAACTTGACATAATCAAATAGTCACCATACACGTATAAATATCGTAGTGCTGCAATAGAAGCTGTTTTTCTATCGATGATGGATATAATAATAAAAAATTAGTTAAAAAGGTGTATCCGCGATATACAAATTTTATACTGAAAAATAGATACTATAGGATAAAAAAGTGAAAGATATTGATCAACGAAAGAAATTAAAAGAACCGTCTCACTCTTGTATAGAACAAATCTATGCATCAATGTAGAGGATGAAGACATTGTCTTGTTCGTCCACTTGGTTTCTTTATGCATACCATCTTCGGTTCATCTCTACTTCTTCATTCTTATTATAGCTTGATGGGCATGAACGAAAGACGATGCTTTAATGCCGAGTGTAAAGACATTAATCTATATATATTTTCCTTTTAAGATATTGAGATGTATAGAGTTCGTAAAATGACAAAAATAACACTGGAATGTCAAGAGACATTGTTTTCTGGGAAGAATTCGTCATTGATACTGGAAAATCCCTGTAAGAGTTGGATTTTCTTGTCCAGTGGAAGGGCACAACCAAGATGTACTTGTAACTAGTAATCGTACTTTTACTTATTTATATAATATACAACCTCCAACCATATGCTATATGGATAATTATTGTCCTTCTTGTTTAGGAGATTGAAATTTATGGAAATTATTATGTGGGGTTTCACCTCATTTCAATTCTCAAACTCCCCCAACCTCTCTGGGACTTATTACGTAATGACACTAGTCATCTTCACTCTTGTAATCCGGCGTTATTTGAATGAAACGGTATTTGCTTTCGACCAAAAAAAAAACTCTCTCTTAGAAGAAATTACTTGTTTTTCTAAACTATGTTATTAGTTATTTGTGGACTGTACATGAGCAATCTACCAATGAAAGAATTATGCTAGGTTCAAATAGCATCCGAGAAAGCTATGCATTGGTTGTGTTAAGATATGAAATTTTTTTGAATTTCAAATTAGCTTTTATAGATTGAACTGTCCATGTTGATTGATTCACTGAAGAGAATGGTAGAAAAAAAATTTCCCATGGGCGCATGAAATAAATTCTCTTAGACGTGGGAGGAAACGGAGGGAAATAAGAGGACCCAAGGCGGTCGGACCAGCTTCACGTTAATGCGACCTCTGTATTCGTCCTAGGCCATGATTTGAGAATTTCATCGTCCTCTCCGTCACCCTCAATCCACTAACAGCCACTGCCAAACCTCCATCTTGGTGATTTCAATTGAGTCCCTTCCTCTCGCTTCGTTGCTGATCGTCAACGCTTTCCGATCGCCATTAGTTTCGCCGCCGCAAAGAAGGTCCGAAATGCCGAAGTACTCGAACTTCGATCATGACTGCCTGCTTCAACGATTCCATTCCTTGATGTTGCTTCTGTTATCTCCTTACTCATATGCGATGCCAATCGCTATAGCTAATCATTCTTTATTCAACTAAACCATAAGTGCTCTGTTTTCCGTTGCTTTATATATGAAGCTGAGGCTAGGAGCTATTGCTACTGTCTGTGTGAAAATCGGCTGTGATTGAGGCTGTATTGATGATTTGAACTTGCCACATTGCCATTGTGATGATTTGGATGTGAATTGTCACTTTACTTTTGCATCTAAGCTCCTTGGCCGAAATGCATACCACCTGTTTTATGTAATTCCTGAACTAGATCACTGTGTATCTTGATTCAGTTCTTGACCGAGAATTTCATTCCTTACCAGATTGTTGATCTATTCTGGTCATATAAGCCTATTTGAGTTCTGTTTCTTCATAAAAGAATCGCAGATATTCAATTTCAAACTTGTTTTGAATCTGCTAGAACCATGTCGATATATTTTAATTCGCAACTGTTGCAGCCCTCCCTTCGTTTGATGCTATCCCACTCAAGTAAGCATGTGTGGTGATATAAGATTGTGTTATGGTGAATTTCATGTTCCCTTGGAGAAGAAATTATGCCATGAATGATTCAAATTCTACTGGAAATCCTTGGATGCTGACTGTGTCTTGATATCACTAATTTGACTATGCTTGAATTGGTGACTCTTGTCGACTATGGCTTGATCCCTAAATTCCCACTTTCTGAAAAGGTATATTTTTTCTTCGACCGAAAAAAAAAACAGGTATATTTTTCATTCTAACGTCCAAATGTGGACTCCATCATCCAACCCATACATAGCAATTCCATATAACATCCAATCAATTTTTTGAGTATGCGCTACATTTAATATATGCCACGCATTCATTTAACATAAGTAGAACTCATGCGTCGGTAAATCATGGATGGAGAAGAGAGGACGATTATGGCCAAAAAGGATTCAAGGCGACTGGGTCATTAACCTTAATTTCATTTGCATCTCACAAGCGTGACTCTCTGTACCTGCGCGATAGGAGACGGACAATCAAGAGCGCTAAAATAGCACGACAATCTTCTGTCGCGCTAATTTAGCGCTATTGACTGTTCATCTCCCATCGCGCAGATGCACAGAGTCACGCTTGTGAGATGCCGTTGAAATTAGGGTTAGTGGGGCTGTTGAACTCTTTTTGGCCATAATGGCCCTTTCTTTTAGCGATCCATGGTTTTTTTTTTTCAGATCTACTTTACTGCAGGGCGAGCCAGGTTCAACGGAGAACACCGGGACTTGCTGGAATATTGTCAGGTGGCCGGCAACACCAGAGACACTGCAAGGCAAAGACACCGCGACTGTGGATAGGGCTCGGTGCGCAACGTGGCAAAGCAAGGCGGCACGGCTGTGGCCTGGTAGTGTTGCCACCGTGGCTGTGGTGTTGTTGAGCCTGCATCGGGGAAGGCAGCGAGCAACTCGTCTGGATGTGTAGGCGAGACGACCAACGTCAAAAGGGTCGAGCAGCACAATTAAGGTCGGTGGGACTGCACAATGTGGTTAAGCTAATAGCATGACAAAACCCAGGGAGCATTACTTCTTGCTCTCTATTTCTCTCCTTTTACGAACCCTCTCTCTACTTGTGTGTTTCTCTCCGCTTTTTCTTTCTCCTCCGTGAAAGCTCAAGCCTTCCCCTGTTCCTCCATTTATAGATGGAGAAGGGATGGAGGTTATTGCCAGCGAAAATCTCCCAAGATAGTAGCCGACTTTTGCTCAACTGACTAACATCTCCCCCTTAGGAATCATTCAATCCACCGGAATTTCAAACTCCTCCACGACCGGATTATCCATTCCTGATTAACTGCTGATTTTTTTATCTTTATATATATATTTTTTAAGAACGAATATAAATTGGATGCTATTGTTACATAATGCATATTGCCTAACGTAGATTTGATTTTTTTATGTGACGAACAAATAAATGGGATAGTCAAAATTTTGATTCAGGTCTTGACAGAGAATTTCCTTCATTACTAAATTGTTGATCGATTATGGTCATAGAAGCCTCTTTGAGTTCTGTTTCTTCATCGGAGATTATAGGTATTCAATTTCGAACTTGTTTTGAATTTGCTGGAACCTTATCAATACATGCTGATTCAACTGCTGTGGCCCTGAGCTGATGTCAATTTCCAAGGAGCTCACGCACGCGATATCACTTATCCACAAGCTATCAGAAAGGCAACCAAACTAAGACAAAATCCACCTAATTCATGCTTATTCCACAAATTCCAGCACACGTTCAGAGTTGTAAGAGAGTATACAAGACCGCCAATCGCCACTGTTTGATGACTAATTGACATGAATTGAAGCCACATCTTCCTACAAGCGCATATGTGTCTACTTGATCGAAATGGCATTAATCCAAGACCAAATTAGCACCGAATTTAAACAAAGCAATCATGATCAGCATGCAATACTTCGATTCTAGCATATTCAAGTTCGCTTATGACTAATTCTTGCAAAATTGGCATGAGATTCTCCATATTACTTTCCTAGCATGAAAATATATGACCCCATGACCGAACTAGCCTCAGGTTGAAATCAAATGCACACCAAATCAAGGATATCAATACATGGTAGGCATCCAAGGATTGATTTGTAGTAGAATTTAATTCTTTCATGACATAGTTTCTTTTCCAAGTGAACATGAAATTCACCATAACACAATCTTATATCACCATGCTTACTTGAGTGGAATAGCATCAAATGAAGGATCAATTGACATCAGCTTAGGGCTGCCACAGTCGCGAATAGGCATGTATTGACAAGGTTCCAACAATCCAAAACAAGTTCGAAATTGAATACCTAAGATTTTCGAGGAAGAAACAGATCACAACTAGGCTGGTATGACCAAAATAGATAAAAAATCTAGTAATGAATGAAATTCTCGGTCATACCTGAATCAAAATACACACCAATTTAGTTTAGGAATTTCATCAAACCAGTGGTAGCCAAGGAGCTTAGATGCAAAAGTAAAGTAATGATTCACATCCAAATCTTCACAAAGGCAATGCAGCAAGTTCAAATCATTAGTACAGCCTCAATCACAGCCGATTTTTCACAGAGACGTTAGCAATAGCTCTCAGCCTCTACTGCCCCTATAAAGTAATGGAAAACAGAGCAGATGTGGTTTAGTTGAATGAAGAATACAGAAGCAACGTCAAGGAATGGAATCGTCAAAGTAGGCAGTCGTGACTGAAGTTCGAGTACTTCGGCATTACAGACCTTCTTCGCGGCAGCGGAACTAGTGGTGATTGGGAAGTGGTGATGATCAGCAACAAAGTGAGTAGTAAGGGATTCAATTGAAATCACAGAGAGACTGACTTTGGGATGCTAAAAAAATCACCCGAGTTCCTTATCTCATCATAGCCTCTCTCTTTTGATCTTACTATTGTTTCCGGACTCTTTGTCATGTCCAAATCCGATGTTCCGTGTCTCATCTTTTTGTTCCCTTTTAATATCATTTTGTTAGTTTAACATTTTATCATCACAGTCATATGCTTTCACTATAAGTTGTTTGGTTATTGGTTCATCTATTAGGCGCAACCTGAGGATCATTTATGGATTAACTCACTCGAAGTATTGTCTATTTAAACAGCTGGACCTAATCTTCAATCGGCCTTAAAATGCTGTAATGAGGTCACTCTAGGCATGAATTTAGCAATTTGATTTTTATTAAATTGGTTACTGGAGAATTTATTTACAACTGGGAGCATCATTAGTGCTCGCTCGTTCACTTTTCAATTTTTTTATTAACAAAAAAAGCAAGTCAAGTTATTACCAAAAAAAAACGAACAAAAAGAAAAAGCAAGTCAAGTCAAGAAGCACCTAATGCTGTGGAAATTACGCATGCAGTAATTGCCCATTCCATGCACCATGCATCACAGCGATTCGATTAGCATGAGGATTCTTGGACCGTTGGATGGCACTAGACAGGTGTTGTGTGTCGGTAATTAAACGCAGAAGGCTTAGAATCAGTGGAGATCACAGAGTGATAAACACTATTTATCTTGATTTGTCAAATATGAGATGTTTCTTTTAATATTACCATTTGCCAATATATAAGTCAAATATGACATATTATATCATTACATGAAGTTATAAATCACTACTTTACTAAATTCTCTCAAAACCTCGTCATAATCCTCGACAAAATCTACATATCAATGAATAATTTTTATGGACATGTATTACCAAAATATTCGAAATCATGGAATATAACTTGTTAAATATTGAAGCACGACAAAACATCTTTTTATAATGGGTATTTACACTACTTTTCGATCATAAGAGTAATCAAATATTATATACTTGTTATGATTATTGTTGAAATATACACAATCATGGAGTAGATTTCTCTTGAACATATCCTTTTTTCTCTTTTATCTGTAATAATGGTTAGCTTTATTACCTTACCAAAAAAAAATGGTTAGCTTTATTATATCCATTTATTTGTAAAGCGTATTGCATAATCTCTCTCTCCCCATTGCACATAACTCACTGTTGACATCTAAATTTTTATCTACACATCAAGCATATAATTTTGAAAAAAATAAGAAATAAATAATAGTAAAAAAACAAAAAATAATAATAAATAAAAGAGAATAAAAATAAGAAGTGAGAGAGAGGGAGAGGGAGAGGGAGAGTCCGATTCGGCCCAGTTCGGCCCCCGTCACCTAAGCATTTCGGTCCGATCCGACCCATCAAACCATGCTCATCTCACCCTGGCTCAGATCCACAAGCTGAAGCCTCACTTACACCATTCTTCCTATTCCACATGAATCATTGCATTTCATCGGAGTTGGAAGGAAGAGAGGGATTTCGATCTTCTAATCTGGTCTTCCACCAAAAAGGGATCGTGTTAAGTTTCATCGCGCTTAGATTTTGATATCAGTGAAGCTTGCAGCAAATGTAGTGAGGGAGAAAGGTTCCGTTGCTCAATCCTGAAGCATAGTTGTAAAACTTGAGTATCCGTTGCCTTTTCCTTGGTACCCACGTATGCTTAACATGATTACTTCAGTAGTGCTCGTTAGGTGTTTGATGATATGCCATACTGAGATACAGGCTCATGGAATGCAATGGTTTACGGGTATTTGTTAGAATGGGGATTTTTGCTGAAGCGCTGGATATTTTGTCTGCTATGAAGTTGTAGGGAATAGTGATGGATTCTATAGTTCTATATAATCTGCTCGAATTTTTTGCTGAGTTTGATGACGCATCAAGTTGAGGGGAACAATGAAGGAAGCAATTGAAGCATGTCACCTGATGGAAGAGTGTGAAGGGATTTCTCCAGATAAAGGAAGTATAAGGTGATGAGATTTCTGGTTCGATTTTTATGCAAATTCAATGAAAATAATTGGAGAAAATCGACATGATAAAGATAATAGACGTGTGATCGACTTTTTCCAGAATTATGTGACAATTTTCGCCAACAACAACAGGTGAAAATCGAATGGGGAAACAACACTTTAATTGAAATCCACAATTCATTTAGAAAAAACTAAACGCGAACACTGAAATTTACAGATGCCGAGTAGAAGTTACTTTATTTATTTAAAGTTACTATTCTATTTAAGATTTTACCGAGTACATGAAAAAATAAAATTACCAACAGCTTCGCAACCTTTTTTCTTCTTTTTTTTTTCGTTTGGTCACTTGCCATGGCACCCATTTTTGCTCCTCACCAACAGCAACAGATATTCCCGAGAAAATCCTTGAGGTCTAACGGACTTGAGAGTCACGGCAACATATAAAAATGTCGTCTTGCATGTGGTGAACTAGAAAAGGTATCTTTTGAAGAAACGAGTTATAATTTTAATATGGCCAATTAAAATTCAACCTTATTTCGGCAAGACTCCGGTATATTCAAGCAAGTTTCAAACGATTCCGAACAAATTACGGCAACTCCAAGTAAACTTTAGTGAATTCTAGCAACCTCCAATAACCTTCCGGCAACATCTCAACAAAAATTCGGCAAATCCCAACACATTCCAGCAAGCGATCAAGGTCCAATGTCGTAGAATTTCACGATCCAACTCGCAATGCAAAAGACAATTAAATCGCACGACCACTTTAGGACCAAAATATCAACAGAACCTTTCAATCAATGGAATCCTAAAATAAAGCTTCCATCAACACGACAAGCATTTGGAAAGAATAAAGGCGACCGAGTGCCAAATGAAATTACAAGACGACAAAACTATCTCATGCATTTTTTTTTTGATCGAAGAAAATACTTGCTTCATTCATCGCTTTAAGTGATACCATTATTACATGAAAGAGGAGCCTCAAAACACATTAAATCCCATAGGATTTTCAGGAGATTAGAGGTCCAATTACTAGAGAGCTCGTTTCGTCTGTGGGCCTTAAAGACCCAATCCGCTATTTGATTTGCTTCTTTTGGACAATAGGCCAATTGTAAGCTTTTGAAGTGGCCCATTAGAGCTTTGCACGTAGAGATTAATGAGTCTATTTCCTAGGATGGCTTATCTTGATCTATGAGGGCATTTATCAGACAGCTACAGTCTGACTCAAGCTGGTACTTTAAGTGAGAGCACGAACTAAAGTGGTGAAGTGCTTCCCAACAGGCTATGGTTTCAATTTGCGCGGGAGAAGACGCTCGCACCTTCTTTGCTAAACCGTCAACGATCTTCCCAGAGGCATCTCGGCATACATAGGCGACGCTACCTTCGTTATCTCCTTCCACAAAGGACCCATCAACGTTAATTTTGAGGGTACCTTCCGGTGGTGGCTTCCATATGGTAGGTGAGTGAGCGATCGGTCGATTTTGTTTTTTCTTTCCCGGGTTCCACTTCTCGAAATTCTTGCGTGACGCCATGGCAGCTTCCACTACCCACCTCGGCTCTGGGTTCTGTTGACGAAAGATGTGATTGTTTCTTGACTTCCAGATGTTCCATAGGATCTCGGCTAGTAGCTCAGGTGAGGGATTTTTGTTAGAATTGTTTCCTTTCTCCAGAAACCCCTCTTCCATTGACTAGTCCTCTTTGGCCACGTATAGCACATAATACATACACATTGCCCAACAGGTATTCACAACATGGACCAAAATTTTCAGTTTGAACGCAGAACCCCACGGCCTTCGAACAAATACATGGTGAGGATGGCACAGATTGCAAGCTCCCAGTACCTACACTTCCGAAAGAAACGTGAACAGACAGAAATGATCTTCTCGACTACGAGGCCAAGTGCATATACATACCTCCTGAGCAATACCGTTCCAGCCATCTTGAATGCGTGCACAGAGGAAGGTCCGATGCTTAGGTGATGAGGAGGAACCAGGGAGTGAGGGGTAATGGAGGAGCGGCTGAATGTGCTCTCTTCTCGTCTTTCGGTCATTTCATCGAACACCTCCTGAGCAGTATCCGCACGTTCATTACACGCTAGAGCAGCTTTGATTCTGATTCCCAAAGCGCTTAGCATTCGATGAATTTACTAAGGGCGCGTTTGTTTCGGGAAAACTCAATCATAAAAGAAAATATTTTTCGAAAAATTAATTTCCGAGAAAATTGTTTTTTTTTTGGTGAAGGATTTCCGAGAAAATTGTTAATTTTCATTTATTTGGTGATACGAGACCGAAAACATTTAATGATGTTTGGATTCCATTCGGAAAATGATCGCAAAAGATGGAGCAGTTTGTGCATCATCTACCGTGACCCATTTGGGAAAACTAGAGAGGATCGATTCCGCCACGGATTGGACGTCGTTGATTTCAAAAGACATTGACGAGAGCGCCGGAGATCTGGGACAGTCTCGAGCGAATTCGCGTCGTGCGGGAATCGGCAAGAAACAAACAAAGCGGTGGATGTAGGAGAGGAGAGAAGAGCGTCTATTCGGAGACGGCGGGCGAGGGGTTCCGAGAGTCAATGGCCGATGAAGAGGAACCGCGACGACGATGATCGGAGGTGGAGCAACTATGGAACCGCGAGCTAAAGCCAAAACGCCGGAGAAACCTGATGCGAGAGATGGTGGAGACGTCAGGACATTCGAATCGACGGTCGATTCACCTCCGGCGAACCTCGAATCAACGAAAATGGACTTGGGATTCCATGATCGAGCTTCGTTTTCTTCTCCGTGCGTGTATCGTGTGCCTTCTTCTTCGTGCGTCTGCCGTGGTCGGAGATGGAAGACCGGCGGCGGCTTCCAGTGGAGCTGGCGGCCGGCGGTGAAGCTAGAGAGGACGTGAGAGCGAGGCTACGGACGCGAAGAAGAATCGAGGACTTCCTCTTTGACGAAAGTACCCTTATTTAAAATGACGAAAATGTCCTTCTGGCTATTGCTGTTGTAACCGAATTCAAGAGAGAAAGGGAAAATGGGCGATGGGCCCTAGGGAATAATAAAAAATTCTATCATACTAGCTGTGGCGTACAACGAAATTTTTATTACTATTCTTATTCTTATTCTTATTTTTATTTGTGCATCTTGTCGGCAAAATTAAGGTACCAACAACCCCGAACTGCGAGAACCCCTTACAGGATGAGCACTTCTATGTCTTTGTGGCGCACCCGGTCGTGAAGGTGGAGTTCCATGTGAAGGACAATGATGCATTTGGCGCCAAGCTCATGGAAGTCGTGGAGATCCCAATGGCCAAGATCATGCCCGGCAACATGGTCAACGACTAGTTCCCGATAATTGGCAACTTCGGGAGCCCCCCATGCCCTACTCGGAACTTCACATCTCAACCCAATTCAGGCCGGTCAGCGACAACCCCTTATACAAGGTTGGTGTTGGGGTTGGGCCAAACGATGTGGGTGTACCAAACACATATTTTCCACTTAGGAAAGGTGGGGATGTGACACTGTACCAAGATGCTCGGGCAAGCTGCCTCAGATTTTGCTTGATGATGGGAAGATTTATGAGCAAGGCAAGTGTCAGGAGGACATATGCCATACCATTTTGGAGGCCCACCACTTGATCTACATCATTGGTTGGTCCATTTATCATCCTGTCAGGCTTGTGAGAGAGCCCACAAGGGAATTGCCCAATGGAGGAGAGCTTTCTTTAGGGGAGCTCTTGAAGTACAAGTCCGAGGAAGGTGTCAGAGTGGTCGTGCTCATTTGGGACGACAAGACTTCACACAAGTTCCTCTTGAAGACGGTAATACTAAACCATACTCACGTATAATTAAAGCATTGCTAAAACATGGAAATGTCTTTGAGGTTTTCGAGATGATCGGAATACTGCCGAGTCAAGAAAAATTTGTCCGCCTGCGGCTTCCATCACTGTTGATTTGTTGGCAAGTGCAGTAGAGTGGTGAGAAGTTACAACCAGCATCGACGGTGATAAGAGCTGCATGCGAACAAATTTCTATTCTAAGTATCATGTGTTTATTACGGGTGCATAGGTTGGACTAATAGTTCTTTCTTTTGGCTAGCCTTTACAAAATGCAATGGGAGAATATGCTCTATACCGGCTCTTTTCTTGAATGAGTGTCCTAATATATGATGCAACCCACCGTTTGGCCAAACTTCATAGCCACGCTTTTTGTTACAGAAAATCTGTACGTTTATTGACTTAGGAAAAGATAGTTCTTTGTTGAGATCTCTCATCATTGGGACTTGGCATGTGCCATGTTTATCGCGCAGGATGGCGTAATGCAAACACACGACTTGGCATTGTTATAACATGTGCATGGCATATTCTGATCACGAGAAGTACTTGCTGTCTGTGATAATTGTAGTCCACTGTCAATGTCCCAAGGCAACCGTGGCATGATCTACATTGCAAAGTTGAGGGACAAGCTGCGTATGACATATTGACGAATTTGGAACATAGATGGAAAAAGGCAGCGAATTGGCGCGAGTTTAAGCTGAAAAACGTCGAGCGTAGGCATGAGAATGCTCTCCTAAGGCTTGACAGGATTTCGTAGATACTTTGTCCCTCGACATGCCCCGATGGCGACAAAAAAGTACAAGTTAGGGACAAAAACGACCCGGAAAATTGGCACATGTGGGTCAGGAAAATTTACATATGATTAATCACCGTTTTCAAGGACTTCAGTCGTAAACAAAATGAAGTGTAACAACCATCTTTCATTTCTATTTCATGTTGGCATAGGTCTTTAGATCGATTGATTCAGGATCTGTGAAGGGATTCCCGAAGAGCGTTGAAGAAGCTGCAAAGCAAGTTTTAGCTACTAATACCATGCCACTAGATTTGCAACGGGCCATTATATATGTATAACTCGAAAAGTTTTACTTACATTAAAAAGTCACTCTTCTTTTTTATGCACAATCTTTAGTGTTTTTGAATAGAGATTGAAGTCCACATCGATAACGTTGCTTCTTTCAATCTCTTCATGTTGCAGAATCTTATATGTGGAAAGAACTTGAAAGTAGACAAGAGCATTCACACGACGTACGTGAAAGCGATTAGGTCGACGCAACACTTCATCTACATTGAAAACCAGTATTTTCTTGGCTCTTCCTATCATTGGCCATCATACAAAAATACAGGTATAAGATACACATTTCTACTCATTTTGACTGACTGAGTTGAGCGAGCAACAATCCCTCTAGTAATGAGTATTCAGACATTGCTCCCTCTGGGGATTGTGTATCAGCTAATAATAGCTAGAAATCATTATATAAGACATTGAAACTGAATTTCGATTCAATATGTTATATTTCTGAGACTGACTCTCCGAACTTTTTTAATTTCGATTTTTTCTTCCATTTTCTAGTTTTGTTTCGGTCTATCTAATTTCTTAAGTTCAAGTTTTGATGGCAACCAATGCTTGATTTGGTCTTGACAAGCAGGTGCAAACAATTTAGTGCCGATGGAGCTGGCATTGAAGATTGCAAGCAAGATCAATGCAAACGAGCACTTCTGTGTATATATAGTAATACCGATGTGACCAGAGGGTGTCCCCACTAGTGCCGCCGTGCAGGAAATTCTCTTCTGGCAGATCAGATTAAGTATAAACTCTTTCATCTTGCAATGAAATACTTATGACATATGCAAATCAATAACGGTATTTCAATATATATGACGTCCTAGCAAATTGAAAATAAATAACATGACAGATGGAATTAAGCCGAAAACATAGTGATCCAAGCAAACCAAGCCTCGCCATTTAAAGGGGAAAATTTGAGATCCGACCTCATTTCAGTCATTTTAGTATTTCTCTCCGAGATATGATTGATATGAAAAGATCAACATTCACTATTCTCACGTGTGTATTGATAATGTGGACAGGGACAAACCATGACATTGATGTACAAAATTATTGCCCAGGCTCTCGAAAAAGCTGGGTTGTCACACAAATACCATCCATTAGATTACTTGAACTTTGCGAAAAGAACAGTAGAAGTATTAAAAGTTATGTACGGCGTTTGCTTTAGTGTCAAAAGTTTTTTGGATCGCTTAAGTACTACTTTTTTGAAGAACCAATCACTTAGGTGCCAACTCCAATCCGGATTGTCGGAAATCCGACGTGATCATATTTTATTAATTTCTCCATCCTACGTGGCTCATCGGCGTGCCTAGCCAGCATATAACCCCTAAACGACATCGTCTAAAAGTTGTAAACAATGATCATTTAAGCATAAATTTTTTTAAAGCGATCACTTTAGTGTTAGTCGTTGTTAAAAAGCGACCACTTTAGTGCCGATCATTGTTAAAAAGTGATCATTTCAATGTCAAGCACTCACTGGCTTGAATAAGTGCTGGTGCAGTTTTGTGCTTGCATCAACTGAACAAATACTTGCTAGTGCAAGCACAAACCAGCAGCATCAACTAGTAGCTGCACCTCCTCGTGCAGCTTGACCAGTAAGCGCAGCCAATAACCCCTCCTCCACAAGGTAATTTCATTCCTCTCTTTCTTGCGTTGTTTTGGATAAATGTGAGACCAATTTCCATTCACGAAATCCATGCGTAAATCACTAAAAATCTAAGTTGTTAGTTGTTGATTGGTGACGACATTGTTGTTCTAAATATTGATTTTAGATGGAAAACAATCTTGATTTTATACTTTGAAAGAAAAGCCCCGGTTCCAAAAGAAAAGCCCTTAATCTTCATCATATTGAATCCATTCTTTTACGCGGAATCGAATCAAATACTGAAAAAAAAGGGCTTTCTCTGGTAATGACAGATGCTTTGCTACATTTTCAATTAGAAGAAAATCCACACGAGAGGAGAAACTCCAAGAGTGAAGCAACCCAGAAGCCCTTAATCACCTGCTGAGGTATATACTTTTTTTTTTAATTTTTTATTGTTGGTGAAAAGGGCGAGGGATGACCAGCGAGCGACCCGGTCTGATTGCTATCATAAAATTAAATCTCCGTAGTTGCTACAAAATGTTCGAGTAGAATTGTAACTTCTCCGCACCAATTGTAACCTAAAAATCCGAGCTTGGCAAATTCGTTATCGAGCCCAATCAAAAAGCTGAGAGCTATAGAGTCTCTACATGAGCTATGCCGCAATTAGGCGATGTACCGTAAAGCACTACCACACGAATGTTAGCTTGTGACCTCGTGAAGACATGAAGACAGCTCGGACATATATGTCACCTGATAAAAAACAAACAAAAGAAGGCCAGATACATGGAGGGGTGAAGAAGTAGGAAGAAAGTGAGAGGAGAGAGAGCAACGGGAGAAAAGAAAAAAAACAGATTGAGCCTCCATCCTCATAACGACGTGCAGCGGTGCTGCATCAGACGCAAGGCCGGCGACTCCGCTAGTGGCGATGGTGAAGAAGTAGGGAAGTTTGCCAGAAACAAGGGATGACAAGCATTCTTTTTTTTTGGTCTGTGGATGACAAGCATTCCAACACAATAAAAATCGAGTCGATTAGATAATGGATGAGAGAGTAATCTCTAGTCAAACTTCGATCAAATCTTCCGGTACTTGAAAAAAAAAACGTCCTATAGCCCAAAACCATACGTGGAAGTCTTGCAGACGCAAGAAACTTTCCATACTTAAGATATGGTAAATGATGATTTTTTAAAATAATAAGTCTCCAAAACAACACTCGAATCATAGATCCAACCTTAGGTTTCAGTATGGATAAAAAAAAAAACTGGTTCCGTGATTTCGGGATTTTACCTAGCAATATTGGGCGCGTTCCAACAGTGCAATAATCACACGAATTGGACGTCGGACGGAAAGGATTTGAGCCCGGAAAGAGTGGGCTTCGACTTGTAGGTTGCACGTATTAAGTTTTAAAAAAATGTTAAACGGATGGTGTTTCCAATTTGACCACTCCATCATGTCTGTTATAACTGTAGATTGCGATGAGGATGCCGGTCCCTCTCCCTTGCATACTGTAGAAAAAAAAATGGCTGAACGGGTGGTGTTTCCAATCTGACTCGGTCATTGATCATGGATGATTCACCCTAGTTGATTCTCAGGTGGGGCAATGACCCCCGCTTTGGCTGATTCTCTGCGAGCCATGGTCGAGAACTCCACCGGCGGCTTCTTCGTTCACTATATCGGAGCTCAGGTCAGCTCAAAGTTCGTTCCTTTTGCCACTTTAAGTTTAGTTTAGTCAACTTAAGAATATTTAGCTGGCTTTTTCTATTGGATAATTTAGATCATCGATACAACTAGATCTTGGACAAACGGAGGTTTTTGGTCCTACATGGGAAAGAAAGATCGCCCCATTCAGAACCAATTTTAGTTGCATGAGTGCGTCATGCCCTACGTGCCCAATCTTCTATTGATTGCATAAAATTTCCTCCTCCGACCATAATATTAGTTCAGGATCACACGGGACTTTATTGCCAGACATGGGCTAATAAAGAATCGTTCTCAATCTCACCATTATTTCCTCGAGTATCGTGTCAAAATGATTTCTCAAAACTCTATACTTTATCAACTAAGACATGTTCGATGTAGCTTTTGTTTACCACGCGTGCAAATTAATCAAACATAAGATCAAGAGGATATCTAACATTTTAGCATTTGTCAAAGAAATTTTAAGCAAGCGGTTGTGGCAATCAATTTGGCACTGTACATGAAAGTATTGTATTTTTTGAGAATCGCCACTTGTTCTATATAGGATAATTTCATTTTTTGTGTGGGAATTTGCAGGGCACTCTGGGTATATCAGCAATTCCACTAGCTTCATTGGTAGTTCTTGGTTTTGTAATTTATGAAGCGAGAACAGACGCTCTGCATTCCGAGAAGACAGAAGTCAGCAAGCATTATTATTATTTTTTATTTTCGCAACGCGTTTCTCATGGTTATATCTTTATTTTTTGGCGCGAAGAAAGAGCTTTCCGATTATCTACAAAAGTGACGTAACAACCACACGTCCACCATCGTTGCTCTAACGCTACTCACTCTCTCTCTCTCTCGCCCTTTTTCATGTGGCCGTGTGTCCTGCATTCAAACACCAACCTCGACTTATGTAAAACGAGCTTTGCCCTCTGTGTTACCCATTTCTTGTTGCACGATTCAATTAAAGAAAGTTTATCTACATTTCCAAAAGCGCCTGCTCTCTCTCTGTCTCTATCTCTATCTCTGTCTCTAAAACATAGAGTAGAATTACTATACCTATCTTATATTTACTATACATTAATTTTTGTGTCACGAAAAATTCCTAAACCGGTACATCCGTGTTAAATTTACTATAAATTAATCTGCGTATCACAAAAAATCTCAAACTATTACACTCGTACCATATTTAATCAAAATTGATATATTCGTGCTAAATTTACAAAAATGTTAGGGCTCAAGTGGGGCAAAATTGTCACGGTGTACCTGTTTGTGCAAATCTAGCGCAAGTATACTAATTTAGGATTTTTAGTGATACAACAATTAGTTTGGGGTAGATGTGACATAGGTGTATTAATTTAAGATTTTTTGTAACACGAAAATTAATTTAAAATAAATATAATATGATTTGTAAAAACTTACAAAAAAAAAATTAGAAACTGATGTTAAGAGTTAACCGTGGTGGAGTTAAGTTGCTTTGTAGCCATCGTGGGTCACGTGGCTGTTACTAAGCTTAGTGTTATTAAACATACTTGATAAAGATGTCTAACTTTAAAAGTATAGAAAACAAGTGTCATGAAAAAGTTAGGCCCTTTAAAATAACTTGACAAGTATTCCGGAAATACTCTATAACATAATGCTCAGCCATCAGGAAGGTGAATTTATTTTTCACGAATGGAGTCGGATTAGTTTTAAGTGCACATTTACAAAACTTAGGGCTACACCACATGGGGAAATATTATAGCGGGCGGTCATCCAACAAAACAATTTATTCATTCCATTATCTGTCAGCCCTAGTAGATTGGCCTCCTATAGCTTATTTCTCGAATATTTGATTGTTGTCCAGAATCATTGGCTCGACGGCATGAGCTTAAGCATTTTTTAGTTATTCAATTAGAATTTCCTATTGTAAATAGATTTGTTCATATTACATCCTTGGTTATAATCTTTCTAAGGTTGTAATATTGAAAATGTAAAGGTAATACGAGTGTTAGTTCCGATATTATGATATGGAAGATAGATTTTCCATTTGTTAAGTCAGAAAAGGGAGAAAAGGGAGAGTTGAGAGAGGCTCTCGGCCCAGGTGTGCTTCCATGGCTCGAATTCGCCGGCCTCTTTGATCAGTTGCACGACCATGACATGCAAAGAGTATATAAAAATGTTCACCCCCTACATCAATTGTACAGAAGATGGACAAAATTCGAAATCGGAAAAGAAGAGTAAAGCATATATTTTATTCAAGTTCATGTATACACCTGTATACTGTAACGACCCGGTCCGACGAGGGCGGGGAGTGGTCGCCGGGGCCAGAGGGCCTGGACAAGGAGCGACTCCTGGCAGGCTTCTAGGATGGCAAGGGGGGCATGTCTCTTGTCCCACATCGCCTAGGGAGGGAGATCTTGGTGAGTTTATAAGGCTTAGCCCCTTAATCCTGTGTAACGCATTTTAAAGCCGTGAGGACTTAGTGTCTAAAGCGGACAATATTACATAAGGAGTGGCGCAGTGGAAGCGTGGTGGGGCCGAGGTCCTTACAAATGCTATCAGAGCCGACTCCCGACCGCGTGTGGGGCCACAGCGAGGACGCTGCGCTCGAAGGAGGAGAGAATGTAACGACCCGGTCCGACGAGGGCGGGGAGTGGTCGCCAGGGCCAGAGGGCCTGGACAAAGAGCGGGTCCTGGCAGGCTTCTAGGATGGCAAGGGGGGCATGTCTCTTGTCCCACATCGTCTAGGGAGGGAGATCTTGGTGAGTTTATAAGGCTTAGCCCCTTAATCCTGTGTAACGCGTTTTAAAGCCGTGAGGACTTAGTGTCCAAAGCGGACAATATTACACAAGGAGTAGCGCAGTGGAAGCGTGGTGGGGCCGAGGTCCTTACAAAAATGTAACGACCCGGTCCGACGAGGGCGGGGAGTGGTCGCCTGGGCCAGAGGGCCTGGACAAGGAGCGGCTCCTGGCAGGCTTCTAGGATGGCAAGGGGGGCATGTCTCTTGTCCCACATCGCCTAGGGAGGGAGATCTTGGTGAGTTTATAAGGCTTAGCCCCTTAATCCTGTGTAACGCGTTTTAAAACCGTAAGGACTTAGTGTCCAAAGCGGACAATATTACACAAGGAGTGGCGCAGCGGAAGCGTGGTGGGGCCGAGGTCCTTACAAATGGTATCAGAGCCGACTCCCGACCGCGTGTGGGGCCACAGCGAGGACGCTGTGCTCGAAGGAGGAAAGAATGTAACTACCCGGTCCGACGAGGGCGGATAGTGGTCGCCGGGGCCAGAGGGCCTGGACAAGGAGCGGCTCCTGGCAGGCTTCTAGAATGGCAAGGGGGGGCATGTCTCTTGTCCCACATTGCCTAGGGAGGGAGATCTTGGTGAGTTTATAAGGCTTAGCCCCTTAATCCTGTGTAACGCGTTTTAAAGCTGTGAGGACTTAGTGTCCAAAGCGGACAATATTACATAAGGAGTGGCGCAGTGGAAGCGTGGTGGGGCCGAGGTCCTTACAAATGGTATCAGAGCCAACTCCCGACCGCTTGTGGGGCCACAGCGAGGACGCTGTGCTCGAAGGAGGAGAGAATGTAACGACCCGGTCCAACGAGGGCGGGGAGTGGTCGCCTGGGCCAGAGGGCCTGGACAAGGAGCGGGTCCTGGCAAGCTTCTAGGATGGCAAGGGGGGGCATGTCTCTTGTCCCACATCGCCTAGGGAGGGAGATCTTGGTGAGTTTATAAGGCTTAGCCCCTTAATCCTGTGTAACGCGTTTTAAAACCGTGAGGACTTAGTGTCCAAAGCGGACAATATTACACAAGAAGTGGCGCAGCGGAAGCGTGGTGGGGCCGAGGTCCTTACAAAATGGTATCAGAGCCGACTCCGACCACGTGTGGGGCCACAGCGAGGACGCTGTGCTCGAAGGAGGAGAGAATGTAACGACCCGGTCCGACGAGGGCGGGGAGTGGTCGCCGGGGCCAGACGGCCTGGACAAGGAGCGGCTCCTGGCAGGCTTCTAGGATGGCAAGGGGGGCATGTCTCTTGTCCCACATCGCCTAGGGAGGGAGATCTTGGTGAGTTTATAAGGCTTAGCCCCTTAATCCTGTGTAACGCGTTTTAAAGCCATGAGGACTTAGTGTCCAAAGCGGACAATATTACACAAGGAGTGGCGCAGCGGTAGCGTGGTGGGGCCGAAGTCCTTACAAAATGGTATCAGAGCCGACTCCCGACCGTGTGTGGGGCCACAGCGAGGACGATGTGCTCGAAGGAGGAGAGAATGTAACGACCCGGTCCGACGAGGGCGGGGAGTGGTCGCCGGGGCCAGAGGGCCTGGACAAGGAGCGGGTCCTGGCAGGCTTCTAGGATGGCAAGGGGGGCATGTCTCTTGTCCCACATCGCCTAGGGAGGGAGATCTTGGTGAGTTTATAAGGCTTAGCCCCTTAATCCTGTGTAACGCGTTTTAAAGCCGTGAGGACTTAGTATCCAAAGCGGACAATATTACACAAGGAGTGGCGCAACGGAAGCGTGGTGGGGCCGAGGTCCTTACAAATGGTATTAGAGCCGACTCTCGACCGCGTGTGGGGCCACAGCGAGGACGCTGTGCTCGAAGGAGGAGAGAATGTAACGACCCGGTCCGACGAGGGCGGGGAGTGGTCGCCGGGGCCAGAGGGCCTGGACAAGGAGCGGGTCCTGGCAGGCTTCTAGGATGACAAGGGGGCATGTCTCTTGTCCCACATCGCATAGGGAGGGAGATCTTGGTGAGTTTATAAGGCTTAGCCCCTTAATCCTGTGTAACGCGTTTTAAAACCGTGAGGACTTAGTGTCCAAAGCGGACAATATTACACAAGGAGTGGCGCAGCGGAAGCGTGGTGGGGCCGAGGTCCTTACATATACTTAGAAGAATCGAGACTTGAAAGGAATTGCTGAAAAGGCTGAAAGCATCACCTCAATGTGCGTGCTCAACCATATACTATTATATATTTTTTAGTCCCAAGTTTGTACAAATTGTTTTACGAATAACAGAGGTTTCACATCACATTAATAACTCATACAGTGTTTAACATCGCAAAACAATTTTCTAATCTTGTAAAAAAAGACACAATATCTTAATACAAGATTTTCACAGCTTATGAACTCTTCAATTTCACAAAATCATAATTATATGGGAAGCTCCACCTTGGGCTACGAGCAAAATTCGGTCACTATTCTAAAAAAAGCAGCCCACTAATTGGTTGATCACCCAAAGCAAAAATAGTTTTAGTCGATAGTAAAATATACTTACACATATAATCTGAAATTTAAATAAACCGATATAATCAAATATTCATCATGCACATATAAATATTGTACTGCCACAACGGAAGCTGTTTTTTTTTTTTACTAATTGTGAACATCATAATAATTCTAGCTAAAAAGGTATATATTCCATACGTAGCTTTGATATTCAGTTTGTATACCAAAACAGGTAATGCAGGAGAAAATTAGAAGATATTGATTAACGGAAGAAATTAGAAAAACCCTCTTAGCCCTACGTAAAATATCTCGATGCACCATTGCAGAGGATGAAGAGGTTGTCTTGTTCATCCACTTTGTATCTTTATGCAAGCCATCTACATCTCATCTCTACTTCTTTGTTCTTATTATGGCTTGATGGGCCTCAGTGAAAGACAATGCTATAATGCCGAGTGCAAAAACATTATTTGATATATATTTTCCTTTAAGATATTGAGATATATAGAGTTTGTAAAATGACAAAAATAACATTGGAATGTTGAGTTACCATGTTTCCCGGGAAGAATTCATCATTGATACCGGAAAATCTCAGTAAGAGTTGGATTTTCTTGTCCAGTGGAAGGGCACAACCAATGAAATATATGGAAATTATTCTGAAGATTTTCACCTCATTTCAACTCTCCCTTAGAAGAAATTGCTCTTTGTTTTTTTTTTAAACTATGGTATTAGTAAATTGTGGACGATACATGAGTAATCTATCAATGAAGGATTTATCCTAGGCTCAAAGAGCATCAGAGAAAGCTATGCATTCATTGGACTGTCCATGTTGAGTGATCCAATGAAGAGAATGGTAGAGGAAAAGTTTTCCCGTGCGCCCATAAAAGTGGGAAATAGGACAGACACGGTGGGCTCTTTTTAAGAAGTTACACACATCTAAATAAGAGAGGAAAGGTCGAAAAATTTATGCAAGGGAAAACAAAATGTTTAAAGTAGTAAGGATGGGGATCTTTTGTCAAACAAGGATTTGTAATGAGAAATAATTGGGCACAAGTATGCCAAAATGAATTGGCATGGACATCCAAATTTCTAAAACCAAATTATCATCTCGCTAACAAGTGTAGTCAAGCAACGTTGAACTGTCCATGGTGATTGATGCAGTGAAGAGAATGGTAGAAAATTTTTTTCCCGTGGGCACATGAAATGAATCCTCTTGGACGTGGGAATAAACGGAGGGAAATAAGAGGGACCCAAGACGGTCGGACTAGCTTTACATGAATGCGACCTATATTCATCCTTAGCCATGATTCGAAAATTTTCATTTTTCTTCCTAAAATCATATTGTTAGGTTAATATCCTATCGGTATTACTTTGCTTCGCAATAGAATATTTGTGTTCTTCCACTATAATGGAGGAAAAACTCTACAATAGAGAACAGAGGATACCGAGAGGGAGATAACCTCAGAACTCCTTTCCGGCGAGTTCTCTTTTTTACGATGGAGTGATTGCACTTCAACATCTGATAATTGTTCTCTTCTTCAAAGTTGTAGTGCGATGACATATCCGTGGACTCGGCATTGCGATCCAAAACGTTATGGTGAAGGCAGAACAAAACAGAACAAAAGCGATCAACAAATCTAGAATGAATTGCAGTGGATTCTGGAATTAGATGAGAGAAGACGCAATTACCTGGCAGGCGTGGCTGATAACAACAGAACACCGACACAGACCACCGACGAACTTTGAATCGGCGGTGAGGTATTTTCGGTTAGAGCGAAGATGGAGAATCTCGGAGCTTCGTAGTTAGCTCTGGTTCTTCCACTGGATTGACCGTAAATCTAAGGAAACATGTTGTCTTCTAGTGCTGCAACATAAAATTAGACATATCAGTAAAAAGGAAGAAAAAAAAAAAACCGAGAATCGAATCGGGAAAAGATGAGATTACAAACTAGTCGAGGAAGGAGAATGAAGATCCCATATGGCCCATAGCTACTGGACTTCGCTGAAGAGGAGGCACCGATCGCGAATGAAGAAAAGATCCGCGGCTTGAATGGCTGAGCAGAGGAGGCATCACGGCAGCAAGAGGATTGCTGGAATTAGAAATGATTGAAGCAAACACTGAAAATCATAAGAAACGAGACCGAGGACAACGATTGAAGCCTGATTCGAAGATTAAAACTAAGAGAAAGAAAATGCACTCAGCTTCGGCCATGGTCGAACCTAACGCTTTTCCCTTTCTTCAAACTTGTTCAGCCAAGTGAAGACATAGAGCGAGGGAGAGAGATTTAGTAAAGAGAAAATTGCGGGGAGAGGGAATCTGTCAACCAACAGAGAGAATGGGTGTGAGTTCTCCGATAGAGAGGGAATTCAGCGATTGAACGATTAATCAGGAACGGATAATCTGGTCGTGGAGTTCGAACGATTCCGGTGGATTGAACGATTCCTAAGGGGGAGATGTTAGTCACTTGAGTAAAAGTCTGCTACTATCTCGGGAGATTTTTGCTGACAATAACCTCCATCTCCATCTATAAATGGAGGAACAGGGGAAGGCTTGAGCTTTTACGGAGGACAACGAAAAAGCAGAGGGAGAGAGAGAGAACAAGAAATAGAGAGAGAGAGAGAGAGAGAGAGGGAAAGAGAGAGAGAGCAAGAAGTAGTGCTCCCTGGGTTTTGTCATGCTATTACCTTCTTGACCACATTGTGCAGTCGCCCCGATCTCGCTCGTGCTGCTCGACCCTTTGATGTTTGTCGTCTCGCCTAAACATCCAGACGAGTTGCTTGCTGCCTTCCCCGACGCCTGCTCGACACCACAGCCACGGCGGCAACACTAACAGGCCACAGCCACGCAGCCTTGCTTCGCCACGATGCGCACCGAGCCTTATCCACAGTTGCGGTGTCTCTCGTGCTGCTCCGTCCAAATCAAGCCAAACACAACCGTCCTGAGTTTCCCCCAGAAATAGCAAACAGAGAAATCCCGAGTAACATGCCTCGGACTCGCCGGCCTCCGATGTCGACATCTCTACCGGCTTTCACTCCGGCAGTGGCGAATGGACAGTTTACCACGCACACAGAGTTGGCGAGGGCTCTCATTCAAGTAGAAAACTCACCTCCAAACCCTTGTGGCTGAAGCCTGCTCCTCTTCCTCCTCCTCCGATAAAAGGTCGCGCAGGCACAGAAAGTAAGAAAAATCACCACCATAATGGCGATCGCCACCAGCCTCCCCAATCCCCCGTTCAGAGGAGAGGAGTTTATCGTGGTGCGAGGTGTCTTAAGGGAGGTGGCCCTGCCGATCAATGCACCCACGGGCGGGCTAGGCGAAGTCCTGGTGACGAGGCCATTCGCCGCCGCCGAAGCGGAGGCCGGCAGAGAAATAGACATCGGAGGACGTAGATTCCGAGGCATTTTGTTGGGCGGCGTTTGTCTGTTTGATCTCACGGCTATTTCTGGGGAGGACGGTGGCTGGGTTTAATTTGGCTTTGAACGGGGCGGATTGCCGGGGGTGACGCTGGTGGCGATTGCCATCATCGGCGTGATTTTTCTGACTCGGACCACCACTGGAGCTTCATCAGCTTTTGCTCCAGTGGAGAGGTGGGTTTATTCGCGCAAGTGGTCTTCCATTGGTAGACGGCCCTGGTGGTCAATGTCGGGTAGGCGAAGTAGTGGTGAAGCCATTCGCCACTGCCGGAGCGAAAGCCGGCAGAGATGTCGACATCGGAGTCCGGCGAGTCCGAGGCACGTTGCTCGGGATTTCTGTGTTTGCTATTTATATTTTCTGGTTATAACTTGTAAGTAGTCAAAAAAAGAAGTGGGTCCCGCACTGAATGGGTTTGGACGAAAGGTTGCAATGAGATGGGCCGACGCTTTAGTTATTGTTTATTATTTGTTATTTATCTTATTATTTGTTATTTATTTTGTTTATATTTATTTATCTTTATCTATTTAAAAAAATGTATGTTCGATTTGCTTAAAAAATAAAAGTGTCAACTACGGTAACGAGGGCAATGTTGCAACATCGTAAAGTTCCAATCTTGACAATCTAGACGGGACCTTCAAGCAACTTGTTTATCGTTGTATGTTCTATCCAAATTACTCTTAATTTCCTCAAATTTCTTATCGAATCGGGTAGATTGACTACTTGTGACCATGATAGATCCAACTTGAGTAATGATTATAATTCTCCAATCAAGCATAGAAGCTCCATTTTTCGGCAGCAACTGCATATTTGGCAAGTGTGTAAGTCAATCCAGCACCCAATTTATTTGACAAAATGTATCAAAGACAAGATCCACGAGAGCTACGTTCAATTTTCCTATTAATCTCAATATTAAGCTAATTAAAGCTAGTTTTTCAGACTCATAACTACACAAAGATTACATTTTAATTCTTTTCTTTAAGAGGGAAAAACATATATACTGTGAGATTAAGGTTAAAATTGAAATAAGTAATAATTCCTAGTGTAGAAGAAATATTCTCCAAACCTTCCCAGTAATTATAAAAAAACCAAGATGGGCTGAGCTCACACGTTTTAAACATTAAGCTGCCAAGATCAACTTCGAATAGAAATTGAGATGAAAAAAAAATCAAGTGTGGCAGCTAAGAGATTTTTTTAATGTGGTATAAGGAAAAATCAAGGCGTGGGATTGAATAATCATATTTTCACATTTTCATATGATCACTACCGAGAGTACAGACTTGTGTATCCCCAATAATTACTCGATGTGTGTGGGATGAAGAGACCGCTGCACCTGATGAAAATTAATCAGATGCTCAAAGAGTCCTAAATACTCTATTGATATACAAGAGACATTTTTTTTGTCAAAAGAAATTTCCATTAATTACCAAAGTCTAAGAGACATCTAAGTTTATTAATCTTGAAAATATACATTGGTTTTGAACTACATACATAACTCAATTGGAAGAAACTGAAGGTTCATAGAAGATGCCTTCTCTTTTTTATTTATTTTATAAAAACTACTAAACATAATCATAATTCATTTCTCGAAACATCACTTTAATAGTTCTAAAAAAACCCAATTTCACTGAGTAATTACACCCCATTGATGGGACAAGTGAATATAAAGTGTACTTGTATATTATGGGGATCATTAACTCCATATTAATATGTGCCTATTTCATGAATTGCATAGATCACAACGTTTTTTAATGGCTGAGCTTGACCACTCCCGTCTCTCTCTCTCACTTTCCGATTCATTCACCGGAAAAGTAGCGTAACGATTCACAAAGCCGATGTCTTCTCGTTGCAAACTCCAAATTGGAAAATAAATATAACCAAGCTGCTTGGAACAGTATTAGTATTTGCTAGTGCATAAATGCAATTAGAAGGCAATGGAAAATTGGCCAAATTTTTGTAATTCCAAAAGTCATAATCTACACTCAACAAAGGAGAATTTACCAGTATGTTTGAGGACAATATACCAATCTAAGCTACCTTAGTGTGAAACCAATATTTAGTGAAGCAAGCTCGGAAATACAAACTATGCTTGAACATTTGTCAACCCATTTTGATTTTCAAAGTGCTTTTTCCACGCCCATTTTTGCTTATCCTTGCCCTATGACAATGTATTGACCATATTGCCCCTTCTTCTGTGACTTTATTGTCTCCTCTCTCTGTTCTCTCTCTTGCTTTCGCTCATGCGCGACTTGCTCCATCTCGAGAACCAGTTCCCCTTCTTCGTTCTCCAAACGCTTTAAGATATGTCAAAGCGCCCCGACAAACCACAATGTTCTCTCGTCGAGCTTACGCTACAATTCTTCAATTATGCAGCTATTACTGGTAATGTGTATGCTACTGCTCGCGGACTTGGGCATGGCGTCGCTTGACCGCTGGATATCCCACCGAGGTTGGTGAATGGTGATGGTTCACTGAGAGAGAACCAACAAAACCCAAAACAAAAGAAGAAGAAAAGGTCACGGAAGGGGCAATATGGTCAACCCGCCCGTAATAGAGCGTGGATAAGCAAAAACAGGCATGGAAAAAGCGCCCGCCGAATGCAAAATGCGTTCCTTTTTTCCCCCTTAGATGACCACTGGTTTAGTCGCACCATCTATATATTAATGAGATGGGATCTATTGTTGCTGTGATTATGGTTTCGTCTAGAGTTTCGATCTCGGTTTTCATTTAATTTCTTGTAACATTCTTTTCCATTTCATGGTATTATTTTCGAACTAAAGCTTTGTAATTTGGATGAATTACCACTCTTCTTTGTTTAAATTAGAAAAAAAAAATACTTGAGAGTCTTTTGTTACACGACAAAATCCCCCCCCAAAAGTCAATGCAGATATCGATCTCTTTCGTTACAAATGTATTTTTTCTGTTGTAGATTTAACTGATAAATTCATTTTTTGTGATGAAGGTTCAATAATCTTTATTTTGATTTTTTTTATAGAAAATCTATTTAGATCAATTTCACGAGTTCTCTTCTTGTTATATTATCATATCTAGGCGAAATTTGCTTTGATTAAAGGATTTTGCACCCTTTTGATAGCAGCTCTATCTACTTCCTCTCCATTACTTCCTCTTTTATATGCCTTCTTTTAATTTTGCGAACTATCTCACTCTTTCTCAAGAAAAGGCTGAAAACATCAATATCTGCTTTAATACTAAATGATGTTACATGCTGTTTTCAAGAAGCCACACACGTCGAAATAAGAGAGGAAAGGTTGAAAATATTTAAGCGATAGAAAACAAAAGGTAAAAGTAGTAAGGAAGGGGATCTTTTGTCGTACAAGGATTTATAATGATAAATAAGAATAAAATAAATAATTTGGAACAAGTATGCTAAAATTTTTAAAAGCAAATTATCCTAGCTAACAAGTGTAGTTAGGCAAACTGTATAACTAATTTCCATTGACTAGTTATATTATAAATTATCTCTATTGAAAAATAATTCAAAAGGATAATGCTATCTTAAAAAATCATTCAATAAAATGGGGGCTTCTATTGTGTACTTTTTCTCCATACAAATAAATTGCTTTGGAAAAAACCACAAAATAACAGATTTCATTGGTAGATTGGACCTATGCGATGGCCGATACGACGCTCCTGAGCATGGGCTCTATAGCAATCTTGACATCGTCTTTGAAAATTGACATTCACAACCCCACATTCGCAGTAATTAACTAATGTTTACATTTAGCACTGTAATAACATGGATATGTTATTTTTTGGTCATGAGAATTAATTTCCTTTTTGTGATGAGTGTAATCCACTGTCAATGTCCCTAGGCAACCGTGGCATGATCTACATTGCAAAGCTAAGACAATAGTTAATGCTATGTGTTTCAGTTTGGAGGAAGCAAAAAAGAGAATATGTGCACGTAGCACGACTGAAGCAGAGTCGGAGCATTTTAGAAGCAAGTGTCTTTGTTAAGTTTCCCATCGCAACCAACGAATGATTAGTATCGCATCATCGTTGTGCACTTATATTTTGAGCTATAAACAGATCTGCCTGGAGTTGCTTTTATATTACCTTATTTCTACATTGATTCCCAAAGCAAGGAGCACGGAGGTATGAATTGACTCCACATAAATGCATCTACTATACATCTCTACCACAATTTTTCAGTCATTTAATCCATTCATCCTCTAAATCCAAAAGCTCAACTTGCCTATGATTTATGACCCTGCAACGCTTGTTGTTTTGTTGAACTTACTAAATCATTCGGTGACAAGTATGAAAATGAATGATTACTCATAGACCACCTCCAGTTCAAGTATGGGAGGCCAGGAGGTAGAATGCAATAGAAACTATGACCAACCTAGATAAGACCGGCAAGGAGGTCAAGTGCCGAATCGACAAGGAAGCCCTCAATATTGGCTACCGGGGACATATGTAGCTGGATGCTTTGCAAATTTATCCTCCTCAGCAAAGTTATGGTCCCCAGAGGCAAGGTGAAAGAAGAGATCCCATGCCAAGGAGCAATATGGATTATGCCACCGGTGGAAGGGATCCATATCAAGCAAGGAAGGAGAGGTCCGGTGCCTTCATACGAGGGAAACTACAATCAGTAGGGTCATAACAACAATTACTATCGGCAAACAGAGAGACCTGCCGCAAGGAGATAGCTGGAGCTCTGCACCTCCAGTGCAGAATGATTATAGGAGAGACGATCGGAACCATGCACCTACTCCTAGTGGAACATAAGGGAAGGGTCTTGATGGATTTCAAGGGCAGGGTACTGGTAGTACGGGTGGCCACCTCGCTTGAGGGTTGCTTTTGCGAGTTCTTTGAAGGAGGGAGGAAAATAAAAATCATGTCTTTGAAACATCATTCTGAACGGAGTGGCCAGTGAACACTCCGAGGAAGGAAAGGACATCATGAATGAGTAGGTCGAATTTGGTGTTGTGCACAATATGTTGGCACAAACGCACTTAAAGGATCAATTAGATTTAAGCTATAACTCTTATAAATAAGCCTTGAATGGTGAGCATCGAAGCAGAGGGAGAGAATATTGGTATTTTGTTGGCAAGTGTCGTCCATGCAATATTTCGAGGGGCCTCATTGACTAGTTTTGTCGAGAGATTTTCTCAGATCTGACTAGTCTACCTAATCACCTTTAGACGAAGTCATTATTTTTAAGAAAAATAATTAATATTACAAAAAAAAGTAGATGCCCTGAGCTCTAAAACTAGTAGAGGGCTTGCTTTGAAATCACAAGAATCATAGAACTAAACTTCAATTTAACATCAGAGTCCTCTAAATCATTTATCAAGCCAAGACTCTCACGGCAATATCAAGCACACATCTCATCAATTTATTCACACACGCGATATCACTTATCCACGGGCAACAAAAAAGGCAACCAAACTAAAGACAAAATCCATCTAATTGATCCCTATTGCACAAATTCCAGCACATGTTCAGAATCGCAACAGAGCATACACGACCGCCAATTGTGATCCTTTCATGGCTAAATGTCATGAATTGAAGCCATATCTTCCTACAAGCGCGTAAGTCTGCTTGATCAAAATGGCATCAATCCAAGACAAAATTAATACCGAATTTAAACAAAGAAATCACGGTCAGCATGCAATACTTTGATTCTAGCATATTCAAGTTCAGTTATGGCTATAATTCTCGTAAAATTGGCATGAGATTGACCATATTAGTTTCCTAGCATGAGCATATATGATCCCATAACCAAACTAGCCTCAACATGGAATCAAAAGCACACCAAATCAGAGATATCAAGACAGTTAGCATACACGGATCGATTTCCAGTAGAATTTAATTCATTCATGACATAATTTCTTTTCAAGGGAACATGGAATTCACCATAACACAATCTCATATCACTACACATGCTTACTTGAGTGGAATGGCATAAAATCAAGGACCAATTGACATCAGCTCAGAGCCGCAACAGTCACAAATCGGCATGTATTGACAAGGTTCAAGCATATCCAAAACAAGTTCAAAATTGAATACCTATGATTTTTTTATGAAGAAACAGAACTCAAATACGCTTATATGACCAGAATAGATCAATAATCTAGTAATGAAGGAAATTCTGAGCCAAGAACTGGATCAAAATACACACTGATTCAGTACAGGAATTTCATCAAACAGGTGGTATGCATTTCGGCCAAGGAGCACCAGATCAAATCCTCAATACAGCGTGAATAACAACCGATTTTCACACAGACAATAGCAATAGCTCCCAGCCTCTCTGCTTCGTATATAAAGCAACGGAAAACAGAGGAAATGCGGTTCAGTTGAATGAAGAATGATTAGCTAAAGCGATCGACAACGGATATATGAGTAAGGAGATAGCAGAAGCCAGAAGCAACGCCAAGGAATGGAATCGTTGAAGCAGGCAGTCATGACCAACGTTTGAGCACTTCGGCATTACAGAACTTCTTCGCGGCAGCAGAACCGGTGACGATGGGGAACCGGTGACGATCATCAGCAACGAAGCGAGGAGGAAAGGATTCAATGGAAATCACCGAGAGAGTGACTTGGGGACGCTCAGAAAATCACCCGAGCTCCTTCGATCAATGGTCTCTGTTCTTGCCCCCTCTCAGTGCGCATGTCCTGTGGTGGATGGAGGGCGACGGAGAGGACGACGGAAGATCAAAAGGAATCGCCGAGGGCTAAAGAGAGAATTTGCTGAGCTCCTTTGGCGTGTGCGAAGGTGGCTCTGCTTCTCTTCTGTTCTGCCCTCCCTCCCTCTGCAGAGCGCACCGAGCCTTGAGCATAAAAGGGGATCGACAGATCGTTAGATGTAGAGAGAGAGAGAGAGAGAGAGAAAGGAAGAGAGCCGGAGAAGTCAGTTGACGGCCACGTGATGCAGAGCGCATGTGGGTCCCACTGAGAACTGTGTATTAGCTATAATACCAACTGATTTTCGATTCCAAGGGACAGGAGCCAAACCAAAGCAGCGAATATAGAAAGAAGGAATACCCGACGCCTTATTCTATATTGCCAAACACCGTTCACCGATGCTGTCTTGCCAGACGTTCCATGAGCCAGCTTTGTCGTCGTTTTATTTGGTGGAATTCCCAGTCAATAGTGCGTCGGTCCGGCTCTGCTCCACAGCTTACTATACTCAAGACTCGCAAGGATGGGAAGTCCTCAGAGTAAGGTGATTTCAGAGTGTATTTCTCAGGTAAGAAGCTCCTGAATTTCGGCAACTCGAAAAGTCCAAGAGCAGTTAACTTGGAGAAGGTGATTGTCGTGCCGGTCGCTTCTTCACATTGTTCATGGCCAGCAATTAGTTCCATATCTTCACACGACTCCACCACCAGCTCTTCGATTTGCCCGAGAAATTCTGCCGTGAAGGTAGCGAAAAGCATTTCCAAGCGGGAGCACCTCACAACCTCTATGTCTCTCAAGTTTGGGAACGGGATGTTTGGGAGACCATCGGACTGCCAAATGTGCCTCAAGTTTTCGAGATCTTCCAAAACTAACGTGCTCAATTTACCACTCTCTGTATCCGTCCCATCACCTTCGTAAATGATCTCGATCGAACGGCATGAAATCACTTCTAGGATTTCGAGACAGCGTTGCAGCCTCTTCCACATGTGGGACGGGGCGATACGTTGGAGATTGTCACAGTTCTTCAATTCAAGATATTCCAATTTCGAAAAGGAATAGGTGGGAATTTGATTGTTCCATAGCTCTTTGCACTGAAGGCCTTCAATTGCTAGACTTCTTATATTGGGAAATGTAACCTGCACGAGGATAATGTGAGAGAGGAGGATAAGTAGGACAAATTTATTACATTGTTCTTTCTAAAACATGATATTGCAAGAATACGAATGATCACACTGAGGGATAGAGCGAACCATCTCATTGAACAACTGCTGTGGGGATTCATCATTTTCTTCGGCCGTCTCGTCTAACTGCCTCTCGACACTTGTACGACTCCGGATGAACGCTCCAAAGTTAGAGCACCGGAAAATACCTAGATGACTTAAGGAAGGGAAACTCATCACATCTGCCTTTGATCGACCACCTTCTTCCTCGTGAACCACTTCCTTCAACTGTTCGCATTGCAACATGTATATCCTCTCGAGTTTCTCTAGCCTTGTGGCTGTGAAATTGGGGAAGAGATATTTCATGTCGGAGCAATTCGCAACCCCGACAACTTTTAGACTAGGAAAACCCAAATTCATTTGGGAGTCGCTCTTCACCAGGCTTCTCATCTTTCTTGCTTCCGTCACTGTCACTTCTTCCAATTCGGGGAGCAATACAGTTGTTTGTTCAGTATTTGCATCAAGGGACCCACAATCAAATAATGATTCTAGGGAGGGACAGTTTGCAATCTTGACACTATTCAGGTTGTGCAATCTCCTCCCTATGATTGTCGAAGGGATGACGTTGAGTAGGTCAGAGCAATTTGTAAGGTGGAGGAAGGCTAATTCGCAGAAAGAACTTTCGGGAAGATCACCGTGCCATATCCTTTTGAAGGATCCTACTAATTCAAGCGATAACCTCTCCAAGCTTGGTAAACTAATCTGCTCATGAGAATTATACGTTAGATCATAGCTGTGAAACATCTGAAAATTTGGCCTAATCCTAACGATCTATTTGATGCGATGGACGAATGAATTTTCACCTGTGGCCTTACTCTGACGAATGTAACCATAAATAATGAACACATATTAACTAATAAAACCAAATAAAATTCTTCAAAGAGATTTTATTACTTGCCCCACCAAGTGTGTGCATATGACTCTAATGGGTATAATCTCAAGAGAAGGGATTTGCACCTTTTGATCAAAGAAGGAATCGGAGTAACCATCTTGGGAATATGAAGTAACGGTTACTGGCTCTTTGTTTCTTTGAGGATATGAGAAGAATTTCTCCATGGGACAGTTACGTATAAGTAGTCCCTTTAGGAGCGAGAATTCTATAACGTCATCTGTCCCTTCATCTCTTCCTTCGTCATCCACAATCACCGCCTTCATATTTGGACAATCCTCCACTTGAATGTCTCTAAGCTCTCTAAGACATTTAGCCACAGACATCGGAAAGAGAAATGCCAGCCCCGTTTTTATGACCACGAGTTTCTTTAGGCTCCGAAATACTGATATTCCTTGTAATTTTACATCCTGTTTCCACATGCACCACAGGTTGGGTAACTTCGTTATTGTCATTTCCATTAGCCGAGAGAGAATCTCGACATCTCTTGTGACTTTTAGCTCCCCCAGGTCGAAAACTACTTCTACTGATGAAGAACTCTCAATTTTCAATGACTCCAAATTCGGCAGCTTCAGTATCCAATCTGATTTAAAAAAACTCGACTTGGATCGAGACTCCAGAGATTCCAAGCGAGGGAATGAAACCTAAACAAAGCGCCACAAATGGAACTCGTTAAAGGTGCCTTTATTGCAAATAAAGCTACCTTCCAAGAAAATGCTTTCAGATTTTTTCATTTATTTGAACATGGGGAAAATGAATCGGTCAACAAACTTAATTTTATTTTATTTTTCTCCATTGGCCGAAAATCTCATGCTAAAATACAAAAACCGAATTTCTCTTATGTGAGAAGGGAAATCATTTTCACGAGGATGTACTCCAAGCTATCATGCTGCCAATGCAACACAAATTGCACGGTGACGTTGACACAATGACATTAGCATGACATGTTGGAATCAGTTGTAAATTGCATGTTAGGTGGGACACGAATTATGCGGACTTTGTTACGTGGCTCCTCGTTTTCCCTCAACTTATTTAATCTCCTGACATCGCTTTCTTTTATTTTGAAATTATTGAATTTTATTTATTCATTCAAGAGTCATTCTCGTAGTCATTCATTCATTCTGCACACTATTTTTTCATCTCGTTAAAAATGTTGAAAAAGTAATAAATTAGTCACAGTATAAACCCAAGTTATCAGTGCAATTATCTAACGTTGAAATTTTAAAAAATAAAAATGAAAAATCAGTCGTGGAAAGAGGCTTCCCTCTAACTATAGTTGAGCGTGACTCAGAATATATGGTCTGTGTTCTAGTTGAGAGGGTTTTTTTTATTTGTAAATCAAAATGTGAATCAAATTGAACAAATAATCAAAGTTTAATGCAATATGTACCAACGTTCAGTGAACACCAATATCATCTCATCCTAACAGGACAAATTGACAGAGGGAAAAAATGCAAAAAAAAATTACCTGGATTGGAGTATCCTCTGATGTGATTTCAGCTCTGGCGCAAAAGCTCTTCATATTTGGTAACCGACGCAGTACCAGACGGCGTACTTTAGGCAACGCAACTCTGTTATCGGCGGAAACTATTTCTTCTCCTGCATCATGTGTGATAATGGATTGCATTGAGTCACATTCCCGTACTTCAATCTCTTCCAGCTGTACGAATCTTTGCATATGTGAAAGACGCCACAAGTATTTCAATCGGTCGCACCATTCGACTCTTACGGCTTTCAATTTGCTGAAGCACTCTGGTGCAATAGGGCCATGGTATATCTTCTCCAAATTAATAAGATCATGAAGGAACAAAGACTCTAACTTCACAAAAGCAGTGAGAGAGGGGCCGTCGGATGAGTTGGCAATGTACGTGATTGAGGGGCTGTCGTCAATGTGGAGATGCTTCAGTTCTCGGAATCCTTGGGTGCACAATTTGTGAGCGCTCTTTTTGGACTCGCTCAACTTGCGTAAATACAAGTGCTGAGTCTTCTGCAGAGCTTTCTGAACCCATTCTCTTGAAAGAATATTGTGGAGCCTTTCCAAATTGAGCTTCATGGTTTTCAAACCTTTAAATTCCCTCCCGGCAACATCTCCTATCCTGATCCAAAATCTGACCAGGTTCCCAAATGGCAGGTCACCATCCTCCAAGAGTATGATGGGATGTTGAATCGATATTTCTAGAGATGTTAGCTTTGTCAAGCTCTTCAACTCGGCAAGCCCAACACCACACGATTCCGATGTTATTTCATGCTTGCCCATCCACTGATTAAAGCGTCGGTTCATATGTAACTCTTCCAAGTTGATTAAGCGTTTTAGGGCTCCGGGCTCAATTATCTCAAGCCAATAGCAGTCGCTTAGATTCAACGATTGCAGGTTGGTCAGTTCCCCGATTTCTTTAGGCAGCCTAGAAATTCCAAACCCTGCGAAGCTGAGAATCCGCAATGCTTTGAGCTTGCCAAGAATTGCAACGTCCTCCACGTTGCAATTTATGCTTAATGACTGGAGGTTCTCGAGGATTTCCATCGAGGAAGGTAAACTGGTGATAGACTTGGAGCAAAGACATAGGGCTCGAAGCTCCTTCATATGTGTGAAATCCATTCTACTGCAATCTCCCATAAAGTATTGTTCCGACAACATGAGTATCTTTGCGTGGGGAAACCGACATGGCATTATTTCAGCAAGCCTATCATTGCCAACATTAACTAGGCATGCCCAGCATTTCTCAAGCTTTTCCTTCGGCCATGAGCTGTAATTGCTGTTAATCGTTAAGGAACACTGACCACTAAATGCATTTGAGACGACCGCCTCGCTGTAAAGATCATGTATGGTCACATTGTCCTTGTCATCACCACTATCCAGCAACAAACAAACGGAATGGAGTTTATTGAGCATATAATTCAATCTATCCCTTGAATCTTGTACAGTCCTTCTGAATTTTTCAAACAAGCCCAAACCCATGCCTAGAAACAGCAGAGTTTCGACTTGAATGGTCCCGCCAATAAGACCGCAGAGCAAGAATAAGGACTTAGTGTCCTCACTCTTCAAATGGTCGTAACTCAACATCACTATGGTTTCTATATCTGACTCATCTATTTTTATCAAGGCGTTTCTCCATGCGGACACATCACTGTCTCTCAAGGTGCGTGCAACAGAGAGAATCAGAAGAGGCAAACCTAGCTTCTCCACCACTCGAGGGGCTATTGATTTCAATTCCTCATCGTCCTTGAGCCTGTCGCCGACCGTCTTTTCAAATAGCCTGAAAGCTTCATCGTTATTTAAGCCTTTAAGAAGAAATGTTCGATCGGCACACATCTTCTGCTCCAGAACATCTCTAAATCTTGATGTGAGCAGCAATTTGCATTTCCCGCTCACATCTCCTGAAGGAATTCCGACCGCCTTCAAATCAAGTTCCTCCCACAGGTCGTCCAATATTATGAGAACCTTCTCACTCGGATCCTCCTGTAATCTTTTGAACAGAAGATCTCTTCTTCCTTCTTCACTCAGCTCATCCTTCAGATTATTTAGACTCAAGGCGTAAGCGATATCGTATTGGATTTTCGTCAAGTCCGGAGTCCGCGAGACTTTCGCTTTGACAATCATGCGGAATGGTCCCCCCGCTTTCCTGAGTTTCTTCTCGACTTCCTCCAACAACGTAGTCTTCCCCACGCCGCCAGGCCCGTAGACCCCAATCACTTTCAGCTTCTCATCATCCAGAGCTTTCATTATGCCCTGAAAGATGGAAGCTCGCGAATCAGTGATGGTGTCGCCCCCATCACTGGCAGGGGGATTCACGTCAGGATCGCGAGCCACCTGCCCTGGCGGAGCACTCTCGTAGTAGACCCTCTCGAATTGACCCTGCGGAATGAGTGCCTGGATGGCCTGGGCTGTCTTCCTCGCGTCCCTGCCGAGACAATAACTCTTCTTTGGGTTAAGAAGCCACCCGCAGAAGCAAGTTTTCTTGGCTCTTCCATCGTTATCCAACAGGCCTTGTGCCTTGTTGGCGACCGTCTCCACTTCTTCCACCCATTTCTCGACCATGGCTTTTATCGGCTTCAAGTTGTTTCGAGCTTCAGAGATGGAATGCTGCACGTCAACCTTGGCGTGACCCAGCTTCTCAAGTTCTTTCTCAAGTTGGCCAACGTAGCTGTCGGTGAATATCACGTAGCCGCATTGACGACCGACCGGAGCCACCAGGTACTCTGCCACTTTGGAAGCTACAGACACCACAATGGACACCACAATGTCCGCCATTTCCCCCCTTTCGACTTCTACTTTTCTGGTTTTCTCGGAGGAGAAATGGAAGTTAAGAAATTACATATGCTGAGAAAGGCGGAACAGACGGAACCCGGAAAACGAAACGAAATGACTGCACAGGAAGTATTCAATACGATGAATCCACAGCCACGAAAAATTAGGTGAAAAGAGACAGCTTCTAGCAATTGGCGTAGAATTGAGATCGAAATCCAAAGGGAGGAAGTGATCATTTAGAGTTTGCAACGATCAGAAAGGGGAGCACATGGCTTTAATAGAGGGAGCGTTACTACGTTACCCACCTGGGCCCATGTACAGTGACATTAATTCTTAATTTCCCTAAGATGCCCTCCCGTCACCATTGTTCGAGGTGAGTGATTTCATGCACCGTCTTACACCGTAAAAAGATTCTTGTAAATGTGCATCTGTTTTGATTCAGGCAGTCCGCAATTTCATTCTATTTTCGAATAGCTGAACTACGATGAAACAAGATGAGCATTTCGCTAGAAATTAGCCTTTTCTTGACATCAGAATTTCCCGATTCATCATTCAATGCCTATACAGTATCGGTCATAACTCCAAATCGATCGAGTTATTGAAGAGCTAATTGAGTTTTAGATGCATACATCTGTTGTGCACGATGACACCTAAATATTACTTAATATATTGCAAGTCTACCACAAACATAGTACTTATCACGGTATTTTGTTACCGGAGTAGCTATTGTATTTGTTACAAAGTTATATGCCGAACTAATGGATTATAACTTATAAACTTTGGAATCACATGCTAATTTGCACATAACCCCAATATAAAGGTCATCATCTCTATGTGTATGTATATATGTGCGCTCATCTATGTTCGATTATTTATGAGAACAAATAATTGAATTTACCATAAGGAATAATAGAACCGGTTCTTGAAAATGTAAAATCAGAAATTGGCATGAAGAAAACCGAAATAGCAGCCATCCGGCCACCATGGAGTTCTTCTTCCAACATCTAATTATTTACAAAAAAAAAATTTAAGAAAAAGAGAGCATTTTCAATCGTATTGGCTAATTAAGAACGTCTTGTGCCGTGTAAGCATCTACGTGAGTGTTTTCTAATTTTACAATGGTAAAAAAATGCACCAAAAGTCTCTAGACTGCTGCAAATTGTTCAATCGGACCTTTCAAATTTTTTTTTTGTGCAATCAAGCCCTTATATATATTTTTTGTTTGAGTTTGTTGTTCTATTAAAAGAAGGAACAAAAGCACCGACATCAAGACCTATTTTATCAGGATATTATTATTGATAATTATAGATGAGATATATATTGCTATCGCTAGTTTACTAATGCGTGCAGTAACTAATATAAATATATATACAAATATGTTAATAAACTATTTTCCGATGACATATATATGTATATATATCAACACATTCAACCGATTGGATTTATGCTTAAGTCTCTGATAATATTATTTATGCAAATGAACAGTTATATTTAATCGATCCAGACTTCAAAAAGTAGAAAAAAATTAATAAATCACCAAAAAAAACCATAGTAAAAGGCTATTGTTTGCTACTAGACCTCTAGTGATTGAGACCCTTTGTAAATATGCACATGTTTTGTTTCCGGCAGTCCACGATTTCATTCTGTTTTGAATAGGTGAACTATGATAAAACAAGATAAGCATTTCCCCAAAGATTAGCCTATTCTTAAGATCACGATTTCCGGACTAATCATTCCATGCCTGAGTAGTATTAATTGCAAATCCAAATCGGTCGAGTTATTTGAGAGCGAACTAAGTTTTAAACCATATGTATGTTGTACACAATGACACCTAAAGATTAGTATTGCAAGTCTACCACAAACATATTACTTTGCACGGTATTTTGTGAACGGAGTAGCTAAAGTACTTGTTACAATTAAGAGACCCCTAAAACTTTTGGAAGAAAGTACTTCATGTGAGGCATCAAATGAGGCCTTTCTATTCTACTGGAATTTAGGAGAAGGCTTTATCATCGGTTGGTCCTTGGCATCCTATAGGGTCTCTTCATCACTGTAGCTGAACTATGTTCCATTTTTGAGATATGGAGGTAGACTTAACATTGATTTCTAAAGGTCATCTTTTTCATTTTTGATAGACTCAACATGGATCACCATAGGCTTTAGTACTATGTTTCTTACCATCTATCACTAATTTTGATTAAAGGACAAGCATGCTATGAAATAATAATCTCAAGAACACACACACACACACACACACATATATATATATATATATATATATGGGAATAGCTTAATCTCTTCCACTGTGCTGCATACACATTAAACATATGATACTTGTGCATTTGATACTTTCTGTTCATACCGGGAATACAATATAAACTTTCTTGGTTGTAGAATGTCAAATTACGATCAACCATCAAACCAATGAGATAACTTGTGAGGAATCAGTTTTCATCAGTCGTATCTTCCAATTGGTTGCTCCAAGAGACGTCCAATCCATATCTATCTTGGTCAATCTTGAATCATTAACCTGTTTTGTATTTTTTTGAACTTGTATTTCTCTTATATATATATTTTTTTGGTTGGTAAAATCGTGTGGTGTAATTTTGACTAAATTTCCAATACTATCAACGTCTACATGGGTCGACATTGGTCCGTTAGTCAACGTTGGCCATCGGTTCCAACTAAAAAATGGCTAACAATCCTAAAAAAACTAGTTTAAAGGGAGGGGCTTCAAGTAGTTGGCATAAATCGAGATCGAAGTCCAGCATGAGGAAGAAGTCAATTAAACATTACAATTGCCAAGAACAGGGCACATGGCTTTATTAACATCGATCACCATAGCAGAACTATGTTTCATCTATCAGATCTCGAGACAAACTTAACATTGATTTCGAAAGGTGCTCACGTCTTTATCATCTTTCAATGAAATGCATTCACATACATTCAACGTCACATCATTAACAACAACGACAAAACATAACCATTACCTAGTTTTCCTTGCCATCAATCACTAATTTTGATTTCAAGGACAAGCATGTTCCCAAATATTAATATCAAGAACACATCAATAAGTCAGTAAATGAATCTCTTCCATTAAAGCAGCATACACAATTACATATTAATCATATGAAACTAGTGAATTTGATGCCTTTTGTTCATGCCGCGATCACAATTCAGACTTGCTGGGTTACAAAATGTCCAAATTACAATCAACAATTAAACCAATGAGATATCTTACGAGGAATCAATTTACGTAAGTTGTCTCTTCCGATTGATGGCTCAAGGGGATATCCAATCCATTTATATCGTGGTTGATCTCAAATCATAAACCTATTTATATTTTTCCAAATTGTATGTCTTTGATGTATTTGTAATTTATCTTGGTAAAATAGTGCGGTGTAATTTTAACTAAATTCTCAATATAATAATGTTTATTCTAGAAAATTGTTTTTTTTTCTAAATAATGTTGTAGTAGACACCAGCGGTTAAAGTATTATCCTTCGTCGACTTTGACCTGTTGGTCAACGTTGATGGACGTTTCCAATTAAAGATGGCCAACGGTCACAAAGAGCCAAATTTTTTTTAAAAGAAAAAATTCTCCAACATCTTGTACTCCCCTATTAAAGACAAGTTGGCCATACATAAGTGAAGGAGTTCATACATAAGTGAACGTTGACCTGTACTAGTTGAGACCATTTATTAATATGTATTTACTTTCATGTGGGCAGTTCACGATTTAATTCAATGTTGAATATCTGAACTTTAATGAAACGACCTCAAAATTTTCCGATTAGTCGTTCAATACTTAAGCAGTATCAATCGCAAATCTAAATCGATTGAGTTATTGATAACCCAATTGAGTTTTTAAAGCATAAATTTATTGTACAGGATGATACTTAAGATGAAAGAGTGGCGTCCATGGCAGTTGAAGATTAGTTAAGATATTGCAAGTCTACCATAATTGCATCACATATCATGGTATTTTCTTACCATTGTATCTACTACAGTTGTGGCAATTCCGTCTCTATCTTGGTCGGTCTCGACATATTGAGCAACACATTTCCAGAGATACGCAACCTTTGGTCTCCAAGTACTTCAAAGACTCGAAGCTATTGAGGCCTTCCATGGCTCTTAGCTTAGGACAACCTTCAGTTCAACACACCTCAGCTTCTTCAACTTGCATAGGTTAGGTCATCTTTCAATTGAATCACGGTAGGAAACTGTTAGGTGTAACAAAGATCCCGATTCCCGCAAACCTTGAATCTCAAGTAGTTTTTCTAATTAAGACAACTCCAAGGAATGTAGCACAACAAATCAGGTGTCCTCAAGAGTCATTTGCACCTAGTAATTCTCAATTCCCTCCACTTCACCAAGCCTTTTAAAACAGGAAAGATCCATGAGAGTCGCCCTCAATTTCCGTATAAATCTTCATGTTTAAGCTAATTATGCTGTGACCATCAACCCCAAGTTCTTCCAAGCCCGTGACCCATAACTTTTACTGTTAAATTTTAATTGATCATGCCTCTTCATTTTAATCTAAAATTTAATGAAATATTTATAGTGTTGAAGAAATATTCTCCAAACCTTCCCATGAGTTAAACGAAAAGAAAAGAAGGGGCTCAGCTCCCAAGTTTAAAACATTGAGCTGCCAAAATCAACTTGGAATAGAAATTGAGATTAAAAATCAAGGGGCCAACTAAAATATTTTCAAAAGAATGTAATATAAAACCATGATCACAATGACAGTTATCATTTAGGAAATCAATAATTTTTTATGAGGAAAAACTAAGAGTTTTCACTTTGAATTAGGTCAGCTTTCTTACCGATATATGTGAGGAGATTACTCGAGCACAAATAGTTCTAGACACTCCACTAATATCTAACAGATCTATCTAATAATCTTGTGAATATGCATAGGTTTTGAGCTACATACACAACTCCATAGAGAGAAACTAAAAGTTCATGGAAGATACCTTCTCACTTAATTTTATAAAGATTAATATGCATAATCATAATTTATTTCTCGGGAACTTCACTTTAACAGTTCTAAAAAAACCCAATTTCATAGATTAATTACTCCTCATTAACTGGACCAGTGAATATGAAGTGTATTTGTATGTAAATATGCATGTTAAGGGGATCATTGACTCCATATTAGTGTTTTATGGACTCGATAATCTGTCTTGCCAGACGTTCCATGAACAAGCTTTGTCGTCGTAGTGTTCGGTGGAATTCCCAGTCGACGACGCCTCGGTCCGGCTTTGCTCCACAGCTTACTATACTCAAGAGTTGCAAGGATGGGAAGTCCTCAGAGCACGGTGATCTCAGAGAGTATTTCTCAGGTAAGAAGCTCCTGAATTTGGGCAACTCGAAAAGTCTAAGATAAGTTAACTTGGAGAAGATGATTGTCGTGCTGGTCGCTTCTTCACATTGTTCATGGCCAGCAATTAGTTCCATATCTCCACACGACTCCACCACCAGCTCTTCGATTTGCCCGAGAAATTCCGCCGTGAAGGTAGCGAAAAGCATTTCCAAACGGGAGCACCTCACAGCCTCTATGTCTCTCAAGTTTGGGAACGGGATGTTTGGGAGACCATCGGACCGCCAAATGTGCCTCAAGCTTTCGAGATCACGCAAAACCAGCCTATTCAATTTACCACTCTCTGTATCCGTCCCATCACCTTCGTAAATGATCTCGATCGAACGGCATGAAATCACTTCTAGGATCTCGAGACGGTGCTGCAGCCTCTTCCACATGTGGGACGGGGCGATACGTTGGAGATTGTCACACTTCTTCAATTCAAGAGATTCCAATTTCAAAAAGGAACCGATGGGAATTTGATTGTTCCATAGCTCTTTGCACTGAACGCCTTCAATTTCTAGACTTCTTATATTGGGAAATGTAACCTGCACGAGGATTATGTGAGAGAGGAGGATACGTAGGAATTGTTCTTTCTAAAACATGATAATGCAAGAATACAGATTATCACAATAGGGGATAGAACGAACCATCTCATTGAACAATGGTTGTGGCGATTCATCATTTTCTTCTGCCATCTCGCTTGATTGCCTCTTGAAACTTGTAGGACTCCGGATGAATGCTCCAAAGTTAGGGCACTGCAAAATACGTAGATGTCTTAAGGAAGGGAAACTCATCACATCTGCCTTTGATCGACCACCATCTTCCTCAGGATCCACTTCCTTCATCTTTCCTGCTTCCCTCACCCTCACTTCTTTCAATTTGGGGAGCAATACAGTTGTTTGCTCAGTATTTGCATCAAGGGACCCACGATCAAATAATGATTCTAGGGAGGGACAGTTTTCAACCTTGACACTATTCAGGTTGTGCAATCTCCTCACTATGATTGTCGAAGGGAAGACCTCGAGTAGCTCAGAGCAATTTATAAGGGTGAGGGTGGCTAATTCGCACAAAGAACTTCTGGGAAGATCACCATGCCATATCCTTTTGAAGGATTCTACTGAGTGAAGGTATAACGTCTTCAAGCTTGGTAAACTAACCTGCTCATGAGAATTATACGTTAGATCATAGCTACGAAACATCTGGCCAATTTGGCCTAATCCTAACGATCTATATGGAAGAATGAATTTTCACCAATGGCCTTACTCTGACAAATGTAAACATAAATAATGAACACATATTAACTAATAAAACCAAATAAAATTCTTCAAAGGGATTTTATTACTTGCCCCACCAAGTGTGTGCATATGACTCTAATGGGTATAATCTCAAGAGAAGGGATTTGTACCTTTTGATCAAAGAAGGAGTCGGAGTAACCGTCTTGGGAATCTACAGTAGCGGTTACTGGATCTTTGTTTCCATGAGGGTATGAGAAGAATTTCTCCATGGGACAGTTATGTATATGTAGTCTCTCTAGGAGCGAGAATTCTATAACGTCATCTATCCCTTCATCTCTTCCTTCTTCATCCACAATCACCGCCTTCATATTTGGACAATTCTCCACTTTAATGTCTCTAAGCTCCCCAAGACATTTAGCCACAGACACCGGAAAGAGAAATGCCAGCCCCGTTTGTGTGATCCAGAGTTTCTTCAAGCTTCGAAATGCCGATATTCCTTGTAATTTTACATCTTGTTTCCACATGCACCGCAGGTTGGGTGACCGCCATATTGTCAATTCCATTAGCCGAGAGAGAATCTCAACATCTCTCGTGACTTTTAGCTCCCCCAGGTCAAAAACTGCTTCCACTGATGGAAGTGTTCTAATTTCCAATGACTCCAAATTCGGCAACTTCAGTATCCAATCTGATTTTAAAAAACTTGACTTGGATGGAAAGTCCCCTGTGTTTATCGATTTCAGATTGCTGTATTCTAATGGAGGTTGACCGAAGAGTATCTTTTCCAGGTCGAGGAGTCCAACCATCTTTAGCACCAGGGATTCCAAGCGAGGGAAAGAAACCTAAACAAAGTGCCACAAATGGAACTCGTTAAAGGTGCCTTTATTGCAAATAAAGCTACCTTTCAAGAAAATGCTTCAGACTTTTTCATTTATTTGAACATGGGGAAGATGAATCGGTCAACCAACTTAATTCTCTATTTTTTTCTCCATTGGCCGAGAATCTCACGCTAAAATCCAAAAAAAATATAAAAAAACAAATTTCTCTTCCGTGAGAAGGGAAATCATTTTCACGAGGATATCCTCGCCGCTATCCTGCTGTCAATGCAGTACGAACCACATGGTGATGTTGAAACGGTGACGTTAGCATGACATGTTGGAATCAGTTGCAAATTGCACGTTAGGTGGGACACGAATTACGTGGACTTTCTTTGTTACGTGGCTCCTCGTTCGCCCTCAACTTATTTAATCTCCTGACATCGCTTTCTTTTATTTTGAAATTATTGAATTTTATTTATTCATTCAAGATTCCTTCTCGCATTCATTCATTCATTCTGCACACTATTTTCTCATCTTGTTAAAAATGTTGAATAAGTGATAAATTAGTCACAGTAGAAACCCAAGTTATCAGTGCAATTATCTAATGTTGAAATTTTAAAAAATAAAAATAAAAAATCGGTCGTGGAAAGAGGCTTCCCTCTAACTATAGTTGAGCGTGACTCAGAATATATGGTCTGTGTTCTAGTTGAGAGGAATTTTTTTTTATTTGTAAATCAAAATTTGAATCAAATTGTACAAATAATCAAAGTTTAATGCAATATGTACCAACGTTCAGTGATCACCAGTATCATCTCATCCTAATAGGACAAATTGACAGAGGGAAAAAATGCGAAAAAAATTACCTGGATTGGAGTATCCTCTGATGTGATTTCAGCTCTGGCGCAAAAGCTCTTCATATTTGGTAACTGATCCAATACCAGACGGCGTACTTTAGGCAACGCAACTCTGTTATCGGCGGAAACTATTTCTTCTCCTGCATAATCATGTGTGACAATGGATTGCATTGAATCACATTCCCGTACTTCAATCTCTTCCAGTTGTACAAATCTTTGCATATCTGAAAGACGCCACAAGTATTTCAATCGACCGCACTGTCCGACATTTACGGCTTTCAATTTGCTGAAGCACTCTGGTGCGATAGGGCCATGGTATATCTTCTCCAAATTAATAAGATTTTCAAGGCGCAGAGACTCTAACTTCGAAAAAGCAACAAGAGGGAGGCAGTCGGATGAGTTGGCAATGTACTTGATTGAGGGGCTGTCGTCAATGTCAAGATGCTTCAGTTCTCGGAATCCTTGGGTGCACAATTCGTGAGCGCTCTTTTTGAACTCACTCAACTTGCGTAAATTCAAGTACTGAGTGTTCTGCAAAGCTTTCTGAACCCATTCTATTGAAAGAATGTTGTCGCACCCTTCCAAATTGAGCTCCATGGTTCTCAAAACTTTAAATCTCATCCAATTTGTAAATCCTATCCCGATCCAAAATCTGACCAGGTTCCCAAATGGCAGGTCACCATCCTCCAAGAGTATGATGGGACGACGAATCGATATTTCCAGAGATGCTAGCTTTGTCAAGCTCTTCAATTCGGCAAGCCCAGCACTGCGCGATTCCGACGGTATTTCATGCTTGCCCATCCATTGATCAAAGCTTCTCATCATATGTAACTCTTCCAAGTTGATTAAGCCTTTTAGGGCTCCAGACTCGATTATCTGAAGCGAGTAGCATTTGCTTAGATTCAATGATTGCAAATTCGTTAGTTCCCCGATTTCTTTAGGCAGCCTAGAAATTCTAGACCCTGAGAAGCTGAGAATCCGCAATGCTTTGAGCTTGCCAAGAATTGCAACGTCCTCCACATAGCAATCTATGCTTAATGACCGGAGGTTCCCAAGAATTTCCATCGAAGAAGGTAAACTGGTGATAGACATGGAGCAAAGACATAGGGCTCGAAGCTCCTTCATATGTGTGAAGTCCATTCTACTGCAATCTCCCATCTCGTATTGTTCCGACAACATGAGTATCTTCACGTGGGGAAACCGACTCAGCATTAGTTCAGCAAGCCTATCATTGCCAACATTTACTAGGCATGCCCAGCATTTCTCAAGCTTTTCCTTTGGCCATGAGCCGTAATTGCTGTTAATCATTAAGGAATGTTGACCACTAAATGCATTTGAGACAACCACATCACTGTAAAGATCATGTATGGTCACATTGTCCTCATCGCCGCCATCCAACAACAAACAAGCGGAACGGAGTTCAATGAGCGCAATATTCAATCTATCCCTTAAATCTTGTATCGTGTCATTGAATTCCCCAAACAAGCCCAAACCCATGCCTAGTACCAACAGAGTTTCAACTTGAATGGTCCCACTGATAAGACCACAGAGCAAGAATAAGGACTTGGTGTCCTCACTCTTCAAATGGTCATAACTCAACGTCACTATGATATCTGTATTTGAGTCAACAATTTTTTTCGAAAAGATTCTCCATGCGGCCTCTCCGCTATATTTCAAAGTGCTTGCAACGGAGTTAATCAAAAGAGGCAAACCTGCGAGCTTCTTGACTACTTTATCCGCTATTCGTTTCAATTCCCCGTCTTTGAGCTTGTCGCCAACCGTCATTTCAAATAGCTTGAAAGCTTCGACGTCGTTTAAACCTTCAAGACGAAATGTTTGATCGGCATGCATCTTTTGCTCCAGCACAGTCTTATCTCTCGAAGTGAGCAACAATTTGCATTTCGTGCTCGTGTCTCCCAAAGGAATTCCGACTGCCTTCAAATTAAGTTCCGTCCACAGGTCATCCAATATTATGAGAACCTTCTCACTCGGATCCTGCTGTAATCTCTTGAACAGAAGATCTTTTCTTCCCTGTTCGCTCGGCTCGTCCTTCAGATTTAGACTCAAGGCGTAAGCGATATCGTCTTGAATTTTCTTCAAGTCCGGAGTCCGTGAGACTTTCGCTTTGACAATCATGCGGAAAGGTTTCCCGTCTTTCCTGAGTTTCTTCTCGACTTCCTCCAACAACGTAGTTTTTCCCACGCCACCAGGCCCATAGACCCCAATCACTCTGTGCTTCTCATCATCCAGAGCTTTCATTATGCCCTGAAAGATGGAAGCCCGCGATTCTGTGATAGTATCACCCCCATCACTGGCCAAGGAATTCGTGTCCGGAGCGCCTCGGTCACCGGCCAAGGAATTCACATTGCGAGCGTCAGGAACAAGCCCTGGCGGAGGATTCTCAAAGTAAACCTTGTTGAATTGCCCCTTCGGAATGAGTTCCTGGATGGCCTTGACCGTCTCTCTTGCCTCCTTGACAACATCATAACGCACCTTCGGGATGGGAAACCACCCGTAGAAGCAAGTTTTCTTTGCTTTTTTGTTGCGTTCCCGGATGTTGCTCGCCTTGTCGGCTACGGATTTCTCGTCTGTCACCCATTTCTCGACGTCGGCTTCAATCTGCTTCATGCTGTTTTGAGCTTCGACGACAGCATGCTGCACCCTTTGCATCGCTCTATCCAGGTTCGTAACTTCATCCTCAAGTTCGCGAAGGTAGCTGGCGTAGAATATCACGTAGCTGCATGCACGAACCACTCGAGCCACCAGGCACTCTGCCACTTTGGAAGCTACAGACACAGCAACATCCTGCATTTTGCCCCCTTTTTGACTTCTATCTTTGTGGTTTTCTTTCTCTCTTTTTTTTTATTGAGAAATGAAAGTTCAGAATTTCTATATGCGGATGAAGGCTGAACTGATGGAACCAAGAAACGAGATGACTGAAGAAGAGGAAAGATTCAATATGATGAACACATTGAACAGCTGAAGAACAAACCCAGCAGAGAGAGAGAGAGAGAGAGAGAGAGAGAGAGAGAGAGAGCTAGTGGCTTGAAGAAGACAATGTAGGACACAGTGGAGGACGATGGGAAATGTGAGATGGCGTGTATGAGATCTGCTGAAGCTCCGTATAAATAAGAGGTGGAAGTCTAGAGCGAGAAAAAAGTCATGCGGACGTTACAACTGTTAGAAAAAGGGGCACATGGCTTTAACACATGTCGCGTGACTACATTATAAACACATACACTCACCCCAATGTGCACAGGGTATATAGTGTGTCATCTAATCATCTACACAATGTCATCTAACCATCTACACAATCTCGAAAAGAATGAATGCCTCCATTTGATTGTGCTTGACCTCAAAGCACCCAAAATACCTTTCTTCGAAAAAAAATTTCTCCAACGTCCTCTGCTCTGATAATTAAAGACAAGTGAGCCCATTCCCACCATTTCTTTGTATTAAAATTTCCTTTGGGGCCGCACTGCGCGCAATCCGATTGTCCCGCACCATCACCATCATCCTCTATGAAAGCTTACCATCAACATTTAATATATGCTTCCCAATTAGAGGGAATTTCCTTTCACTTATAATGAGAGAGAATAAACTAATTCTAAAATTTTGTGTTGTTCTCATTAGAAGCCGTAATAACTCGTTATGTTTTTCATCAGCCTAATTTTCTAAAAAAAATCCCAATTTTAGATTCAATTTCTGCCTCAAACTTTTTTTTATCTAAAAAAATGTCTAACTTTGGTTCTAGTCCAAAATCTACCCACGCATCCAAAAAATATCACAAGTTTTTTTTCGAAATTTTCATCATCGAGGATAGGTAGAAGTTCATTATCAAAACTTGTGTCTTCATCAACATCTTCACCTTTGTACGGAAAACAGAAGCATCCTGATGTATGTTGGTGATTTTGAAGAAACTATTAGCGATTTTTGGACGAGTAAACAGATTTGAGACCAGAGTGAAACATTAGAGATTTTTTTAGACAAAATAAAAAGTTTGGGGCACAATTAAAATCTGACCTAAAATTAGGGACTTTTTTTTAGGAAATTAGCCCGTCTTTCATCCGGTTTTGAATTTTCTTTTAATTTAAATTTCTTTTAATTTGCAGTTCAGCCGTTGTGGCGATGACAAGAGCCAAAGGGAACGGTCACTAGTATATCGAAAAGTAATGCCTTATTTAATCTCTAAGCTATTTTATTCAACGAAAGTAATCAGAATGATCGCCATCAGCTCGGCCCTATCCTACAATTTAGATTCACTTTTTGGTTCATGCGGAGAAGTTACGTATATTATATAATTCTAGTGCGGCGGGAAATGTTAACAATAATTGTATTTAAGACTAGGTCCGGCATTTTGGATGTTGTTCAACATGCTAAGGATTTTTTCTTATGTGAAATTTTATTTTTCTATCGTCTTTTTCTGGACCAAAATCAGCTTCTACAGTTGGACACAAATTTCGCTATTATGACTTGACTGTTGCGCTTTCACATGAATTGCAACTTTTTTTTCTAAAATACCAAACACATTATTACATGAAATTTGCCCAATTAATCTTAAACATATTGTACGTCTCACAATTTAAACCTTACCATTTCTATTTTGCCAATGTAGAGTCTTAAGCATTTTTCAATGTAGTCTATTCAATCAATTTAGGTCAAGAAATTTTGATGTGGAGATACAGTCAGCGCCGGCTGTCCTACGTCGCATGATCGATGCTAACATAAACAAATTTACTCAAAATTGACATTGTTTTAAGTACATTTTCCATTTTTTGAATTTTTTTCTTACTTTTCTTTTCTCTTTACCATGACACTGTTCATCTTCTTCTTAACGATGAACATTGAAATGAAATGCTCCATTGACTTGGTAGCTCTAATTCAAGCGTGACTTCTGCCATCCTCACCTTATGAGCTACGGGAGTACCTATGACTGAGGAGGTTGTGGAAGAAATTTTTGGTTGACTAATTTGGTCACGCACCACAAGTCGCTTGCTCATGGGTCGCTCAATCCCTTTTTTGCTCATTAAGCAAAACAACATTGTTTTGAGTAGAGTTGTACACATTGGATCAATGATTGTGCCACGTAGGACAGCTGACGCTGGCTAAATCTCCACGTTATAATTAACTAATCTCAATTGGCTATATAAACTATATTGAAAAATCATCAAAAGGTTTCAGACTATATCAGCCAGATTGGGAAGCTTTAGTCGTGTAATAGGTTTAGGATTAGTTGGGTAATGTTTCCCAATTTTTACTCATTCAAAACATGAAAAGGATTTATATCCTATAATTAGATGCAATATCATTATCCACCAGCGAAAGCCAAATAGCACAGTCAAGAAAATACCTGTTTTTCCCCATAATCTAACTTCTCGAAGCCTATCATCAATGTTTCTTGGACTTCCTTGGGCGCAATGACCCATAACTTCTTCAAGGCATATATTCACAACTATGAATCTCTACAAGAAAGAAATCAACTAATGACCTCAACAGCTAAAGGAATATTTCCTAATGACAAAATGACATGTTTCGAGAGGTTGTGATAATCATTTGGACGCGAGCCTCTTCTAAAAGGCAAGTCTCTTCTAAAGGCATAGCTGTTGAAAAGTTGGAGGGCTTGATTAAAATATATTTTCGCTACCTCATAAGCCAAAAACCTGTTTGGTTGCTTCACGATGTCCTGGTCTAATATTTCCTCCCAGGTCATCACGATGCTTTTGTCCTGGATTGTAATTATTATCCTGCTTTCAAAACCAAACCAATCATAATTCCTCGCTAGTTTCTTGAATTGCTCCTTCAAGCCATGCGTAAAACACTATTAGAATAATGCACTACCATGTTTCAAGTCTCGTCGTTCAAATTTTCTCTTTCAGCATTTGAGCTAACCCAAAAGGACAAAAAAGAAAGAACATTAAATTCTCCTAAACAAATTGAAATTTTAAGGGTTCGATGCTAAGTGCGAACTGCTCCCACCATGTATTTGACTTTTCCAGTATGAAGAGAAAATTGTCTATTGTTATCATCGTTATCGAAAGATTCTTTTAAATTATGGTTTTGTTGACACTCGAGAGAAATTTGCACATTTCAAATTTCACATCAAATAAAAGAGACGATTTCTTTGCGTGGGGAAACTGACACGGCATTATTTCAGCAAGCCTATCATTGCCAACATTAAATAGGCCTGCCCAACATTCCTCAAGCTTTTCCTTTGGCCATGAGGCGTAATTGCTGTTAATCATTAAGGAATGCTGACCACTAAATGCATTTGAGATGACCACCTCGTTGTAAAGATCATGTATGGCCACATTGTCCTTGTCATCACCAGCATCCAGAAAAAACAAACGGAATGGAGTTTATTGAGTATATTATTCAATCTATCCCTTGAATCTTGTATAGTCCTTCTGAATTTTTCAAACAAGCCCAAACCCATGCCTAGAAACAGCAGAGTTTCAACTTGAATGGTCCCGCCAATAAGACCGCAGAGCAAGAATAAGGACTTAGTGTCCTCAGTCTTCAAATGGTTGTAAGTTTCTATATCTGACTCATCTATTTCTATCAAGGCGTTTCTCCATGCGGACACATCACTATCTCTCAAACTCGACTTGTTTACACAATCAAGGAATTTTATTAAAGATTGTTACCATTCAAATCTCGTGGAAAAGATTGAGTGCACATGTATTTTCTTTTTTTTTTTGGTCAAAGCACATGTATTTTCTACATGTATAAGAATAGTCAATTTTTACAGGACCTACTGTCAAAATTATCATAAGTCTTCATTTAACCAATTAACTCCAACGGACACAAGTTCCATCTTCATCTTAATGAGTATTATGATATGTCAATGCATCTTCTGTTAATGTACTCGAAGAATTTTCTCAGACTCTTATATTGCTTTTTCTATTAATTGACTGGACAGATTGTTTACTTAAACAGTTGGATCAATCTTCAATCGACTTTGAAAAGCCGTAACTAATTTTTAAAATTAGTAGAGAATGTGATTGCCAACTAGGGCCATCATTATTGCTCTCATTGGTTCTCTTTTCAAACTTTTTTTATTAATAGAAAAAGCAAGTCATGTCAAGTAAAGAAGCACCTGCATAGGTTCCACGCACCTTCCACATAATGCTGCGGAAATTACACGTACAATAATTGCCCTTTTCCTGCAGTATCCATCGCAGCGGTTCGATAGCATGAAGATTCTTATCACCAACATTTCCCGCACTTCCTTTGGGGAATTATCCGTAACTCCTTCAATGTGTTGCAAGAAAGAAATGAACCAATGACCTCAAGAGCCAAAGGAAGCATTTGGCTTGGGCCCATAAGAGAATAACATGTTTAATGAGATAAAGCCAAAAACCTTAAGTTAAAATAAACGATGTCTCTCCAGAAAAGAAAATGTCATCATACTACTTTCTTTAATTTATTGATCGATTATTGGCTTAGTCTTAGTCTACCCTAAACTACTATTTAATTCGAGGACAATGACGTCTCCCAATAAGCCCATGGTGGTTTTTATGTATATGTAGCCATTACATTATATTTTGTCCCAAAAAAAAACACTTCTTTTCAAGATAAAAAAATCTCCCTGGGCAATAACTCTTAAATTTCTCAAAATTAATAAATGTAGAATTTTGGCGAGTATTAAAGATTTGTTATTTTATGTTTTTATAAAATTGTACGTATATCTCTTGTAATATCAATTGAAATTCATGACCTCTTAAGTCATGCGCCCACCATTGCCGCCCGTAACTTCTCGAAATGACATGTTTCGCAAGGTTGTAGTAATCAATTGGAGAGAAGTTTCTTGTAAATGCAAGTCTGCTGAAAAGCTGGGGGGCTTGATCGAAGTACATTTCCCTACTTCATTACAAAAAAAAAGGGGCTATAGCCTTTAAGGCCCGAATAGTAGTGCCTGGTCACGCAGTTCATTAAGTGGCTATGTCCAAGATACATGCAGACCCATGCATCTTCGTCAATATGAATGTTTAGTTGTCAGATAATGTATTTGTTGACAGAGACATCTAAAGCTTTTGAATGTTCGTGGGAACTGTTGAAAATAGAGCCATCGAAAGTAGACAAAGAAACAAGTTAAACTACGTACGTCCAAATAGTTTGCAGATAGACGTATGATTTTCCTCGCTTTTCGATTGAGAGTTCCCGTCGAAATGGGTCGAAAGTAAAAGGTGGTTTTGACCTTTTTTTAAGTGGAAACGTTGACTGAGTAAGTAAAATTAAACATCTGATTCGATATATGCATGAAGTATGGTTTTCTTACGACTAACTTTGTTTTTTGTCAAGTTTTTATAATTTAAATCGAATTCCTCTACTACGTACTATCTCTTATCTTTTTATGACGGCTCTGGTAGAATTGGCTAGTACTCTCTCCCTGAATCTCTTGATCTCTCGAACGCGAAAAGTTTATCCTACTCAGCAAAGTTATGACCCCCATTTAAAAAAAGGAGCAAATCTAGAAACCAATAAGGCCAATTTTGTCCATCTAGTAAACACTATAAGGTTGGAGATAGCCCCATCTAAAAAATATCTCAAAAATACTATACTGAGCTGAGTAAAAACATGTGAGCCCACTCCACTATTCCTTTGTACTAAAATTGCCTTCGAGCCCACCGCCTACAAAATGCGTCCAGCTGTCCCCCAAGATAATCCTTTATGGAAGCTTATCGTCAACGTTTAATTTACACCTCCCATTTGGAGGAAGTTTCCTTCAACTAGCAATGGAGGAAATAAACCCATTTTAAAAGATCGTGTTGTTCTTAGCAGCAGCCATCATCACTACGTCATTCGTCTGCAATTTTTCTTATAATTTTTTTAATATTTATAGTTTAGCTGTTGCGATGGCAAAGAGCCCGTGATAAAGAGGTAGGACAAAAGCTTAAGAGTGAGTTGAGATTTAAAATAAGATTGAAATAAATAAAAATAAAATAAAAAGGAATCCAACGTGGAAGATCAATAGTTTGTTGATAATAAATGTCTTATTTAAGCTCCAAGCTATTGTTTTTTGATCAAAATAACCATAATTTGCATTAATGAGATTCCCTTTTTAATACGAGAGGAGAAATTGCATATCTTTTTAATCGAAGTTCGGGAAACGTTAGCAATAAAATTAATGAAGATTACATCAGGCATTTTAAATGTGGAATAACATGCTGAGAAAAAATACTTATGAGGGAGTGTGATTGAATAAGTAATTCTACTTTTGCTGATTATAGTGAAACCATCCCGTTAAGCTCTCCTTGTGAAATAGATATACCGCGGAACGCGTCACAAGGAAATAATCGAGCAGCGAAGAGGAAAACCAATCAAACCTCTGCATTTTATATTCACATAGCAGATGTAACTTGTGAGTGGAATTTGATTTTGTGGAGCGCCTGAGGATAAGACTATGAGATACCACAGTTCCCTCTGCGATTCTCCCAGCTACACGTGTACACAATGCCCCATTGGTGGAATTGCGAAGTAATAATGCAGAAGACAACTTTAATAATGCTCGAGAAAAAAATGCTCGAGTCGATGATGAAACGACAACGTCCCTCGATTGTGTTAGATGCTGAACCGTTCTGACAAATTCGTCCAATTTTCTGGGCATCACTTATCGTTTTTGGATTCAACTGAATTTATTACCCGGTGAGAGACAAAACAAAATTCAGCAGCAACTAAGTCAAACAAGAAGTTCAAGAAAACTGGCATGTGATTGATTTTGTCCCTTATTGTTGGCCAAGGTACAAAAGAATCTAAAGGGAATCCATCCTTTTCCAAACCATAGATGCCGTTGTGGAGTACAGCTTCGTCATTTTCATTTAACCAACAAGCCTACTTAAAAACTCACAACGGAAGACCATGCCAGCCAGGCAGAGCTGACCTCTTTCAGATGCATCTCGACACAATCGTCTCGTTAGAAGCTGATAATCACATACTTCCGTTGGTCGGCGCTTAGGACAATGTTTAGCCGTCAGATACGTGACCGCAACAGAAACTATGACCGGCAAGAAGGTCAAGTGCCAAACAGATAAGGAGCCACCATTATAATTATCAGGGACCTCTGCAGAAGGATGCTCGGCAAAATTATCCTCCTCAGCAAAGTTTTGGCCCCAGTAAAGAAACTGTGCAAATCTAGATACCAATCAGGCCAATTTTGTCTATCTAGTAAAAAGTAACGGATTTAGACATATAAGGGTGGAGATAGCCCCACCTAAAAAATATCTCCAAAATCATGTACCCGGCCGATTAAAATCAAGCTAGCCCACTCCACCATTTCTTTGTATTGAAATTGCCTTCGAAGTTTCCTCAACCATTAATGACGCAGTAGAGTCGCCATCACTACGTCATTCGTCCACGTTTGAAATTGTTCTATGTATATATTTTTTAAATATAGTTTAGTTGCACCGATGACAAAGAGCCAACGTGGAAGGTCAATAGCTTGTTGAAAGGTATCGTCTTATTTAAGCTCTAAGCTATTGTTATTTCATTAAAATAATCAGAATCTGCATTATTGATCGCCACTAGTTTGGCTCTATCTTAAAAGTTGAGATTCCCTTTTTGATGCAAGAAGAGAACTGACGTATATTTTATAAATTTAGTGCGGTGGGAAACCCTAGCAATAAAATTAATTAAGACTAGGTCACCAAATCGAATGTAATCAACATGGTAAGGATTTTTCTATGTGCAATTTTATTTTTCTATCGTATTTTTTGGAAGAAAACTAACTTATAAAGTTTTGGACACAGAATTTGCTGTTTTGACTTGATCGTTGCACTTTCACTTGGATTGCAACTTTGTTTTCTAGAATACCAAATTATGTTTTATTTTTTTCAAGACGCAAAAAGGGATATTTTACCATAATTAGATGATATAACAATATCTTAGGTGCATCAGGAATCATGTAGTAATTAGGAAATTACCTAGTTTAGATTAGAATTGAATTAAAAATATCTACTAGTTTAAATTAGGTCATCATACACTTTAGGTAGTTTCTTAATTTAACTTTCAAATAAAATCTCAAAAATATCTCATGCATAATTCATATAAAACTAGATTCATCATTCCATGTCATACACTACATGTCATTTAATAATCACATGGTCCAAGCCATAATGTCATATAAATCAAATTGCATATCATACTAAATTAATTCATCATGCTCTTACTTGTCATTAGGATTAGTTTATATATAAATTGCATTTAAATAATTCATGGTACATGTAATTAGTTGAAATTAGAAATCGAATAAACATAACTTATATTAAAATTGCATTCATTAAAAAAAGGGAAAATACCACCAAAAACCTCAAACTATGTCATTTGTGATAAATTTACTTTGAACTTTTTTTATAACACGAAAAACTCCAAATTATGCCACTTGTGATAAATTTACCCTGAACTTTTTTTTGTGATATAAAAAATCCTAAACTATGCCACATATGATACATTTATCCCACAATACTTTGGCCCATGGGTATTTTCGTCTTTTTATGTTTTTTTCTTTTTTTATTTTTTCTTTTTTTCTCTCTTCCCTTTGCCGGCCATGGCGGAGGGAAGTCGGCGAGGGCAGGCCTCGCCCGCCCAGGCGAGGGCGACCTTCGTCGACGTCAGGCGAGGACAGCCTTCGCTTGGGCAGGCAAGGGCGACCCTCATCGGTGTCGGGCGAAAGTCGCCGTCGCCTAGGCGGGCGAGGGTTGCCCTTGCTAAACCTGGCGAGGGCGACCCTTGCCGGCGTCAGGCAAGGCTGCGCTCGCCCGTCCATGCGAGGGCAACTCTTGCCCGACGTCGACGAGGGTGGCAAGGCAGCCCTCGCCGAATTCAGTGAAGGCAGCCCTCGCCGGCTTCCCTCCGCCATGGCCGGCGAAGGGAAGAGAGAAAAAAATAAAAAAAAATAGAAAAAGACAAAAATGACTATGGACCAAAATATTGTGGGGTAAATATGTCACAGCTGGCATAGTTTGGGGTTTTTCGTATCATAAAAAAAAGTTCAGGGCAAATTTATCACAAGTGGCATAGTTTGGGATTTTTTGTGTCACAAAAAAAAGTTCATCGTAAATTTGTTACAAGTGACATAGTTTGGGGTTTTTTGTGATATTTTCCCTTAAAAAAACCCAAAAAGGATTAATTGTCATTGCATTTAAAAATTATGTTTTGGTCATGCATACATTTTTTTACTAACATCTTGCAAAACAATTGGGGCACTATCATAATGATGTCATGCTTTGCTTAATGCATTGAGGTTTTTCCCATTTTCTAGCAATTTATTTATAAGTTTTGATTATTAAGTGTTAAATCCTTGTTTGCACACACGCATGATCACTCAGCACATTTTAGTGCCTTAAGATTAAAATTAATCAAGACCGATTGCAAATTATCTTCTAAATAAAGACAAAAGGTATCGAAAGAACGTTAGATATATCTAGCATAACCAAGTTTACATACTCATGATATCTCTAGTTTGCATTAGTAAAACATTTTCTCACATTTTATTTGGGTTTTTAATCGACCCATAATAAATTAGCGGTGACTCATGAATGAATTAAATTGCATGTTTAATTGATTATATTAAAATTCCAAAATTGTGATTAGTGTGGGCTTGGGAGTGTCCGAGCTAAGTGTAAGCTTAGAAATCCCTTAACTTTCCCTCGATGGTTCACTTTAGGAAAGGTTGTGATACGTCCACTTACGTGGAATTATGCATTAGCGCAATGGTCCATTGAGGAAGTCTTCATCATGGCATTGCAATCATATAAACAGTGAATAACTTTGCAAGTATTCAATAAATTTGCGTGTACGATCAGAATAATTTACTCGGTTAAACAAAATATAAGTGGAAGATTGCTCCTTCCAAATATTTTATTACGTATTATTGGAATTATGAGTAAGAGAGAATGACTCTTTTGTAAAGTATGGAGAAATGGACAATAAAGCAGCACGTCTGATTTAGTGGTGCCAAATCTTGACGGGCCTCCCCTTTTGGATGATTAGTTGACTAATGATCACGGAAATCAAAATGTTAATTAACTCCATCTGTTGGTAGTCTAATTAAGTGGTGCTCATTTCCAATCTTCTCTTAAAAAGACATTCCCCTAAATATATCGTATCCCCGAGGAAATTTCCTTCCATCAGCAATGAAAGAAAATAAAACCATTTATGAAGATTGAGTTGATCTCGGCTCGTTTCGAGGAAGTTTCCTTCGACCGACAATGAAACAAAAATAAACCCATTTTCAAAGAACCGAAGCCGCCATCATTATGTCATTCGTCCTCGTTTGGATTTGCCTTTCAATTAATTTCTTTTAAAATGTAGTTTAGTTGTAGCGATGACAAAGAACCAACATAGATGGTCGACAATTTGTTGAAAAGAAATGTTTTATTTAAGTTCTAAGCTTTTGTTATTTGGTTAAAATAACCATAATCTTCATTATTGATTGCCACGAGCTTGGCCTATCCTACAATTAAGACAATATTCCCTTTCTACATTATTGTTGCGCAACATGCTTGGATTTAATCAACGTTTGTGGATACGAAAATTATTTTGGTGTAAATGGGGCACAAATGTACCAATTTGAAATTTTTGGTGATATTAACCCTAAAATAGATAATGGGATTAATCAACATCATTTACTCTTGATGAAAGTAGACCGTCGCCAATGTATTAAAGACAATGATGTACCATTCTAACCTAAGTTTATGCTCCCCGCGCGAACAAACAATAAGCTAATTGTCTCTAGCAAGAAACGATAAGACCGTGATTTTTCTCTTCTTGCTATTTAATCTGTGTACAACGATGTCTCACCAGAAGAGAAAATGACATTTTCCTACTTTCTTTAGTTTATTGATCAATTATTGGCTTAGTCTCAGTCTACCCTTAAATTACTCTTGATGAATTGCTGGAGGGCTTGATCAAGGTACATTTCCCCTACCTCATAGGGAAAAAAAAGGGCATGAACACGCCCTCAATGCCCGAATAGTAGTACCTGATTACGTAATTCATTACGTGGCCATCTTTATCTCCCCTAAAGTAAGCCAATTAGCTGATCAGCTAGTCTTCGTCAACATAAAAGTTAGGCTTCTTCCCTTGAGTTTTGTACTTTATTATATATTTGTTGTCGGAGAAATCCAAAGCTTTCGAATGCTCGTGTGAACTGTTGAAAATAGAGTCGTCGTAAGCGGACGAAGAAACAAGTTAAAGCTATGTACGTCCAAATAGTTTGCAGATGGATGCATGACTTTTCCTCGCTCTTCGATTGAGAGTTTTCGCCAAACTTGGGCCTAAGGGAAAAGATAGCTTCGGCCTTTTCTTAAGTGGAAAAAATGTATTGGGTCTGAATTGAGGAATCTATTATGCGTTCGACAGCTTATTTGGTTTTTAGGCCTTTTCCCCTCTTTACTTAGGAATGTCATAGCTAAGGCTTTATATTACCTGATTCATACATTGATTCCCAAAACATGGGAATTTGTACTATATTAGTCCTAAACCTTTTATGTATTGAGCTAAAAATTACTGTATGATATGAATTTGTCACGTCAATTAATGCATGATAATTTTGCAAACGAATTTAATATATTTAGCATTTATTCTTCTAAATTTAATCTGGAAACGTCTTGAGTTTTTCAAGTAAAAACGTCCTTTTCCCTAAATCATTACACACGATATACACTAAAACATTTTTTCCAAACATTAAATCATTCAAATGTCTAATTATTTTAGAGAAAATTGTCCAAAAAATCCCAAACCTATTGTATGGCGGCTAATTCAGTCCTAAACATTTCAATTGTGCCAAGTTAGTCCTAAACATTTTATTGAATTAACCATGTAGTCCATCCTACTAATTTTGACTGGAAATCGTGATCCAGTCAGTGTTGGTTGTCCTACATGACGCGATCGGCGTTGAAGTGGATAATTTTATAATTTTTCAAAAGAAATTTTGAATTTTTTATTAATTTTTATTTTTATTTAATTTTTCTTTTCTTTCTTTTTTTCTTCACAGGGTCGGCAAGGGTCACCGGCCCCTACGCATGGGCCACGAAGGCCTCACCAGCCACCGGGGGCGAGGGTTGCGGCTCTTGTGCAAATCTTGGCAAGGGCCACCACGTCTTCGTCGACCATAGTGATGACAGCGCAAAGGCTGTGACGCCCTTGCTATGGCCCTAAAGGCCTAAGCAAGGACTCACGATGCCCTCGCTAGCCACAGTGTGGGCTCGCGAGCCCTCCCCCAAATTCAACAAAGGTTTTGCGACTGTCGGCTAGTGGTCGACAGTCCCATAGGCCTTGTGAAGAAAAAAATAAAAAATTGTCCACGTTAATACCGGCCGCACCATGTAAAATGCTTGGCATTGACTTCGCAACGTCAGCGATTTCTCGCCAAAATTAGGCAAAAAGACTACATTGGTAATTCATTAAAAGATTTAGATCTAAATTGGCAAATTTTCAAAAGGTTTAGGACTAAATTGGTACAATTGAAAGGTTTAGGATTGAATTGACAAATTATCAAAAATTTTATGACTAAATTGACACAATTGAAAGGTTTAGGGCAGAATTGGCTGCCGTACGATAGGGTTAAGACTTTTTGGACAATTTTCCCTGAAATAATTGGACATTTGAGTGACATAATGTTTGTCAAAAATATTAAGTGCATGTCACGTGTAATGTTTTAGGAAAAAGGACGTTCTTACTTGAAAAGCTCAACGGGTCAAACGGACATTTCCAGACTAAATTTAGAAAGATAATAGTTCAATATACAATTCGTTCACGAAATTATCACACAGTAATTGACATGACATATACAAATCAGATAGTAATTTTTCCAAGCTGGACATCCACATTGACAAAATTTCATCCGCATCGTACTTTGATGCTATAGACATTGGCTAAATTTTTCCACGGTAGAGTCCATGTAAGGGTCTAAGATGACTAAGTTTTATCCACCTAATAACTCAGGCATTGTCTGATAGCCACATCAGTGTATTCGGCCCAAATTTGGTGTCCGATGGACATGATTATTATAAGATTTTTTAAAAGTAGAATAATTCGATTAGACAAATTAATATTACATAGAGTTAATTGGAAAAAAAAACGCGAAAATAATATGACGAGACGAGACGGTTCTAGAATATCTATGGACCTAGATAGTGAACACCATCGTAAGAAATGGGCCAACAAAATCTTCATGGGCCTATACCGAGCGGCACTAACAACCCCACGTTAATTACGATACATGAGCCAGCCTCGTCTCTATCCTTTAGTCTTACCCAGTAAAAAAGACAATGTGTGGGCACAAAATTGATTTCGGACCTATTCAGTGATGTTGTCGGGATTTGGATCGAAGGAGGACAAAATGTATCCATGAAACATGGAGTCAAAATAATGTGTGTTGTACTCATTAATAAGTAAAAACATTACAAATCCCGAATTGAAAATTTTGTGAATTGTTTTCTTAGAATTTTCTATACTTACTTAAATGGTTGTTCGAATGAAATATGGTGGCAACTCAAGGAAGTGGACGAAAATCTCTAGTTGTTTTTCTCAAAAAAAAAAAGTAGATCATTATTGTTTGACAGAACAAGATGAGTATTTTACTTATCAAGTCTTTTCATGGAGCCTTATTCCCTTAAAAACCCAACTTTAAATCAATTTTCAGTTCTGCCCCGAGCTTTTTTTGTCTAAAAAAATCACCACATTTCATACTAGTCCCAAATCTATCTTGCATCTAAAAATTTCCATTGCCCTCTTTAAAATTGTCAATATCAGGAGGCAAATGTTTATTCCATACGAAGGTGAGGATGACGATAAAGATGTGGATTCTTATAATTAACATCTAACAAGTCGTAGTGTTGATAAGTTTGAATAAACTTGTGGTGACTTTGATGAAGGGCAAATTTGTAACTATAGTGAAAGTTTGTGATTTTTTAAGATAAAAAAAACGATCATGACAGAATTTAAATTGTGCAAAAAATTGGAAGCTTTTTAAGGGAATTAAGCCCTTTTCATGGTCCTTCTCTACGCTCAATTTTATGATAAATAGATCCTTTTAGGTGGGTTTTTGAATGCAAGATTGTTTCTTGGCAAGGTGACATGTAAATCCTCTGTTTCTTTTCTTCTGGTCTTGTCATCATTTTTCATGGGTTTTGGTTGCTTTCAGACATCATGGTTGGTGGGCCCAGATGGGCCCATTATAGATCGCATCGTGCCGTGTCGTTTCTCAGTTCTTATGGTTCAGCCCAGTCTGATAGGTGCATAGTGGGCCCATCTTTGTTGTCATCAACCCAAGGCAGTTGCATTTAGACATCATCCTCTTTTATACGCGGAGGTTGTTTCTGCGCTTTCAATTTAATTGGTCTTCTGATTTTTTTTTCTTATGGGTCTTTCGAATTCTCTTTAGTTTGATAAATATTTACATGAAAAAGATAAAAGAGTTTTATCTGCTGGGTCTTTTATACTTTGAAAGAAAAGCCCCGGTTCCAAAAGAAAAGCCCTTAATCTTCATCATATTGAATCCATTCTTTTACGCGGAATCGAATCAAACACTGAAAAAAAAGGGCTTTCTCTGGTAATGACAGATGCTTTGCTACATTTTCAATTAGAAGAAACTCCAAGAGTGAAGCAACCCAGAAGCCCTTAATCACCTGCTGAGGTATATACTTTTTTTTTTTTATTGTTGGTGAAAAGGGCGAGGGATGACCAGCGAGCGACCCAGTCTGATTGCTATCATAAAAATCTCCGTAGTTGCTACAAAATGTTCGAGTAGAATTGTAACTTCTCCGCACCAATTGTAACCTAAAAATCCGAGCTTGGCAAATTCGTTATCGAGCCCAATCAAAAAGCTGAGAGATATAGAGTCTCTACATGAGCTATGCCGCAATTAGGTGATGTACCGTAAAGCACTACCACATGAATGTTAGCTTGTGACCTCGTGAAGACATGAAGACAGCTCGGACATATATGTCACCTGATAAAAAACAAACAAAAGAAGGCCAGACACATAGAGGGGTGAAGAAGTAGGAAGAAAGTGAGAGGAGAGAGAGCAACAGGAGAAAAGAAAAAAACAGATTGAGCCTCCATCCTCATAACGACGTGCAGCGGTGCCGTATCAGACGCAGGGCCGGCGACTCCGCTAGTGGCGATGGTGAAGAAGTAGGGAAGTTTGCCGGAAACAAGGGATGACAAGCATTCTTTTTTTTTGGTCCATGGATGACAAGCATTCCAGCACAATAAAAATCGAGTCGATCAGATAATGGATGATAGAGTAATCTCTAGTCAAACTTCGATCAAATCTTCCGGTACTTGAAAAAAAAAACGTCCTATAGCCCAAAACCATACGTGGAGGTCTTGCAGACACAAGAAACTTTCCATACTTAAGACATGGTAAATGATGATTTTTTAAAATAATAAGTCTCCAAAACAACACTCGAATCATAGATCCAAGCCTTAGGTTTCAGTATGGATAAAAAAAAAAAACCGGTTCCGTGATTTCGGGATTTTACCTAGCAATATTGGGCGCGTTCCAACGGTGCAATAATCACACGAATTGGACGTCGGACGGAAAGGATATGAGCCTGGAAAGAGTGGGCTTCGACTTGTAGGTAGCGCGTATTAAGTTTTAAAAAAATGCTAAACGGATGGTGTTTCCAATTTGACCACTCCATCGTGTCTGTTATAACTGTAGATTGCGATGAGAATGCTGGTCCCTCTCCCTTGTATACGGTAGAAAAAAAAATGCTAAACGGGTGGTGTTTCCAATCTGACTCAGTCATTGATCTTTCCCCTAGTTGATTCTCGGGTGGGGCAATGACCCCCGCTTTGGCTGATTCTCTGCAAGCCATGGTCGAGAACTCCACCGGCGGGTTCTTCGTTCACCATATCGGAGCTCAGGTCAGCTCAAAGTTCCTTTTGCCTCTTTAAGTTTAGTTTAGTCAAATTAAGAATATTTAGCTGGCTTCTTCTATTGGATTATTTAGATCATCGATACAACTAGATCTTGGACAAACGGAGGTTTTTGGTCCTACATGGGAAAGAAAGATCGCCCCATTCAGAACCAATTTTAGTTGCATGAGTGCGTCTTGCCCTACGTGCCCAATCTTTTATTAATTGCATAAAATTTCCTCCTCCGACCATAATATTAGTTCAGGATCACACGGGACTTTATTGCCAGACATGGGCTAATAAAGAATCGTTCTCGATCTCACCATCATTTTCTCGAGTATCGTGTCGAAATGATTTCTCAAAACTCTATACTTTATCAACTAAGACACCTTCGATGCAGCTTTTGTTGACCACACGTGCAAATTAATCAAACATAAGATAGAGAGAATATCTAATATTTTAGCGTTTGTCAAAGAAATTTTAAGCAAGTGGTTGTGGCAATCAATTTGGCATTATACACGAAAGTATTGTATTTTTTCAGAATCACCACTAGTTCTATATAGGATAATTTCATTTTTTTTTTGTGGAAATTTGCAGCGTGCTCTGGGTATATCAGCAATTCCACTATTTTCGTTGGTAGTTCTTGGTTTTGTAATTTATGAAGCGAGAACAGACGCTCTACATTTTGAGAAGACAGAAGTCAGCAAGCATTATTATTATTTTTTATTTTCGCAATGCGTTTCTCATAGTTATATCTTTATATTTTGGTGAGAAGAAAGGGCTTTCCGATTATCTACAAAAGTGACGTAACAACCACACGTCCACCATCGTTGCTCTAACGCTACTCACTCTCTCTCTCTCTCTCTCCCTTTTTCATGTGGCCGTGTGTCCCGCATTCAAACACCAACCTTGACTTACGTAAAACGAGCTTTGCCCTTTGTGTAACCCATTTCTTGTTGCGCAATTCAATTAAAGAATATCCACATTTCCAAAAGCGCCTGCTCGCTCTCTCTCTCTATCTCTGTCTCTATCTCTGTCTCTAAAACATAGAGTAGAATTACTATACCTATCTTATATTTACTATACATTAATTTTTGTATCACGAAAAATTCCTAAACCAATACATCCGTGTTAAATTTACTATAAATTAATCTGCGTATCACAAAAAATCTCAAACTATTACACTCGCACCATATTTAATGAAAATTGATATATTCGTGTTAAATTTACAAAAATGTTAGGGCTCAAGTGGGGCAAAATTGTCACGGTGTACCTATTTGTGCAAATATAGCGCAAGTATACTAATTTGGGATTTTTAGTGATACAACAATTAGTTTGGGGTAGATGTGACATAGGTGTATTAATTTGAGATTTTTTGTAACACGAAAATTAATTTAAAATAAATATAATATGAATATACCAATATAAGAATTTTTTTTGTCAAAACTTACAAAAAAAAATTTAGAAACTGATGTTAAGAGTTAACCGTGGTGGAGTTAAGTTGCTTTGTAGCCATCGTGGGTCACGTGGCTGTTACTAAGCTTAGTGTTATTAAACATACTTGATAAAGATGTCTAACTTTAAAAGTATAGAAAACAAGTGTCATGAAAAAGTTAGGCCCTTTAAAATAACTTGACAAGTATTCCGGAAATACTCTAGAACATAATGCTCAGCCATCAGGAAGGTGAATTTATTTTTCACGAATGGAGTCGGATTAGTTTTAAGTGCACATTTACAAAACTTAGGACTACACCACATGGAGAAATATTATAGCGGGCGGTCATCCAACAAAACAATTTATTCATTCAATTATCTGTCAGCCCTAGTAGATTGGCCTCCTATAGCTTATTTCTCGAATATTTGATTGTTGTCCAGAATCATTGGCTCGACGGCATGAGCTTAAGCATTTTTTAGTTATTCAATTAGAATTTCCTATTGTAAATAGATTTGTTCATATTACATCCTTCGTTATAATCTTTCTATGGTTGTAATGTTGAAAATGTAAAGGTAAGACCAGTGTTAGTTCCGATATTATGATATGGAAGATAGATTTTCCATTTGTTAAGTCAGAAAAAAAAAAGGGAGAAAAGGGAGAGTTGAGAGAGGCTCTCGGCCCAGGTGTGCTTCCATGGCTCGAATTTGCGGGCCTCTTTGATCAGTTGCACGACCATGACATGCAAACAGTATATAAAAATGTTCACCCCCTACATCAATTGTACAGAAGATGGACAAAATTCGAAATCGGAAAATAACAGTAAAGCATTTATTTTATTCAAGTTCATGTATATACCTGTATACTTAGTAGAATCGAGACTAGAAAGGAATTGCTGAAAAGGCTGAAAGCATCACCTCAACGCGCGTGCTCAACCATATACGATTATATATTTTTTAGTCCCAAGTTTGTACAAATTGTTTTACGAATAATGGAGGTTTCACATCACATAAATAACTTATACAGTGTTTAACATCGCAAAACAATTTTCTAATCTTGTAAAAAAAGACACAAAATCTTAATACAAGATTTTCACAGCTTATGAACTCTTCAATTTCACAAAATCATAATTATATGAGAAGCTCCACCTTGGGCTACGAGCAAAATTCGGTCACTATTCTAAAAAAAGCAACCCACTAATTGGTTGATCACCCAAAGCAAAAATAGTTTTAGTCGATAGTAAAATATACTTACACATATAATCTGAAATTTAAATAAGCCGATATAATCAATTATTCATCATGCACATATAAATATTGTACTGCCACAACGGAAGCTGTTTTTTTTTTACTAATTGTGAACATCATAATAATTCTAGCTAAAAAGGTATATATTCCATATGTAGCTTTGATATTCAGTTTGTATACCAAAAACAGGTAATGCAGGAGAAAATTAGAAGATATTGATTAACGGAAGAAATTAGAAAAACCCTCTTAGCCCTACGTAAAATATCTCGATGCACCATTGCAGAGGATGAAGAGGTTGTCTTGTTCATCCACTTTGTATCTTTATGCAAGCCATCTACATCTCATTTCTACTTCTTGGTTCTTATTATGGCTTGATGGGCCTCAGTGAAAGACAATGCTATAATGCCGAGTGCAAAAACATTATTTGATATATATTTTCCTTTAAGATATTGAGATATATAGAGTTTGTAAAATGACAAAAATAACATTGGAATGTTGAGTTACCATGTTTCCCGGGAAGAATTCATCATTGATACCGGAAAATCTCAATAAGAGTTGGATTTTCTTGTCCAGTGGAAGGGCACAACCAATGAAATATATGGAAATTATTCTGAAGATTTTCACCTCATTTCAACTCTCCCTTAGAAGAAATTGCTCTTTGTAAATGAATTGGCATGGACATCCAAATTTCTAAAACCAAATTATCATCTCGCTAACAATTGTAGTCAAGCAACGTTGAACTGTCCATGTTGATTGATGCAGCGAAGAGAATGGTAAAAAAAATTTTTCCTGTGGGCACATGAAATGAATCCTCTTGGACGTGGGAATAAACGGAGGGAAATAAGAGGGACCCAAGACGGTTGGACCAGCTTTACATTAATGCGACCTATATTCATCCTTAGCGATGATTCGAAAATTTTCATTTTTCTTCCTAAAATCATATTGTTAGGTTAATATCCTATCGGTATTACTTGCTTCGCAATAGAATATATGTGTTCTTCCACTATAATGGAGGAAAAACTCTACAATAGAGAACAGAGGATACCGAGACTCCGATGTCTACATCATCGGTGTGATTTTTCTGACTCGGACCACCACTGGAGCTTCATCAGCTTTTGCTCCAGTGGAGAGGTGGGTTTATTCGCGCAAGTGGTCTTCCATTGGTAGACGGCCCTGGTGGTCAATGTCGGGTACGCGAAGTAGTGGGGAAGCCATTCGCCACTGCCGGAGCGAAAGCCGGCAGAGATGTCGACATCGGAGTCCGGCGAGTCCGAGGCACGTTGCTCGGGATTTCTGTGTTTGCTATTTATATTTTCTGGTTATAACTTGTAAGTAGTCAAAAAAAGAAGTGGGTCCCGCACTGAATGGGTTTGGACGAAAGGTTGTAATGAGATGGGCCGACGCTTTGGTTATTGTTTATTTTTTGTTATTTATCTTATTATTTGTTATTTATTTTGTTTATATTTATTTATCTTTATCTATTTAAAAAAATGTATGTTCGATTTGCTTAAAAAATAAAAGTGTCAACTAAGGTAACGAGGGTAGTGTTGCAACATCATAAAGTTCCAATCTTGACAATCTAGACCGGAGCTTCAAGCAACTTGTTTATCGCTGTATGTTCTATCCAAATTACTCTTAATTTCCTCAAATTTTTCATCGAATCGGGTAGATTGACTACTTGTGACCATGATAGATCCAACTTGAGTAATGATTATAATTCTCCAATCAAGCATAGAAGCTCCATTTTCCGGCAGCAACTGCATCTTTGGCAAGTGTGTAAGTCAATTCAGCACCCAATTTATTTGACAAAATGTAACAAAGACAAGATCCACAAGAGCTACGTTCAATTTTCCTATTAATCTCAATATTAAAGCTAATTAAAGCTAGTTTTTCAGACTCATAACTACACAAAGATTACATTTTAATTCTTTTCTTTAAGAGGGAAAAACATATATACTGTGAGATTAAGGTTAGAATTGAAATAAGTAATAATTCCTAGTGTAGAAGAAATATTCTCCAAACCTTCCCAGTAATTATAAAAAAACCAAGATGGGCTGAGCTCACACGTTTTAAACATTAAGCTGCCAAGATCAACTTCGAATAGAAATTGAGATGAAAAAAATCAAGTGTGGCAGCTAAGAGATTTTTTAAATGTGGTATAAGGAAAAATCAAGGCGTGGGATTGAATAATCATATTTTCACATTTTCACATTTTCATATGATCACTACTGAAAGTACAGACTTGTGTATCTCCAATAATTACTCGATGTGTGTGGGATGAAGAGACCGTTGCACCTGATGGAAATTAATCAGATGCTCAAAGAGTCCTAAATACTCTATTGATATACAAGAGACATTTTTTTTGTCAAAAGAAATTTCCATTAATTACCAAAATCTAAGAGACATCTAAGTTTATTAATCTTGAAAATATACATTGGTTTTGAACTACATACATAACTCAATTGGAAGAAATTGAAGGTTCATAGAAGATGCCTTCTCATTTTTATTTATTTTATAAAAACTACTAAGCATAATCATAATTCATTTCTCGAAACATCACTTTAATAGTTCTAAAAAAACCCAATTTCACTAAATAATTACACCTCATTGATGGGACAAGTGAATATAAAGTGTACTTGTATGTTATGGGGATCATTAACTCCATATTAATGTGTGCCTATTTCATGGATCGCATAAATCACAACGTTTTTTAATGGCTGAACCTGACCACTCCCGTCTCTCTCTCTCACTTTCCGATTCATTCACTGGAAAAGTAGCGTAACGATTCACAAAGCCGATGTCTTCTCATTGCAAACTCCAAATTAGAAAATAAATATAATAAAGCTGCTTGGAACAGTATTAGTATTTGCTAGTGCATAAATGCAATTAGAAGGCAATGGAAAATTGGCCAAATTTTTGTAATTCCAAAAGTCATAATCCACACTCAACAAAGGAGAATTTACCAGTATGTTTGAGGACAATATACCAATCTAAGCTACCTTAGTGTGAAACCAATATTTAGTGAAGCAAGCTCGGAAATACAAACTATGCTTGAACATTTGTCAACCCATTTTGATTTTCAAAGCGCTTTTTCCACGCCCATTTTTGCTTATCCTTGCCCTATGACAATGTATTGACCATATTGCCCCTTCTTCTGTGACTTTATTGTCTCCTCTCTCTATTCTCTCTCTTGCTTTCGCTCATGCGCGACTTGTTCCATCTCGAGAACCAGTTCCCCTTCTTCGTTCTCCAAACGCTTTAAGATATGTCAAAGCGCCCCGACAAACCACAATGTTCTCTCGTCGAGCTTGCGCTACAATTCTTCAACTATGCAGCTATTGCTGGTAATGTGTATGCTACTGCTCGCGGACTTGGGCATGGCGTCGCTTGACCGCTGGATATCCCACCGAGGTTGGTGAATGGTGATGGTTCACTGAGAGAGAACCAACAAAACCCAAAACAAAAGAAGAAGAAAAGGTCACGGAAGGGGCAATATGGTCAACCCACCCGTAATAGAGTGTGGATAAGCAAAAACAGGCATGGAAAAAGCGCCCGCCGAATGCAAAATGCGTTCCTTTTTTCCCCCCTTAGATGACCACTGGTTTAGTCGCACCATCTATATATTAATGAGATGGGATCTATTGTTGCTGTGATTATGGTTTCGTCTGGAGTTTCGATCTCGGTTTTCATTTAATTTCTTGTAACATTCTTTTCCATTTCATGATATTATTTTTGAACTAAAGCTTTGTAATTTGGATGAATTACCACTCTTCTTTGTTTAAATTAGAAAAAAAAAATACTTGAGTCTTTTGTTACACGACAAAATCCGCCCCCCCCCCAAAAGTCAATGCAGATATTGATCTCTTTCGTTACAAATGTATTTTTTCTATTGTAGATTTAACTGATAAATTCATTTTTTGTGATGAAGGTTCAATAATCTTTATTTTGATTTTTTTTTATAGAAAATCTATTTAGATCAATTTCACGAGTTCTCTTCTTGTTATATTATCATATCTAGGCGAAATTTGCTTTGATTAAAGGATTTTGCACCCTTTTGATAGCAGCTCTATCTACTTCCTCTCCATCACTTCCTCTTTTATATGCCTTCTTTTAATTTTACGAACTATCTCACTCTTTCTCAAGAAAAGGCTGAAAACATCAATATCTGCTTTAATACTAAATGAAGTTACATGCTGTTTTTAAGAAGCCACACACGTCAAAATAAGAGAGGAAAGGTTGAAAATATTTAAGCAATAGAAAACAAAAGGTAAAAGTAGTAAGGAAGGGGATCTTTTGTCGTACAAGGATTTATAATGATAAATAAGAATAAAATAAATAATTTGGCACAAGTATGCCAAAATGAATCAGCATGGGCATCCAAATTTTTAAAAGCAAATTATCCTAGCTAACAAGTGTAGTTAGGCAAACTGTATAACTAATTTCCATTGACTAATTATATTATAAATTATCTCTATTGAAAATAATTGAAAAGGATAATGCTACCTTAAAAAATCATTCAATAAAATGGGGGTTTCTATTGTGTACTTTTTCTCCATACAAATAAATTGCTTTGGAAAAAACCACAAAATAACAGCTTTCATTGGTAGCTTGGACCTATGCGATGGCCGATACGACGCTCCTAAGCACGGGCTCTATAGCAATCTTGACATCGTCTTTGAAAATTGACATTCACAAACCCACATTCTCAGTAATTAACTAATGTTTACATTTAGCACTGTAATAACATGGATATGCTATTTTCTGGTCATGAGAATTAATTTCTTTTTGTGATGAGTGTAGTCCACTGTCAATGTCCCTAGGCAACCGTGGCATGATCTACATTGCAAAGCTAAGACGATAGTTGATACTCTATGTTTCAGTTTGGAGGAAGCAAAAAAGAGAATATATGCTCGTAGCACGACTGAAGCAGAGGCGGAGCATTTCAGAAGCGTCTTTGTTAAGTTTCCCATCGCAACCAACGAATGATTAGTATCGCATCATCGTTGTGCATTGATATTTTGAGCTATAAACAGATCTACCTGGAGTTGCTTTTGTATTACCTTATTTCTGTGAGAATGAGCTGTAAAATATATTTATGATTGTAATTAGCTAGAATCAAGGATTATAGTTAGCTAGTTTAGAGGATATATTCTGTAAGATTCTTTCTTTTCTTTGTATATATATACGCCTCTAGGTCATTATAAACTTATGAAGAATAAATACAGAAAAAGAGGAATGTGGTTTCCTTCCTCGAAATATTTTTTTGTGTTAACATGGTATCAGAGCCAAGGGTTTGCTCTTTGTGAGTACTGTACGTGAATCCTCGATTACGGCGGTCCCGCTTTCTCTATTGCGCCGTTCGGCGTGCGTCCTACTCGATCTTCTTCTTCTTTGTCACGATTGATTTTGGATCCATGGAGGATCAGAACCCTACCGGAGCGGTGATTCCCCATCAGAACCAAGGGGGAATTCGACCACGGAAGCCTTTTTGGAGAATCTGACTGCAAGATTAACTCAGATTCTCACTCAGAACCAGACGCACCCTCCTCCTCCATCACCAACACCGCAGAATGATTCGGCTTCATCTCAGATTGCAATTAAATTGGATGGAGCCAACTATGGATTATGGTCTCAGGTTGTCGAGATGTACATCACTGGTAAAGACAAACTGGGATATATCAATGGAGATCTTCCTCAGCCACTGCCTACAGATCCTGGCTTTCGGAGGTGGAAAACAGAAGACTCGACTGTGAAAGGATGGCTTATCAACTCCATGGATTCGGCGTTGATTGGCAATTTCATTCGCTTCCCAATAGCAAAATCTGTCTGGGATGCAGTTGCAACGACTTTCTTTGACGGAACGGATGCCTCTCAAGTTTATGACTTGAAGAGGCGTGTTACTCAGATGCGACAAGGAGGAGGACCAATTGAGGCGTACTACAACAACCTTCAAGGCTTGTGGAGAGAAATCGACTTTCGTCGTCCAAACCCAATGCGGTATCCTGAAGATATTGAAAGATACAATATGGCTATACAGGAAGATCGAGTATACATATTTCTTGATGGGTTAGACGACCGTCTTGACAAGGTCAGAGCAGATGTTTTGCAGATGCAGCCGTTTCCTACTGTTGAAGAAGCCTATGCGCGTGTTCGTCGAGAAGACATGAGACAAACTGTAATGCTGACCAACAGTGACACAGTCCATGATTCGGCAGCCATGGTATCTCGGGGGAATAGGACGAATGTCAAAGCAAATCAAGAACCGCTGTTGCAAATAGCAAAGCCAGGAGTTACGCAGGAATGGGGAAAGCCTAGCTCGGCACCACGCCAGAAAATTTCTCCGGGGGGAGGTTGCTTGAATTGTGGTAATTCTAAGCATACTAGGGAGACGTGCTTTAAGCTTCATGGGTATCCAGATTGGTGGAAAGAGTTGAAAGTTCGAAAGCAAGCAGAAGGAAAAGGGAAAGCTTCTTTAGCGATTGCTGAGCCTCAGCTGTCACTGATACCTCACGTTGATCCTCACAATTTGATGTCAGGAGGTAACCATGGAAGTGCTTTGGCTAGTTCTAATCAGATTGATTGCAATCACTGGGTTATTGATTCAGGAGCTACTGATCACATGACATTTACTCCTGATGACTTTGTTCATACTTCAGAACCAAGACGTGACAGTATCTCAAATGCTAATGGATACACCTATCCGGTGACTGGGGCTGGAGTTGTTGCGATTTCTCCTGCTTTTTCTCTTCCTAACACCTTGCTTGTCCCTTCATTATCAACCAAATTGATTTCAGTAGGACAAGTTACTGAAGATTTGAATTGTGCTTTTATAATGTATCCCCACTTTTGTTTGTTTCAGGATATTCTCACGAAGGAGATAATTGGGCGTGGTACTAAGAGAGGGGGGCTGTATTATATGGATGACTTCAGTTCCGGGAGTGCAAATCATGCTAGTGGTACATCCATCAGTAGAGAAAAACAGATTTGGCTTTGGCATCGACGGTTGGGACATCCGTCATTTGGTTATTTGAAGCGATTATTTCCTGAATTGTTTTTGAATTTGAAGGATTTAGATTTGCAATGTCAGACTTGTATATTGGCTAAGAGTCATAGAGTTCCTTTTCCTATAAGTTTGAATAAAAGTGAAGCTCTTTTCTCTTTGATACATTCAGATGTTTGGGGTCCATCTCCTATTACTGCTGTTTCGGGTTGTAGGTGGTTTGTGATATTTGTTGACGACTGTACTAGAATGACATGGCTTTTCTTGATAAAAAGTAAGAATGAGGTAGCTAAGATATTTAGAAATTTTCATACTATGTTACGGACACAATTTAGTGGACAGATCAAAGTTCTAAGAAGCGATAATGGTGGGGAGTACATGAATGAATACCTTAAGGAGTATTTTCAACAACATGGCATGATCCATGAGTCATCCTGCTCTCAAACACCTCAGCAGAATGGTGTCGCAGAGAGAAAGAATAGACATATCCTTGAGACAGCTCGAGCTCTGTTGATTGAAAGTCACGTGCCTCAGAGATTTTGGGACAATAGTGTGACTACAGCTGTCCATCTCCTCAATCGGATGCCGTCTAAAGTGTTAAACTTTCAGACACCACTACAGAATTTGTCCACATATGTGCCTTTACCTTCAGTCCTGACCATCCCTCCTCGGGTGTTTGGGTGTGTTGCATTTGTTCATATCCCGAAGAATCAGCGGACGAAACTTGATCCTTGTGCACGGCGATGTCTGTTCTTGGGGTATGGTACACACCAGAAGGGATATCGTTGCTATGATCCTTCTACCCAGCGAACCTATGTGACTATGGATGTCTCGTTTGTGGAAGCTGAATCCTTTTATCCAAGTTCCCATTCTTCCTTTCAGGGGGAGATACAGATAGAAAGGGCGAATTGGTGGGAGTTTCCTGGTCATATATTATCTGGAGAGGTGGAGAAAGCATCATCTGAGGGGGCAGAAGAGGCATCGTCTGGGGGTGTGGAGAAGACATCGTCTGAGGCGGTGGTATCGTCTGAGGGAGTAAAAGAGGTATCATCTGAGGGTGGCCAACTTTTACAGGAGCAAAATCACGAAGAACAGCTTCCCTCTTCTCCAGTACCCGACTCAACTCCTGAGAATATTCCTGAGGTAACCTCTCCTACTCCTTCTTGTATCTTTGATGAGCTTAATACTTCTATGGGATATAAATTACCTGCTAGACACAATCGAGGTAAGCCTTCAAATAGATATTCACCGGATGCTGAAGAGAAGAGATGTACATATCCTATTGCAAATTATGTGTCAACCAAAAGGTTGTCAGGCCCAGTAAAGGCATTTATATCGAACATGTTCGCAGTTCGTATTCCAGAAGGGGTACAGGATGCTCTGAAAGATCCCAAGTGGGTTCAAGCAATGGAGGAGGAGATGGCTGCATTGAAAAAAAATGAGACCTGGAAGCTAGTAGATTTACCCAAGGGAAAGAAGACTGTGGGATGTACGTGGGTATTTTCTGTGAAGTACAAAGCAGATGGATCGATTGAGAGATACAAGGCAAGACTAGTAGCAAAGGGGTATACGCAAGCTTACGGAATTGACTATCAAGAGACATTTTCTCCGGTTGCTAAACTTAATACTATTCGGGTTTTGTTGTCTCTTGCAGCTAATTTAGACTGGCCACTACACCAGTATGATGTCAAGAATGCATTTCTTCACGGTAGTCTCGAAGAAGAGATTTATATGGATGTTCCGCCAGGTTATTCTTCATCCTCACAGCCTGAGGCGGTGTGTAAGTTAGAGAGATCATTGTATGGTCTGAAGCAGTCTCCACGAGCATGGTTTGGCCGATTCACTTTGGCGATGAAGAGGTATGGATATTCCCAGAGTGACTCAGATCACACATTGTTTCTAAAACGACATCAAGGGAAGGTAACAATGTTGATTATCTATGTTGATGATATGATTATCACTGGAGATGATTTGATAGAAATATCTAAGCTACAAGAGAAACTTTCTGAGGAATTTGAGATGAAAAATCTTGGGGGGTTGAAATACTTCCTAGGGATTGAAGTAGCGAGGTCGACAGGGGGAATATTTCTCTCACAAAGAAAGTATGCGCTAGATTTATTGGCAGAGGTGGGAATGTTGGACTGCAAACCTGCAGACACACCAATTGTTCAAAACCATAAACTTGGGGAGTACCCAGATCAAGTGCCAACAAATAAAGAAAGATATCAAAGGTTAGTTGGCAAACTAATTTATCTATCGCATACTCGTCCTGATATTGCATATGCGGTGAGTATTGTTAGCCAGTTTATGCATGCCCCAAGTGAAGATCATGTGAATGCAGTGTTGCGTATACTTCGCTACTTAAAGTCTTCTCCAGGACGCGGTTTGAGGTTCTTAAAAAGGGGTCATCTTGAAATCGAAGGATTTACTGACGCAGACTGGGCCGGGAGTGTTCATGACCGAAGATCAACTTCAGGATACTTCACTTTTGTAGGAGGAAACTTAGTTACTTGGAGAAGTAAGAAACAGAAAGTAGTAGCATTATCAAGCGCAGAGGCTGAATTTAGAGGGATGGCCAAAGGGGTGTGTGAGCTCCTATGGCTTAAGAAGTTAATGTCAGAGATTGGGTTTGCTCCGAAAGCCGAGATGAAGTTGTTTAGTGATAACAAGGCAGCAATTGATATCTCTCATAATCCAGTTCAACATGACCGTACCAAACATGTTGAAGTGGACCGTCATTTTATCAAGCAAAACTTGGACACCAAAGTGATTCAATTTCCATTTGTACGATCTGAAGATCAGTTGGCAGATATTCTAACGAAGGCTGTATCAAGCAGGATCTTCTACAGCTCACTCGACAAGTTGGGCATTCACGACATCTATGCACCAACTTGAGGGGGAGTGTGAGAATGAGCTGTAAAATATATTTATGATTGTAATTAGCTAGAATCAAGGATTATAGTTAGCTAGTTTAGAGGATATATTCTGTAAGATTCTTTCTTTTCTTTGTATATATATACGCCTCTAGGTCATTATAAACTTATGAAGAATAAATACATAAAAAGAGGAATGTGGTTTCCTTCCTCGAAATATTTTTTTGTGTTAACAATTTCTACATTGATTCCCAAAGCAAGGAGCACGGAGGTATGAATTGACTCCACATAAATGCATCTACTATACATCTCTACCACAATTTTTCAGTCATTTAATCCATTCATCCTCTAAATCCAAAAGCTCAACTTGCCTATGATTTATGACCTTGCAACGCTTGTTGTTTTGTTGAACTTACTAAATCATTCGGTGACAAGTATGAAAATGAATGATTACTCATAGACCACCTCCAGTTCAAGTATGGGAGGCCAGGAGGTAGAATACAATAGAAACTATGACCAACGTAGATAAGACCGGCAAGGAGGTCAAGTGCCGAATCAACAAGGAAGCCCTCAATATTGGCTACCGGGGACATATGTAGCTGGATGCTCTGCAAATTTATCCTCCTCAGCAAAGTTATGGTCCCCAGAGGCAAGGTGAAAGAAGAGATCCCATGCCAATGAGCAAAATGGATTATGCCACCGGTGGAAGGGATCCATATCAAGCAAGGAAGGAGAGGTCCGGTGCCTTCATACGAGGGAAACTATAATCAGTAGGGTCATAACAACAATTACTATCGGCAAACAGAGAGACCTGCCGCAAGGAGATAGATGGAGCTCTGCACCTCCAGTGCAGAATGATTATAGGAGAGACAATCGGAACCATGCACCTACTCCTAGTGGAACATAAGGGAAGGGTCTTGATGGATTTCAAGGGCAGGGTACTGGTAGTACTGGTGGCCACCTCGCTTGAGGGTTGCTTTTGCGAGTTCTTTGAAGGAGGGAGGAAAACAAAAATCATGTCTTTGAAACATCATTATGAACTGAGTGGCCAGTGAACACTCCGAGGAAGGAAAGGACATCATGAATGAGTAGGTCGAATTTGGTGTTGTGCACAGTATGTTGGTACAAACGCACTTAAAGGATCAATTAGATTTAAGCTATAACTCTTATAAATAATCCTTGAATGGTGAGCATCGAAGCAAAGGGAGAGAATATTGGTATTTTGTTGGCAAGTGCCGTCCGTGCAATATTTCGAGGGGCCTCATTGACTAGTTTTGTCGAGAGATTTCCTCAGATCTAACTAGTCTACCTAATCACCTTTAGACGAAGTCATTATTTTTAAAAAATAATTAATATTACAAAAAAAAAAAAAAGTAGATGCCCCGAGCTCTAAAACTAGTAGAGGGTTTGCTTTGAAATCACAAGAATCATAGAACTAAACTTCAATTTAACATCAGAGTCCTCTAAATCATTTATTAAGCCAAGACTCTCATGGCAATATCAAGCTCACGTCTCATCAATTTATTCACACACGCGATATCACTTATCCACGGGCAACAAAAAAAGCAACCAAACTAAAGACAAAATCCATCTAATTGATCCCTATTGCACAAATCCCAGCACATGTTCAGAATTGCAACAGAGCATAAACGACCGCCAATTGTGATCCTTTCATGACTAAATGTCATGAATTGAAGCCATATCTTCCTACAAGCGCGTATGAGTCTGCTTGATCAAAATGGCATCAATCCAAGACCAAATTGTGATCCAAATTTAAACAAAGAAATCACGGTCAGCATGCAATACTTTGATTCTAGCATATTCAAGTTCAGTTATGGCTATAATTCCCGTAAAATTGGCATCAAATTCACCATATTAGTTTTTCCTAGCATGAACATATATGATCCCATAACCAAACTAGCCTCAACGTGGAATCAAAAGCACACCAAATCAGAGATATCAAGACAGTTAGCATACACGGATCGATTTCCAGTAGAATTTAATTCATTCATGACGTAAATTTCTTTTCAAGGGAACATGGAATTCACCATAACACAATCTTACATCACTACACATGCTTACTTGAGTGGAATGGCATAAAATCAAGGGCCAATTGACATCAGCTCAGAGCGTCAACTGTCGCAAATCGGCACGTATTGACAAGGTTCAAGCAGATCCAAAACAAGTTCGAAATTGAATACCTATGATTGTTTATGAAGAAACAGAACTCAAATACGCTTATATGACTAGAATAGATCAATAATCTAGTAATGAAGGAAATTCTCAGCCAAGAACTGGATCAAAATACACACTGATTAAGTACAGGAATTTCATCAAACAGGTGGTATGCATTTCGGCCAAGGAGCACCAGATCAAATCGTCAATACAGCGTGAATAACAACCGATTTTCACACAGACAATAGCAATAGCTCCCAGCCTCTCTGCTTCGTATATAAAGCAACGGAAAACAGAGGAAATGTGGTTTAGTTGAATGAAGAATGATTAGCTAAAGCGATCGACAACGGATATATGAGTAAGGAGATAGCAGAAGCAACGTCAAGGAATGGAATCGTCGAAGCAGGCAGTCACGACCAACGTTTGAGCACTTCGGCATTACAGAACTTCTTCGCGGCAGCAGAACCGGTGACGATGGGGAACCGGTGACGATCATCAGCAACGAAGCGAGGGGAAAAGGATTCGATTGAAATCACCGAGAGAGTGACTTGGGGATGCTCAGAAAATCACCCGAGTTCCTTCGATCGATGGTCTCTGTTCTTGGCCCCTCTCAGTGCGCATGTCCTGTGGTGGATGGAGGGTGACGGAGAGGACGACGAAGATCAAAAGGAATCGCCGAGGGCTAAGAGAGAATTTGCGGAGCTCCTTTGGCGTGTGCGAAGGTGGCTCTGCTTCTCTTCTGTTCTGCCCTCCCTCCCTCCCTCTGCAGAGCGCACCGATCCACAGCTTACTATGCTCAAGTCTCGCAAGGATGGGAAGTCCTCAGAGTACGGTGATTTCAGAGAGTGTTTCTCAGGTAAGAAGCTCCTGAATTTCGGCAACTCGAAAAGTCTAAGAGCAGTTAACTTGGAGAAGGTGATTGTCGTGCCGGTCGCTTCTTCCCATTTTTCATGTCCAGCAATTAGTTCCATATCTCCACAAGACTCCACCACTAGCCCTTCGATTTGCCCGAGAAATTCTACCGTGAAGGTAGCGAAAAGCATTTTCAAACGGGAGCACCTTACAGCCTCTATGTCTCTCAAGTTTGGGAACGGGATGTTTGGGAGACCATCGGACTGCCAAATGTGCCTCAAGTTTTCGAGATCACTCAAAACTAACGTCCTCAATTTACCACTCTCTGTATCCATCCCATCACCTTCGTAAATGATCTCGATCGAACGGCATGAAACCACTTCTAGGACCTCGAGACAGCGCTGCAGCCTGTTCCACATGTGGGACGGGGCGATATGTTGGAGATTGTCACAGTTCCTCAATTCAAGAGATTCCAATTTCGAAAAGGAATCGATGGGAATTTGATTGTTCCATAGCTCTTTGCACTCAAGGCCTTCAATTTCTAGACTTCTTATATTGGGAAATCTAGCCTGCACGAGAATAACGTGAGAGAGGAGGATAAATAGGACAAATTTATTATATTGTTCTTTCTAAAACATGATATTGCAAGAATACGAATGATCACAGCAAGAGATAAAGCGAACCATCTCATTGACTATAATGGGTATAATCTCAAGAGAAGGGATTTGTACCTTTTGATCAAAGAAGGAATCGGAGTAAGCATCTTGTGAATCTGTTGTAGCGGTTACTGGATCTTTGTTTCTGTGAGGATATGAGAAGAATTTCTCCATGGGACAGTTACATATAAGTAGTCCCTTTAGGAGCGGGAACTCTATGATATCATTTGTCCCTTCATCTCTTCCTTCTTCATCCACAATCACCGCCTTCATATTTGGACAATCCTCCACTTTAATGTCTCTAAGCTCTCTAAGACATTTAGCCACAGGCACCGGAAAGAGAAATGCCAGCCCCGTTTTTATGACCACGAGTTTATTCAAGCTTCGAAATACCGATATTCCTTGTAATTTCACATCCTGTTTCCACATGCACCGCAGGTTGGGTAACTCCCCTATTGTCAATTCCATTAGCCGAGAGAGAATCTCGACATCTCTCGTGACGTTTAGCTCCCCCAGGTTGAAAACTGCTTCCGCTGATGGAGAACTCGAAATTTCCAATGACTCCAAATTCGGCAGCTTCAGTATCCAATTTGATTTAAAAAAACTCGACTTGGATCGAGACTCCCTTATCTGTATCCATTTTAGATTGCTGTATTCTAATGGAGGTTGACCGAAGAGTATCTTTTCCAGGTCAAGGAGTCCAACCATCACCAGGGTTTCCAAGAGAGGGAATGAAACCTAAACAAAGCGCCACAAATGGAACTCGTTAAAGGTGCCTTTATTCCAAAAAAAGCTACCTTTCAAGAAAATGCTCGAGACTTTTTCATTTATTTGATGAACATGGGGAAGATGAATCAGTCAACCAACTTAATTTTATTTTTTTCTCCATTGGCCGAAAATCTCACGCTAAAATCCAAAAAAAAATTAAAAAAAAACAAATTTCTCTTCGGTGAGAAGCGAAATCATTTTCACGAGGATATCCTCGCCACTATCCTGCTGTCAATGCAGCACGAATTGCACGGTGACGTTGACACGGTGACGTTGGCATGACATGTTGGAATCAATTGCAAATTGCACGTTAGGTGGGACACGAATTACGGGGACTTTCTTTGTTACGTGGCTCCTCGTTCGCCCTCAACTTATTTAATCTCCTGACATCGCTTTCTTTTATTTTGAAATTATTGAATTTTATTTATTCATTCAAGATTCATTCTCGCATTCATTCATTCATGCTGCACACTATTTTTTCATCTCGTTAAAAATGTTGAATAAGCAATAAATTAGTCACGGTAGAAACCCAAGTTATTAGTGTAATTATCTAACGTTGAAATTTTAAAAAATAAAAATAAAAAATCAGTCGTGGAAAGAGGCTTCCCTCTAACTATAGTTGATCGTGACTCAGAATATATGGTCTGTGTTCTAGTTGAGAGGATTTTTTTTTATTTGTAAATCAAAATTTGAATCAAATTGTACAAATAATCAAAGTTTAATGCAATATGTACTAACGTTCGGTGAACACCAGTATCATCTCATCCTAATAGGACAAATTGACAGAGGTAAAAAATGCAACAAAAATTACCTGGATTGGAGTATCCTCTGATGTGATTTCAGCTCTGGCGCAAAAGCTCGTCATATTCGGTAACTGATACAATACCAGACGGCGTACTTTAGGCAACGCAACTCTGTTATAGGGGGAAACTATTTCTTCTCCTGCATCATGTGTGACAATGGATTGCATTGAGTCACCTTCCCATACTTCAATCTCTTCCAGCTGTCCAAATCTTTGCATATCTGAAAGACACCACAAGTATTTCAATCGGTGGCACTGGCTGATGTTTACGGCTTTCAATTTGCTGAAGCACTCTGGTGCGATAGGGCCATGGTATATCTTCTCCAAATTAATAAGATTACGAAGGAACAAAGACTCTAACTTCACAAAAGCAGTGAGAGGGAGGCCGTCGGATGAGTTGGCAATGTACTCGATCGAGGGGCTGTCGTCAATGTCGAGATGCTTCAGTTCTCGGAATCCCTGGGTGCACAATTCGTGAGCGCTCTTGTTGAACTCACTCAACCCGCGTAAATACAAGCGTTGAGTCTTCTGCAGAGCTTTCTGAACCCATTCTCTTGAAAGAATATTGTCGCACCCTTCGAAATTGAGCTCCATGGCTTTCAAACCTTCAAATTCCCTCCCCCATCCATTTCCTATGTTGATCCAAAATCCGACCAGGTTCCCAAATGGCAGGTCACCATCCTCCAAGAGTATGATGGGACGAGGAATCGATATTTCTAGAGATGTTAGCTTTGTCAAGCTCTTCAACTCGGCAAGCCCAACACCACACGATACCAACGGTATTTCATGCCTGCCCATCCATGCATCAAAGCTTCGCTTCATATGTAACTCTTCCAAGTTGATTAAGCGTTTTAGGGCTCCGGGCTCGATTATCTTAAGCGAGTAGCAGTTGCTTAGATTCAACGATTGCAGATTCGTTAGTTCCCCGATTTCTTTAGGCAGCCTAGAAATTATAGACCCTGCAAAGCTGAGAATCCGCAATGCTTTGAGCTTGCCAAGAATTACAACGTCCTCCACGTAGCAATTTATGCTTAATGACTGGAGGTTCCCAAGAATTTCCATCGAAGAAGGTAAACTGGTGATAGACATGGAGCAAAGACATAGGGCTCGAAGCTCCTTCATATGTGTGAAATCCATTCTACTGCAATCTTCCATAAAGTATTGTTTCGACAACATGAGTATCTTCACATGGGGAAACCGACACGGCATTATTTCAGCAAGCCTATCATTGCCAACATTAAATAGGCCTGCCCAACATTCCTCAAGCTTTTCCTTTGGCCATGAGCCATAATTGCTGTTAATCATTAAGGAATGCTGACCACTAAATGCATTCGAGACGACCACCTCGCTGTAAAGATCATGTATGGTCACATTGTCCTTGTCATCACCACCACCCAGCAACAAACAAACGGAATGGAGTTTATTGAGCATATTATTCAATCTATCCCTTGAATCTTGTACAGTCCTTCTGAATTTTTCAAACAAGCCCAAACCCATGCCTAGAAACAGCAGAGTTTCGACTTGAATGGTCCCGCCAATAAGACCGCAGAGCAAGAATAAGGACTTAGTGTCCTCACTCTTCAAATGGTTGTAACTCAACATCACTATGGTTTCTATATCTGACTCATCTATTTTTATCAAGGCATTTCTCCATGCGGACACATCACTATCTCTCAAGGTGCGTGCAACAGAGAGAATCAGAAGAGGCAAACCTACAAGCTTCTCCACCACTCGAGGGGCTATTGCTTTCAATTCCTCATCGTCCTTGAGCCTGTCGCCGACCGTCTTTTCAAATAGCCTGAAAGCTTCAATGTTATTTAAGCCTTCAAGAAGAAATGTTCGATCGGCACGCATCTTCTGCTCCAGAACATCGCTAAATCTCGATGTGAGCAGCAATTTGCATTTCCCGCTCACATCTCCTGTAGGAATTCCGACCGCCTTCAAATCAAGTTCCTCCCACAGGTCGTCCAATATTATGAGAACCTTCTCACTCGGATCCCTCCGTAATCTCTCCAACAGACGATTTCCTCTGCCCCCTTCACTTTGCATGTCCTTCAGATCCAGTTTCAAATCATCAGCGATCTCGTCTTGGATATTTTTCAAGACATAATTCTGTGAGACTTTTGCTTTGACGATCATGTGGAATGGTCCCCCCGCTTCCCTGAGTTTCTTCTCGACTTCCTCCAACAACGTAGTCTTCCCCACGCCGCCACGCCCGTAGACCCCAATCACTTTTAGCTTCTCATCATTCAGAGCTTTCATTATGCCCTGAAAGATGGAAACTCGCGAATCGGTGATGGTGTTGCCCCCATCACTGGCTGACGAATTCACGTCAGGAACGCGAGCCACCTGCCCTGGCGGAGCACTCTCGTAGGAGACACTCTCAAATTTACTCTGCAGAATGAGTGACTCGATGGCCTGGACTGTCTTCCTCGCGTCCCTGCCGAGACAATAACGCTCCTTTGGGTTGGGAAGCCACCCGTAGAAGCAAGTTTTCTTGGCTCTTACATCGTTATCCAACACGCCTTGTGCCTTGTTGGCAGCGGTCTCTGCTTCTTTCTTCCATCTGTTAACTTCGCGTGTTATCTCCCTCATGTTGTTTTTTTGAGCATCATCGACGGAACGCTGCACCCTAACCCTCGCGTCCTCCAGCTTCTCAAGTTCTTTCTCAAGTTGGCCAACGTGGCTGTCGGAGAATATCACGTAGCCGCATTGACGACCGACCGGAGCCACCAGGTACTCCGCCATTTTGGAAGCTGCAGACAGAACAATATCCGCCATTTCCCCTCCTTTTCGACTTCTACTTCTCTGGTTTTCTAGCAGGAGAATTGAAAGTTAAGAAATTAGATATGCTGAGAAAGGCGGAACTGATGGAACCCAGAAACGAAATGAAATGACCGAGCAGGAAAGATTCAATAGGATGAATCCACAGCCACGAAATATTAGGTGAAAAGAGACAGCTTCTAGCAATTGGCGTAGAATTGAGATCGAAATCTAGAGGGAGGAAGTGATCATTTAGAGTTGCAACGATCAGAAAGAGGAGCACATGGCTTTAACAGAGGGAACGTTACTATGTTACCCACACATAAACCCACCCCTGGGCCCATGTACAGTGACATTAATTCTTAATTTCCCGAGGATGCCCTCCCGTCACCATTGGTTGAGGTGAGTGATTTCATGCACCGTCTCACACCGTAAAAAGGTTTTTTTGTAAATATGCATCTGTTTTGATTCAGGCAGTCCACAATTCCATTCTTTTTTCGAACAGCTCAACTGCGATGAAACAAGATGAGCATTTCCCTAGAGATTAGCCTTTTCTTGACATCAAAATTTCCTGATTCATCATTCCACTCTTGTGCAGTATCGATCATAAATCCAAATCGGTCAAGTTATTGAAGAGCCAATTGAGTCTTAGATGCATATAAATATGTTGTACACAATGACACCTAAAGATTACTTCATATATTACAAGTCTACCACAAACATATTACTTATCATGGTATTTTGTTACTGGAGTAGCTACTGTATTTGTTACAAAGTTATATGCCGAACTAATGGATTATAACTTATAAACTTTGGAATCACATGCTAATTTGCACATAACCCCAATCCAAAGGTCGTCTCTTTGTGTATGTATATATGTGCGCTCATATATTGATAGAACCGGTTCTTGAAAATGTAAAATCAGAAATTGGCGTGAAGAAAACCGAAATAGCAGCCATCCGGCCACCTTGGAGTTTTCTTCCAACATCTAATTATTTCCAAAACTTTCTTTTAAGAAAAAGAGAGCATTTTCAATCTTATTAGCTAATTAAGAGCGTCTTGTGCTGTGTAAGCATCTACATGAGTTTTTCTAATTTTACAATTGTAAAAAATGCACCAAAAGTCTCTAATTGTTGCAAATTGTTCAATCGGACCTTTCAATTTTTTTTTGTGCAATCAAGCCCTTAGATTATATATATATATATATATATATATATATATATATATATATAACTCTAGAAATATCTCTATTATTCAAAGCTCTGGCAACAGCAAAAATATATGTTAATAGGAAAGTGCAGATTTCTACACAGAAGATTATCAAATAAATAAAATTAAATAAAAGCACGAGCATTATAAGCAATAAATAAACCGTAAGCAATATAAAAAATAAAAAGGAGGACTATTAATGCTTCTAAACCAACCATGTAGGTGGTAAATAGATCAAAAGGGCAAAACGGTAAGAAGAAGTAAGGATATATAACATATATCTATATATATATATATATATATATATATATTGTTCGAGTTCGTCATTCTATTAAAAGAAGAAACAAAAGTACTGACATCAAGACTTGTTTTATCAGGATATTATGATTGATAATTATAAATGAGATATATATTGCTATCGCTAGTTTGCTAATGCGTGCAGTAAATTATACAGATATATATATACACACACATGTTAATAAACTATTTTCCGATGACATATATATTTATATCAACACATTCAACCGAATGGGTTTATGCTTAAGTTTCCGATAATATTATTTATGCAAATGAGCAGTTATATTTAATCGATCCATACTTAAAAAAGGAGAAAACAATTAATACATCACAAAAAAAAAAGGCATAGCAAAAGGCTATTGTTTGCTACTAGAACTCTAGAAAGTAAAAAAATTAGATGCGACAATTAGCCTTTTTCGCATAAACCCACCCACATGTGACACTAATTTTTAATTTTCTGAAGATGCCCATCCCGTCCACCAATGCGCACAGGCTGTCCAATCCAGCTGTCACCATTGCTTTGAGGTGAGTGAGTTCATACACTGTCTTACGGGACATGAATATTCACAAGTGAATATATGTGTTGTACACGATAACACCTAAAGATTAGTATTACAAGTCTACCATAATTATATTACTTATCACAGTATTTTGTTATTGGAGTAGCTGATTTTATTTATTACAAAGCTGTAATAGATATCATGTGACCCTTAAAACTTTTGGCAAAAAGTACTTCACGTGAGGCAACAATGGAGCCTTCCGATTAGTATTCTATTGGAATTTAGGAAAAGGTTTGTCATCGGTTGGTCCTTGGCATCCTATGTGATCTCTTCTTCATCACTACAGCTGAACTATGTTCCATTTGTCAGATATGGAGGTAGACTTAACATTGATTTCTAAAGGTCATCTTTTTCTTCTTTTCATAGACTCAACATGGATCACCATAGGCTTTGCTACTATGTTTCGACTCATCAATCACTAATCTTGACTAAAGGACAAGCATGTTTTGAAATATCAATCTCAAGAACACATAGATATGACAATAACTAAATCTCTTCCACTTAGCTACATACACATTAACCATATGATACTTGTGCATTTGATGCTTTCTGTTCATACCGATAATACAATTAAGACTTTCTTGGTTGCAAATGTTGAGTTACTATCAACCATTAAACCGATGAGATGACTTATGAGGAATCAGTTTTCATCATCGTATCTTCCAGGCAGTAGCTCCATGAGACGCCCAATCCATTTCTATCTTGGTTGATCTCGAATCGTGAATCTGTTTATAATTTTTTGAAGTTGTATTTCTTTGATGTATGTTTTTATCTAGGTAAGATAGTGTGGTGTAATTTTGACTAAATTTCCAATACTATTAACGTTTATATTAAGAAATTGTTTTCCTAAACAATATTATAGTGGACACTGACAACTACAATGTTATCGTGGGTCGACATTGATTCGTTAGTCAATTTCGGCCAACGATTCCAACTAAAAAATGGCTAAGAATCCTGTAAAAACTAGGTAAAAGGGAGGGGCTTCATGTAGTTGGCGTAAATCGAGATCGAAGTCTAGCACGAGAAAGAAGTCAATTAGACGTTACAACTGCCAAGAACAGGGGCACGTAGCTTTATTGTATGAAGTATGACTATATTATACACACATTAACTCATACACGTGCATTAACACTATTTTTATTTTCCCAAAGATGCCCCTCCCGTCCTCCCTTGCTGTACATTATAAGTGCTATAACTTTCTTACGGTACTCACTTAATTATCATAATTTTTTTTCAACCACTATAGTATAATGACTTATTAAAAGACGTTCGCTTAATTGTCATAACTTTCTATCGATCATTCGAGTGTTATAACTTTTTGAAATCGTTTACTTATGTGCTAGAAATCTGACGTAGCATAGCACTTGCGGTAAAAAAAGGGAGATTCTTCTTTCTTTGCTTCCTCTCTAACACCCACGATCATCAATGATCATTCTGTTTGGTTCAACATTTGAAATGAGCATTAAGGCTTTAAAATCCTTTGAGCAAATACAAATACCATTTGACAATTTTTTGGGAGCACTTTGAGGAAATGCAATTGCATTTCCAAATGACTCTAAAATTAGATAATTAGCCCCAATTTTATACAAATCATTTTACGTATAAAAGCAATAAATATTCTAATAAAAGCAACCCTCCTAATTCGTTCTATCACTCAAAAAGAAAATGATTTTAATAGATGGTAAAATATTCTAACCCATACAATCCAAAAAATGCCCCTCACGTCCTCCAATGCGCACAGGCCGTACAGGGGTGTCATCTTAACCATATCCTGCACAACATCTACAAGATCTTCAAAAGAAAGAAACGCCTCAACTTGATTTCGCTTGTCCTCAAAGACGCTGATTGAAAACAAGTGGGTCCCACTCCGCCACCTCTTTTGTACTAAAATTGACTTCGGACCCCATCGCTTGCGTAGTGCGAGAGCTACCCAGCTGTTTACCAGGGTGGTCCAGAACAAAGTGAAGTTAAGAGTAAACCAGGGTGGAGTGAAGTTGCTTCTTGGCCATCGTCGGTCACTCGGGAATTATTAGAGCTTCGTGTTTTGTCAACCTCACGCTGCAGATAGTCAATATGACTCGATACATCGTGTCATTATTATGCTTCATTTCGTATCGACCTCGCGCCGAGGGACCCAACCCCACCGCACTGTCCTATCTCTCTTTCTACTCGCTGTCCCTACCGGCTTAGCCTCGTTATGAATATTTTATTCAAAGTACATGTATTTACCTGTGCACCTAGTAAAATAGAAATTAAAAGGAAACTGCTGAAAAAAACTCGAAAGCATCATGTTAATGTGTGCACAACCATATATAATTATATATTTGGCCTCAAAATGATTTCCTCATCGATAGTTTGAGTTATTTTCCTGGAAAAGCATTTTGCATGTAATAAGTCCTCAATGCCACTGGAATGGAGAAAAGCTATTACAAATATCATGATTTTCGTGTAGTGCTTCTTTGAGCATTCAATTTTTTTTCGATCACTTAAGTATTATAGTTATTTTTTTTTCAATTGCTTGAATGTCTTGAATGACTTAACCATATTGCGCAAAAATCAGAATTAAGGGAGGACTAATTATCTCATATTGTGTTGGCCGACCAGATCGATGCAAAGGGGATCTTTGAGAGATATGAGTGAAGAGGAAGGTGTGGAGGGAAGGATTGATGATGTCAAGGGTGTGGAGGATTTACTGTGTCTGAAGAGGTATATCTAGTTGAGAGCTTTGCCACAATCTGACATGTCAAGAAATGTTCTGTATCTTGTTGTCTTGGATACACTGTCTTCGCCCACCAGATTGACACTGAGGAAAATCGGAAACAGAATTTGAGACCGAAGAGACCGCCATTTTCGCAAACTAAAGTGAAGGCCGGCCGGCGATCATCATATATAAAACTTCTAACTTCCCTCTCACATTTGAGAAAACCCCGGTACTTGTGTTGAGGATCGTGTGCTCTTTTATCAATATGATGTTATCTTTCATCAAAAGCTTGGTAACTCTTAATTTACCTGTATTTTTTTGCATGGACTCTGCGAACCTTGGCTCCACTTCATACTTTTGTCGATGCATGCAAGCCGTCCGCGCTTACATGTATCGTGTTAGGTTTCATTTGATCATCTTTACACGACATCTACGGAATCTCCAAAAGAGCAAATGCCACCATCTGATAACACTTGATTGAAAACAAAACGGTCCCCCACTCCACCATTTCTTTTGTACTGAAATTGACTTCAGGCCCCGCCAGCTAAAAATTACGAGAGCTATGCTTGGCTCCAGCAAATCAGCAGCAGCCGGAGTCACTTTTATTGTTTTTTGGTCGAAATCCCAGTCACTTCACGAGCTCTCTAAGCATCAACTTTAATAAAAGGTGAACAATAATAGAGTCCCACACTTAGTGCAATAATGCTTTCTCCTGTTATACTATGGGCCCACCACCAATTTTGGCCGAAATGCTTTTCTCATCGAAAGTCTCTATTATTTTCCTTGTAAAAGCATCTCGCAAGTAATAAGTCTGCAATGGCCCTAGCTATATCAGGCTAACTTCGAAAATATGTCATCACAAGTAACTTTTTATTTTTATTTTTTTAATATAACTTGATTAATGGAAGATGCATAGGTTTTGAGCTACATGCACAGCTCCATTGAGAGAAACTGAAGGTTCATGGGAGACGCCATTTTCACTTTTTGAATAGAAGTTACTAACTATAATCATCATTAATTTCTCAAAACCACACTTTAATAGTTTTAAGAAAACCCAATTTCATTGATTGATTACACCTCGTTAATGGATCCAGTGAAGAATATGAAGTGTATTTGTATGGAATTATATGTATGTTAAGGGGATCATTAACTCCATATCAGTGTTGCATGCACTCGATAATGTAAACCTATTTCATGGATTATAAGGATCTCTCTCTGACCACTCTTTGCTAATACCCTCCACGTAATAACACTCTTTCAGGTTCTCTGCAAAAAAAAAAAAGTGACGTGAACAATTCACAAAGCCGATGCTTCTCATTGCAAACTCCCAAATTCTTATGTGTCTTCCCCTCCCCGACACGTCCACCATCATTGCTTTGATGCTGCTCTCTCTCGCTCTCTCTAAAACGCAGAGGAGGATGAAGACGGAACATAATGAGGCTAAGAGTTAACCAAGGTGGATAATTTCGAAAAAAGTTGGTAATTTACTAGGTTGGTAAATTCCTCATAGTGTTTGGTAGCTTATAAACCATTCTTGTAAGACTTGAAAAAACTTGATACGAAAATCTTCCATTATTGAACGTCATAAAACTGTATAATTTCGAAACTTCTCTCTCTATCTCCTAACGCATGTCCTATTTCAAATTTTCAATTAGAAATAAATGGGAACGGCCTAATCTCTCTCTCTCTCTCTCCCGTGTTTGAAAATTTCGTCCTTAAAAATTGTGAAGCGGTTATCAAAAATATTTGCCTATTCAGGCAGAACCACCGGACAAATTAGATGCAATGCACTAGATATTGTCCATGAAATACTCTCCAGAGATTTAAAGAAAATGACTGAGTTGAAACTCAGTAGTAACTCTTCCATCCTGAATATAGTTACTCGTGTGGGAGCGCGCTGTCGATCATGTTGCAATTATTCGAGAGCATGATCCATGCAGAATCCAATTCCGGTCATTCCATAGAATAAAGCGGGTTTTAGGGATTGGGTTAAAAGCAGATGCTTGCCTTAAGTGCCAGGGAAGGGAAAAAGAGTGGTAGACGAAAATGTCCCTGCGGGGCCCACAAAATATATATTCCTCTTAGAAGTGGGAAGAAAGAAAGGGAAATGCAAAAAGTGAGTTCCTTCTTCCCTTACACGACAGAGTTCTGTGGGGGCCGCAGCATATTTGCGTTATCCTTGGAGTATTTGTCACGTCTTAATCTTATGATGTTGTGTATCTCATCTTTATTTGTTCCTTTTTCTTTTATCTCATCTTATTGGGAGGTTGGTAGATTCCTTATCGAGTTGGTATTTTACTAAAAGCACTTGTAAAATTTTAAAGAAGTTCGCCGGTCACTATATTAATCGAATGTGGGTAATATTGTCATATTATTGATATATCATCAAACGCGTGTGTAAAATTTCAAAAGAGATGATAATTCACTAACATATTTAGACCTCGGTAAAATCCCAGCAATGATGATAACTTACTTACGGGTGATTTGACAAGCAAGTTAACGGTCATGCCTTTTTACAAACAAGATTGAAATCCTCAATCATCATATCATTTCTTTACTTTGGAAACTTTAAATAAAGTGAAAAAGAATCCTCACATAGGAAAAGAATCCCAATAACGATGATAACTTACTTACGAGTGATTTGACAAACAAGTTAACGGTCATATCTTTTTACAAACAAGATTGGAATCCTCAATCATCACATCATTTCTTTACTTTGGCAACTTTAAATAAAGTGAAAAAGAATCCTCAAACAGGAAAAGAAAAATGCCAAAGAATCATCTTTCACTAAAGAAGTTTCTGACATCTCTCTCTTTTTCTCTCTCTCTCTTGCCTTGTACTGCTCTTTGTTTAACCTTACATTGTGATTTCTGGCACTTCAACCTGCCAAATGGACGAGATCATATATGGATTCAATATGAATCGGGATCGTAAATCTAGTCATTTACCGTATTCTATTAAACTGGATTGCCCCATTTTTTGGCCCATTTCTCCCATAGATCATGATACAACTCTGGCCTTTGGTAAGTAAAGATTTGACACAACAATATGGCTTGATATTCTTTTTCAAATATTAGGGTAAATATATTCAAAACCGTCGACACATGAATTTTAGTCGACAATTTAATTTTTTGTAAGAGAAAAGAATATGAAAACAATGAATAGTAGTAAAAAGAACAAAAAAATGAATAATAAAAACAATAAATAGCAAATAAAAAAGGCCAATTTGGTCCAACTCGCGCGGCCCACAAGAGCAGCCCATTGATTTGATCCGCGGCCCAGACCCGTCAGCAACATTTCAGCTATTTCCTCTCTTTTTCTCATGGTTCACTCGACCGCACAGCCGCTTCTGCTCCTCTCATCTCAGCCCGGCCTGGCCTTCTCTCTCCCCTCCTCCTCCGCCCTGCGAGGACGTCGCTGTCCATGGTCTCTGGCTAGCAATGTCTCTACAAGAAGACTTTCAAGCGCACCAAATGCATATCATTGCCATCGCCGCTCGTTTCCATGAATTTAAGCTCCAAGCGGTATCCTACTGTTGCTTCTTCTTATTCGGTCATTTTGATATCCGGCAAAACTGCTTCTAGATGATCTTGCTTGTATCGGAATGGCACGTCAAAGCTCTAAATGCACAAATTTGTTTTGTGATAGCTAGCTCAGTTAGCCTCGCTAATCGTTACGTATGATGCATCGATGATTATCGTTTAGAATTGTGTTATTTTGTTCCTTCTTTCTTCGTGCATTCTTTTGGATTTGGACTTGAAAGAGTTTAGCCGTTTCTGAGAGAAAGTCAGGCTCGATCATTGAGATTTTCTTTGCATTTCATACTCTTTGTTTTCTACACTCAGTTTCTCTGTTCGTTAAACTTGAAGTTTGGACATGGCGTGAATAGATCTTTAGTTTAGTGAATTTCCAATAGAGTTTCTACTATTTTTTATCTCGTTACGTAATTGGATTGCTTGTTGCTATTTTTCTCAATAAACACTGACTATTTTCTATTGCTATGCTTTGTAGGGTGCACGACATGAGTTGGGATGTACGTGTGAGCCTTGTAATTTTTCCCCTTTTTTCAAATTCAATCATGAGATGATGGATTTTTTCTCAAATTACGTAAAACCTTTTCGAAACAATTAATTACTTGAATCGAAATAAAGGAAACTGAAATCACAAGAAATTGAAAGTACAGGTGAAAATTGAATAAGGAAACTAAACTTGAATTGAATTGAAACAGATGACGTGATTAGAGAAAACTAAACGAGAACGCTGAAATTTCCTGAAGCCAAGTAGAAGTCATCTACTTCATTGTTCTACCGCAGCCACTGCACTGTCAATGTTGACTCTAATGAAAAGAATGATCAATTGACCGAAATATTCGCAAAAGAAATAGAGAAGCCACTGAGCGAACTCTGAACCTCAATCTCTGTTCACTAAGCTAAAATAATGTTGGTTCCAATATACGCAATTTTACAGGCAAAAAATTTGAAGATTAACAGATGGAGAATGAAAATTGCTTTTTGTCTTTGAGGCAAGGAGAAACCTAAACTAGGAAAAGTAGAAATGAAACAGGGAACAAAAGGATGCTGACCATAGATTCAAACAGAGCAACTAATCAGCCAATCTTCTCGGTATTGGCTTCATCCGCAGGCCATATCACGGTCTCAATGAGCCGTTTGCGCAAATTCTCGTTGGAGATTTCTTTGTATATTTTGGTATGATAACGTTTCTGCACATTAATTCCCACCCTGATTGGATCTTTATGAACTAGCTTATGTAAATCTTTGGTACCTTGATCTATTTTCCGTATAGGTGAAGACATGTTACCATCTCATTTTCAGCGAGGTCGTGTCGCTCCTCTAAGGGTAATAAGAGCGATTATTATGGTTACTGGACTATGGATATTCACTTAAGAGTGTATGTTTATTACATAAATACACACACTAAAAGAACATTAAAAAAAGGTTTACCATGCATAAACTCTGATTGACCCACTTCGAACATAGACACTTGAAAAACTCCCACAACAAAGTCCAAGATAGTGCATGTACATTGCATTTCTCTGCTTCTACCATAGCAAGAATGGAACCAATCACCCGATAAACTCTTGCGAAAATTGCCAAATTTCTACAGTCCCATGATACATCAATGCCACACAAATGTAATTTTGAATAGCCACCGGATAAAAAGGTACGATCTTTCTAACACATGTAATTTTCATAAGGCCGAAGGCCTGATGGCATAACTGCAACATTATTTAGCGTATGGTACAAGTGAAAATTTTCAGCATTTAACATTTCTCATCTAGGCAAAGATGAGGCTTCGTTTGTTTCACAGAAAATAAACGATATAAAAAGCATTTTCCAATAAATGATAGCTTGTTCGCTTGAAATAATTAATCAATTGAAAATATTTCTTTGTTTCACCCCCACAAAAACATGATAAAGCACTAAACACCAAACCTGAAAAGAATCGAGAATCATGTTCTGAATGTTCTGAAAACTCCATCAATAACGTGATTCAAAGAATTCACTACAATCGCAAGCCTCATCTAGAAGTGGTCTCAAGCTCTTACACATCATGCAGCATTCAAGTATCTCAAGATTGAAAAAGAAGAGATTTCTCAAATGCTTACGATTTTAACATCCTCAAAACTTGTCTTCATACTGACCACCCAACTCGCTGACAACAACAAGCCCTCCTCCTTCCTTGTGTTGTCGCTTCCTCGAGCTCCGTCTCATAGCACTTTGACGAACGGAGAACTTGAGAAGAAAATTGCTACGAGTTCAATTAGGCTTGGAAATTTGGGGTAAATCTTAAACGATGTCATTTTTGCACACGGGCACTTCTTCATCTTAACTTTATGCCACATAGGAGAGAGAAGTGAATAAAAAGGGTCACATTAGCATTTTCCTTTAACCAAGTTAGATAGAGCTAAAAAAGAACTTGATTGCATCAACTTGATAAGTTTTATGAATCGAATGGACTATTAGTGAGTTTTAGGACTCAATTGTGCTTTCGCAACAAGTCTTAGGACTTATGGTCCACTTATCCCTTGATTGAAATATGTAAAAGTAAAGTAGAAACAAGCTGTAAACTGGTAAAATATGAGAATGCAAAATATGGAAATCTTACTACTTTTCAACTTACAATTTTTCGTGCAAAGGAATTTTGAAGCTTCGTATGAAAATTAATTCTTTAAGTTTCATGTGCATCGTGCCGACTTATAATGCTAGTAGTTACTGTAATAGGGTTTCACTTAACTTAAAAAAAATTGGAAAATTAAAGCATAAGCCCTAAAACTTGTCAAGATAATGCACTTAAAATTTTCACAGTTCATTGACCAATGATGGATCCTTGCCAACATCATAGTTCAGTACTACCGGAGATTGTTGGAGGGGGCAAGTTAAGGGCTCTTAAAAGTTCCAAAGGAGAAGTTTCTCTCTCTTCAGAATGCAAATTCATAACGGAGAACTTAGTGGCTGAGGGATGGCCATGCACGTGTGGACAATGAGCATGATAAAAATTTGATTCTTCACGAAATTAAGCGGACGTAAAGCTCTTTCAAAAGTTTTATTTTTTTCTGTAGAATATATAAAATAATAATTCAAAAGGATTAATCTGTCCTATTTTAAGTAATCCAAATTACACAAAAAGGCATTTGGTCGGAGAAGCCATGCTCGGCACCGAGAGATGGTCCGATTGAAAAATCAAAGTGCTGGTTAGAATAACACGCAATTAACTGCTGCATCCAATGGATTAAGATCATCGTTAATTAAGAATTGACTTTTACTGGAATCTCACCTAATGATAATGATATTCACTTTGTGTCATTATTGGATTCTCGAGTAGGAAGCTTTCCCAGTCACCAATGTCTTGGTCCGCTTCTGTTCCACAGCTTACTCTGCTGAAGAATACCAAGGATGAGAATTCTGCATAGTATTTCTCACGTAAGAAAGTCCTGAATTTCTGCAACTCGAAAAGTCTAAGAGTAGGTAACTCAAAGAAGATGATTGTCGTACCGTTTGGGAGACCATCGTACAGCCAAATTTGCCTCAAGTTTTCGAGATCATGCATAATCAGCCTAGACAGTTTACCACTCTTTGTAACTGTCCCATCACTTTCGTATATGATCTCGATTGAACGGCATGAAATCACTTCTAGGATCTTGAGACAGCGCTGCAGTCTATTCCACAAATGGGATGGGGCAATACGTAGGAGATTGTCACGGTGCTCCAATCGAAGAAATTCCAATTTGCAAAAGGAATCAATGGGAATTTGATTGTTCCATAGCACTTTGCATTGAGCGCTCTCAATTTCCATGTCTTATATCGGGAAATGTAACCTGCACAAGAATAATGCGAGAGAGGAGGATAGTTGGACACATTGTTGCATTGTTCATTCTGAACATGATAATGCAAGAATACAGATGATCACAGTAAGGGAAAGAGCAAACCATCTCATTGAACAACAGTTGTGGCGATTCATCATCCTCTTCGAACGTCACACCAAATGGCCTCTCGACACCTGCGGGACTAGGGATGAACACTCCAAAGTTACGGCACCACAGAATTCTTAGATGTCTTAAGGAGGCGAAATCACATGAACTTCCTGAGCTGAAAAATATCAGGTTATCGAGCTCCTTGAGTGTTAGTGAACTTAAGCAAGGGAAACTCATCACTTCTGTCTTTGATCGACCACCTTCGTCCATGGGAACCACTTCCTTCATCTGCTAGCAATTGGTAATGTATAGGCTCTCGAGTTTATATAGAGTTGTGGTCATAAAATAGGGGAAGAGATATCTTAGGTCGGAGTAACCGTGAACATCGATAGATTTTAGATTAGGAATTTAGTACAGGAATTTCATCAAACAGGTGGTATGCATTTCGGCCGAGGAGCACCAGTTCAAATCATTAATACGGCCTCAATCACAGTCGATTTGCACACAGACAGTAGCAACGGAAAACAGAGAGCATATGTGGTGTAGTTGAAGGAAGAATGATTAGCTAACAGCGATTGACATCGGATATGAGTACGGAGACAGCAGAAGCAACGTCAAGGAAGGGAACCGTCGAAGTTGTAGTTCTCTCTTTTTTACGACGGAGTGATTGCACTTCAATATCAGAAAATCGTTCTCTTCGTCGAAGTTGTAGTGCGATGACATATCCATCGACTCGGCATAGCAATCCAAAACATAACAGCGAAGGCAGAACAGAACAGAACGAAAGCGATCAACAAATCTAGAATGAATTGAAGTGGATTCCGGAATTAGATGAGAGAAGACACAACCACCTGGTAGGCGTGGCTGATATCAACAGAACACCGACGAACTTTGAATCGGCGGTGAGGTATTTTTGGTTAGAGCGAAGATGGAGAATCTCGGAGCTTCGTAGTTAGCTCTGGTTCTTCTACCGGATCGACCAGTAAATTGAAGGAAACTAAGCTGTCTTCTAGCGCTGCAACATAAAACCAGACATATCAGTGAAAAATGAAAAAAGAAAAAAACGGAGAATCGAATCAGGAAAAGATGAGGTTACAAACTAGGTGAGGAAAGAGAATGAAGATCCTCTGTGGCCGTAGCTGCTGGACTTGGCTGAAGAGAAGGTACTGATCGCTAATGAAGAAAAGATCCGCGGCTGGAATGGCTGAGCGGATGAGGTGTCGCGGTGGCAAGAGGATCGCTAGAATTAGAAATGATGGAAGCAAACACTGAAAATCATTAGAACGAGACCGAGGACAACGATTCCAAGCCTGATTCCAAGATTAAAACTAGAGAAAGAAAATGCGCTCAGCTTCGGCCATGGTCGAACCCATTATCGCTTTTCCCTTTCTTCGAACTTGTTCAGCCGACTGAAGAGATAGAGCGAGATAGAGAGAGATTTAGCAAAGAGAATATCGCGGAGAGAGAGAGAGAGAATCGGTCGACCAAGAGAGAGGGAATTCATTCAGCGAGAGTTTTTTTTTCTGGAGAGCCCCTCAAGCGATTGAACGATTAATCAGGAATGGGATAATCTGGTCACGGAGGAGTTTGAACGATTCCGGTGGATTGAACGATTCCCAAGGGGGAGATGTTAGTCAGTTGAGTAAAAGTCTGCTACTATCTGGGGAGATTTTCGCTGACAAGAACCTCCGTCTCTTCTCCATCTATAAAAAGAGGAGCAGGGCAAGGCTTGAGCTTTCACGGAGGAGAAAGAAAAAGCAGAGAGTAATAGAGAGAGAGAAAAAAAAAGTAGAGAGAGAGAGAGAGAGAGAGGGAGTGAAAGAGAGAGCAAGAAGTAATACTCCCTGGGTTTTGTCATGTTATTACCTGACCACATTGTGCAATCCCACCAATCTCGCTTGTCCTGCTCGACCCTTTTGACGTTGGTCGTCTCGCCTACACATCCAGACGAGTTGCTCGCTGCCTTCCCCGACGTCGACTCAACACCGCAACACACTCAAATTCCTCGACGCCGACTCAACATCTAGACTGGGAGGCGCTTCTCCGGCGATGCCCGTGATGTAGCTAGCAAGGATCACCTAGAGGGGGGTGAATAGGTGATCTAAATAAATTCTTTATCAATTTAAAGCGGAAGTAAAAGATCACGGTTGGGTCTGAATAAAATTCAGATTCAAGACAGTTTATATAGACAAAGTTCTTGATGTGCAGTATGTAAGATAAGAGATAAGGGATAGAAAAACTGCACACAAGTTTATAGTGGTTCGGCTTAGATCAAGCCTACGTCCACTCTCCCACGCTGACAGCCGACTGGCTGGATTCTACTAATCAAATCAATGAGAAGTTACAGCAAGTTGTGCCGCTTAAACCCAAGCACTTCTCCCCGAAGTTGGTGCTGCTTATACCAAGCTGATAGATCACACTATCTCACACCTAAGCACACACTTATAACACTGTCTACACCTCTCAAATGATTACACGTTTAAGCTCACGAAAGACAAGAGATTGAATCGGAGTATGCTCAGACTTTGAACTTGTTGATTCTTGATTTCGTTCTTATCCTTCTGCTCCTCGTTGATCTTCTTTTATACTCCTCCACTTCCAAACTAGCCGTTGGACAGTCTTCAGAGGATCATCTTCCAATATTCACCTTTGGACAGATTTGTATAAAATAGATTGAGTAGCCGTTGGTTGATAAAATCTGAATCCCGCTGATTCTGGTCGCCCATACAATCAGAATCTTGGTTTCCATAAGTAGAGCTTTATCCGTTGTAATGCATACTTGTCAAAATGTTTGATTGTCAATCAATTAGATTGAGATTGAGACAATCAAAACTTTCCTTCTGTGAAATCCATGCCAGATCACTAGCCGTTATTTTTCGTTCTGAATTTTGGGTCTGAATAATTTCAGCGTCTGCGTCTGAAGAATTTCAGCGTCTGCGTCTGAAGAATTTCAGCGTCTGCGTCTGAAAAACTTCTGCGACTGAGTCTGAACTTTTCGTTCTGAGTCTAAATCTCTTTTGCTTGAAGTTCTTTCACAATCTGAACACGAACTAGATCAAGATTGACATATGCTTTTCTTCCAAAGATAACTTCCTGAATCAAAATACTTCAAAGCATTTATCAGACTTAAAACACTCATGGACAGTTTTGTCAACTTCAAAATCTATTGGGAATTTTCCTTAACAATCTCCCCCTTTTTGATGGTGACAAAACTTCCATGCAGATATATAGATTTTGAGATAATCTTGAAAAATATGATCAAGCATATAATGTAGCAGATATTCAAGATATCATATATGATCAGAGTAATTTGATATGAGATATTTTTATACTCAGTTTTTGAATAAGACAAGGAGTATGACAAAATCTGAATCGTAAAAATCTAAATCAACGTCTGTCTCCTTTTCTTTGAATCTAATAATCTGCATATCAAACCAAATCATATCTGCATATTTGAGCATATCAAATCATATCATATCTGCATATTTCTCCCCCTTTTTGTCAGCATCACAAAAGATATATGCATAAAATTCCTTAATGATCATGACAATATATGGAAGTATAATCACAACTCAATATGATGCATCAATTAAGTAGAATTATCCACTAAGCACATATGCATATTTACATTCTCTCCCCCTTTTTGTCATAAACAAAAAGTGATAGTAATGGAAAGGGTATCACGTAGAGAATATAAATTTAACTCATCTTCACATACTATCTTCAAAATATATTTGGCATGAAACACAACCTTCAAAGATATCATCTTTCGCGAACATAACATATATTCAATATAGCTCATGTTCACGCATGCACATAATAAATTTCACACTCTTTTTGTCATAATAAATGATTATATAAATAAGAGATTCGTTAATGACAAAAAGTAGGAAATACTAACCTGGATTGTGTAGAACTTAGCAAGTTCTAACATACATTACCTTTTCTTTCATAGTAATCAAGAGTGGGCATAAATTAAATTGACTTTCATACTTGATTTACGCTCCCCCTCAATTTGATACCATTTTGAGATGATTCTCCCCCTTTCTTTTGCATTTTTTCAGTTTTTGTTTTTCTCCCCCTGTCATCAAGACAGCTATCATTGCAGCTTGTGCACTTTGAACAAATTGTTGTTCCTCTTATAAAAGAGATTGTTTGATATCTTATTGGCAATGAAATATTTTTTATGGACTCATTATGTGTTCTCCGATATTGTCATGCCTTACAAAGAAAGAATTTATTTTTGCGAGATATTGTTTTATTATGCATATTTCCCTTAAATACTCTACTAAGATGAGTTGGGAAAGTATCCTTGGGCTTCTATGAAAGTTTCCTATTCTGCGTCTAACAAAAAGAAAGGATCCAAATACAAGGATACTAGAAAGGAAATGAGTTTATTGCAGACAATTATACAAAGGAAGCATGAATGCAAACCTACGCAAGTCATGATGCAATCAACGAAGGATCTCAAGTGATGAATTCTTTCTAAAGAGGAAAGGTATATTCTGAACATGCTTGTTGAGATACAAATTGGTAATATTTGTTGCCATGTGTGTAAGATATTGCATATATTTAATGCTTGAAATAGCTACATTTCTTTTGCGAAATTCATTAATGTCATATAATCTTTATGCTTATGACATTCTCGCTTAAGGAAAATTCCTACAATCTTGAATCACTTGCTATATTCTTAGAAGATTTTTTTAAATTAGCAAGTTTGATCCGAAAATCAGAGCAAGGTATGTACGTGACATTCTCTATATTTTGCAAAGATTATTATCTCTCTTACAAGTATTTGCAGGATGTAAAAGAATCTTTCCTTGTGAAGTTTGGAAAGCTTGATCCCACAATCGGGGAGATTCTGCAACATTTCCGAAGGATCGAAAATTTCTCCTTTATGCGATATTCTGACAAATTGTTGGAGGCATGTCATAACACGATGAGCAAATGCTTAATGCGTCGTACGAAAGGATAAGTTGCCTCAGGTTTAAATATTTGATATTATTGCTAAAAAAAAGGCATTACATATTATATGAGATATTATATCTTTAACTAAAAATTTGTGCAAAAGGTTTGTTGAGTTTATGCAGTTTGAATCCGAGACGAGCTTGATGGAAGAAAACAAATTTCTTTCTCGAATTTCAAAATGCAAACAAATGTGGCGGATGTTGCTGCTACAAAGAAAATAGAGGAACAACAATTTGTTCAAAGTGCACAAGCTGCAATGATAGCTGTCTTGATGACAGGGGGAGAAAAACAAAAACTGAAAAAATGCAAAAGAAAGGGGGAGAATCATCTCAAAATGGTATCAAATTGAGGGGGAGCGTAAATCAAGTATGAAAGTCAATTTAATTTATGCCCACTCTTGATTACTATGAAAGAAAAGGTAATGTATGTTAGAACTTGCTAAGTTCTACACAATCCAGGTTAGTATTTCCTACTTTTTGTCATTAACGAATCTCTTATTTATATAATCATTTATTATGACAAAAAGAGTGTGAAATTTATTATGTGCATGCGTGAACATGAGCTATATTGAATATATGTTATGTTCGCGAAAGATGATATCTTTGAAGGTTGTGTTTCATGCCAAATATATTTTGAAGATAGTATGTGAAGATGAGTTAAATTTATATTCTCTACGTGATACCCTTTCCATTACTATCACTTTTTGTTTATGACAAAAAGGGGGAGAGAATGTAAATATGCATATGTGCTTAGTGGATAATTCTACTTAATTGATGCATAATATTGAGTTTTGATTATACTTCCATATATTGTCATGATCATTAAGGAATTTTACGCATATATCTTTTTGTGATGCTGACAAAAAGGGGGAGAAATATGCAGATATGATATGCTTTGATACAGATATGATATGATTTGATATGCTCAAATATGCAGATATGATTTGGTTTGATATGCAGATTATTAGATTCAAAGAAAAGGAGACAGACGTTGATTTAGATTTTTACGATTCAGATTTTGTCATACTCCTTGTCTTATTCAAAAACTGAGTATAAAAATATCTCATATCAAATTACTCTGATCATATATGATATCTTGAATATCTGCTACATTATATGCTTGATCATATTTTTCAAGATTATCTCAAAATCTATATATCTGCATGGAAGTTTTGTCACCATCAAAAAGGGGGAGATTGTTAAGGAAAATTCCCAATAGATTTTGAAGTTGACAAAACTGTCCATGAGTGTTTTAAGTCTGATAAATGCTTTGAAGTATTTTGATTCAGGAAGTTATCTTTGGAAGAAAAGCATATGTCAATCTTGATCTAGTTCGTGTTCAGATTGTGAAAGAACTTCAAGCAAAAGAGATTTAGACTCAGAACGAAAAGTTCAGACTCAGTCGCAGAAGTTTTTCAGACGCAAACGCTGAAATTCTTCAGACGCAGACGCTGAAATTCTTCAGACGCAGACGCTGAAATTATTCAGACCCAAAATTCAGAACGAAAAATAACGGCTAGTGATCTGGCATGGATTTCACAGAAGGAAAGTTTTGATTGTCTCAATCTCAATCTAATTGATTGACAATCAAACATTTTGACAAGTATGCATTACAACGGATAAAGCTCTACTTATGGAAACCAAGATTCTGATTGTATGGGCGACCAGAATCAGCGGGATTCAGATTTTATCAACCAACGGCTACTCAATCCATTTTATACAAATCTGTCCAAAGGTGAATATTGGAAGATGATCCTCTGAAAACTGTCCAACGGCTAGTTTGGAAGTGGAGGAGTATAAAAGGAGATCAACGAGGAGCAGAAGGTAGAGAACGAAATCAAGAATCAACAAGTCCAAAGTCTGAGTATACTCCGATTCAATCTCTTGTCTTTTGTGAGCTTAAACGTGTAATCATTTGAGAGGTGTAGACAGTGTTATAAGTGTGTGCTTAGGTGTGAGATAGTGTGATCTATCAGCTTGGTATAAGCAGCACCAACTTCGGGGAGAAGTGCTTGGGTTTAAGCGGCACAACTTGCTGTAACTTCTCATTGATTTGATTAGTGGAATCCAGCCAGTAGGCTGTCAGCGTGGGAGAGTAGACGTAGGCTTGATCAAAGCCGAACCACTATAAACTTGTGTGCAGAGCAATTGATGTAGCTAGCAAAGATCACCTAGAGGGGGGGTGAATAGGTGATCTAAATAAATTCTTTACCAATTTAAAGCGGAAGTAAAAGATCAAGAACAAAGTCTGAACAACAAGCAGATTCTAATCAGACTTTGTGACAAATGTTCTTGTGAGCAATATAAACAATATAATAAGAGATTAGAGATGGAGAAAACTGCACACAAACAATTATAGTGGTTCGGCTTAGATCAAGCCTACGTCCACTCTCCCACGCTGACAGCCTACTGGCTGGATTCCACTAATCAAATCAATGAGAAGTTACAGCAAGTTGTGCCGCTTAAACCCAAGCACTTCTCCCCGAAGTTGGTGCTGCTTATACCAAGCCGATAGATCACACTATCTCACACCTAAGCACACACTTATAACACTGTCAACACCTCTCAAATGATTACACGTTTAAGCTCACGAAAGACAAGAGATTGAATCGGAGTATGCTCAGACTTTGAACTTGTTGATTCTTGATTTCGTTCTTATCCTTCTGCTCCTCGTTGATCTTCTTTTATACTCCTCCACTTCCAAACTAGCCGTTGGACAGTCTTCAGAGGATCATCTTCCAATATTCACCTTTGGACAGATTTGTATAAAATAGATTGAGTAGCCGTTGGTTGATAAAATCTGAATCCCGCTGATTCTGGTCGCCCATACAATCAGAATCTTGGTTTCCATAAGTAGAGCTTTATCCGTTGTAATGCATACTTGTCATAATATTTGATTGTCAATCAATTTGATTAAGATTGAAACAATCAAAACTTTCCTTCTGTGAAATCCATGCCAGATCAATAGCCATTATTTTTCGTTCTGAGTTTTGCGTCTGAGTAATTTCAGCGTCTGCGTCTGAATAATTTCAGCGTCTGCATCTGAAGAACTTTTGCGTCTGAGTCTGAACTTTTCGTTCTGAGTCTGAATCTCTTCTGCTTGAAGTTCTTTCACAATTTGAACACGAACTAGATCAAGATTGACATATGCTTTTCTTCCAAAAATAACTTCCTGAATCAAAATACTTCAAAGCATTTATCAGACTTACAAAACACTCATGGACAGTTTTGTCAACTTCAAAATCTATTGGGAATTTTCCTTAACAATCTCCCCCTTTTTGATGGTGACAAAACTTCCATGCAGATATATAGATTTTGAGATAATATTGAAAAATATGATCAAGCATATAATGTAGCAGATATTCAAGATATCAGTTTTTAAATAAGACAAGGAGTATGACAAAATCTGAACCGTAAAAGAAATGAATCACAGTCTGTCTCCTTTTATTTGTATCCAATAATCTGCATATCAAACCAAATCATATCTGCGTATTTCTCCCCCTTTTTGTCAGCATCACAAAAGATATATGCATAAAATTCCTTAATGATCATGACAATATATGGAAGTATAATCACAACTCAATATGATGCATCAATTAAGTAGAATTATCCACTAAGCACATATGCATATTTACATTCTCTCCCCCTTTTTGTCATAAACAAAAAGTGATAGTAATGGAAAGGGTATCACGTAGAGAATATAAATTTAACTCATCTTCACATACTATCTTCAAAATATATTTGGCATGAAACACAACCTTCAAAGATATCATCTTTCGCGAACATAACATATATTCAATAAAGCTCATGTTCAAATATCATCAATGAACACGCATGCACATAATAAATTTCACAATCTTTTTGTCATAAAAAAAGATAATATAAATAAGAGATTCGTTAATGACAAAAAGTAAGAAATACTAACCCGGATTGTGTAGAACTTAGCAAGTTCTAACATACATTACCTTTCTTTCATAGTAATCAAGAGTGGGCAGAAATTAAATTGACTTTCATACTTGATTTACGCTCCCCCTCAATTTGATACCATTTTGAGATGATTCTCCCCCTTTCTTTTGCATTTTTCCACTTTTTGTTTTTCTCCTCTTTGTTTTTCTCCCCCTGTCATCAAGACAGCTTTTGCGAATAGCTTTCATTGCTGCTTGTGCACGTTGAACAAATTGTTGTTCCTCTATTTTCTTTGTAGCAGCAACATCCGCCACATTTGTTTACATTTTGAAATTCGAGAAAGAAATTTGTTTTCTTCCATTAAGCTCATCTCGGATTCAAACTGCATAAACTCAACAAACTTTTTGCACAAATTTGCAGTTAAAGATATAATATCTCATATAATATGTAATGCCTTTTCTTTAGCAATAATATCAAATATTTAAACCTGAGGCAACTTATCCTTTCATACGACGCATTAAGCGTTTGCTTATCGTGTTTTGACATGCCTCCAATAATTTTGTCAGAATATTGCATAAAGGAGAAATTTTCGATCCTTCGGAATGTTGCAGAATCTCCCCGATTGTGGGATCAAGCTTTCCAAACTTCTCAAGGAAAGATTCTTTTACATCCTGCAAATACTTGTAAGAGAGATAATAATCTTTGCAAAATATAGAGAATGTCACGCACAAACCTTGCTCTGATTTGCGGATCAAACTTGCTAATTAAAAAAAACTTCTAAGAATATCGCAAGTGATTCAAGATTGTAGGAATTTTCCTTAAGCGAGAATCTCATAAGCATAAAGGTTTTATGACATTAACGAATTTCGCAAAAGAAATGTAGCTATTTCAAGCATTAAATAAATGCAATATCTTACACACATGGCAACAAATATTACCAATTTGTATCTCAACAAGCATGTTCAGAATATACCTTTCCTCTTTAGAAAGAATTCATCACTTGAGATCCTTCGTTGATTGCATCATGACTTGCGTAGGTTTGCATTCATGCTTCCTTTGTATAATTATCTGCAATAAACTCATTTCCTTTCTAGTATCCTTGTATTTGGATCCTTTCTTTTTGTTAGACGCAGAATAGGAAACTTTCATAGAAGCCCATGGATACTTTCCCAACTCATCTCAGTAGAGTATTTAAGGGAAATATGCATAATAAAACAATATCTCGCAAAAATAAATTCTTTCTTTGTAAGGCATAACAATATCGGAGAACACATAATAAGTCCAAAAAAAATATTTCATTTTCAATAAGATATCAAACAATCTCTTTTATAAAATTTCATCTAAAAAATCCATCAAAATAAACTTGACTTTTATTACGACATTTCTAACACAACCAACGATATAAAGTATGCAATTTCAAGTCAAAATAAAGCATAGCATGGAGATAAAAAGCTAAGTCCAAAGAGAATTCAAAGATATTTAAAGTACGTATCCAAAGCAAATTGAGAATATGAAAAATATACCTTTACTTACCAGATTCTTTTTCCTTATTCTCTGCAAGAAAAGTAATCTCATCTTTTCTTTGGTACCCAAATGAAAATGATTTCTATAATGCTGGATTGAAGGCCTGCGCTTTAATTTCTCCTTGACCTTCGGAAAGTCATTCTTGATCTTATTTTCATTTTCGAAATCGAGGCCGGATTTGTTGTAATAGGAGACTTGAATGGATAGAACATGCTCTAATGTCTTTGAGCCAAGAGCAAATTTTTTGCAAATCTTCGAAATTTCTTCCTTATAGGAATCAACTTCTTTTTGCAAAATATCCTTTTCTTCTTTGACAGAGGAATTCTCCTTTTCAAGCTCAATGATCTTTTTCTCATTCGTAATATTTTGTTGCTTTAATTTGGAGACTTCCTTTTTCAACTCGGAGATCTTCTTCAACGCATTCTCATGTTCCGTAGATAACTCTTCAAAAAGATCATCATCATTGAGAATAGGATCTGAACAAATCACCTCATCTTCTTCGGATTCAATGTCCGCCATTAAGCATAGATTTCCCTGCTCAAGGATTTCATCATCGCTGGATTCAGACTCTTCATTGTCGTCTCTATTCTTAAAATATTTTCTTTCTCTGGATTTCTTTGTTGGCTTCTTCTCTTTGGGGTTTCTTCTCTTTCTCTCAAGGTATTGAAATCTTTTGATCGGCAACTTCATCTCCTCATCGTCGTCTTCTTCATCTCCTTCAAAATCTGTTTCATCAAAATCAATGTTCGATTTTAAGGCAATTAACTTCTTACCTTCTGGATCTTCTTCATGTGTATGTTCTGCTTCATATGATTGAAGAGTTCCAATCAGTTCATTCACTGATAGTGATATGATCCTTTGAGTCTCTTGAAGTGAGGTTTTGATGTTGTCCCACTGCTTTGACAGTCCTCTCAAAAGTTTGTTAACTTTCATCGCATCTGAGACTGGTTGTCCTTGATATGCAAGACCGTTTACTATGTCAGCAAATCTGTCATACATATCAGCAATTAGTTCACCAGACTTCATTTCGAAGGATTCATATTGACCAAGCAAGATATTGATTTGTGTTTCCTTGGCTCGATCTGTTCCTTCATAAGTAATGTAGAGAGTATCCCAGATTTCTCTCTTACAAGTATTTGCAGGATGTAAAAGAATCTTTCCTTGTGAAGTTTGGAAAGCTTGATCCCACAATCGGGGAGATTCTGCAACATTTCCGAAGGATCGAAAATTTCTCCTTTATGCGATATTCTGACAAATTGTTGGAGGCATGTCATAACACGATGAGCAAATGCTTAATGCGTCGTACGAAAGGATAAGTTGCCTCAGGTTTAAATATTTGATATTATTGCTAAAAAAAAGGCATTACATATTATATGAGATATTATATCTTTAACTAAAAATTTGTGCAAAAGGTTTGTTGAGTTTATGCAGTTTGAATCCGAGACGAGCTTGATGGAAGAAAACAAATTTCTTTCTCGAATTTCAAAATGCAAACAAATGTGGCGGATGTTGCTGCTACAAAGAAAATAGAGGAACAACAATTTGTTCAAAGTGCACAAGCTGCAATGATAGCTGTCTTGATGACAGGGGGAGAAAAACAAAAACTGAAAAAATGCAAAAGAAAGGGGGAGAATCATCTCAAAATGGTATCAAATTGAGGGGGAGCGTAAATCAAGTATGAAAGTCAATTTAATTTATGCCCACTCTTGATTACTATGAAAGAAAAGGTAATGTATGTTAGAACTTGCTAAGTTCTACACAATCCAGGTTAGTATTTCCTACTTTTTGTCATTAACGAATCTCTTATTTATATAATCATTTATTATGACAAAAAGAGTGTGAAATTTATTATGTGCATGCGTGAACATGAGCTATATTGAATATATGTTATGTTCGCGAAAGATGATATCTTTGAAGGTTGTGTTTCATGCCAAATATATTTTGAAGATAGTATGTGAAGATGAGTTAAATTTATATTCTCTACGTGATACCCTTTCCATTACTATCACTTTTTGTTTATGACAAAAAGGGGGAGAGAATGTAAATATGCATATGTGCTTAGTGGATAATTCTACTTAATTGATGCATAATATTGAGTTTTGATTATACTTCCATATATTGTCATGATCATTAAGGAATTTTACGCATATATCTTTTTGTGATGCTGACAAAAAGGGGGAGAAATATGCAGATATGATATGCTTTGATACAGATATGATATGATTTGATATGCTCAAATATGCAGATATGATTTGGTTTGATATGCAGATTATTAGATTCAAAGAAAAGGAGACAGACGTTGATTTAGATTTTTACGATTCAGATTTTGTCATACTCCTTGTCTTATTCAAAAACTGAGTATAAAAATATCTCATTCATCACTTGAAATTGCATACTTTATATCGTTGGTTGTGTTAGAAATGTCGTAATAAAAGTCAAGTTTATTTTGATGGATTTTTTAGATGAAATTTTATAAAAGAGATTGTTTGATATCTTATTGAAAATGAAATATTTTTTTTGGACTTATTATGTGTTCTCCGATATTGTTATGCCTTACAAAGAAAGAATTTATTTTTGCGAGATATTGTTTTATTATGCATATTTCCCTTAAATACTCTACTGAGATGAGTTGGGAAAGTATCCTTGGGCTTCTATGAAAGTTTCCTATTCTGCGTCTAACAAAAAGAAAGGATCCAAATACAAGGATACTAGAAAGGAAATGAGTTTATTGCAGATAATTATACAAAGGAAGCATGAATGCAAACCTACGCAAGTCATGATGCAATCAACGAAGGATCTCAAGTGATGAATTCTTTCTAAAGAGGAAAGGTATATTCTGAACATGCTTGTTGAGATACAAATTGGTAATATTTGTTGCCATGTGTGTAAGATATTGCATATATTTAATGCTTGAAATAGCTACATTTCTTTTGCGAAATTCGTTAATGTCATAAAACCTTTATGCTTATGAGATTCTCGCTTAAGGAAAATTCCTACAATCTTGAATCACTTGCTATATTCTTAGAAGTTTTTTTTAATTAGCAAGTTTGATCCGCAAATCAGAGCAAGGTATGTGCGTGACATTCTCTATATTTTGCAAAGATTATTATCTCTCTTACAAGTATTTGCAGGATGTAAAAGAATCTTTCCTTGAGAAGTTTGGAAAGCTTGATCCCACAATCGGGGAGATTCTGCAACATTCCGAAGGATCGAAAATTTCTCCTTTATGCAATATTCTGACAAAATTATTGGAGGCATGTCAAAACACGATAAGCAAACGCTTAATGCGTCGTATGAAAGGATAAGTTGCCTCAGGTTTAAATATTTGATATTATTGCTAAAGAAAAGGCATTACATATTATATGAGATATTATATCTTTAACTGCAAATTTGTGCAAAAAGTTTGTTGAGTTTATGCAGTTTGAATCCGAGATGAGCTTAATGGAAGAAAACAAATTTCTTTCTCGAATTTCAAAATGTAAACAAATGTGGCGGATGTTGCTGCTACAAAGAAAATAGAGGAACAACAATTTGTTCAACGTGCACAAGCAGCAATGAAAGCTATTCGCAAAAGCTGTCTTGATGACAGGGGGAGAAAAACAAAGAGGAGAAAAACAAAAAGTGGAAAAATGCAAAAGAAAGGGGGAGAATCATCTCAAAATGGTATCAAATTGAGGGGGAGCGTAAATCAAGTATGAAAGTCAATTTAATTTCTGCCCACTCTTGATTACTATGAAAGAAAGGTAATGTATGTTAGAACTTGCTAAGTTCTACACAATCCGGGTTAGTATTTCTTACTTTTTGTCATTAACGAATCTCTTATTTATATTATCTTTTTTTATGACAAAAAGATTGTGAAATTTATTATGTGCATGCGTGTTCATTGATGATATTTGAACATGAGCTTTATTGAATATATGTTATGTTCGCGAAAGATGATATCTTTGAAGGTTGTGTTTCATGCCAAATATATTTTGAAGATAGTATGTGAAGATGAGTTAAATTTATATTCTCTACGTGATACCCTTTCCATTACTATCACTTTTTGTTTATGACAAAAAGGGGGAGAGAATGTAAATATGCATATGTGCTTAGTGGATAATTCTACTTAATTGATGCATCATATTGAGTTGTGATTATACTTCCATATATTGTCATGATCATTAAGGAATTTTATGCATATATCTTTTGTGATGCTGACAAAAAGGGGGAGAAATATGCAGATATGATATGCTTTGATATGCTCAAATACGCAGATATGATTTGGTTTGATATGCAGATTATTGGATACAAATAAAAGGAGACAGACTGTGATTCATTTCTTTTACGGTTCAGATTTTGTCATACTCCTTGTCTTATTTAAAAACTGATATCTTGAATATCTGCTACATTATATGCTTGATCATATTTTTCAATATTATCTCAAAATCTATATATCTGCATGGAAGTTTTGTCACCATCAAAAAGGGGGAGATTGTTAAGGAAAATTCCCAATAGATTTTGAAGTTGACAAAACTGTCCATGAGTGTTTTGTAAGTCTGATAAATGCTTTGAAGTATTTTGATTCAGGAAGTTATTTTTGGAAGAAAAGCATATGTCAATCTTGATCTAGTTCGTGTTCAAATTGTGAAAGAACTTCAAGCAGAAGAGATTCAGACTCAGAACGAAAAGTTCAGACTCAGACGCAAAAGTTCTTCAGATGCAGACGCTGAAATTATTCAGACGCAGACGCTGAAATTACTCAGACGCAAAACTCAGAACGAAAAATAATGGCTATTGATCTGGCATGGATTTCACAGAAGGAAAGTTTTGATTGTTTCAATCTTAATCAAATTGATTGACAATCAAATATTATGACAAGTATGCATTACAACGGATAAAGCTCTACTTATGGAAACCAAGATTCTGATTGTATGGGCGACCAGAATCAGCGGGATTCAGATTTTATCAACCAACGGCTACTCAATCTATTTTATACAAATCTGTCCAAAGGTGAATATTGGAAGATGATCCTCTGAAGACTGTCCAACGGCTAGTTTGGAAGTGGAGGAGTATAAAAGAAGATCAACGAGGAGCAGAAGGATAAGAACGAAATCAAGAATCAACAAGTTCAAAGTCTGAGCATACTCCGATTCAATCTCTTGTCTTTCGTGAGCTTAAACGTGTAATCATTTGAGAGGTGTTGACAGTGTTATAAGTGTGTGCTTAGGTGTGAGATAGTGTGATCTATCGGCTTGGTATAAGCAGCACCAACTTCGGGGAGAAGTGCTTGGGTTTAAGCGGCACAACTTGCTGTAACTTCTCATTGATTTGATTAGTGGAATCCAGCCAGTAGGCTGTCAGCGTGGGAGAGTGGACGTAGGCTTGATCTAAGCCGAACCACTATAATTGTTTGTGTGCAGTTTTCTCCATCTCTAATCTCTTATTATATTGTTTATATTGCTCACAAGAACATTTGTCACAAAGTCTGATTAGAATCTGCTTGTTGTTCAGACTTTGTTCTTGATCTTTTACTTCCGCTTTAAATTGGTAAAGAATTTATTTAGATCACCTATTCACCCCCCTCTAGGTGATCTTTGCTAGCTACATCAATTAATGCATACTTGTCAAAATGTTTGATTGTCAATCAATTTGATTAAGATTGAAACAATCAAAACTTTCCTTCTGTGAAATCCATGCCAGATCAATAGCCATTATTTTTCGTTCTGAGTTTTGCGTCTGAGTAATTTCAGCGTCTGCGTCTGAATAATTTCAGCGTCTGCGTCTGAATAATTTCAGCGTCTGCATCTGAAGAACTTTTGCGTCTGAGTCTGAACTTTTCGTTCTGAGTCTGAATCTCTTCTGCTTGAAGTTCTTTCACAATTTGAACACGAACTAGATCAAGATTGACATATGCTTTTCTTCCAAAAATAACTTCCTGAATCAAAATACTTCAAAGCATTTATCAGACTTACAAAACACTCATGGACAGTTTTGTCAACTTCAAAATCTATTGGGAATTTTCCTTAACATCCGCCACATTTGTTTGCATTTTGAAATTCGAGAAAGAAATTTGTTTTCTTCCATCAAGCTCGTCTCGGATTCAAACTGCATAAACTCAACAAACCTTTTGCACAAATTTGCAGTTAAAGATATAATATCTCATATAATATGTAATGCCTTTTCTTTAGCAATAATATCAAATATTTAAACCTAAGGCAACTTATCCTTTCGTATGACGCATTAAGCGTTTGCTTATCGTCTTTTGACATGCCTCCAACAATTTGTCAGAATATTGCATAAAGGAGAAATTTTCGATCCTTCGGAAATGTTGCAGAATCTCCCTGATTGTGGGATCAAGCTTTCCAAACTTCACAAGGAAAGATTCTTTTACATCCTGCAAATACTTGTAAGAGAGGTAATAATCTTTGCAAAATATAGAGAATGTCACGTACATACCTTGCTCTGATTTGCGGATCAAACTTGCTAATTAAAAAAATCTTCTAAGAATATAGCAAGTGATTCAAAATTGTAGGAATTTTCCTTAAGCGAGAATCTCATAAGCATAAAGATTATATGACATTAACGAATTTCGCAAAAGAAATGTAGCTATTTCAAGCATTAAATATATGCAATATCTTACACACATGGCAACAAATATTACCAATTTGTATCTCAACAAGCATGTTCAGAATATACCTTTCCTCTTTAGAAAGAATTCATCACTTGAGATCCTTCGTTGATTGCATCATGACTTGCGTAGGTTTGCATTCATGCTTCCTTTGTATAATTGTCTGCAATAAACTCATTTCCTTTCTAGTATCCTTGTATTTGGATCCTTTCTTTTTGTTAGACGCAGAATAGGAAACTTTCATAGAAGCCCAAGGATACTTTCCCAACTCATCTCAGTAGAGTGTTTAAGGGAAATATGCATAATAAAACAATATCTCGCAAAAATAAATTCTTTCTTTGTAAGGCATAACAATATCGGAGAACACATAATGAGTCCATAAAAAATATTTCATTTCCAATAAGATATCAAACAATCTCTTTTATAAAATTCCATCAAAATAAACTTGACTTTTATTACGATATTTCTAACACAACCAACGATGTAAAATATGCAATTTCAAGTCAAAATAAAGCATAGCATGGAGATAAAAAGTTAAGTTCAAAGAGAATTCATAGATATTTAAAGTACGTATCCAAAGCAAATTTAGAATATGAAAAATATACCTTTACTTACCAGATTCTCTTTCCTTATTCTCTGCAAGAAAAGTAATCTCATCTTTTCTTTTGTACCCAAATGAAAATGATTTCTATAATGCTGGATTGAAGGCCTGCGCTTTAATTTCTCCTTGACCTTCGGAAAGTCATTCTTGATCTTATTTTCATTTTCGAAACCGAGGTCGGATTTGTTGTAACAGGGGACTTGAATGGATAAAACATGCTCTAATGTCTTTGAGCAAAGAGCAAATTTTTTGCAAATCTTCAGAATTTCTTCCTTATAGGAATCAACTTCTTTTTGCAAAATATCCTTTTCTTCCTTGACAGAGAAATTCTCCTTTTCAAGCTCAATGATCCTTTTCTCATTCGTAATATTTCGTTGCTTCAATTTAGAGACTTCCTTTTTCAACTCAGAGATCTTCTTCAACGCATTCTCATGTTCTGTGCATAACTCTTCAAAAGGATCATCATCATCGAGAATAGGATCTGAACAAATCACCTCATCTTCTTCGGATTCAATGTCCGCCATTAAGCATAGATTTCCCTGCTCAAGGATTTCATCATCGCTGGATTCAGACTCTTCATTGTCGTCTCTATTCTTAAAATATTTTCTTTCTCCGGATTTCTTTGTTGGCTTCTTCTCTTTGGGGTTTCTTCTCTTTCTCACAAGGTATTGAAATCTTTTGATCGGCAACTTCATCTCCTCATCGCCGTCTTCTTCATCTTCTTCAAAATCTGTTTCATCAGAATCAATGTTAGATTTTAAGGCAATTAACTTCTTACCTTCTGGATCTTCTTCATGTATACGTTCTACTTCATATGACTGAAGAGTTCCAATCAGTTCATTCACTGATAGTGGCATGATCCTTTGAGTCTCTTGAAGTGAGGTTTTGATGTTGTCCCACTGCTTTGACAGTCCTCTCAAAAGTTTGTTGACTTTCATCGCATCTGAGACTGGTTGTCCTTGATATGTAAGACCGTTTACTATGTCAGCAAATCTGTCATACATATCAGCCACTGATTCTCCTGTCTTCATTCTGAAGGATTCATATTGTCCAAGCAACAGATTGATCTGTGTTTCCTTCGCTCGATCTGTTCCTTCATAAGTAGTGTGGAGAGTATCCCAGATTTCCTTAGCTGATTCACAAGAAGCAATTTTTTTATACTCAACAAGTGATAAAGCACAATAAAATGAATAAATCGCTTTTGAATCTAAAGTTTCTCTTTTTGTTATCTCAGTTTGAGATAATGGAGGATCTGCTGATTTGCTTTCATCTTGCTTCTCTTTTGAAACAGATACGGAATGTTTTGGATTGACTCCTCTGATGACAACATCCCATTGCATGTGATCAATTGATTTGATAAATGCCTTCATCTTGTTTTTCCAGACGCTATATTCATTGCCATCGAAATATGGTGGCCTGGAATTGCTTTGTCCTTCAATGAGACCTGGAGCACTCATGCTAGCCATATAGATCGTTAGCTCAGAAGTAAAACACTTCAATAAACGAGCAACCTGCTCTGATACCAATTGATGTAGCTAGCAAGGATCACCTAGAGGGGGGTGAATAGGTGATCTAAATAAATTCTTTATCAATTTAAAGCGGAAGTAAAAGATCACGGTTGGGTCTGAATAAAATTCAGATTCAAGACAGTTTATATAGACAAAGTTCTTGATGTGCAGTATGTAAGATAAGAGATAAGGGATAGAAAAACTGCACACAAGTTTATAGTGGTTCGGCTTAGATCAAGCCTACGTCCACTCTCCCACGCTGACAGCCTACTGGCTGGATTCTACTAATCAAATCAATGAGAAGTTACAGCAAGTTGTGCCGCTTAAACCCAAGCACTTCTCCCCGAAGTTGGTGCTGCTTATACCAAGCTGATAGATCACACTATCCCACACCTAAGCACACACTTATAACACTGTCTACACCTCTCAAATGATTACACGTTTAAGCTCACGAAAGACAAGAGATTGAATCGGAGTATGCTCAGACTTTGAACTTGTTGATTCTTGATTTCGTTCTTATCCTTCTGCTCCTCGTTGATCTTCTTTTATACTCCTCCACTTCCAAACTAGCCGTTGGACAGTCTTCAGAGGATCATCTTCCAATATTCACCTTTGGACAGATTTGTATAAAATAGATTGAGTAGCCGTTGGTTGATAAAATCTGAATCCCGCTGATTCTGGTCGCCCATACAATCAGAATCTTGGTTTCCATAAGTAGAGCTTTATCCGTTGTAATGCATACTTGTCAAAATGTTTGATTGTCAATCAATTAGATTGAGATTGAGACAATCAAAACTTTCCTTCTGTGAAATCCATGCCAGATCACTAGCCGTTATTTTTCGTTCTGAATTTTGGGTCTGAATAATTTCAGCGTCTGCGTCTGAAGAATTTCAGCGTCTGCGTCTGAAGAATTTCAGCGTCTGCGTCTGAAAAACTTCTGCGACTGAGTCTGAACTTTTCGTTCTGAGTCTAAATCTCTTTTGCTTGAAGTTCTTTCACAATCTGAACACGAACTAGATCAAGATTGACATATGCTTTTCTTCCAAAGATAACTTCCTGAATCAAAATACTTCAAAGCATTTATCAGACTTAAAACACTCATGGACAGTTTTGTCAACTTCAAAATCTATTGGGAATTTTCCTTAACAGCCCGGCGCCTGAAATTCTCCTGGTAGTAGTCACCGGCACAGCCTGCGCGCGTCGGGACCGGATCCGACTGCCGAAGGCGAGATTGGACGCAAGTTCAAGAATAGAAATGCGAAGGAGAGGATTGCCGCTCGAGCCACCGCCGGCGATACTGCCATTGGGCTGTCGAAGAGAGAAGAGAAACTGGCAAGATATCATACATAAGAACCTCATGGCGGTGGCCACATTGCTGGCCACCATCGCTTTTCAAGTGGCCAAACTACGAGTACCTCCATCATGGCCCACAAATTAGTGCTGGCATAGGCCGCACCGATGGCGGTTCTTTTGGTGGGTCGGACTGTCGAAGAGAGAAGAGAAACTGGCAAGATACCATGTATAAGAGCCTCATGGTGGTGGCCACATTGCTGGCGCTTTTCAAGTGGCCAAACTGCGGGTACCTCCATCATGGCTCACAAATTAGTGCTGGCATAGGCCGCACCGATGGCGGTTTTTTTGGTGGGTCGGATTTTGTTTGCCATTTGGAAATTTTTACAAAGAGTCAATTTTATTCCGAAATTATTACGAGTTTGCTGGCCACCATGGCTTTTCAAGTGGCTGTGGTTACCTCCGTCATGGCCCACAAATTAGTGCTGGCATAGGCCGCACTGATGGCGCTTCTTTTGGTAGATCAGATTTTGTTTGCCATCTGGAAATTTTTACAAAGAGTTAATTTCATTCCTAATTATTACAAGTCCCGAGCCTTGTATACGAATTCCCAAAGTTAATTTCATTCCGTTTTGTATATTTTGTGCTTTTCTTTTGTTCCCAAGACCCAAATCTTGATTGATCCTTTCATGCATCAGTCACTTGTGTGGACTTAAACGTGGCTTTCCAGAGACTTATGTTTGGGCTGTTTGTTGAAGCAAGGTATAACTCAAACTCTTCACGATCAAGAATTGCAATATATAAAGAATGTCTCCCTCATCAATTGAGATCGAGTCGAATAATTGAGAATAGATCCCAAACTTGACTCGCTTTGCTTTACACAATTAAGGAATTCAATTGGAGATTTTTACCTTTGACATCTTGTGGAAAAAATTGAGTGCACATGTATTTTCCAGAATTGAAAATTTTTACGGGACCTACCGTTGAAAATTGACTCTCTCCGCTTTTCCTTTCTCCGTGAAAGCTCAAGCCTTCCTCTGTTCCTCCATTTATAGATGGAGAAGGGACGGAGGTTATTGTCAGCGAAAATCTCCCAAGATAGTAGCCGACTTTTGCTCAACTGACTAACATCTCCCCCTTAGGAATCGTTCAATCCACCGGAATTTCAAACTCCTCCACGACCGGATTATCCATTCCTGATTAATTGCTGATTTTTTATCTTTCTATATATATTTTTTAAGAACGAATATAAATTGGATGCTATTGTTACATAATGCATATTGCCTAACGTAGATTTGATTTTTTTATGTGACGAACAAATAAATGGGATAGTCAAAATTTTGATTCAGGTCTTGACAGAGAATTTCCTTCATTACTAAATTGTTGATCGATTATGGTCATAGAAGCCTCTTTGAGTTCTGTTTCTTCATCGAAGATCATAGGTATTCAATTTCGAACTTGTTTTGAATTTGCTGGAACCTTATCAATACATGCTGATTCAACTGCTGTGGCCCTGAGCTGATGTCAATTTCCAAGGAGCTCGCGCATGCGATATCACTTATCCACAAGCTATCAGAAACGCAACCAAACTAAGACAAAATCCACCTAATTCATGCTTATTCCACAAATTCCAGCACACGTTCAGAGTTGTAAGAGAGTATACAAGACCGCCAATCGCCATTGTTTGATGACTAATTGACATGAATTGAAGCCACATCTTCCTACAAGCGCATGTGTCTACTTGATCGAAATGGCATTAATCCAAGACCAAATTAGCACCGAATTTAAACAAAGCAATCATGATCAGCATGCAATACTTCGATTCTAGCATATTCAAGTTCGCTTATGACTAATTCTTGCAAAATTGGCATGAGATTCTCCATATTACTTTCCTAGCATGAAAATATATGACCCCATGACCAAACTAGCCTCAAGTTGGAATCAAATGCACACCAAATCAGGGATATCAATACATGGTAGGCATCCAAGGATTGATTTGTAGTAGAATTTAATTCAATCATGACATAGTTTCTTTTCCAAGTGAACATGAAATTCACCATAACACAATCTTATATCACCATGCTTACTTGAGTGGAATAGCATCAAATGAAGGATCAATTGACATCAGCTTAGGGCTGCCACAGTCACGAATTGGCATGTATTGACAAGGTTCCAGCAATCCAAAACAAGTTCGAAATTGAATACCTAAGATTTTCGAGGAAGAAACAGATCACAACTAGGCTGATATGACCAAAATAGACAAAAAAAAAATCTGGTAATGAATGAAATTCTCAGTCATACCTGAATCAAAATACACACCAATTTAGTTTAGGAATTTCATCAAACCGGTGGTATACATTTTGGCCAAGGAGCTTAGATGCAAAAGTAAAGTAATGATTCACATCCAAATCTTCACAAAGGCAATGCAGCAAGTTCAAATCATTAGTACAGCCTCAATCACAGCCAATTTTCACAGAGACGTTAGCAATAGCTCTCAGCCTCTAATGCCCCTATAAAGTAATGGAAAACAGAGCAGATGTGGTTTAGTTGAATGAAGAATGACTAGCTATAGCGGTTAACATCGGATATGAGTAAGGAGATAACAGAAAGGAATGGAATCGTCAAAGTAGGCAGTCATGACTGAAGTTCGAGTACTTCGGCATTACACACCTTCTTTGCGGCAGCGGAACTAGTGGTGATTGGGAAGTGGTGATGATCAGCAACAAAGTGAGTAGTAAGGGATTCAATTGAAATCACCGAGAGACTGACTTTGGGATGCTAAAAAAATCACCAGGGTTCCTTATCTCATCATAGTCTCTCTCTTTTGATCTTACTATTGTTTCCGGACTCTTTGTCATGTCCAAATCCGATGTTCCGTGTCTCATCTTTTTGTTCCTTTTTAATATCATTTTGTTAGTTTAACATTTTATCATCACAGTCATATGCTTTCACTATAAGTTGTTTGGTTATTGGTTCATCTATTAGGCACAACCTGAGGATCATTTATGGATTAACTCACTCGAAGTATTGTCTATTTAAACAGCTGGACCTAATCTTCAATCGGCCTTAAAATGCTGTGATGAGGTCACTCTAGGCATGAATTTAGCAATTTGATTTTTATTAAATTGGTTACTAGAGAATTTATTTACAACTGGGAGCATCATTAGTGCTCGCTGGTTCACTTTTCAATTTTTTTATTAACAAAAAAAGCATGTCAAGTTATTACCAAAAAAAAAGAACAAAAAGAAAAAGCAAGTCAAGTCAAGAAGCACCTAATGCTGTGGAAATTACGCATGCAGTAATTGCCCATTCCATGCACCATGCATCACAGCGATTCGATTAGCATGAGGATTCTTGGACCGTTGGATGGCACTAGACAGGTGTTGTGTGTCGGTAATTAAACCCAGAAGGCTTAGAATCAGTGGAGATCACAGAGCGATAAACACTATTTATCTTGATTTATCAAATATGAGATGTTTCTTTTAATATTACCATTTGCCAATATATAAGTCAAATATCACATATTATATCATTACATGAAGTTATAAATCACTACTTTACTAAATTCTCTCAAAACCTCGTCATAATCCTCGACAAAATCTACATATCAATGAATAATTTTTATGGACATGTATTACCAAAATATTCGAAATCATGGAATATAACTTGTTAAATATTGAAGCACGACAAAACATCTTTTTATAATGGGTATTTACACTACCTTTCGATCATAAGAGTAATCAGATATTATATACTTGTTATGATTATTGTTGAAATATACACAATCATGTAGTAGATTTCTCTTGAACATATCCTTTTTTCCCTTTTATCTGTAATAATGGTTAGCTTTGTTACCTTACCAAAAAAAATGGTTAGCTTTACTATATCCATTTATTTGTAAAGCGTATTGCATAATCTCTCTCTCCCCATTGCACATAACTCATTGTTGACATCTAAATTTTTATCTACACATCAAGCATATAATTTTGAAGAAAAATAAGAAATAAATAATAGTAAAAAAAATAATAAATAAAAGAGAATAAAAATAAGAAGTGAGAGAGAGGGAGAGGGAGAGTCCGATTCGGCCCAGTTCGGCCCCCGTCACCTAAGCATTTCGGTCCGATCCGACCCATCAAACCATGCCCATCTCACCCTGGCTCAGATCCACAAGCTGAAGCCTCACTTACACCATTCTTCCTATTCCACATGAATCATTGCATTTCATCGGAGTTGGAAGGAAGAGAGGGATTTCGATCTTCTAATCTGGTCTTCCACCAAAAAGGGATCGTGTTAAGTTTCATCGTGCTTAGATTTTGATATCGGTGAAGCTTGCAGCAAATGTAGTGAGGGAGAAAGGTTCCGTCGCTCAATCCTGAAGCATAGTTGTAAAACTTGAGTATCCGTTGCCTTTTCCTTGGTACCCACGTATGCTTAACATGATTACTTCAGTAGTGCTCGTCAGGTGTTTGATGATATGCCATACTGAGATACAGGCTCATGGAATGCAATGGTTTATGGGTATCTGTTAGAATGGGGATTTTTGCTAAAGCGCTGAATATTTTGTCTGCTATGAAGTTGTAGGGAATAGTGATGGATTCTATAGTTCTATATAATTTGCTCGACTTTTTTGCTGAGTTTGATGACGCATCAAGTTGAGGGGAACAATGAAGGAAGCAATTGAAGCATGTCACCGGATGGAAGAGTGTGAAGAGATTTCTCCAGATAAAGGAAGTATAAGGTGATGAGATTTCTGGTTCGATTTTTATGCAAATTCAATGAAAATAATTGGGGAAAATCGACATGATAAAGATATTAGACGTGTGATCGACTTTTTCCAGAATTACGTGACAATTTTTGCCAACAACAACAGGTGAAAATCGAATGGGGAAACAAGACTTTAATTGAAATCCACAATTCATTTAGGAAAAAACTAAACGCGAACACTGAAATTTACAGATGCCGAGTAGAAGTTACTTTATTTATTTAAAGTTACTATTCTATTTAAGATTTTACCGAGTACATGAAAAAATAAAATTACCAAGAGCTTCGCAACCTTTTTTTCTTCTTTTTTTTTTCGTTTGGTCACTTGCCGTGGCACCCATTTTTGCTCCTCGCCAACAGCAACAGATATTCCCGAGAAAATCCTTGAGGTCTAACGGACTTGAGAGTCACGGCAACATATAAAAATGTCGTCTTGCATGTGGTGAACTAGAAAAAGTATCTTCTGAAGAAACGAGTTATAATCTTAATATGGCCAATTAAAATTCAACCTTATTTCGGCAAGACTCCGGTATATTCAAGCGAGTTTCAAACGATTCCGAACAAATTACGGCAACTCCAAGTAAACTTTAGTGAATTCTAGCAACCTACAATAACCTTCCGGCAACACCTCAACAAAAATTCGGCAAATTCCAACACATTCCAGCAAGCGATCAAGGTCCAATGTCGTAGAATTTCACGATCCAACTTGCAATGCAAAAGACAATTCAATCACACGACCACTTAAGGACCAAAATATCAAACAGAACCTTTCAATCAATGGAATCCTAAAATGAAGCTTCCATCAACACGATAAGCAATTGGAAAGAATAAAGGCGACCGAGTGCCAAATGAAATTACAAGACGAGAAAACTATCCCATGCATTGACTAGTTCTCTTTGGCCACGTATAGCACATAATACATACACATTGCCCAACAGGTATTCACAACGTGGACCAAAATTTTCAGTTTGAACGCAGAACCCCACGGCCTTTGAACAAATACATGGCGAGGAAGGCACAAGTTGCAAGCTTCCAGTACCTACACTTCCGAAAGAAACGTGAACAGACAGAAATGATCTTCTCGACTATGAGGCCAAGTGCTTATACATACCTCCTGAGCAATACCGTTCCAGCCATCTTGAATGGGTGCACAGAGGAAGGTCCGATGTTTAGGTGATGAGGAGGAACCAGGGAGTGACAGGTGTAATAGAGGAGCGGCTGAGTGTGCTCTCTTCTTGTCTTTCGGTCATTTCATCGAACACCTCCTGAGCAGTATCCGCACGTTCGTTACACGCTAGAGCAGCTTTGATTCTGATTCCCAAAGCGCTTAGCATTCGATGAATTTAGCAAGGGTTCGTTTGTTTCGGGAAAACTCAATGATAAAGAAAAATATTTTTCGAAAAATCAATTTTCGAGAAAATTATTAATTTTTATTTATTTGGTGGCGTGAGACCGAAACATTTAATGATGTTTGGATTTCATTTGGAAAATGATGGCAAAAGATGGAGCAGTTTGTGCATCATCTAACGTGACCAATTTGGGAAAACTAGAGAGGATCGATTCAGCCACAGATTGGACGTCGTTGATTTCCAAAGACATTGACGAGAGCGCCGGAGAACTGGGGCAGTCTCGAGCGAATTCGCGTCGTGCGGGAATCGGCAAGAACCAAACAAGCGGTGGATGTAGGAGAGGAGGGGAGAGGGAGATGAGGGAGGAGAGGAGAGAAGAGCGTACATTCGGAGACGGCGAGCGAGGGGTTCCGAGAGTCAATGGCCGATGAAGAGGAACCGCGACGACGATGATCGGAGGTGGAGCAACAATGGAACCGCGAGCTAAAGCCAAAACGCCGGAGAAACCTGATGCGAGGGATGGTGGAGACGTCAGGACACTCGAATCGAACGTCGATTCGCCTCCGGCGAACCTCGAATCAACGAAAATGGACTTTGGGATTCCATGATCGAGCTTCGTTTTCTTCTCCGTGCGCGTATCGTGTGCCTTCTTCTTCGTGCGTCTGCCGTGGTCGGAGATGGAAGACCGGCGGCGGCTTCCAGTGGAGCTGGCGGCCGGCGGTGAAGCTAGAGAGGACGCGAGAGAGAGGCTACGGACGCGAAGAAGAATCGAGGACTTCCTCTTTGACGAAAGTGGCCTTATTTAAAATGACGAAAATGTCCTTCTGGCTGTTGCTATTGTAACCGAATTCAAGAGAGAAAGGGAAAATGGGCGATGGGGCCTCGGGAATAATAAAAAATTCTATCATACTAGCTGTGGCGTACAACGAAATTCTTATTACTATTCTTATTCTTATTTTTATTTGTGCATCTTGTCGGCAAAATTAAGGTACCAACAATCCTGAATTGCGAGAACCCCTTGCAGGATGAGCACTTCCATGTCTCTGTGGCGCACCCGGTCGTGAAGGTGGAGTTCCATGTGAAGGACAATGATGTGTTTGGCGCCGAGCTCATGGAAGTCGTGGAGATCCCGGTGGCCAAGATCATGCCAGGCAACATGGTCAACGACTAGTTCCCGATAATCGGCAACTTCGGGAGGCCCCCATGCCTTACCCGGAACTTCACATCTCAACTCAATTCAGGCCGGTCAGCGACAACCCCTTGTACAAGGTTGGTGGTGGGGTTGGGCCAAACGATGTGGGTGTACCAAACACATATTTTCCACTTAGGAAAGGTGGGGATGTGACACTGTACCAAGATGCTCATGTCCCTGAGGGCAAGCTGCCTCAGATTTTGCTTGATGATGGGAAGATTTACGAGCAAGGCAAGTGTCAGGAGGACATATGCCATGCCATTTTGGAGGCCCACCACTTAATCTGCATCATTGGTTGGTCCATTTATCATCCTGTCAGGCTTGTGAGAGAGCCCACAAGGGAATTGGCCAATGGAGGAGAGCTTTCTTTAGGGGAGCTCTTGAAGTACAAGTCCGAGGAAGGTGTCAGAGCGGTCGTGCTCATTTGGGACGACAAGACTTCACACGACAAGTTCCTCTTGAAGACGGTAATACTAAACCATACTCACGTATAATTAAAGCATTGCTAAAACATGGAAATGTCTTTGAGGTTTTCGAGATGATCGGAATACTGCCGAGTCGAGAAAAATTTGTCCGCCTGCGGCTTCCATCACTGTTGATTTGTTGGCAAGTGCAGTAGACTGGTGAGAAGTTACAACCAGCATCGATGGTGATAAGAGCTGCATGCGAACAAAATTCTATTCTAAGTATCATGTGTTTATTACGGGTGCATAGGTTGGACTAATAGTTCTTTCTTTTGGCTAGCCTTTACAAAATGCAATGGGAGAATATGTTCTATACCGGCTCTTTTCTTGAATGAGTGTCCTAATATATGATGCAACCCACCGTTTGGCCAAACTTCATAGCCATGCTTTTTGTTACAGAAAATCTGTACGTTTATTGACTTAGGAAAAGATAGTTCTTTGTTGAGATCTCTCATCATTGGGACTTGGCATGTGCCATGTTTATCGCGCAGGATGGCGTGATGCAAACACACGACTTGGCATTGTTATAACATGCATGGTATATTCTGATCACGAGAAGTACTTGCTGTTTGTGATAATTGTAGTCCACTGTCAATGTCCCAAGGCAACCGTGGCATGATCTACATTGCAAAGTTGAGGGGCAAGCTGCGTATGACATATTGATGAATTTGGAACATAGATGGAAAAAGGCGGCGAATTGGCGTGAGTTTAAGCTGAAAAACGTCAAGCATTGGCATGAGAATGCTCTCCTAAGGCTTGACAGGATTTCGTAGATACTTTGTCCCTCGACAAGCCCCGATGGCGACAAAAAAGTACAAGTTAGGGACGAAAACGACCCGGAAAATTGGCACGTGTGGGTCAGGAAAATTTACATATGATTAATCACCATTTTCAGGGACTGCAGTCGTAAACAAAATTAAGTGTAATAACCGTCTTTCATTTCTATTTTATGTTGGCATAGGTCTTTAGATCGATTGATTCAGGATCTGTGAAGGGATTCCTGAAGAGCGTTGAAGAAGCTGCAAAGCAAGTTTTAGCTACTAATACCATGCCACTAGATTTGCAACGGGCCGTTATATATGTATAACTCGAAAAGTTTTCCTTACTTTAAAAGGTCGCTCTTCTTTTTTATGCACAATCTCTAGTGTTTTTGAATAGAGGTTGAAGTCCACGTTGATAATGTTGCTTCTTTCAATCTCTTCATGTTGCAGAATCTTATACGTGGAAAGAACTTGAAAGTAGACAAGAGCATTCACACGGTGTACATGAAAGCGATTAGATCGACGCAACACTTCATCTACATTGAAAACCAGTATTTTCTTGGCTCTTCCTATCATTGGCCATCATACAAAAATGCAGGTATAAGATGCACATTTCTACTCATTTTGACTGACTAAGTTGAGCGAACAACAATCCCTCTAGTAATGAGTATTCAGACATTGCTCCCTCTGGGGACTGTGTATCAGCTAATAATAGCTAGAAATCACTATATAAGACATTGAAAATGAATTTCGATTCAATATGTTATATTTCTGAGACCGACTCTCCGAACTTTTAAAATTTTGATTTTTTCTTCCATTTTCTAGTTTTGTTTTGGCCTATCTAAATTCTTAAGTTCAAGTTTTGATGGCAACCAATGCTTGATTTGGTTTTGACAAGCAGGTGCAAACAATTTAGTGCCGATGGAGCTGGCATTGAAGATCGCAAGCAAGATCAATGCAAACGAGCTCTTCTGTGTATATATAGTAATACCGATGTGGCCAGAGGGTGTCCCCACTAGTGTCACCGTGCAGGAAATTCTCTTCTGGCAGATCAGATTAAGTATAAACTCTTTCATCTTGCAATGAAATACTGATGACATATGCAAATCGATAACGGTATTTCAATATGTATGACGTCCTAGCAAATTGAAAATAAATAACATGACAAATGGAATTAAGCCGAAAACATAGTGATCCAAGCAAACCAAGCCTCGCCATTTAAAGAGGAAAATTTGAGATCTGACCTCATTTCAGTCATTTTAGTATTTCTCTCCGAGATATGATGATATGAAAAGATCAACATTCACTATTCTCACTTGTGTATTGATAATGTGGACAGGGACAAACCATGACGTTGATGTACAAAATTATCGCCCAGGCTCTTGAAAAAGCTAGGTTGTCACACAAATACCATCCATTAGATTATTTGAACTTTTGGAAAAAAACAGTAGAAGTGTCAAAAGTTGTGTATGACGTTTATTTTAGTGTCAAAAGTTTTTTGGATCACTTAAGTACTACTTTTTTGAAAAACCAATCACTTAGGTGCCAACTCCAATTCGGATTGCTGGAAATCCGACATGGTCATATTTTATTAATTTCTCAATCTTACGTAGCTCATCGGCGTGCCTAGCCAGCATATAACCCCTAAACGACGTCGTTTAAAAGTTGTAAATAATGATCATTTAAGTATCAATTTTTTTTAAAGTGATCACTTTAGTGTTAGCCGTTATTAAAAAGTGACCACTTTAGTGCCAATCATTGTTAAAAAGTGATCATTTCAATGTCAAGCACGCACTGGCTTGAATAAGTGCTGGTGCAGTTTTGTGCTTGCATCAGCTGCATAAATACTTGCTAGTGCAAGCACAAATCAGCAGCATCAACTAGCTGCACCTCCTCGTGTAGCTTGACCGGTAAGCGCAGCCAATAACCTCTCCTCCACAAGGTAATTTCATTCCTCTCTTTCCTGCGTTGTTTTGGACAAGTGCGAGACCAATTTCCATCCATGAAATCCATGCATAAATCACTAAAAATCTAGGTTGTTAGTTGATGATTGGTGACAACATTGTTGTTCTAAATATTGATTTCAGATGGAAAACAATCTTGATTTTATACTTTGAAAGAAAAGCCCCGGTCCCGAAAGAAAAGCCCTTGATCTTCATCATATTGAATCCATTCTTTTACACGGAATCGAATCAAACACTGAGAAAAAAGGGCTTCCTCTGGTAATGACAGATGCTTTGCTACATTTTCAATTAGAAGAAAATCCACACGAGAGGAGAAACTCCAAGAGTGAAGCAACCCAGAAGCCCTTAATCACCTGCTGAGGTATATACTTTATTTTTTAATTTTTTTATTGTTGGTGAAAAGGGCGAGGGATGACCAGCGAGCGACCCGGTCTGATTGCTATCATAAAAATCTCCGTAGTTGCTACAAAATGTTAGAGTAGAATTGTAACTTCTCCGCACCAATTGTAACCTAAACATCCGAGCTTGGCAAATTCGTTATCGAGCCCAATCAAATTCGTAAAGCACTACCGCATGAATGTTAGCTTGTGACCTCGTGAAGACATGAAGACAGCTCGGACATATATGTCACCTGATAAAAAACAAACAAAAGAAGGCCAGACACATAGAGGGGTGAAGAAGTATGAAGAAAGTGAGAGGAAAGAGAGTAACGGGAGAAAAGAAAAAAAAGAGATTGAGCCTCCCTCCTCGTAACGACGTGCAGTGGTGCCGCATCAGACGCAGGGCCGGCGACTCCGCCAGTGGCGATGGTGAAGAAGTAGGGAAGTTTGCCAGAAACAAGGGATGACAAGCATTCTTTTTTTTTTTTTTTGGTCTGTGGATGAATAAAAATCGAGTCGATTAGATAATGGATGAGAGAGTAATCTCTAGTCAAACTTCGATCAAATCTTCCGGTACTTGAAAAAAAAAATGTCCTATAGCCCAAAACCATACGTGGAGGTCTTGGAGACGCAAGAAACTTTCCATACTTAAGATATGGTAAATGATGATTTTTTTAAAATAATAAGTCTCCAAGACAACGCTCGAATCATAGATCCAAGCCTTAGGTTTCAGTACGGATAAAAAAAAAACCGGTTCCCTGATTTCGGGATTTTACCTAGCAATATTGGGCGCGTTCCAACAGTGCAATAATCACACGACTTGGACGTCGGACGGAAAGGATTTGAGCCCGGAAAGAGTGGGCTTCGACTTGTAGGTTGCGCGTATTAAGTTTTAAAAAAATGCTAAACGGATGGTGTTTCCAATTTGACCACTCCATCGTGTCTGTTATAACTGTAGATTGCGATGAGGATGCCGGTCCCTCTCCCTTGTATCCCTCTCCCTTGTATACTGTAGAAAAAAAAAAATGCTAAACGGGTGGTGTTTCCAATCTGACTCGGTCATGATTCTCTGCAAGCGATGGTCGAGAACTCCACCGGCGGGTTCTTCGTTCACTATATCGGAGCTCAGGTCAGCTCAGAGTTCCTTTTGCCTCTTTAAGTTTAGTCTAGTCAAATTAAGAATATTTAGCTGGCTTCTTCTATTGGATAATTTAGATCATCGATACAACTAGATCTTGGCCAGACGGAGGTTTTTGGTCCCACATGGGAAAGAAAGATTGCCCCATTCAGAACCAATTTTAGTTGCATGAGTGCGTCATGCCCTACGTGCCCAATCTTCTATTGATTGCATAAAATTTCCTCCTCCGACCATAATATTAGTTCAGGATCACACGGGACTTTATTGCCAGACATGGGCTAATAAAGAATCGTTCTCGATCTCACCATTATTTCTCAAAACTCTATACTTTATCAACTAAGACATGTTCGATGTAGCTTTTGTTTACCACACGTGCAAATTAATCAAACATAAGATAGAGAGAATATCTAACATTTTAGCATTTGTCAAAGAAATTTTAAGCAAGCGGTTGTGGCAATCAATTTGGCATTGTACACGAAAGTATTGTATTTTTTTAGAATCGCCACTAGTTCTATATAGGATAATTTCATTTTTTGTGTGGGAATTTGCAGGGCGCTCTGGGTATATCAGCAATTCCACTAGCTTCGTTGGTAGTTCTTGGTTTTGTAATTTATGAAGCGAGAACAGACGCTCTACATTCCGAGAAGACAGAAGTCAGCAAGCATTATTATTATTTTTTATTTTCGCAACGCGTTTCTCATGGTTATATCTTTATTTTTTGGCGAGAAGAAAGAGCTTTCCGATTATCTACAAAAGTGACGTAACAACCACACGTCCACCACCATTGCTCTAACGCTACTCACTCTCTCTCTCTCCCTTTTTCATGTGGCCGTGTGTCCCCCATTCAAACACACCAACCTCGACTTATGTAAAACGACTTTGCCCTCTGTGTTACCCATTTCTTATTGCACGATTCATGTAAGGACCTCGGCCCTGCCACGCTTCCGCTGCGCCACTCCTTGTGTAATATTGTCCGCTTTGGACACTAAGTCCTCACGGCTTTAAAACGCGTTGTCTTGGGCAGAGGCGCTCTCTGGCCCTTCCTCTCCTAAGCCCAATATTGTCCTCTTTGGGGCGCAAGCCCACAGGCTAGATCCACCCCTCAAGGCTTTGTTCTCAGCACAGCGGAAGCTTGTGTGAAACGCGCTACACAAGGGTTAGGGGTCAAGCCTTATAAACAATCCCAAGACTCCCCCCTAAGCGATGTGGGACAGAGACATGCCCCCCTTGCCATCCTAGAAGCCTGCCAGGAGCAGCTCCTTGTCCAGGCCCTCTTGCCTCGGCGACCACTCCCCGCCCTCGTCGGATCAGGTCGTTACAATTCAATTAAAGAAAGTTTATCTACATTTCCAAAAGCACTTGCTCTCTCTCTCTCTCTCTCTCTCTCTCTCTCTCTCTCTCTCTCTCTCTCTCTCTCTCTCTCTCTCTCTCTCTCTAAAACATAGAGTAGAATTACTATACCCATCTTATATTTACTATACATTAATTTTTGCGTCATGAAAAATTCCTAAACCAGTACATCGGTGTTAAATTTACTATAAATTAATTTGCGTATCACAAAAAATCTCAAACTATTACACTCGTACCATATTTAATCAAAATTGATATATTCATGCTAAATTTACAAAAATGTTAGGGCTCAAGTAGGGCAAAATTGTCACGGTGTGCCTGTTTGTGCAAATCTAGCGCAAGTATACTAATTTGGGATTTTTAGTGATACAACAATTAGTTTGGGGTAGATGTGACATAGGTGTATTAATTTGAGATTTTTTGTAACACGAAAATTAATTCAAAATAAATATAATATTAATATACCAATATAAGAATTTTTTTTGTAAAAACTTACAAAAAAAGATTTAGAAACTGATGTTAAGAGTTAACCGTGGTGGAGTTAAGTTGCTTTGTAGCCATCGTGGGTCACGTGGCTGTTACTAAGCTTAGTGTTATTAAACATACTTGATAAAGATGTCTAACTTTAAAAATAGAAAACAAGTGTCATGAAAAACTTAGGCCCTTTAAAATAACTTGACAAGTATTCCGGAAATACTCTATAACATAATGCTCAGCCATCAGCAAGGTGAATTTATTTTTCACAAATGGAGTCGGATTAGTTTTAAGTGCACATTTACAAAACTTAGGGCTACACCACATGGGGAAAGGCAAAAGAACACTACAAGTGCCATAACTTGTGTACGACGCTCACTTTAGTGCCATAACTTTTTTTTTGGATTACTTTAGTGCTAAAATTTTTGAAAAACGATCACTTAAGTGCTAAAATTTTTGAAAAACTATCACTTAAGTGCCAACTCCGGTGCCATACACAATTTTTCGTCGGAAATCTGACGTGGCATTTTTTTTTACTAATTTCTGAAGCTTACGTGGCTCGCCGGAGTCTCGCCGGAGATTGGCACTTAAGTGATCGTTTTTCAAAAATTTTTGCACTTAAATGATCTTTTTTCAAAAATTTTAGCACTTAAGTAATCGTTTTTCAAAAATTTTAGCACTAAAGTGATCCAAAAAAAAGTTATGACACTTAAGTGATCGTTTTTCCTCCGACTTGGCACTAAAGTGATCCGAAAAAAAGTTATGGCACCAAAGTGAGCACTGTACACAAGTTATGACACTTATAGTGTCCTTTTGCCCATGGGGAAATATTATAGTGGGCGGTCATCCAACAAAACAATTTATTCATTCAATTATCTGTCAGCCCTAGTAGATTGGTCTCCTATAGCTTATTTCTCGAATATTTGAATGTTGTCCAGAATCATTGGCTCGACGGCATGAGCTCAAGCATTTTTTTGTTATTCAATTAGAATTTCCTATTGTAAATAGATTTGTTCATATTACATCCTTGGTTATAATCTTTCTATGGTTGTAATGTTGAAAATGTAAAGGTAAGACGAGTGGTAGTTCCGATATTATGATATGGAAGATAGATTTTCCATTTGTTAAGTCAGAAAAAAAAAGGGAGAAAAGGGAGAGTTGGGAGAGGCTCTCGGCCCAGGTGTGCTTCCATGGCTCGAATTTGCGGGCCTCTTTGATCAGTTGCACGACCATGACATGCAAAGAGTATATAAAAATGTTCACCCCGTACATCAATTGTACAGAAGATGGACAAAATTCGAAATCGGAAAATAACAGTAAAGCATTTATTTTATTCAAGTTCATGTATATACCTGTATACTTAGTAGAATCGAGACTAGAAAGGAATTGCTGAAAAGGCTGAAAGCATCACCTCAACGCGCGTGCTCAACCATATACGATTATATATTTTTTAGTCCCAAGTTTGTACAAATTGTTTTACGAATAATGGAGGTTTCACATCACATAAATAACTTATACAGTGTTTAACATCGCAAAACAATTTTCTAATCTTGTAAAAAAAGGCACAAAATCTTAATACAAGATTTTCACAGCTTATGAACTCTTCAATTTCACAAAATCATAATTATATGAGATGCTCCACCTTGGGTTACGACCAAAATTCGGTCACTATTCTAAAAAAAGCAACCCACTGATTTGGTTGATCACCCAAAGCAAAAATAGTTTTAGTCGATGGTAAAATATACTAACACATATAATCTGAAATTTAAATAACCCAATATAATCAAATAGTCATCATGCACGTACAAATATTGTGAACGGAAAGCTGTTTTTTTTTTTTTTACTAATTGTGAACATCATAATAATTCTAGCTAAAAAGGTATATATTCCATATGTAGCTTTGATATTCAGTTTGTATACCAAAAACAGGTAATGCAGGAGAAAATTAGAACATATTGATTAACGGAAGAAATTAGAAAAACCATCTTAGCCCTGTGTAAAATATCTCGATGCACCATTGCAGAGGATGAAGAGGTTGTCTTGTTCATCCACTTTTTATCTTTATGCAAGCCATCTACACCTCATCTCTACTTCTTTGTTCTTATTATAGCTTGATGGGCCTCAGTGAAAGACAATGCTAATTAATGCCGAGTGCAAAAACATTATTTGATATATATTTTCCTTTAAGATATTGAGATATATAGAGCTTGTAAAATGACAAAAATAACATTGGAATGTCGAGTTACCATGTTTCCTGGGAAGAATTCATCGTTGATACCAGAAAATTTCAGTAAGAGTTAGATTTTCTTGTCCAGCGGAAGGGCACAACCAATGAAATATATGGAAATTATTCTGAAGATTTTCACCTCATTTCAACTCTCCCTTAGAAGAAATTGCTCTTTGTTTTTTATAAACTATGGTATTAGTAAATTGTGGACGATACATGAGTAATCTATCAATGAAGGAATTATCCTAGGCTCAAATAGCATCAGAGAAAGCTATGCATTCATTGGACTGTCCATGTTGAGTGATCCAACGAAGAGAATGGTAGAGGAAAAGTTTTCCTGTGCGCCCATAAAAGTGGGAAATAGGACAGACACGGTGGGCTCTTTTTAAGAAGTTACACACATCTAAATAAGAGAGGAAAGGTTGAAAATATTTATGCAAGGGAAAAAAAAACGTTTAAAGTAGTAAGGATGGGGATCTTTTGTCAAACAAGGATTTGTAATGATAAATAATTGGGCACAAGTATGCCAAAATGAATTGGCATGGACATCCAAATTTCTAAAATCAAATTATCATCTCACTAACAAGTGTAGTCAAGCAACGTTGAACTGTCCATGTTGATTGATGCAGTGAAGAGAATGGTAGAAAATTTTTTTCCCGTGGGCACATGAAATGAATCCTCTTGGACGTGGGAATAAACGGAGGGAAATAAGAGGGACCCAAGACGGTCGGACCAGCTTTACATTAATGCGACCTATATTCATCCTTAGCGATGATTCGAAAATTTTCATTTTTCTTCCTAAAATCATATTGTTAGGTTAATATCCTATCGGTATTACTTTGCTTCGCAATAGAATATATGTGTTCTTCCACTATAATGGAGGAAAAACTCTACAATAGGGAACAGAGGATACCGAGAGGGAGATAAGCTCAGAACTACTTTGCAGCGAGTTATCTCTTTTTTACGATGGAGTGATTGCACTTCAACATCTGATAATTGTTCTCTTCTTCAAAGTTGTAGTGCGATGACATATCCATGGACTCGGCATTGCGATCCAAAACGTTATGGTGAAGGCAGAACAAAACAGAACAAAAGCGATCGACAAATCTAGAATGAATTGCGGTGGATTCTGGAATTAGATGAGAGAAGACGCAATTACCTGGCAGGCGTGGCTGATATCAACAGAACACCGGCACAGACCACCGACGAACTTTGAATCGGCGGTGAGGTATTTTCGGTTAGAGCGAAGATGGAGAATCTCGGAGCTTCGTAGTTAGCTCTGGTTCTTCCACTGGATTGACCGTAAATCTAAGGAAACATGTTGTCTTCTAGTGCTGCAACATAAAATTAGACATATCAGTAAAAAGGAAGAAAGAAAAAAAACGGAGAATCGAATCGGGAAAAGATGAGATTACAAACTAGTCGAGGAAGGAGAATGAAGATCCTATATGGCCCATAGCTACTGGACTTCGCTGAAGAGGAGGCACCGATCGCTAATGAAGAAAAGATCCGCGGCTTGAATGGCTGAGCAGAGGAGGCATCACGGCAGCAAGAGGATTGCTGGAATTAGAAATGATTGAAGCAAGCACTGAAAATCATAAGAAACGAGACCGAGGACAACGATTGAAGCCTGATTCGAAGATTAAAACTAAGAGAAAGAAAATGCACTCAGCTTCGGCCATGGTCGAACCTATCGCTTTTCCCTTTCTTCAAACTTGCTCAGCCAAGTGAAGACATAGAGCGAGGGAGAGAGATTTAGTAAAGAGAAAATTGCGGGGAGAGAGAATCTGTCAACCAACAGAGAGAATGGGTGTGAGTTTGAGATTCCGGTGGATTGAACGATTAATCAGGAATGGATAATCTGGTCGTGGTGGAGTTTGAGATTCCGGTGGATTGAACGATTCCTAAGGGGGAGAGATGTTAGTCAGTTGAGTAAAAGTCTGCTACTATCTCGGGAGGTCTATCGCTGACAATAACCTCCGTCTCTTCTCCATCTATAAATGGAGGAACAGGGGAAGGCTTGAGCTTTTACGGAGGACAAAGAAAAAGCAGAGAGGGAGAGAGAGAGAACAAGATATATATATATATCTAAGAGACATCTAATTTTCCTAATAAGATTGGGGAGCGTTCAGACACCACGTTGAAGCTGGGGGGGTGTGCTTTTACCCATTTATCCCTGGATTCTCTCGTGTCCGCTTTTTCGGGCAGCCTCTTCTCTCTCTCTCTCTCTCTAGGACACGAGCCCAGGAACCCAGTTGATTGTAAAAAAAAAACCCCGGAATTTCCGAAAAAAAAGGACGGGAAAAAAGCGGCAGATTGGCGTTGGATTTTCTCCCTTTTTTCAGTGAGAGAAAAAGTCGCTGTATTAGTCACTTTTTGATTGATTTAATTTGACTGTCGATTTTTTAAGGGAAAAGGAACCTCTCCAAATTTTGACGTAGTCTGCAACGCGCCGCGATGGATTAGATTTCAAGAACCGTATTATACATTAGATCGAATGTGAAACGAGGGAGCAGCCAAAAAGTCACTATATTGGTCACTTATTTATTTGATTTGACTCGGACCACCACTGGAGCAAAAGCTGATGACTGGAGCATAAACCGAGTCAGAAAAATCACGCCGATGATGGCAATCGCCACCAGCGTCCCCCCCGGCAATCCACCCAGTTCAGAGGAGAGGTGGGGTTATTCGCGCAAGTGGTCTTCCATTGGTAGACGGCCCTGGTGGCCAATGTCGGGTAGGCGAAGTAGTGGTGAAGCCATTCGCCACTGCCGGAGCGAAAGCCGGCAGAGATGTCGACATCGGAGTCCGGCGAGTTCGAGGCATGTTGCTCGGGATTTCTGTGTTTGCTATTTATATTTTCTGGTTATAACTTGTAAGAAGTCAAAAAAAGAAGTGGGTCCCGCACCGAATGGGTTTGGACGAAAGGTTGTAATGAGATGGGCGGACGCTTTAGTTATTGTTTATTATTTGTTATTTATTTTGTTTATATTTATTTATCTTTATCTATTTAAAAAAATGTTTGTTCGGTTGGCTTAAAAAATAAAAGTGTCAACTAAGGTAACGAGGGCAGTGTTGCAACATCATAAAGTTCCGATCTTGACAATCTAGACGGGAGCTTCAGGCAATTTGTTTATCGCTGTATATTCTATCAAAATTACTCTTAATTTCCTCAAATTTCTGATCGAATCGGATAGATTAACTACTTGTGACCATGATAGATCCAACTTGAGCAATGATTATAATTCTCCAATCAAGCACAGAAGCTCCATTCTACGGCAGCAACTGCATATTTGGCAAGTGTGTAAGTCAATCCAGCACCCAATTTATTTGACAAAATGTAACAAAGACAAGATCCACAAGAGCTACGTTCAATTTTCCTATTAATCTCAATATTAAAGCTAGTTTTTCAGTCTCATAACTACACAAAGACTACATTTTAATTCTTTTCTTTAAGAGGGAAAAACATATATACTGTGAGATTAAGGTTAGAATTGAAATAAGTAATAATTCCTAGTGTAGAAGAAATATTCTCCAAACCTTCCCAGTAATTATAAAGAAACCAAAATGCGCTGAGCTCACACGCTTTCAACATTAAGCTGCCAAGATCAACTTCGAATAGAAATTGAGATGAAAAAAATCAAGTATGGCAACTAAGAGATTTTTTAAATGTGATATAAGGAAAAATCAAGGCATGGGATTGAATAATCATATTTTCGCTTTTTCATAGGGCACTACCGAGAGTATAGACTTGTGTATCTCCAATAATTACCCGATGTGTGTGGGATGAAGAGACCGCTGCACCTGATGGAAATTAATCGGATGCTCAAAGAGTCCTAAATACTCTATTGATATGAAGAGACATTTTTTTTGGTCAAAAGAAATTTCCATTCATTACCAAAATCTAAGAGACATCTAAGTCTATTAATCTTGTAAATATACATTGGTTTTGAACTACATACATAACTTAATTGGAAGAAATTGAAGGTTCATAGAAGGTGCCTTCTCATTTTTATTTATTTTTATAAAAATTACTAAGCTTAATCATAATTTATTTCTCGAAGCATCACTTTAATAGTTCTAAAAAAACCCAATTTCACTGAGTAACTACACCTCATTGATGGGACAAGTGAATATAAAGTGTACTTGTATGTTAAGGGGATCATTAACTCCATATTAACGTGAGCCTATTTCATGGATCGCATGGATCTCAACGTTTTTTAATGGTTGAGCCTGACCACCCCGTCTCTCTCTCTCTCTTTCCTATTCATTCATTGAAAAAGTAGGGTAACGACTCACAAAACCAATGTCTTCTCATTGCAAACTCCAAATTGGAAAAAAAATATAATAAAGCTGCTTGGAACAGTATTAGTATTTGCTAGTGCATAAATGCAATTAGAAGGCAATGGAAAATTGGCCAAATTTTTGTAATTCCAAAAGTCATAATCTACATTCAACAAAGGAGAATTTACCAGTATGTTTGAGGACAATTTACCAATCTAAGCTACCTTAGTGTGAAACTAATATTTAGTGAAGCAAGCTCGGAAATACAAACTATGCTTGAACATTTGTCGACCCATTCTGATTTTCAAAAAGCTTTTTCCACGCCCATTTTCGCTTATCCTTGCCCTATGATAGTGTATTGACCATATTGCCCCTTCTTCTGTGACTTTATTGTCTCCTGTCTTTGTTATCTCTCTTGCTTTCGCTCATGCGCGACTTGCTCCATCTCGAGAACCAGTTCCCCTTCTTCGTTCTCCAAACGCTTTAAGATATGTCAAAGCGCCCCGACAAACCACAGTGCTCTCTTGTCGAGCCTGCGCTACAATTCTTCAACTATGCGGTTGCCGTAGGTAATGTGTATGCTACTGCTCGCAGACTTGGGCATGGCGTCGCCTGACTGCTGGATATCCCACCGAGGTTGGTGAATGGTGATGGTTCGTTGAGAGAGAACCAACAAAACCCAAAAAAAAAAAGGTCACGAAAGGGGCAATATGGTCAACCCACCCATAATAGAGCGTGGATAAGCGAAAACAAGCGTGGAAAAAGCACCCGCCAAATGCAAAATGCATTCCTTTTCCCCCCTTAGATGACCACTGGTTTAGTCGCACCCTATATATTAATGAGATGGGATCTATTGTTGCTGTGATTATGATTTCGTCTAGAGTTTCGATCTCGGTTTTGATTTAATTTCTTATAACATTCTTTTCCATTTCATGATATTATTTTCGAACTAAAGCTTTGTAATTTGGATGAATTACCACTGTCAGATTTAACTGATAAATTCATTTTTTGTGATGAAGCTTCAATAATCTTTATATTGATTTTTTTTATAGAAAATCTATTTAGATCAATTTCACGAGTTCTCTTCTTGTTATATTATCATATATAGGCGAAATTCGCTTTGATTAAAGGATTTTGCACCTTTTTGTTAGCAGCTCTATCTACTTCCTCTCCATTACTTCCTCTTTTATATGCCTTCTTTTAATTTTATGAACTATCTCACTCTCTCTCATGAAAAGGTTGAAAATATCATATCTGCTTTAATACTAAATGAAGTTACATGCTGTTTTTAAGAAGCTACACACGTCTAAATAAGAGAGGAAAGGTTGAAAATATTTAAGCGATAGAAAACAAAAGGTTAAAGTAGTAAGGAAGGGGATCTTTTGTTGTACAAGGATTTATAATGATAAATAAGAATAAAATAAATAATTTGGCACAAGTATGCCAAAATGAATCAGCATGGGCATCCAAATTTTTAAAAGCAAATTATCCTAGCTAACAAGTGTAGTTAGGCAAAGTGTATAATTAATTTCCACTGACTAATTATATTATAAATTATCTCTATTGCAAAATAATTCAAAAGGATAATGTTGCCTTAAAAAATCATTCAATAAAATGGGGGTTTCTATTGTGTACTTTTTCTCCATTCAAATAAATTGCTTTGGAAAAAACCACAAAATAACGGCTTTCATTAGCGGGTTGGACCTATGCGATGGCCGATATGACGCTCTTGAGCACGGGCTCTATAGCAATCTTGACATCGTCTTTGAAAATTGACATTCACAACCCCACATTCGCAGTAATTAACTAATGTTTACATTTAGCATTGTAATAACATGGATATGTTATTTTCTGGTCATGAGAATTAATTTCTTTTTTTGTGATGAGTGTAGTCCACTGTCAATGTCCCTAGGCAACCGTGGCATGATCTACATTGCAAAGCTAAGACGATAGTTGATACTCTATGTTTTAGTTTGGAGGAAGCAAAAAAGAGAATATATGCACGTAGCACGACTGAATCAGAGTCGGAGCATTTCAGAAGCAAGTGTCTTTGTTAAGTTTCCCATCGCAACCAACGAATGATTAGTATCGCATCATCGTTGTGCACTGATATTTTGAATTATAAACAGATCTACCTGGAGTTGCTTTTATATTACCTTATTTCTACATTGATTTCCAAAGCAAGGAGCACGGAGGTATGATTTGACTCCACAGAAATGCATCTACTATACATCTCTGCCACAATTTTTCAGTCATTTAATCCATTCATCCTCTAAATCCAAAAGCTCAACTCGCCTATGATTTATGACCCTGCAATGCTTGTTGTTTTGTTGAGCTTACTAAATCATTCGGTGACAAGTATGAAAATGAATGATTACTCATATACCACCTCCAGTTCAGGTATGGGAGGCCGGGAGGTAGAATGCAATAGAAACTATGACCAACCTAGATAAGACCGGCAAGGAGGTCAAGTGCCGAATCGACAAGGAAGCCCTCAATATTGGTTAGCAGGGACATATGTAGCTGCATGCTCTGCAAATTTATCCTCCTCAACAAAGTTATGGTCCCCAGAGGCAAGGTGAAAGAAGAGATCCCATGCCAATGAGCAATATGGATTATGCCACCGGTGGAAGGGATCCATATCAAGCAAGGAAGGAGAGGTCCGGTGCCTTCATATGAGGGAAACTACAATCAGCAGGGTCATAACAACAATTACTATCGGCAAACAGAGAGACCTGCCGCAAGGAGATAGATGGAGCTCTGCACCTCCGGTGCAGAATGATTATTAGAGAGAATTGGAACCATGCACCTACTCCTGGTGGAACATAAGGGAAGGGTCTTGATGGATTTCAAGGGCCGGGTACTAATAGTACTGGCGGCCACCTCACTTGAGGGTTACTTTTGCGAGTTCTTTGAAGGAGGGAGGAAAACAAAAATCATGTCTTTGAAACATCATTCTGAACGGCAGTGGCCAGTGAACACTCCGAGGAAGGAAAGGACATCATGAATGAGTAGGTCGAATTTGGTGTTGTGCACAGTATGTTGGCACAAACGCACTTGAAGGATCAATTAGATTTAAGCTATAACTCTTATAAATAAGCCTTGAATGGTGAGCGTCGAAGCAGAGGGAGAGAATATTGGTATTTTGTTGGCAAGTGTCGTCCATGCAATATTTCGAGGGGCCTCACTGACAAGCTTTGTCGAGAGATTTCCTCATATATGACTAGTCTATCTAATCACCTTTAGACGAAGTCATTATTTTTGAAATGTAATTAATATTACAAAAAAAAGTAGATGCCCCGAGCTCTAAAACTAGTAGAGGGTTTGCTTTGAAATCACAAGAATCATAGAACTAAACTTCAATTTAACATCAGAGTCCTCTAAATCATTTAATCGAGCCAAGACTCTCATGGCAATATCATGCTCACATCTCATCAATTTATTCACACACGCGATATCACTTATCCACGGGCAACAAAAAAGGCAACCAAACTAAAGACAAAATCCATCTAATTGATCCCTATTGCACAATTCCCAGCACATGTTCAGAGTTGCAACAGAGCATAAACGACCGCCAATTGTGATCCTTCCATGACTAAATGTCATGAATTGAAGCCATATCTTCCTACAAGCGCGTATGAGTCTGCTTGATCAAAAATGGCATCAATCCAAGACCAAATTGTGATCCGAATTTAAACAAAGAAATCACGGTCAGCATGCAATACTTTAATTCTAGCATATTCAAGTTCAGTTATGGCTATAGTTCTCGTAAAATTGGCATCAGATTCACCATATTAGTTTTTCCTAGCATGAACATATATGATCCCATAACCAAACTAGCCTCCACATGGAATCAAAAGCACACCAAATCAGAGATATCAAGACAGAGTTAGCATACACGGATCGATTTCTAGTAGAATTTAATTCATTCATGACATAAATTTCTTTTCAAGGGAACATGGAATTCACCATAACACAATCTTATATCACTACACATGCTTACTTGAGTGGAATGGCATAAAATCAAGGACCAATTGACATCAGCTCAGAGCCGCAACAGTCGCAAATCGGCATGTATTGACAAGGTTCAAGCAGATCCAAAACAAAGTTCGAAATTGAATACCCATGATTATTTATGAAGAAACAGAACTCAAATACGGTCATATGACCAGAATTGATCAACAATCTAGTAAAGAAGGAAATTCTCGGCCAAGAACTGGATCAAAATACACACTGATTCAGTACAGGAATTTCATCAAACAGGTGGTATGCATTTCGGCCAAGGAGCACCAGATCAAATCATCAATACAGCGTGAATAACAACCGATTTTCACACAGACAATAGCAATAGCTCCCAACCTCTGCTTCGTATATAAAGCAACGGAAAACAGAGGAAATGTGGCTTAGTTGAATGAAGAATGATTAGCTAAAGCGATGGACATCGGATATATGAGTAAGGAGAGAGCAGAAGCAACGTCAAGGAATGGAATCGTCGAAGCAGGCAGTCATGACCAACGTTTGAGCACTTCGGCATTACAGAACTTCTTCGCGGCAGCAGAACCGGTGACGATGGGGAGCCGGTGACGATCAGAAACGAAGCGAGGGGAAAGGATTCAATAGAAATCACCGAGAGAGTGACTTGGGGATGCTCAGAAAATCACCCGAGTTCCTTCAATCGATGCTCTCTGTTCTTGCCCCCTCTCAGTGCGCATGTCCTGTGGTGGATGGAGGGCGACGGAGAGGACGACGAAGATCAAAAGGAATCGCCAAGGGCTAAGAGAGAATCTGCTGAGCTCCTTGGCGTGTGGGAAGGTGGCTCTGCTTCTGTTCTGCCCTCCCTCCCTCTGCAGAGCGCACCGAGCCTGAGCATAAAAGGGAATCGACAGATCGTTAGATGTAGAGAGAGAGAGAATAAGGAAGAGAGCCAGAGAAGTCTGTTGACGGCCACGTGATGCAGAGCGCATATGGGTACCACTGAGAACTGTGTATTAGCTATAATACCAACTGATTTTCGATTCGAAGGGACAGGAGCCAAACCAAAGCAGCGAATATTGAAGGAATACCCGACGCCTTATTCTATATTGCCGTACACCGTTCACCGACCCCATCATGCCCGACGTTCCGAGAATCGTCGCAGTGCTCGGTGGCGTTTCCAGTCACCAGTGCCTCGGTCCGGCTCTGCTCCACAGCTTGCTATACTCCAGACTCGCAAGGATGGGAAGTCCTCAGAGTACGGTGATTTCAGAGAGTATTTCTCAGGTAAGAAGCTCCTGAATTTCGGCAACTTGAAAAGTCTAAGAGCAGTTAACTCGGAGAAGACGATTGTCGTGCGGGTTGCTTCCTCCCATTTTTCATGTCCAGCAATTAGTTCCATATCTTCACACGACTCCACCACCAGCTCTTTGATTTGCCCGAGAAATTTCGCCGTGAAGGTAGCGAAAAGCACTTCCAAACGGGAGCACCTCACAACCTCTATGTCTCTCAAGTTTGGAAACGGGATGTTTGTGAGACCATCGGACTGCCAAATGTGCCTCAAGTTTTTGAGATCACGCAAAACCAGCCTATTCAATTTACCACTCTCTATATCCGTCCCATCACCTTCGTAAATGATCTCGATCGAACGGCATGAAATCACTTCTAGGATCTCGAGACAGCGCTGCAGCCTCTTCCACATGTGGGACGGGGCGATACGTTGGAGATTGTCACACTTCTTCAATTCAAGATATTCCAATTTCGAAAAGGAATAGGTGGGAATTTGATTGTTCCATAGCTCTTTGCACCGAAGGCCTTCAATTTTTAGACTTCTTATATTGGGAAATGTAACCTGCACAAGGATAATGTGAAAGAGGAGGATAAGTAGGACAAATTTATTACATTGTTCTTTCTAAAACATGATATTGCAAGAATACGAATGATCACACTAAGGGATAGAGCGAACCATCTCATTGAACAATGGCTGTGGGGATTCATTATTTTCTTCGGCCGTCTCGTCTAACTTCCTCTTGACACTTGTAGGACTCCGGATGAAAGCTCCAAAGTTAGGGCACCACAAAATACCTAGATGACTTAAGGAAGGGAAACTCATCACATCTGCCTTTGATCGACCACCTTCTTCCTCGTGAACCACTTCCTTCAACTGTTTGCATTGCCTAACGTCTATCCTCCCGAGTTTCTCTAGACTTGTGGTTGTGAAATTGGGGAAGAGATATTTCATGTCGGAGCAATTCGCAACACTGACAATTTTGAGACTAGGAAAGCCCCAAATCATTTGGGAGTCGCTCTTCACCAGGCTTCTCATCTTGCCTGCTTCCCTCACCCTCACTTTTTCCAATTTGGGGAGCCGCAATACAGTTGTTTGTTCAGTATTTGCATCAAGGGACCCACAATCAAATAATGAGTCTAGGGAGGGACAGTTTGCAATCTCGACACTTTTCAGGTTGTAAAATCTCCCTATGATTGTCGAAGGGAAGACGTTGAGTAGCTCAGAGCAATTTATAAGGGTGAGGGTGGCTAATTTGCAGAAGGAACTTTCGGGAAGATCACCGTGCCATATCCTTTTGAAGGATCCTACTAATTCAAGCGATAACCTCTCCAAGCTTGGTAAACTAATCTGCTCATGATAGTTATACGTTAGATCATAGCTATGAAACATCTGACAATTTGGCCTAATCCTAACGATCTATTTCATGCGATGGAAGAATGAATTTTCACCAGTGGCCTTACTCTGACAAATGTAAACATAAATAATGAACACATATTAACTAATAAAACCAAATAAAATTCTTCAAAGAGATTTTATTACTTGCCCCACCATGCGTGTGCCCATGACTATAATGGGTATAATCTCAAGAGAAGGGATTTGTACCTTTCGATCAAAGAAGGAATCGGAGCAAGCATCTTGTGAATCTGAAGTAGCGGTTACTGGATCTTTGTTTCCTTGAGGATATGAGAAGAATTTCTCCATGGGACAGTTACGTATACCTAGTCCCTCTAGGAGCGGGAATTCTATAACGCCATCTGCCCCTTCATCTCTTCCTTCTTCATCCACAATCACCGCCTTCATATTTGGACAATCCTTCACATAAATGTCTCTAAGCTCCCTAAGACATTTAGCCACAGACACCGGAAAGAGAAATGCCAGCCCCGTTTTTCTGACCACGAGTTCCTTTAGGCTCCGAAATACCGATATTCCTTGTAATTTCACATCCTGTTTCCACATGCATCGTAGGTTGGGTAACTCCCGTATTGTCATTTCCAGTAGCCGAGAGAGAATCTTGACATCTCTCGTGACTTTTAGCTCCCCCAGGTCGAAAACTACTTCCGCTGATGAAGAACTCTCAATTTTCAATGACTCCAAATTCCGCAGCTTCAGTATCCAATCTGATTTAAAAAAACTCGACTTGGATCGAGACTCCCTTATCTCTATCGATTTCAGATTGCTGTATTCTAATGGAGGTTGACCGAAGAGTATCTTTTCCAGGTCGAGGAGTCCAACCATCACCAGAGATTCCAAGCGAGGAAATGAAACCTAAACAAAGCGCCACAAATGGAACTCGTTAAAGGTGCCTTTATTGCAAATAAAGCTACCTTTCAAGAAAATGCTTCAGATTTTTTCATTTATTTGATGAACATGGGAAGATGAATCGGTCAACCAAGTTAATTTTATTTTTTTTGCCATTGGCCGAGAATCTCACGCTAAAATCCAAAAAAAATAAAAATAACAAATTTCTCTTCCGTGAGAAGGGAAATCATTTTCACGAGGATATCCTCGCCGCTATCCTGCTGTCAATGCAGCACGAACCGCACGGTGACGTTGACACGGTGACGTTGGAATGACAAGTTGGAATCAGTTGCAAATTGCACGTTAGGTGGGACACGAATTACGGGGACTTTCTTTGTTACGTGGCTCCTCGTTGTCCCTCAACTTATTTAATCTCCTCACATCGCTTTCTTTTATTTTGAAATTATTGAATTTTATTTATTCATTCAAGATTGATTCTCGCATTCATTCATTCATTCATGCTGCACACTATTTTTTCATCTCGTTAAAAATGTTGAATAAGCAATAAATTAGTCATGGTAGAAACCCAAGTTATCAGTGCAATTATCTAACGTTGAAATTTTAAAAAATAAAAATAAAAAATCAGTCGTGGAAAGAGGCTTCCCTCTAACTATAGTAGAACGTGACTCAGAATATATGGTCTGTGTTCTAGTTGAGAGGGTTTTTTTTTATTTGTAAATCAAAATTTGAATCAAATTGTACAAATAATCAAAGTTTAATGCAATATGTACTAACGTTCAGTGAACACCAATATCATCTCATCCTAATAGGACAAATTGACAGAGGGAAAAAATACAAAAAAAAATTACCTGGATTGGAGCATCCTCTGATGTGATTTCAGCTTTGGTGCAAAAGCTCTTCATATTTGGTAACTTTTCCAATACCAGACGGCGTACTTTAGGCAACTCAACTCTGTTATCGGTAGAAACTATTTCTCCTCCTGCATCATCATGTGTGACAATGGATTGCATTGAGTCACATTCCATTACTTTAATCTCTTCCAGCTGCACGAATCTTTGCATATCTGAAAGACACCACAAGTATTTCAATCGGCCGCACCGTTCGACGTTTACGGCTTTCAATTTGCTGAAGCACTCTGGTGCGATAGGGCCATGGTATATCTTCTCCAAATTAACAAGATTTTGAAGGAACAAAGACTCCAACTTCACAAAAGCAGTGAGAGGGAGGCCGTCGGATGAGTTGGCAATGTACTCAATCGAGGGGCTGTCGTCAATGTCGAGATGCTTCAGTTCTCGGAATCCTTGGGTGCACAATTCGTGAGCGCTCTTTTTGGACTCACTCAACTTGCGTAAATTCAAGTACTGAGTCTTCTGCAGAGCTTTCTGAACCCATTCTCTTGAAAGGATATTGTCGCACCCTTCCAAATTGAGCTCCATGGTTTTCAAACCTTTAAATTCCCTCGCTTTTGTATATACTCCCATCCTGATCCAAAATCTGACCAGGTTCCCAAATGGCAGGTCACCATCCTCCAAGAGTATGATGGGATGACGAATCGATATTTCTAGAGATGTTAGCTTTGTCAAGCTCTTCAACTCGGCAAGCCCAGCATTGCACGATTCCGATGGTATTTCATGCTTGCCCATCCATCGATCAAAGCTTCCCTTCATATGTAACTCTTCCAAGTTGATTAAGCGTTTTAGGGCTCCGGGCTCGATAATCTCAAGCCAATAGCAGTTGCTTAGATTCAATGATTGCAAATTCGTCAGTTCCCCGATTTCTTTAGGCAGCCTAGAAATTCCAGACCCTGCGAAGCTGAGAATCCGCAATGCTTTGAGCTTGCCAAGAATTGCAACGTCCTCCACACGGCAATTTATGCTTAATGACTGGAGGTTCCCAAGAATTTCCATCGAAGAAGGTAAACTGGTGATAGACATGGAGCAAAGACAAAGGGCTCGAAGCTCCTTCATATGTGTGAAATCCATTCTACTGCAATCTCCCATCTCGTATTGTTCCGACAACATAAGTATCTTCACATGGGGAAACCGACACAGCATTAGTTCAGCAAGCCTATCATTGCCAACATTTACTAGGCATGCCCAGCATTTCTCAAGCTTTTCCTTTGGCCATGAGCCGTAATTGCCGTTAATCATTAAGGAATGCTGACCACTAAATGCATTCGAGATGACCACCTCACTGTAAAGATCATGTATGGTCACATTTTCCTTGTCGTCACCACCATCTTGCAACAAACAAACGGAATGGAGTTCATCGAGCATATCATTCAATGTGTCCCTTGACTCTTCTATCGTGTTATTGAATCCCTCAAAGCCCAAACCCATGCCTAGTCCCAGTAGAAGTTCGACTTGAATGGTCCCGCCGATAAGACCACAGAGCAAGAATAAGGCCCTTGCGTCATCACTCTCCAAATGGTCGTAACTCAACTTCACTATAGTTTCCAAATTTTTATTATTTATTTTTTTCAACACTCTTTTCCATGCTGACACTCTGCTAGTTTTCAAGAATTTTGCGACGGAGATAATCAAGAGAGGCAAACCTGCAAGCTTCTTGACCACTTGAGCCGCCATTGCTTTCAATTCCTCATTGTCTTTGAGCTTGTCCCCGACCGTCTCTTCAAATAGCCTGAAAGCTTCAACGTTATTTAAGCCTTCAAGAAGAAATGTTTGATCGGCACACATCTTCTGCTCCAAAACATCTCTAAATCTCGATGTGAGCAGCAATTTGCATTTCCCGCTCTCGTCTCCTGAAGGAATTCCGACCGCCTTCAAATCAAGTTCCTCCCACAGGTCATCCAATATTATGAGAACCTTCTCACTCGGATCCTTCTGTAATCTTTTGAACAGAAGATCTCTTCTTCCCTCTTCACTCGGCTCATCCTTCAGATTATCTAGACTCAAGGCGTAAGCAATATCGTTTTGGATTTTCTTCAAGTCCGGAGTCTGCGAGACTTTCGCTTTGACGATCTTGTGGAATGGTCTCCTCTCTTTCCTGAGTTTCTTCTCGACTTCCTCCAACAACGTAGTCTTCCCCACGCCGCCACGCCCGTAGACCCCAATCACTTTTAGCTTCTCATCATCCAGAGCTTTCATTATGCCCTGAAAGATGGAAGCTCGCGAATCGGTGATGGTGTCGCCCCCATCACTGTCCGACGAATTCACGTCAGGATTGCCAGCCACCTGCCCCGGCGGATCACTCTTGCGGGAGACACTGTCAAATTTACCCTCCAGAATGAGTGACTCGATGGACTGGACCGTCTTCCTCGCGTCCCTGCCGAGACGATAACGCTCCTTTGGGTTGGGAAGCCACCCGTAGAAGCAAGTTTTCTTGGCTCTTACATCGTTAGCCAACACGCCTCGTGCCTTTTTGGCAGCGGTCTCTGCATTATTCCGCCATCTGTCAACTTGTGGTTTTATCTCCCTGTTGTTGTTTTGAGCATCATCGACGGAATGCTGCACCTCATCCCTTGCTTCATCCAGCTTCTCAAGCTCTTCCTTAAGTTGGCCAACATAGCTGTCGGTGAATATCACGTAGCCGCATTGACGACCGACCGGAGCCACCAGATACTCTGCCACTTTGGAAGCTATAGACACCACAATGTCCGCCATTTACCCCCCTCTCGACTTCTACTTTTCTGGTTTTCTTGTTCGAGAAATGGAAGTTAAGAAATTACATATGCCGAGAAAGGCGAAACAGACGGAACCGGGAAAACGAAACGAAGTGACTGCACGGAAGGATTCAATACGATGAATCCACAGCCACGAAAAATTAGGTGAAAAGAAGACTGGCTTCTAGCAATTGGCGCAGAATTGAGATCGAAATCCAGAGGGAGGAAGTGATCATTTAGAGGGTGCAACGATCAGCAAGGGGAGCACATGGCTTTAATAGAGGGAGCGTTACTATGTTACCCACCTGGGCCCATGTACAGTCACATTAATTCTTAATTTCCCTGAGAGGCCCTCCCGTCGCCATTGTTCGAGGGGAGTGATTTCATGCACCGTCTTGCACCGTAAAAAGATTATTGTAAATGTGCATCTGTTTTGATTCAGGCAGTCCGCAATTTCATTCTATTTTCGAATAGCTGAACTACGATGAAATAAGATGAGCATTTCCCTAGAGATTAGCCTTTTCTTGACATCAAAATTTCCCAATTCATCATTCCACTCTTGTGCAGTATCGGTCATAAATCCAAATCGGTCAAGTTATTGAAGAGCCAATTGAGTCTTAGATGCATAAATCTGTTGTACACTATGACATCTAAAGATTACTTAATATATTACAAGTCTACCACAAACATATTACTTATCATGGTATTTTGTTACTGGAGTAGCTACTGTATTTGTTACAAAGTTATATGCCGAACTAATGGATTATGACTTATAAACTTTGGAATCACATGCTAATTTGCACGTAACCCCGATCCAAAGGTCGTCTCTTTGCGTATGTATATATGTGCGCTCATCTATTGATAGAACCGGTTCTTGAAAATGTAAAATCAGAAATTGGCGTGAAGAAAACCGAAATAGCAGCCATCCGGCCACCTTAGAGTTCTTCTTCCAACATCTAATTATTTCCAAAACTTTTTTTTTAAGAAAAAGAGAGCATTTTCAATCTTATTAGCTAATTAAGACCGTCTTGTGCCGTGTAAGCATCTACATGAGTTTTTTCTAATTTTACAATGGTAAAAAATGCACCAAAAGTCTCTAAACTGTTGCAAATTGTTCAATCAGACCTTTCAAAAAAAATTTTGTGTAATCCAGCCCTTAGATTATATATATATTGTTCGAGTTCGTCATTCTATTAAAAGAAGAAACAAAAGTACCGACATCAAGATCTGTTTTATCAGGATATTATGATTGATAATTATAAATGAGATATATATTGCTATCGCTAGTTTACTAATGTGTGTAGTAAATTATATAGGTATATATATATACACACACATTAATAAACTATTTTCCGATGACATATATTTATATCAACACATTCAACCGATTGGGTTTATACTTAAGTTTCCGATAATATTATTTATGCAAATGAACAATTATATTTAATCGATCCATACTTCAAAAAGGAGAAAAAAATTAATAAATCACATAAAAAAAAGGCATAGCAAAAGGCTATCGTTTGCTACTAGAACTCTAGAAAGTAAAAAGATAAGATGCGACGATTAGCCTTTTTCGCATAAACCCACCCACATGTGACACTAACTTTTAATTTTCCGAATATGCCCATTCCGTCCACCAATGCGCACAGGCTATCCAATCCAGCTGTCACCATTGCTTTGAGGTGAGTGAGTTCATACACTGTCTTACGGGACATGAATATTCACAAGTGAACATATGTGTTGTACACGATGACACCTAAATATTAGTATTACAAGTCTATCACAATTATATTACTTATCACAATATTTTGTTATCGGAGTAGCTAATTTTATTTGTTACAAAGCTATAATAGATATCATGTGACCCCTAAAACTTTTGGCAGAAAGTACTTCATATGAGGCATCAATGGAGCCTTCCGATTAGTATTCTATTGGAATTTAGGAAAAGGTTTGTCATCGGATGGTCCTTGGCATCCTATGTGATCTCTTCTTCGTCACTATAGCTGAACTATGTTCCATTTGTCAGATATGGAGGTAGACTTAACATTGATTTCTAAAGGTCGTCTTTTTCATCTTTTGATAGACTCAACATGGATCACCATAGCCTTTAGTACTATGTTTCATACCATCAATCACTAATCTTGACTAAAGGACAAGCATATTATGAAATATCAATCTCAAGAACGCATAGATATGGCAATAGCTAATTCTCTTCCACCGAGCTACATACACATTAACCATATGATATTTGTGCATTTGATGCTTTCTGTTCATACCAATGATACAATTAAGACTTTCTCGATTGCAAATGTTGAGTTACTATCAACCATTAAACCGATGAGATGACTTATGAGAAAATTGACTTCGGACCCCATTGTCCGCGTAGCGCGAGAGCTATCCAGCTGTCTACCACTTTTATCATCCATCAATTGTTTAACACATGCTTTGCTCCAGCAATCAGCGGCAGCGAGGCCCCAATGAGCTATAGTCCAGATTCCGATTCAAATAATGCACTCCAATCTCAATCCCTTCACGAGCTAAGCGCAATAATGCTTTCTCCTGTTGTGGAGACCACAAATTTTGCCCACAATGCTTTTCTCGTTCTTCCTTCTTCCGTAAAAGTTTGTATCATTTTAGTGCCAAAGTTGACAGTGCTTGTGTGATTGCATTGTTATAATAGGTAAAAAGTCTGTAATGACCCTAGTTATATAAGGCTAACTTCCGTAAAAATATCATCATAAGTATCATGATTTTTATTCGGTGCTGACTTGAGTAACCTGAATTTTTTTCGATTACTTGAATGTTATTCAAAACGAAAATGGTTGTAATCGAGGGTAAAATATTCTAACCCTTATAATCCAAAAGATGCCCCTCGCGTCCTCCAATGTGCACATGCGGTACAGCGGTGTCATCTTAACCGTATCCTGCACGACATCTACAAGATCTCCAAATGAAGAAATGATTGAAAACAAGTGGGCCCCCACTCCACCATTTCTTTTGTACTAAAATTGCCTTTGGACCCATCGCCTGCGGAGTGCGAGAGCTATCCAGTTGTCTACCACCATCACGATCCATCAATTGATTAACACATGCTTTGCTCCAGCAATCAGTGGCAGTGAACCACCAATCTCCGCTTGGGACGAAGCTATAGTCCAGATTCCGATTCAAATAATGCACTCCAATCTCAATCACTTCACGAGCTGAGCGCAATAATGCATTCTCCTGTTGTACCATGTGGAGACCACAGGTTCATGGAAGATGCATTTTCATGGAAGGAACTGAAGGTTCATGGAATATGCATTTTCATTTAATTTTATAAAAGATTAATAAGCGTAATCATCATTTATTTCTCAGAACCTCACTTTAGCAGTTCTAAAACACCCAAATTTCATTAATTAATGACACCTTGTTAATGGGACCATTGAATATAAAGTTTATTTGTCTGTAAATATGTATGTTAAGGGGATTATTGACTCCATGTTTAGTATTGGATGCACTCGATGACGTGAGTCTATTTCATGGATTATATGGAACTCACGTTTTCCAATGGTTGATCCTGACCACCTCTCTCTCTCTCTCTTTCTCTTACCTCTCTTTGCTACTAACCTCCACGTAATGACCATCCTTCCGATTCTCTGCAAAAATAAATACCGAGAACAATTCACAAAGCCGACGCTTCTCATTGCAAACTCCCAAATCCTTACGTGTCTCTCCCTCCGTAACACGTCCACCATCCTCGCTTCGATGCTGCTCTCTCTCTCTGAAACGCAGAGGAGGAGGAGGGAGACAGAGGAAAGTGAGGTTGAGGTTAACCAGGGTGGAGTTAAGTTTGCTTTTTGGCCATCATCGATCACAGGGCAATTATTAAAGCTTCGTGTTTGGTCAATCTCACGGTGCAGATCGGCGGGACGACTTCATGCACGCGAAGGCCACTCAGTCAATAATCGAGGGACCCAAATCCACCGAACTGTCCCATCTGTCTTTCTTTTACTTAGATGCACTGTGCGACAATTGACATGCGAAAAGTATAGGAAAATGTTCAGCCCCCTACGTCAATTTGTACAGAAGACAGACAAATCTCAAAATGGGGAAAGAAGAAGAGTAAAGAATATCTTTTATTTAAGTACATATATTTACCTATATACGTAGTAAAATAGAAATTAAAAAGAACTTGCCAAAAAAGCCTGAAAGCATGACGTTAATGTGTGCACAACCACATATAATTATATATTTAGCCCCAATTTTATACAAATTGTTTTACGTATCATAGCAACAAATATTCTAATAAAAGCAACCCCTCCTGATTCGGTCTATCACTCAAAACGAAAATGATTTTAATCGATGGTAAAATATTCTAACCCATACAATCCAAAAGATGTCCCTCGCGTCCTCCAATGCGCACAGGCCGTACACGGGTGTCATCTTAACCATATCCTGCACAACATCTACAAAATCTCCAAAAGAAAGAAACGCGCCAACTTGATTACGCTTGAACTCAAAGATGCTGATTGAAAACAAGTGGGCCCCACTCCACCGTCTCTTCTGCACTAAAATTGACTTCGGACGCCATCGCCTGCGTAGTGCGCGAGCCATCCAGGTCTACCACTATTATCATCCATCAATCGTTTAACACATGCTTTGCTCCAGCAATCAGCGGCAGCGAGGCCCCAATCTCCACTTGGGATCGAGCTATATTCCAGATTCCGATTCAGATAATGCACTCCAATCTCAATCACTTCACGAGCTAAGCGCAATAATGCTTTCTCCTATTGTGGAGACCACAAGTTTTGACCAAAATGCTTTTCTCGTTCTTCCTTCTTCCGTAAAAGTTTGTATCATTTTAGTGCGAAAGCTGGCGGTGCTTGCGTGAGTGTATTGTTATAGCAGGTTAAAAGTCTGCAATGACCTAGTTATATAAGGCTAACTTTCCGAAAAATATCATCATAAGTACCATGATTTTCGTTCAGTGCTTGTGTGATTGTATTGTTATAACAGGTTAAAAGTCTGCAATGACCCTAGTTATATAAGGCTAACTTTCGGAAAAATATCATCATAAGTACCATGATTTTCGTTCAGTGTTCACTTGAGTATCCTGAATTTTTTTCGATTACTTAAATGTCATAATTTTTAAAAAAATACTCAATTGAATGTTATAACTTTTTTAAAGACATTCACCACAAGTACTAGAAATTTAACATGTCATGATATTTGTGATGAACATAATTTTTAAATGATCGATTGAAAGTCGTGACTATGTAAAACACATACGAGAGGGAGAAGGAAGACAGAACAAAGTGAAGTTAAGAGTCAACCAGGGTGGAGTTAAGTTGCTCCTTGGCCATCGTCGGTCACTCGGGAAATTATTAGAGCTTTCGTGTTATGTCAACCTCATGCTGCAGATAATCAATACAACTCGATAGATCGTGGGTCACGTTGCGATAATTATGCTTCATTTTCTATCAACCTCTCGCCGAGGGACCCAACCCCACCGCATTGTCCTATCTCTCTTCTACTTGCTGTCCCTTCTGGCTTAGCCTCGTTATGAATCTTTTATTCAAGTAAAATAGAAATTAAAAGGAAATTGCTGAAAAAAACCCGAAAGCATCATGTTAATGTGTGCACAATCATATATAATTATATATTTGGCCTTAAAATGATTTCCTCATAGAAAGTTTGAGTTATTTTGATGCACCTAAGGGACCCGTTATGCAACTAGACGAACCTGCGGGCTTGAAGTCAAACGATGTCGGATTAAGCTCAAATTTGGTGGGCTGAAGCGAAACGGCGTGCTGATCAATACTCACCGCCTTTGGCCGTGATTAACGATGGATTTTCGCGATTCGAGATTGTTTAGGTGGATTTTTCTATTTTTTTAGTATTTTTTTATGGGTTAATTTAATAATGGCAGTTTCGTAATTTTACGTTTTGATGATTACGTTTCCTAATAGGGTTAGGTTTGGGTCTTTATAAGCTTGTTTTAGGGTTTTCTTGAGCAGACTTTTGATATTTTTGATTTGATAATCATATTTGGAGGACGAATTGTTCTTCTTTCGAACTTTCTTGTTCAGTCAAATTTTCTATCGCGTTTCGGCATCAATTGGTATCAGAGCACAGGTTGCTTGAATCAATGGCTGAACAGAATCGTGGTCGTGGACGGCGGGCTCGTGGTGGCCGGGGGCGTGGAGGCGTTCCTGAAGCAGACGATCAACCGCGTCTAAGAGATCTGCGAGACGTAGAAATTGAAGAACAGAGAAGACGAATTCAGGATTTGGAGCGACAACTTGCGGAGGCGAGGTTGGACGTTCAATCCGAAGAAGGAGCGGAATCTGAGGATTCATCCGATGATGATGAAGAAGACGTAAACCCTTTTGGGGTTCTGAACCAGGGGCGGAATCGAGGAGTACGACCTGGAAATCAACGTTCTTTTCAAAATTTCGGAATGAAGATCGAGATTCCTGAGTTTAATGGTAAGACTCATCCTGATGAGTTTATTGATTGGTTGCATACGGTAGAACGGATTTTTGATCTTAAAGATTTAACTGAGGGGCAAAAAGTGAAGTTAGTGGCTATTAGGCTGCGAAAACATGCTTCAATTTGGTGGGAACACGTGAAAAAGCAACGCGCTAGAGAGGGGAAGCCGAAGGTGGATCGCTGGGAGAAGATGAAAAAGTTATTGCAAAAAAATTTTTTGCCTACCCATTATAGGCAAGAGGCGTTTATTGAGTATCATAACGTCAAGCAAGGTGATAAAACAGTTGAAGAATTTACTGAAGAATTTGATCGTTTGCGGATGCGTTGTGATGTGGCGGAGGAAGACGAGCAGACAATTGCACGATATCTGGCAGGGCTGCGGTATGAGATCTCTGATGTTGTCCAATTACAGCAGTATTGGACGTATGAGGATGTATGCAGACTAGCCCTAAAGGTGGAGGGGCAGTTTAAAAGAAAGAGCAGTAAGTCCAAGTGGTCTAGCAGCGGTTCTAAGTGGACGAGCAACAGTTCCAAGTGGTCAGATAAAGAGTCCCGGGGGAAAGCAGGGAGTTCTTCAGCTCCGGCAGCAGTTAAGGGCGCTGGTACAAAATCTGCAACAAAAGGAGAGCAGGGTAGTGCAGAATCTAGCAGGGGAGGAGCTGCAGGCAAGCGATGTTTTAAGTGTCAAGGATTCGGACATTTTGCTGCTGATTGTCCGAACCGACAGTTTGTGACACTTGTAGATAATCCCACTTTTGATGAAGACCCAACTTATGATGAATCTGATGGTGAGCAAGTAGATGCGGATCCAGATCCGGAGGACATTATTTATGCCGATTCTGGTGAGTCTTTAGTTGTGCGTCGGATTTTAAATATTGCTGAGGTAGATGATGAATCGTGGCTGAGGCATAATATATTTCACACGAAGTGCACTAATGGGGGAAAGGTGTGCAGTATGATAATTGACGGGGGGAGTTGCGAGAATGTAATATCTACCATTATGGTAGAAAAGTTGGGGTTGAAAACTGTCGAACATCCTCAACCATATAAGCTGTCATGGCTTAGGAAGGGGAATGAGGTAAAAGTGAGTAGGAGATGTTTAGTGCAGTTCTCGATTGGGAAGAAATATGTTGATGAAGTGTGGGGTGACGTAGTTCCAATGGATGCTTGTCATATCCTGTTAGGAAGACCTTGGCAGTTTGATAGGAAAACACAGCATGACGGATTCAAGAATACATACACCTTCAAGAAGGATGGCCGGACCATTACTCTAGGTCCTTCAGATTTGAGAAAAGAAGGGAAAAGTAATCTGCTTTCCAAATCGGAGTTCCAGGAGGAGGCGGTGGATGCTCCAGAGCTTTTTGCTGTCGTAGTCGTGGAGCAGAATCTTGATAATTCCAGAAATTTCAACTCAAGTTCTGCCTATACTTGAGGAATTTGCTGATGTCGTGCCAGAGGAATTACCACCTGGATTGCCACCCATGAGGGACATACAGCATTGTATAGATCTCGTTCCAGGAGCTGCTATTCCTAATAAGGCAGCTTACAGAATGAATCCTAAGGAGCATGAAGAGATGCAGAGGCAAGTGCAGGAACTATTAGAGAAAGGTACAATTCGAGAGAGCATGAGCCCTTGTGCGGTGCCAGCTTTATTGGTTCCTAAGAAAGACGGGTCGTGGAGAATGTGCGTGGATAGCAGAGCTGTCAACAAGATCACGATCAGGTATCGCTTTCCTATTCCGAGATTTGATGATTTAATTGATCAACTGCATGGAGCGACTATCTTTTCGAAGATAGACTTGAGGAGTGGATATCATCAGATTAGGGTGCGTCCTGGAGATGAATGGAAGACCGCTTTTAAAACTCGAGATGGTTTGTATGAATGGATGGTGATGCCTTTCGGGTTATCTAACGCACCGAGTACCTTTATGAGACTGATGAATCAGGTGTTTCGTCCATTTATTGGCCAGTTTGTCGTCGTATATTTCGATGATATATTGATTTATAGTGCATCGACTGATCTACACTTGCAGCATTTGAGAAAGGTGTTCGAGGCATTGAGGGAGCAGAAATTATATGCTAATACTAAGAAGTGTCACTTCTTGACTGATCGTGTGACCTTCTTGGGATATATAGTAACTAAGGAGGGCATTCATATGGACCCAGCTAAGGTTGCGGCTATTACAAGTTGGGAGATTCCGAAAAATATTCACGAGGTACGTAGCTTTCATGGGCTTGCGTCTTTTTATCGGAGATTTATTCGGGATTTTAGTACTATTATTGCACCTCTGACGGATTGTCTGAAAGGAAGTAAATTTGTGTGGACTAAGGAGGCAGAAGCTGCCTTCCAATTGTTAAAGAAGAAGGTGACTGAAGCACCTGTTCTCGTGCTTCCTGATTTTAATGAGATTTTTGAGGTGCATTGTGATGCCTCAGGTGTTGGTATTGGGGGTGTCCTAAGTCAAAGATGTAAACCTGTGGCATTCTTTAGTGAGAAGTTGAACGAGACAAAAAGGAAATATTCAACTTATGATAAAGAATTTTATGCTATCGTGAGTAGTTTGGAGTATTGGAGGCATTATCTTATCTCGAAAGAATTTATTTTATTTTCTGATCATGAAGCCTTGAAATACATCAATGGACAGCACAAATTGAATGCAAGGCATGCAAAGTGGGTAGAGTTCCTTCAAGTTTTCAGTTTTTCCATCAAGCATAAGGCAGGAGTGCTAAATAGTGTGGCAGATGCATTGAGCAGAAAACACTCTTTGCTGTCTACGATGCAGGTAAAGGTTCTAGGCTTTGATACTTTTAAAGAATTATATGTTGATGATCCTTATTTTGGGGATATCTGGAGGAAGAGCAAAACGGAACCTTTTCAGCAATTCCAGATTGTGAAAGGTTACTTATTTAAAGGTAACAGATTGTGCATTCCTCAATGTTCTTTGAGGGAATCTATTATTATTGAGGGACATGCAGGTGGTTTAGCTGGGCACTTTGGCGTGGATAAGACGAAGGCCTTACTGAATGAACATTTTTATTGGCCTCGAATGGAGCGTGATGTGACACGTTTTATAGAGAGGTGCAGGGTATGTCATGTGGCAAAGACCAAGAGTACTAATGCAGGATTGTACATGCCTCTACCTGTTCCACTTGCACCGTGGGAGGATATCAGTCTTGACTTTGTCTTGGGTTTGCCAAGAACGCAGCGGAGTAAGGATTCAATAATGGTGGTTGTCGATAGATTCTCGAAGATGGCCCACTTTATCCCGTGTAGCAAGTCCTATGATGCTTCACAGGTTGCTCGATTATTTCTGCAGGAGGTTGTTAAGCTGCATGGAATTCCTAAGTCCATTACCTCAGATCGTGATGTGAAATTTGTGAGTCACTTCTGGCGCACTCTTTGGAGGTATATGGGTACGAGTTTGAAGTTTAGTTCATCTCATCATCCTCAGACTGATGGTCAAACCGAAGTTGTCAATCGAAGCTTAGGGAATTTGCTGCGGAGTTTGATTGGAGATAATCCGCGACAATGGGACTTGGCGTTGCCTCAGGCAGAATTTGCATATAACAGATCAGAGAACCGACCTACAGGCAAGACTCCTTTTGAAGTGGTTTATGGGCGTAATCCAATTACTCCATTAGATCTCACGCCGATACCAGTTCTCAAGCAATTTAGTTCGGAAGCTGAAGAACATGCAAAACATATCAAAGAGCTGCATTCTCAGGTCCATAATCAGATCAACAGGCAGAACATGAAGTATAAGCAGCGCGTGGATATACGCAGGAAAAGAGTCGTCTTCAAGGAAGGTGATCTAGTTTGGATTCACCTCAGGAAGGAACGATTTCCAATGAGGAGGTTTGGCAAGCTTCAACCTAGAGCTGATGGACCCTTCAGAGTTTTGGAGCGAATTAGTGACAATGCTTACAAGATCGAATTGCCGGGTAAGTATAATGTATCCGGAACTTTTAATGTAGCGGATTTGTCACTTTACTACCCTGAAGAAGAAGAAAGTCCTGAGGAGATTGATGACAACAATGAAGCCGAAGCAGATTCGAGGACGAATCTTTCTCTAGCAGGGGAGGATGATGCACCTAAGGGACCCGTTATGCAACTAGACGAACCTGCGGGCTTGAAGTCAAACGATGTCGGATTAAGCTCAAATTTGGTGGGCTGAAGCGAAACGGCGTGCTGATCAATACTCACGCCTTTGGCCGTGATTAACGATGGATTTTCGCGATTCGAGATTGTTTAGGTGGATTTTTCTATTTTTTTAGTATTTTTTTATGGGTTAATTTAATAATGGCAGTTTCGTAATTTTACGTTTTGATGATTACATTTCCTAATAGGGTTAGGTTTGGGTCTTTATAAGCTTGTTTTAGGGTTTTCTTGAGCAGACTTTTGATATTTTTGATTTGATAATCATATTTGGAGGACGAATTGTTCTTCTTTCGAACTTTCTTGTTCAGTCAAATTTTCTATCGCGTTTCGGCATCATATTTTCCTGGAAAAGCATTTTTTGCATGTAATAAGTCCACAATGCCGCTAGAATGGAGAAAAGCTATTACAAATATCATGATTTTCGTGCGGTGCTTCCTTGAGTACCCAACTTTTTTTCGATCACTTAAGTGTTATAATTATTTTTTTTTTCGATTGCTTGAATGTCTTGAATGACTTAACCATGTTGCGCAAAAAGCAGAATTAAGGGAGGACTAATTATCTCATATTGTGTTGGCCGACCAGATCGATGCAAAGGGGATCTTTGAGAGATATGAGTGAAGAGGAAGGTGTGGAGGGAAGGATTGATGATGCCGAGGGTGTGGAGGATTTACTGTACCTTGTTGTCTTGGATGCACTGTCTTCGCCCACCAGATTGACACTGAGGAAAATCGGAAACAGAATTTGAGACCGAAGAGACCGCCATTTTCGCAAACTAAAGTGAAGGCCGGCCGGCGATCATCATATATAAAACTTCCGACTTCCCTCTCACATTTGAGAAAACCCCGGTACTTGTGTTCAGGATCGTGTGATCTTTTATCAATATGATGTTATCTTTCATCAAAAGCTTGGTAACTCTTAATTTACTTGTATTTTTTTGCATGGACTCTGCGACCCTTGGCTCCACTTCATACTTTTGTCGATGCATGCAAGCCGTCCGCGCTTACGTGTATCGTGTAAGGTTTCATTTGATCATCTTTACACGACATCTACGGAATCTCCAAAAGAGCAAATGCCTCCATCTGATTACACTTGATTGAAAACAAAACGGTCCCCCACTCCACCATTTCTTTTGTACTGAAATTGACTGCAGGCCCCGCCAGCTAAAAATTACGAGAGCTATGCTTGGCTCCAGCAAATCAGCAGCAGCCGAGTCCAGATTTCGATTCAAATAATGCACTCCAATTGCAGTCATTTTTATTGTTTTTTGGTCGAAATCTCAGTCACTTCACGAGCTCTCTAAGTCTAAGCATCAGGTTTAATAAAAGGTTGACAATAATGGAGTCCACACTTAGTTAAATAATGCTTTCTCCTGTTATACTATGGGCCCACCACCAGTTTGGGCCGAAATGCTTTTCTGGTCGGAAGTCTGTATTAGTCTCCTTGTAAAAGCATCTTGCATGTAATAAGTCTGCAATGGCCCTAGCTATATCTGGCTAACTTCGAAAATATGTCATCACAAGTAACTTTTTATTTTTTAATATAACTTGATTAAAGATGCATAGGTTTTGAGCTACATGCACAACTCCATTGAGAGAAACTGAAGGTTCATGGGAGATTTTATTTTCACTTTTTGAATCAAAGTTACTAACTATAATCATCATTTATTTCTCAAAACCACACTTTAATAGTTTTAAGAAAACTCAATTTCATTGATTGATTACACCTCGTTAACGGATCCAGTGAAGAATATGAAGTGTATTTGTATGTAATTATATGTATGTTAAGGGGATCATTAACTCCATATCAGTGTTGCATGCACTCGATAATGTAAGCCTATTTCATGGATTATATAGATCTCTCTCTGATCAGTCTTTGCTAATACCCTCCACGTAATGACACTCTTTCAGGTTCTCTGCAAAAATAAGTGACGTGAACAATTCACAAAGCCGATGCTTCTCATTGCAAACTCCCAAATTCTTATGTGTCTTCCCCTCCCTGACACGTCCACCATCATTGCTTTGATGCTGCTCTCTCTCTCTCTAAAATGCAGAGGAGGATGAAGACGGAACATAATGAGGCTAAGAGTTAACCAGGGTGGAGTTAAGTTGCTTTTTGGCCATCCTGGGTCACTTGACAATTATTAAAGCTTCGTGTCATGTCAAGCCCATGCTGCAGATCGGCAGCACGAAGTGACGCGTCGTGGGTCACGTTGCAAAGATATTTTCCTCGAGGAAATAGAGGGCAATGCGAAATGGGTTCCTTCTTCCCATAAATGACGAGTTCTTTTGTTATGGTCAGAAAATGACGAGTTCAAGGGGCCCATAATATTATTGCATTTTCTGGACTCCTTGTCATTTCGAGATGGGACATGTGACGGATGTTTTGAATGAGATGGGGCTGAAGCTCTGAAAATGTCTACGATGGTGTCGGCAATACTTTCAGTGAAGGATCCTCGCCTATCGGAAAATATTCGAAGGTTATTCCTAGCGTACATGAACCCAAATAGATTTTAGTTAAGTTGGCCAATGGGCCGTGCCGGTTTGGACCCGTGCCCTCGGGCCACATGCAATGTCTTCTACTTTGTTTGCGATGAAATTTAAGTATGCATATATCCCTGCATTCGATGTTGCTTTAGCTCTTCTGGGCTTCTAGCAACAGGCGTAAATCAACATCGAAGTCTAGACTGAGTAAGAGGGTGAGTTATTAATTCTGATAAAAAAAAAAGCCAAACACCTCCCCAAAAAATTAAGTCTATCGTCTCGGCACTTTTCAGACAGCAATAATGCGGCAAGTTCCTCTGCCCCATTGCAGAGGATGAAGACGTTGTCTTGTTCATCCACTTGGTTTCTTTATGGAATGGAAATTGGAAACCATCTACATCTACATCTCATCTCTACTTCTTTATTCTTATTATTACTTGATGAGCCTGAGCGAAAGACGATGCCATGATGCCGAGTGTAAAACATAACTTGAGTAGAGAAAGAGAGAGGTTCTTCATATATAGTTTCCTCCAGGATATTGAGATATATAGAGTTTGCGAAATGACCAAAAGACATTGGTATGTCAAGAGACCAAGCAACACTCAGTAACAAACAACTATTCCGTTATTAAACAATCATTTAGTAATTAAATATTAATTAAATGCACATCATTAATGCACCATAATCAGATCTTATAATAATAATAATAATAATGAAATACTTTAATGACAACACTAATTGCAAAACGTCCCACATCATTAATTCACAACACCTACTTTTATATTATAATAATAATAATAATAATAAATTGAGTACTTTAATGAACAAACACTAGTTCCAAAACCTCCTGTGCACAAAGCTCACTTATATATTATCGGTAGTCCGACCAAACAAAAAATATTATCGGTAGTCAATCAACAATCTAATAGCATTGATTCGAAATTAACAACGTCCATTTCTCATGAAAAAGAGCACAATTAATTATTTAAGCTACCCCGTAATTCTGACTAATTAAGATAATTATAAAGCCACTCTTTTTTTTTTGGTCTGTAATTATAAAGCTACTCTGAAAAGTATTAATATATGCTAATACATAAATGCAATTAGGCGGCAATGGAAAGTTGACCAAATTTCGTAATTTCAAAAGTCATATTCTACCAGCAACAATGGAAGATTTACGTTCGAGATCTTACCATAAATGGAGGACAATACACCAACTTAAGCTACCTTAGAAGGAAACTATTGATCAATCAGCACACTTGGTAATACCAACTGTGTTTGAGCATTTATCGATCCATTCTAATTTCAATGATATAATCTATCATCACAATGGAGATTTATAGTACAGAATTTGAACTTTTTTTATCCGGGAATATACAATCATAAAGTAAGTTTTCAATCTTGACACTAAATTTACTGATCTTACTAACGTTTCTTCGAATAACATCGACTGATGCCCATCGTTATCAACGGGGACATCAATACTCGTAGGGGAAAATGTACATCTCAAATATAGCTCAGGCTTCATTTGTCAATTTTGTCACATAAAGTCGAGTTTGAGAGATTAAATTCATGACAGTGCAACGCATCAAACAAAGAGCATGTTAATTCTTTTGAATCCATTAAATCATATCAATAGCATATCAAGTAAAATTATATGGCATCTTGTCAAGAAGATTAGTTTATTCAAAACATTTATTAAATGAGTTTATTTGGTATTTTCGCGAAACAATTCTCTCTCTTTGAAAAAGAAAAAAAGGAACTTGTTGGGCTAGTTTTGTCCACGTCAAAAATGCTGCCGTTTCCTGGTGGTAGCAATTAGTTTTTGACAAAACGGAGCAACAGCACGTGATTTGAGAAAAAACGAGGCATGTTCTCTCTCTCTCTCTCTTTTGATATAACCACTTTTTCTGGGCCCTTTGTCACGTGTTAATCCTATGTTTTGTATCTCATATTTATTTATTCCTTTTTAATATCATTTTGCTAGTTTAATATCCTATCATTATCACTCTATTTCGTAATAAAATATATGTGTTCTTCCGCTGTGAATTCTTGTTTTATTCATTGGTTCATCTATTACGTTGAATATGATTAAATTTCTTCGATGATTTTAATCGTTGTATTGATTATTGTTTCATCCATTCTTTGATTCAATTTCTTCGGTATTTTTAACCTCTCTACAAGATTGCTGCTAAATGTACCTCTCATTTCAAGCCACATTGAATTTCAGTCTATAGTTTTCATCACTATTTTAATCAATTTCTCATAGCATTATGTTCCATTTCGTGATATTACTAATTTATTTTTTCGATCGTCAGATTGGACCAGTGGATTTAATTTTTGCGATGAAACTTCATTAATCAATATATTAATATTTCGAATAGAAAATCTGTTCAAATCAATTTCATGAGTTCTCTTATTGTTATATTATCACTCCGATCAAAGGATTTTGCACCATTTTGTTATCAGCTCTATCTACTTCCCCTCCATTAATTCCTCATTTACATGCCTTAAGTCAATTTCATGGACTCTCTCTCTTTCCCTCCCTCTCTCCTGCAAGGAAAGGTTGAAAATATCAATATTTGCTTCAAAACTAGATGAAGTTACACTCCGTTTTTGAGAAGTTATACACGTCTAAATAAGAGAGGAAAGGTTGAAAACATTTATGCTGATGGAAAACAAAACGTTAAACTAGTAAGGATGGGGATCTTTTGTCAAACAAGGATTTGTAATAATAAATAATTTGGGGGACATCCAAATTTCTAAAACCAAATTATCCTCGTTAACAAGTGTAGTTAGGCAACGTTGAACTATTCATGTTGATTGATCCAACGGAGAGAATAGTAGAATTTTTTTTTTCCCGTGGGCACTAGAAATGAGTCCTCTTAGACGTGGGAGGGAACAGAGGCAAATAAGAGGACCCAAGGCTGTCGGACCAGCTTTACATTAATGCGACCTATATTCTTCCTAAGCCATTATTTAGAAATTTTTCATTTTTCTTCTTAATATCATTTTTGTTAGGTTAATATCCCATCATCATTACTTTGCTTCGCAACAGAATATTTTGTGTTCTTCCACTATGACGGAGGAAAAACTCTGCAATAGAGAACAGAGGATACCGAGAGGGAGATTAGCTCAGAACCCCTTTGCCGTGAGTTATCTCTTTTTTACGATGGAGTGACTGCACTTCAATATCCGAAAATCGTTCTCTCCTTCGAAGTTGTAGTGCAATGACATATCCATTGGCTCGGCATAGTGATCCAAAACATAACAGCGGAGGCAGAACAAAACAGAACGAAAGCAATCAACAAATCTAGAATGAATTGAAGTGGATTCTGGAATTAGATAAGAGAAGACACAACCACCTGGTGGGCGTGGCTGTTATCAACAGAACACCGACGGACTTTGAATCGGCGGTGAGGTATTTTTGGTTAGAGCGAAGATGGAGAATCTCGGAGCTTCGTAGTTAGCTCTGGTTCTTCTACCGGATCGACCAGTAAATCGAAGGAAACTAAGCTGTCTTCTAGTGCTGCAACATAAAACCAGACATATCAGTAAAAAAGAAAAAAAGAAAAAAACGGAGAACCGAATCAGGAAAAGATGAGGTTACAAACTAGGTGCGGAAAGAGAATGAAGATCCTCTGTGGCCGTAGCTGCTGGGCTTCGCTAAAGCGAAGGTACTGATCGCTAATGAAGAAAAGATCCGCGGCTGGAATGGCTGAGCGTATGAGGTGTCGCGGTGGCAAGAGGATCGCTGGAATAAGAAATGATGGAAGCAAACACTGAAAATCATAAGAAGCGAGACCGAGGACAACGATTCCAAGCCCGATTCAAATATTAAAACTTAGAGAAAGTAAAATGCACTCAGCTTCGGCCATGGTCGAACCCATTATCGCTTTGCCCTTTCTTCGAACTTGTTCAGCCGAGTGAAGAGATAGAGCGAGAGAGAGAGAGAGAGAGAGAGATTTAGCAAAGAGAATATCGCGGAGAGAGAGAGAGAGAGAGAATCGGTCGACCAAGAGAGAGGGAATTCATTCAGCGAGAGTTTTTTTTTCTGGAGAGCCCCTCAAGCGATTGAACGATTAATCAGGAATGGATAATCTGGTCGCGGAGGAGTTTGAACGATTCCGGTGGATTGAACGATTCCCAAGGGGGAGATGTTAGTCAGTTGAGTAAAAGTCTGCTACTATCTCGGGAGATTTTCGCTGACAAGAACCTCCGTCTCTTCTCCATCTATAAAAGGAGGAGCAGGGCAAGGCTTGAGCTCTCACGGAGGAGAAAGAAAAAGCAGAGAGTAATAGAGAGAGAGAAAAAAAAAGTAGAGGGAGTGAGAGAGAGAGAGAGGGAGTGAAAGAGAGAGCAAGAAGTAATACTCCCTGGGTTTTGTCATGTTATTACCTGACCACATTGTGCAATCCCACCGATCTCGCTTGTCCTGCTCGACCCTTTTGACGTTGGTCGTCTCGCCTACACATCCAGACGAGTTGCTCGCTGCCTTCCCCGACGCCGGCTCAACACCGCAGCACACTCAAATTCCCCGACGCCGACTCAACATCCAGACTGGGAGGCGCTTCTCCGGCGATGCCCGGCGCCTGAAATTCTCCTGGTAGTAGTCACCGGCACAGCCGGGCGCGTCGGGACCGGATCCGACCACCGAAGGCGAGATTGGACGCGGGTTCAAGAATAGAAATGCGAAGGAGAGAATTGCGGCTCGAGCCACCGCCGGCGATACTGCCACTGGGCTGTCGAAGAGAGAAGAGAAACTGGCAAGATACCGTACATAAGAGCCTCATGGTGGTGGCCACATTGCTGGCCACCATCGCTTTTCAAGTGGCCAAACTGCGAGTACCTCCATCATGGCCCACAAATTAGTGCTGGCATAGGCCGCACTGATGGCGGTTCTTTTGGTGGGTCAGATTTTGTTTGCCATCTGGAAATTTTTACAAAGAGTCAATTTCATTCTGAAATTATTACGAGTTTGCTGGCCACCATGGCTTTTCAAGTGGCTGCGGGTACCTCCGTCGCATAGGCCGCACTGATGGCGCTTCTTTTGGTGGGTCAAATTTTGTTTGCCATCTGGAAATTTTTACAAAGAGTTAATTTCATTCCTAATTATTACGAGTCCCGAGCCTTGTATACGAATTCCCAAAGTTAATTTCATTCCGTTTTGTATATTTTGTGCTTTTCTTTTGTTCCCAAGACCCAAATCTTGATTGATCGTTTCATGCATCAGTCACTTGTGTGGACTTAAACGTGGCTTTCCAGAGACTTATGTTTGGGCTGTTTGTTGAAGCAAACTCTTCACGATCAAGAATTGCAATATATAAAGAATGTCTCCCTCATCAATTGAGATCGAGTCGAATAATTGAGAATAGATCCCAAACTTGACTCGCTTTGCTTTACACAATTAAGGAATTCAATTGGAGATTTTTACCTTTGAAATCTTGTGGAAAAAATTGAGTGCACATGTATTTTCCAGAATTGAAAATTTTTACGGGACCTTCCGTTGAAAATTGTCATACGGTCGCCCTTTAACCTATCAACTCATAAGTACCATATTCTCCTCAATGAGCATCACGATATGAAGAGAATATCAATGCATCTTCTCTTAATGTACTAGAGGAATTTTCTGAGACTCCTAGATGACGAGTTCTTTGGTTGCTGTAAGAAGAGAACCAAAGCTCGACCGGATTAGCTTTAACAAAAAGATGGATCGAACTCCGGTGACTGCTGAATATTCACAAGTGTGTAAGTCAATCTGGAGGATGGAGCAACAACACAAATAAGATCTTGAGTAATCATGCCTCAAATCTAAACTTCAACGAAACCAGTTTTCAGTACCATAACAATGCACGAATTACATCCTAATTCTTTCTTTCACATGGGAAAACCAATATATAATGTGAGATTACTATTAGAATTTAAATAAGTAATAATTTCTAGTGTAGAAGATATATTCTCCAACCCTTCCCGGAGTTATAAAGAATAAGAAGAAGGGCTCGGCTCCCTCGTATATCAAGTGTGGCAACTAAAAAAATTCCAAAACTAGGTAGTATAAAACCATGATCACAATGACAGTTATCATTTGGGAAACGAAGAATTCTTCTATAAGGAAAAAATCATGAGATTTCACTTTAAATCACATCTGTTTTATTCCAAGAAGACTAAGTGATACTTATCTTTAAACCCCAAAAAGTTGCTCAAGTGGTAAGTGTGTTTATCTTCCTTGGTCAAAACTTGAGATCTAATCACTACACTTGCACAATCTCCTGCGGCCTCACAGGAGCACATACTTGTGAGTCTCCGCCAATTACCCGATGTGTGTGGGATGAAGGGACCATCACACCGGATGGAGATTAGTTGGATGCTCAAAGTTTTAGACACTCCATTGATATTAAAGAGACATCCATCTATTAATTTTGTGACAATGCATAGGTTTGAATTACATATATAATTGAATTAGAAGAAACTGAAGATTCATAGAAGATGCCTTTTCTTATTTTTTCTTTATAAAATGTGTTAATCGTAATCATTCTTATTTCTCATAACCTCACCTTAATAGTTCTTAAAAAAACGTAATTTCATTGATTGATTACACCTCATTAACGAGACCAGTTAATATAAGTGTATATGTATGTAAGTATATGTTTGGTAATGGGATTATACATAACATATACTTACATACATATATACCAAACATATACTTACATACATATACATTGCAGATGCTAGATGGTCGTTCGACTCCATTTACGTGAACGCTAGTATTATTCGAGTAAAGAATATCTTTTTATTCAAGGATCTGATACCCCGTAAAATAGAAATTAAAAAAGGAATTGCTGAGAAAGCCTGAAATCATCTTGTTTATGTGTGCATGACCATACACAATTATATATTTAGTCCCAAATTTGTACAAATTGTTTTACGACTAACAACAACAAATACTCTTAAAAAAACAACCCTGTTAATTAGGTCAATCACCCAAAACAAAAACAGTTTTACTTGATGGTAAAATATAGTTACACATCTACGCCAAAACTTAAATAACCTGACATAATCAAATAGTCACCATACACGTATAAATATCGTAGTGCTGCAATAGAAGCTGTTTTTCTATCGATGATGGATATAATAATAAAAAATTAGTTAAAAAGGTGTATCCGCGATATACAAATTTTATACTGAAAAATAGATACTACAGGATAAAAAAATTGAAAGATATTGATCAACGAAAGAAATTAAAAGAAGCGTCTCACTCTTGTATAGAACAACTCTATGCACCAATGTAGAGGACGAAGACATTGTCTTGTTCGTCCACTTGGTTTCTTTATGCATACCATCTTCGGTTCATCTCTACTTCTTCATTCTTATTATAGACGATGCTTTAATGCCGAGTGGAAAGACATTAATCGATATATATTTTCCTTTAAGATATTGAGATGTATAGAGTTTGTAAAATGACGAAAATAACACTGGAATGTCAAGAGACATTGTTTTCTGGGAAGAATTCGTCATTGATACTGGAAAATCCCAGTAAGAGTTGGATTTTCTTGTCCAGTGGAAGGGCACAACCAAGCTGTACTTGTAACTAGTAATCGTACTTTTACTTATTTATATAATATACAACCTCCAACCATATGCTATATTGATAATTATTGTCCTTCTTGTTTAGGAGATTGACATATATGGAAATTATTATGTGGGTTTTCACCTCATTTCAACTCTCCCTTAGAAGAAATTACTTGTTTTTCTAAACCATGTTATTAGTTATTTGTGGACTGTACATGAGCAATCTACCAATGAAAGAATTATGCTAGGTTCAAATAGCATCCGAGAAAGCTATGCATTGGTTGTGTTAAGATATGAAATTTTTTTGATATCTTTTTTTCTGAATTTCAAATTAGCTTTTATAGATTGAACTGTCCATGTTGATTGATTCATTGAAGAGAATGGCAGAAAAAAAATTTCCCATGGGCGCATGAAATAAATCCTCTTAGACGTGGGAGGAAACGGAGGGAAATAAGAGGACCCAAGGCGGTCGGACCAGCTTCACGTTAATGCGACCTCTGTATTCGTCCTAGGCCATGATTTGAGAATTTCATCGTCCTCTCCGTCACCCTCAATCCACTAACAGCCACTGCCAAACCTCCATCTTGGTGATTTCAATTGAGTCCCTTCCTCTCGCTTCGTTGCTGATCGTCAACGCTTTCCGATCGCCAATAGTTTCGCCGCTGCAAAGAAGGTCCGAAATGCCGAAGTACTCGAACTTCGATCATGACTGCCTGCTTCAACGATCCCATTCCTTGACGTTGCTTCTGTCATCTCCTTACTCATATGCGATGTCAACCGCTATAGCTAATCATTCTTTATTCAACTAAACCACAAGTGCTCTGTTTTCCGTTGCTTTATGTATGGAGCAGAGGCTAGGAGCTATTGCTACTGTCTGTGTGAAAATCGGCTGTAATTGAGGCTGTATTGATGATTTGAACTTGCCACATTGCCATTGTGATGATTTGGATGTGAATTGTCACTTTACTTTTGCATCTAAGCTCCTTGGCCGAAATGCATACCACCTGTTTTATGTAATTCCTGAACTAGATCACTGTGTATCTTGATTCAGTTCTTGACCGAGAATTTCATTCCTTACCAGATTGTTGATCTATTCTGGTTATATAAGCCTATTTGAGTTCTGTTTCTTCATAAAAGAATCGCAGATATTCAATTTCGAACTTGTTTTGAATCTGCTAGAACCATGTCAATATATTTTAATTCGCTACTGTTGCATCCCTCCCGTCATTTGATGCAATCCCACTCAAGTAAGCATGTGCGGTGATATAAGATTGTGTTATGGTGAATTTCATGTTCGCTTGGAGAAGAAATTATGCCATGAATGATTCAAATTCTACTGGAAATCCTTGGATGCTGACTGTGTCTTGATATCACTAATTTGACTATGCTTGAATTGGTGACTATTGTCGACTATGGCTTGATCCCTAAATTCCCACTTTCTGAAAAGGTATATTTTTTCTTCGACCGAAAAAAAAGGGTATATTTTTCATTCTAACGTCCAAATGTGGACTTCATCATCCAACCCATACATAGCAATTCCATATAACATCCAATCCATTTTTTGAGCATGCGCTACATTTAATATATGCCACGCATTCATTTAACATAAGTAGAACTCGTGCGTCAGTAAACCATGGATGGAGAAGAGAGTACCATTATGGCCAAAAAGGATTCAAGGCGGCTGGGTCATTAACCTTAATTTCATTTGCATCTCACAAGCGTGACTCTCTGTACCTGCGCGATAGGAGACGGACAATCAAGAGCGCTAAAATAGCACGACAATCTTCTGTCGCGCTGATTTAGCGCTATTGACGGTTCATCTCCTATCGCGCAGATGCACAGAGTCACGCTTGTGAGATGCCGTCGAAATTAGGGCTAGTGGGGGCCTTGAACTCTTTTTGGCCATAATGGCCCTTTCTTTTAGCGATCCATTGTTTTTTTTTTTTCACATCTACTTCACTGCAGGGCGAGCCAGGTTCAGCGGAGAACATCGGGACTTGCTGGAACATCATCAGGTGGCCGGCCAGCACCAGAGACACTGCAAGGCAGAGACACCGCGACTGTGGATAGGGCTCGGTGCGCAACGTGGCGAAGCAAGGCGGCACGACTGTGGCCCGTTAGTGTTGCTGCCGTGGCTGTGGTGTTGTTGAGCCTGCATCGGGGAAGGCAGCGAGCAACTCGTCTGGATGTGTAGGCGAGACGACCAACGTCAAAAGGGTCGAGCAGCACAATTGAGATCGGTGGGACTGCAGAATGTGGTCAAGCTAATAGCAGGACAAAACCCAGGGAGCATTACTTCTTGCTCTCTGTTTCTCTCTTTTTACGAACCGTCTCTCTACTTGTGTGTTATTCACTCTCTTTTTTACGAACTGTCTCGCTCTCTCCGCTTTTTCTTTCTCCTCCGTGAAAGCTCAAGCCTTCCCCTGTTCCTCCATTTATAGATGGAGAAGGGACGGAGGTTATTGTCAGCGAAAATCTCCCAAGATAGTAGCCGACTTTTGCTCAACTGACTAACATCTCCCCCTTAGGAATCGTTCAATCCACCGGAATTTCAAACTTCTCCACGACCGGATTATCCATTCCTGATTAATTGCTGATTTTTTTATCTTTATATATATATATTTTTTAAGAACGAATATAAATTGGATGCTATTGTTACATAATGCATATTGCCTAACGTAGATTTGATTTTTTTTGTGTGACAAACAAATAAATGGGTTAGTCAAAATTTTGATTTAGGTCTTGACAGAGAATTTCCTTCTTTACTAGATTGTTGATCGATTCTGGTCATAGAAGCCTCTTTGAGTTCTGTTTCTTCATCGGAGATCATAGGTATTCAATTTCGAGCTTGTTTTGAATTTGCTGGAACCTTATCAATGCATGCTGATTCGCAACTGCTGTGGCCCTGAGCTGATGTCAATTTACAAGGAGCTCGCGCACGCGATATCACTTATCCACAAGCTATCAGAAAGGCAACCAAACTAAGACAAAATCCACCTAATTCATGCTTATTCCACAAATTGCAGCACACGTTCAGAGTTGTAAGAGAGTATACAAGACCGCCAATCGCCATTGTTTGATGACTAATTGACATGAATTGAAGCCACATCTTCCTACAAGCGCATATGTGTCTACTTGATCGAAATGGCATTAATCCAAGACCAAATTAGCACCGAATTTAAACAAAGCAATCATGATCAGCATGCAATACTTCGATTCTAGCATATTCAAGTTCGCTTATGACTAATTCTTGCAAAATTGGCATGAGATTCTCCATATTACTTTCCTAGCATGAAAATATATGACCCCATGACCAAACTAGCCTCAAGTTGGAATCAAATGCACACCAAATCAGGGATATCAATACATGGTAGGCATCCAAGGATTGATTTGTAGTAGAATTTAATTCATTCATGACATAGTTTCTTTTCCAAGTGAACATGAAATTCACCATAACACAATCTTATATCACCATGCTTACTTGAGTGGAATAGCATCAAATGAAGGATCAATTGACATCAGCTTAGGGCTGCCACAGTCGCGAATCGGCATGTATTGACAAGGTTCCAGCAATCCAAAACAAGTTCGAAATTGAATACCTAAGATTTTCAAGGAAGAAACAGATCACAACTAGGCTGATATGACCAAAATAGATAAAAAATCTGGTAATGAATGAAATTCTCGGTCATACCTGAATCAAAATACACACCAATTTAGTTTAGGAATTTCATCAAACCGGTGGTATACATTTTGGCCAAGGAGCTTAGATGCAAAAGTAAAGTAATGATTCACATCCAAATCTTCACAAAGGCAATGCAGCAAGTTCAAATCATTAGTACAGCCTCAATCACAGCCGATTTTCACAGAGACGTTAGCAATAGCTCTCAGCCTCTACTGCCCCTATAAAGTAATGGAAAACAGAGCAGATGTGGTTTAGTTGAATGAAGAATGACTAGCTATAGCGGTTAACATCGGATATGAGTAAGGAGATAACAAAAGCAATGTCAAGGAATGGAATCGTCAAAGTAGGTAGTCATGACTGAAGTTCGAGTACTTCGGCATTACAGACCTTCGCGGCAGCGGAACTAGTGGTGATTGGGAAGTGGTGATGATCAGCAACAAAGTGAGTAGTAAGGAATTCAATTGAAATCACCGAGAGACTGACTTTGGGATGCTAAAAAAATCACCCGAGTTCCTTATCTCATCATAGTCTCTCTCTTTTGATCTTACTATTGTTTCCGGACTCTTTGTCATGTCCAAATCCGATGTTACATGTCTCATCTTTTTGTTCCTTTTTAATATCATTTTGTTAGTTTAACATTTTATCATCACAGTCATATGCTTTCACTATAAGTTGTTTGGTTATTGGTTCATCTATTAGGCGCAACCTGAGGATCATTTATGGATTAACTCACTCGAAGTATTGTCTATTTAAACAGCTGGACCTAATCTTCAATCGGCCTTAAAATGCTGTGATGAGGTCACTCTAGGCATGAATTTAGCAATTTGATTTTTATTAAATTGGTTACTGGAGAATTTATTTACAACTGGGAGCATCATTAGTGCTCGCTGGTTCACTTTTCAATTTTTTTATTAACAAAAAAAGCAAGTCAAGTTATTACCGAAAAAAAGAACAAAAAGAAAAAGCAAGTCAAGTCAAGAAGCACCTAATGCTGTGGAAATTACGCATGCAGTAATTGCCCATTCCATGCACCATGCATCACAGCGATTCGATTAGCATGAGGATTCTTGCACATAACTCACTGTTGACATCTAAATTTTTATCTACACATCAAGCATATAATTTTGAAAAAAAATAAGAAATAAGTAATAGTAAAAAAAAAATAATAATAAATAAATAAAATAGAATAAAAATAAGAAGTGAGAGAGAGGGAGAGGGAGAGTTCGATTCGGCCCGGTTCGGCCCCCGTCACCTAAGCATTTCGGTTCGATCCGACCCATCAAACCATGCCCATCTCACCCTGGCTCAGATCCACAAGCTGAAGCCTCACTTACACCATTTTTCCTATTCCACATGAATCATTGCATTTCATCGGAGTTGGAAGGAAGAGAGGGATTTCGATCTTCTAATCCGGTCTTCCACCAAAAATGGATCGTGTTAAGTTTCATCGGCTTAGATTTTGATATCAGTGAAGCTTGCAGCAAATGTAGTGAGGGAGAAAGGTTCCGTCGCTCAATCCTGAAGCATAGTTGTAAAACTTGAGTATCCGTTGCCTTTTCCTTGGTACCCACGTATGCTTAACTTGATTACTTCAGTAGTGCTCGTCAGGTGTTTGATGATATGCCATACTGAGATACAGGCTCATGGAATGCAATGGTTTATGGGTATTTGTTAGAATGGGGATTTTTGCTGAAGCGCTGGATATTTTGTCTGCTATGAAGTTGTAGGGAATAGTGATGGATTCTATAGTTCTATATAATCTGCTCGACTTTTTTGCTGAGTTTGATGACGCATCAAGTTGAGGGGAACAATGAAGGAAGCAATTGAAGCATGTCACCTGATGGAAGAGTGTGAAGGGATTTCTCCGGATAAAGGAAGTATAAGGTGATGAGATTTCTGGTTCGATTTTTATGCAAATTCAATGAAAATAACTGGGGAAAGTCGACATGATAAAGATATTAGCCGTGTGATCGACTTTTTCCAGAATTACGTGACAATTTTTGCCAACAACAACAGGTGAAAATCGAATGGGGAAACAAGACTTTAATTGAAATCCACAATTCATTTAGGAAAAAACTAAACGCGAACACTGGAATTTACAGATGCCGAGTAGAAGTTACTTTATTTATTTAAAGTTACTATTCTATTTAAGATTTTACCGAGTACATGAAAAAATAAAATTACCAACAGCTTCGCAACGTTTTTTCTTCTTTTTTTTTTTCGTCTGGTCACTTGCCATGGCACCCATTTTTGCTCCTCACCAACAGCAACAGATATTCCCGAGAAAATCCTTGAGGTCTAACGGACTTGAGAGTCACGGCAACATATAAAAATGTCGTCTTGCATGTGGTGAACTAGAAAAAGTATCTTTTGAAGAAACGAGTTAAAATTTTAATATGGCCAATTAAAATTCAACCTTATTTCGGCAAGACTCCGGTATATTCAAGCAAGTTTCAAACGATTCCGAACAAATTACGGCAACTCCAAGTAAACTTTAGTGAATTCTAGCAACCTACAATAACCTTCCGGCAACACCTCAACAAAAATTTGGCAAATTCCAACACATTCCAGCAAGCGATCAAGGTCCAATTTCGTAGAATTTCACGATCCAACTTGCAATGCAAAAGACAATGAAATCACACGACCACTTAAGGACCAAAATATCAACACAACCTTTCAATCAATGGAATCCTAAAATGAAGCTTCCATCAACACGACAAGCAATTGGAAAGAATAAAGGCGACCGAGTGCCAAATGAAATTACAAGACGACAAAACTATCTCATGCATTGACTAGTCCTCTTTGGCCACGTATAGCACATGATACATACACATTGTCCAACAGGTATCCACAACATGGACCAAAATTTTCAGTTTGAACGCAGAACCCCACGGCCTTCGAACAAATACATGGTGGGGATGGCACAGATTGCAAGCTCCCAGTACCTACACTTCCGAAAGAAACGTGAACAGACAGAAATGATCTTCTCGACTATGAGGCCAAGTGCTTATACATACCTCCTGAGCAATACCGTTCCAGCCATCTTGAATGTGTGCACAGAGGAAGGTCCGATGCTTAGGTGATGAGGAGGAACCAGGGAGTGAGAGGTAATAGAGGAGCGGCTGAATGTGCTCTCTTCTCGTCTTTCGGTCATTTCATCGAACACCTCCTGAGCAGTATCCGCACGTTCGTTACACGCTAGAGCAGCTTTGATTCTGATTCCTGAAGCGCTTAGCATTCGATGAATTTACTAAGGGCGCGTTTGTTTCGGGAAAACTCGACGATAAAAGAAAATATTTTTCGAAAAATTAATTTCCGAGAAAATTGTTAATTTTCATTTATTTGGTGATACGAGACCGAAAACATTTAATGATGTTTGGATTCCATTCGGAAAATGATCGCAAAAGATGGAGCAGTTTGTGCATCATCTACCGTGACCCATTTGGGAAAACTAGAGAGGATCGATTCCGCCACGGATTGGACGTCGTTGATTTCAAAAGACATTGACGATAGCGCCGGAGAACTGGACAGTCTCGAGCGAATTCGCGTCGTGCGGGAATCGGCAAGAAACAAACAAGCGGTGGATGTAGGAGAGGAGAGAAGAGCGTCTATTCGGAGACGGCGAGCGAGGGGTTCCGAGAGTCAATGGCCGATGAAGAGGAACCGCGACGACGATGATCGGAGGTGGAGCAACTATAGAACCGCGAGCTAAAGCCAAAACGCCGGAGAAACCTGATGCGAGAGATGGTGGAGACGTCAGGACATTCGAATCGAACGTCGATTCACCTCCGGCGAACCTCGATTCAACGAAAATGGACTTTGGGATTCCATGATCGAGCTTCGTTTTCTTCTCCGTGCGTGTATCGTGTGCCTTCTTCTTCGTGCGTCTGCCGTGGTCGGAGATGGAAGACCGGCGGCGGCTTCCGGTGGAGCTGGCGGCCGGCGGTGAAGCTAGAGAGGACGCGAGAGAGAGGCTACGGACGCGAAGAAGAATCGAGGACTTCCTCTTTGACGAAAGTGGCCTTATTTAAAATGACGAAAATGTCCTTCTGGCTGTTGCTATTGTAACCGAATTCAAGAGAGAAAGGGCAAATGGGCGATGGGCCCTAGGGAATAATAAAAAATTCTATCATACAAGCTGTGGCGTACAACGAAATTTTTATTACTATTCTTGTTCTTATCTTTATTTGTGCATCTTGTCGGCAAAATTAAGGTATCAACAATCTCGAACTGCGAAAACGCCTCGCAGGATGAGCACTTCTATGTCTTCGTGGCGCACCCGGTCGTGAAGGCGGAGTTCCATGTGAAGGACAATGATGCGTTTGGCGTCGAGCTCATAGAAGTCGTGGAGATCCCAGTGGCCAAGATCGTGTCTGGCGACATGGTCAACGACTAGTTCCCGATAATCGGCAACTTCGGGAGCCCCCCACGCCCTACCCGGAACTTCACATCTCAACCCAATTCAGGCCGGTCAACGACAACCCCTTATACAAGGTTGGTGTTGGGGTTGGGCCAAACGATGTGGGTGTACTAAACACATATTTTCCACTCAGGAAAGGTGGGGATGCGGCACTGTACCAAGATGCTCATGTCCCTGAGGGCAAGCTGCCTTAGATTTTGCTTGATGATGGGAAGATTTATGAGCAAGGCAAGTGTTGGGAGGACATATGCCATGCCATTTTGGAGGCCCACCACTTGATCTACATCATTGGTTGGTCCATTTATCATCCTGCAAGGCTTGTGAGAGAGCCCTCAAGGGAATTCCCTAATGGAGGAGAGCTTTCTTTAGGGGAGCTCTTGAAGTACAAGTCCGAGGAAGGCGTCCGAGTGGTCGTGCTTATTTGGGACGACAAGACTTCACACGACAAGTTCCTCTTGAAGACGCTAATACTAAAACATTGCTAAAAACATAGAAATGTCTTTATGGTTTTTGGAATGATCGGAATACTGCTTGGTCGAGAAAAATTTGTCCCCCTGCGGCTTCCATCACTGTTGATCAGTTGGCCAGTGTAGTAGAGCGGTGGGAAGTCACTACTAATGCATTGACGGTGATGAGAGCCGCGTGTGAACAAATTTCTATTCTAAGGATCATCCGTTTATTATTGGTGCACAGGATGGACTAATAGTTCTTTCTTTTGGCTAGCCTTTACACAATGCAATGGAAGAATATGTTATGTACTGGCTCTTTTCTTGAATGAGTGTCCTAATATATGATGCAACCCACCGTTTGGCCAAATTTCAAATCCATGCTTTTTGTTACAGAAAATCTGCACATTTATTGACTTAGGAAAAGATAGTTCTTTGTTGAGATCTCTCATCATTGAGACTCGGCATGTGCCCCGTTGTCGCGCAAGATGGCGTGACGCAAACTCATGACGAAGAGATGAAGAAGTTTTTCTGACATTCTGGCGTTCGCTGTGTACTCGCTCTTCGTTATGCAAGCACCAAACTTAGCATTTTCAAGCAACAGGTATGTATCCTGAGCATAGGTTCTATAGTGCTCTTAACAGAGTCTTTAAGAATGACATTCACAACCCCACCTTCACGGTAATTAAGCTAATGTTTACCTTCGCATTGTTATAACGAGTATATGGTATATTCTGATAACGAGAAGTACTTGCTTTTTGTGATAATTGTAGTCCACTGTCAATGTCCCAAGGCAACCATGGCATGATCTACATTGCAAAGTCGAGGGACAAGCAGCGTATGACATATTGACGAATTTTGAACAGAGATGGAAAAATGCGGCGAAGTGGCGCGAGTTTAAGCTGAAAAACGTCAGGTGTTGGCATGAGAATGCTCTCTTAAGGCTCGACAGGATTTCGTGGATACTTTGTCCCTCAACAGGTCCCGATGGTGACAAAAAAGTACAAGTCAGGGACGAAGACAACCCAGAAAATTGGCATGTGCAGGTCTGGAGAATTTACATAAAATTTCAGCATTTTCAAGGGACTTCAATAGTAAACAAAAGCATAACAATCGTCTTTCATTTCTATTTTATGTTGGTATAGGTCTTTAGATCGATTGATTCGGGATCTGTAAAGGGATTCCCAAAAAGCGTTGAAGAAGCTGCAAAGCAAGTAAGTTTTAGCTACTAATACCATGCCACTAGAATTGCAATAGGCCATTATATATGTATAACTCGAAAAGTTTTCCTTACATTAGAAAGTCACTCTTCTTTTTTATGCACAATCTTTAGAGTTTTTGAATAGAGATTGAAGTCCACATTGATAATGTTGCTTCTTTCAATCTCTTCATGGTTGCAGAATCTTATATGTGGAAAGAACTTGAAAGTAGACGAGCATTCACACGGCGTACGTGAAAGCGATTAGATCGGGGCAACACTTCATCTACATTGAAAACCAACATTTTCTTGGCTCTTCCTATCATTGGCCATCATACAAAAATGCTGGTATAAGATGCACATTTCTATTCATTCTGACTGAATGAGTTGAGCGAGCAACAATTCCTCTAGTGATTAGTATTTAGACTTTGCTGCCTCTGGGGATTGTGTATAAGCTAATAATAGCTAAAACTCACTGTGTCACGCCCCGTACCCCACGAAGCATGATCATCCGCTTTTCGGTCGAAATAAAATGTGACGCTCCCAGTATTGCGACACCGACCCAAAACCCACATCAGAGAAAATGCAACACATGCGGAAACCACGTATATATATATATATATATATATACACCCAGACATGCAATTATAACCATGAATAGCAATAGACATTAACATACTAAAGAAATATTAACATATAAGCACTTATTTCAAAAACTTATACAAACTAGTTATTTACAACCAAAAAGATTACAACAAAGGCCACTAAACAAAAAGGATCGGTGGCCTAGGGTTAACAGCTGACTAACTGGGAGAGATTTACATCAAAAAGGGTTGGGTTAGTATCTACTCCTGGCACTGGGACCTATCCTATGGTTCCCAATCTAGATCAGATGATGCTGCAGATTCCTCAGACGGGTCTTCCTCCGATCTCATCTCCTCATCCGATCCAACTTCAGCCACTTCTCCGTCTGCCTCGACATTTTCCCCTATTACTTCCGGATTTACATCTTCGTCCTCCTCCTCGATCACATCAGCAGCTATAACTTGTTGCTCTCCATGCACCTCGTCCCTGGGTATCGGTCCGTCCACCGTATCACCCACGCTGCTCACACTAAGGGAGGCTGGAGGATCAGAGACTTCGCCGCTCACCATCTGGGGAATCATTACGCCATTTCTGTCTAAAGGGACATCAAAGGTCCTGAGCGGGGGTCCAGTCACGCCATCAGCTCCCCTAAAACACCAGGCTACATACTCCTGGGTCTCGTGGTAAGCCTCTCCCACATTCACATGCACACAAGAGAGATACCTAACGTACGCTGTTCCATCTCCGCAGGGATGCACACTAACATCTCTCACAATCCGCTGCGGGAATCCAAAAAGAGGAGCTCTCCTCGGCATTCTACGGACGGGGGTCTGAAAATCCGGTTTTACCACAACCGTGAGATAAACTCAGCAAGTAATAACCCCTAATCCCTAACTAGGCTAACGTGCATCTCCAGAGATAAATAAAACACATAATCCATTGAACCAGTAAATAAATCATTATAAAACCACAAGGGCCTACAGCCCGATTCCAACATTCCAGCCCTGCAGGTTAGGCTCTCAACATTGTTATAATTCATAAACCGAGCATCGACCCGGAGGTCATGACCCAATGGTCATTACAAATGAATCGACCCGAAGGCCTGACCCGTCGGTCTCAATTATACTCGACCCGTAGGCCTGACCCGTCGGTCTCAATTACACTCGACCCGTAGGCCTGACCCGTCGGTCTCAATTATACTCGACCCGTAGGCCTGACCCGTCGGTCTCAATTATACTCGACCCGTAGGCCTGACCCGTCGGTCTCAATTACACTCGACCCGTAGGCCTGACCCGTCGGTCTCAATTACACTCGACCCGTAGGCCTGACCCGTCGGTCTCAATTATACTCGACCCGTAGGCCTGACCCGTCGGTCCTCATAATTAAATCGACCCGTAGGCCTGACCCGTCGGTCTCAATTATACACCAATGGGCTTCAAACAATTCAAATCAATGCACATCCAGGCCCATTCAACAAATCAAGGCCCATTTAACCTTAATGGGCTTCAACCAAATTCAAGGCCCATTTAATTCCAATTGGGCTTCAACAAATTAATTTAATTCAAACAATTTAGGCCCATCTAAAATTCTCCAATTTGGGCCCATTAATACAAAATTCGGAGCCCATGAGGCCCACCACCATTCAGCCCACAAATCCTCTCCTAATTATCACTAAACCAATGTAATTAGTCCTAATTAAGTCCACTAATCAATCCTTGCACAAAACACACTTAATTAGGCCCTAATTAACATAATTAAACCACTAATCAAGCACAAATTAGACTAATTTAGGGATTAGTGGTTTTACTCGCCTAATGACGACGCGAGACGACGGGAACGAGCGGCCGACGACCGGCGAGCGGTACAATCGGCGGCGGCGCTCCAAAGCAAGCCGGCGGCCCACGGCGGTCCGGCGAAGCTCACGGCCAAGTCTCGGCCAAAACAGGGGAGGGCCGGCTGAGTGGGGCTGAGGACGGAGGAGAGTGAGATGGGGAGGCGAAGCTGGTCGGCTGGGGTGGCGCACGGCGGCGCGGCCAGGCGGAACACGCCCGGCGCCGGCGACGGCGTCCTTGCACGTCTTCGGTGGGAGCGGCTGCAACGGGTGGTCACGGGCGGCGGAAGAGGGGGATAGGGTTGCGACTGGGCTGGGGATGAGGCCTAGGGGTGGCACACGGTGGCCGGTGACCAGCAGCTCCGGCGGGGACCACTATTCCGGCGTGAACAGTGGCCGGCGGTGCTGATCGGCAAGAGGAAATGGAGCAGCCGAGAGAGAGAGAGAGATTCGGGAGGAGAGAGAGAGTGTCGCGGGGAGAGAGAAGGCTGAGGAGAGAGAGTGAAGGTCAAAGATGGTCAAGAGAGAGAGTGAGTGGATGACACATGTCACAATCCTAGCCAATATGCCCAAAATGCCCTTAATCCAATGGCCAAAAATGCTTCAAAATCAATAATGCAAGGGTAGAATGGTCATTTGCCCCTAACCATGGTTAATCAACTCTAGTTAACCTTAACCAACCTTGGTTAATCTCCAAAAATATCTAAAAATTCGAAATAAATCAAAAATGGCCTAGGGGCAAATCCGTCATTTTTCCGTCCCGGACCGAACTTCCAATTTTCGCTCATACCGGTCCTAAATATTCATGTGATACCTAATCCAGAGTCGGAATCGCGAAATTCACTTTCTAAGCCTTCGAAAATCGTCTGCGAAGTTTCTGGGAATAAAATAATATTATTTTCCAATTTTCGCCGAAATTCCACTTTTTGTCCAAAACCACTCCAAACATACTTGGCTACCCCAAAATGGCCTTGGCCGCGAAAAATAACTTGAAACGGCCTCTGAAATCGGCTTTGGTGTCTCTAGGGGCAAAATGGTCTTTTTCTCACTTTCTGTCAAAATTTCTGTTTTCAACTGTTTTAATCCCAAAAATGAATGGCCATTCCAAATTGACGTCCGTCTTGCAAAATAGTTGTAATTACCCTTGAAATTTTGATATCGAGGTTCGGTCCAATATCGTGATCTAATTTACTCGTTTTGTCGTTTTAGGGTCTCTCACTAACAAGCGGCTGTTTAGGCGTTACGCGTATCGACCTAAGATTGTCCGAATCGTGAGGATCTCTATATCAAGAGAACGAGAGGAATTATCACTAGCACCTGAGGTCACGATCGTTTGGATTAAAATCAGGTTTCCTTTGTCAGGCACACTTTCGGTCTTGCGAAATCACTCGCGATCCGATCGTGCATCACTGACAATCTCAACCTGTCATATTCCTAAGATCGGCCTATATTGGCTCAAAATATTTCCTCACCATTCATTGAAATCAGCGTTCCATCACGATCGGGTTCTCGGTCCACGTACCTTATCCTACTTAGCCTTTCCCATTTGGTTAGTATCCCGAGACTGATCAGGTCCAGGCGAGACTTACTAAAATTACACGAGAATTAATATACACTTTATAGATCCCGATAACGGGTCAAAATTCAGGATGTTACAACTCTTCCCCCCTTACAAAAATTTCGTCCTCGAAATTTGCACTTCAAACTTGGTCCTCGAACAACTGGGGGTGTTGACGTCGCATGGCCTCTTCGCTTTCCCAAGTAGCGCCTTCTGTTCCATGGTGCTCCCAAACTACTTTAACCATCGGGATTGTCTTATTCCGAAGCGCTCGATCCTTCCTATCTTCGATTCTGACCGGTCTCTCCACGTACGACACCCGGTCCTCCACGTCTATTTCTTCGTATCTTAGAACGTGTGTCGGATCTGGTTCATACTTTCTCAACATCGACACGTGGAAGACATTGTGTATCTGGGACAAATTCGGTGGCAAGGCCAGCCTGTATGCCATATCGCCAATCTTTTCCAGAATCTCAAACGGCCCAACGAACCTCGGACTCAGCTTCCCTTTCTTGCCAAATCGGGATAATCCCTTCATAGGCGACACCTTGAGAAATACATGATCCCCAACTTGAAATTCCAGATGTCGTCGTCTCCGATCGGCATAACTTTTCTGTCGACTCTGTGCTGTCTTTAATCTCTCTCGAATGATCTCAACAGCTTCCACTGTTTGCTGTACCAACTCTGGGCCCATAATGCTCCGTTCTCCCACTTCATCCCAGCACACGGGAGTCCTACATGCTCGGCCATACAAAGCTTCAAATGGGGCCATCTGGATACTCTGCTGATAACTGTTATTATATGCAAACTCCACCAGATGTAGCTGTTCTTCCCATTTACCCTGGAAATCCACCACACAAGCCCTTAACATATCCTCTAGAGTCTGGATAGTTCTTTCTGATTGCCCATCAGTTTGTGGATGATAGGCCGTACTGAACTGCACCTTTGTTCCCAAGGCTGTCTGCAGACTTTTCCAGAAATTAGCTGTAAACCTCGGGTCACGATCTGAAGTAATCGTCACTGGCACTCCATGCAATCTCACAATCTGTCTTACATACAGCTCTGCATACCTTTCTAACTCAAAATCCTTGCGCACCGCCAGAAAATGCGCTGACTTAGTCAGTCTATCCACTATTACCCAAATAGAATCATGCCCTCTCTGGCTTCTCGGTAATCCCGTTACGAAGTCCATGGTGATGTGTTCCCATTTCCATTCGGGAATTTCCAACGGTCGCAGCAGTCCTCCAGGTTTACAGTGTTGTGCATTTACCTGCTGACACGTCAAACACGTAGCCACATACCTGGCTACATCCGCTTTCAATCCGTTCCACCAGTAATGCTGCCGTAGATTCTGATACATCTTCGTACTACCAGGGTGGATACTGTAATTGCTGCGATGAGCTTCTCTTAATATTTCTTCCTTAAGCTTAGCATCATCAGGCACACACCACCTTCCTCTGTACTTCAGGACTCCATCCTCTGATACTTGAAAATCTGGCTTCCTAGCAGTGACATCCATTTCCACGATTTTCTGAATTTCCTGATCCGTGGACTGCAGAGCTTTAATCTTAGTTTGAATCTCCGGCTCAATCCTCAAAGTAGCCAGCAGATTCGACACATGGCTCAATTCCAATTTAAATTCCGAATCTCGAAGCCTTTCCAATAACGTCCACTCCTTAATCATCAAGTGTGCCATACTAGACTTGCGACTTAGCGCATCTGCCACTCTATTCGCTTTTCCCGGATGGTACATGATGTCGCAATCGTAATCCTTAAGAAGCTCCATCCATCTACGCTGTCTCATATTCAACTCTTTCTGTGAGAACAGGTATTTGAGACTCTGATGATCCGTATAAATCTGAAACTTTTCCCCACACAAATAATGTCTCCAAATTTTGAGTGCAAACACTATGGCAGCCAACTCTAAGTCATGCGTCGGATAGTTCACCTCGTGAGGTCTCAACTGACGTGACGCGTACGCAACTACCTTTCCATGTTGCATTAACACACAACCCAGTCCTTTGAACGATGCATCACTGTACACTTCAAATCCACCAGGTCCAGAGGGAATAGTCAACACTGGAGCTGTCGTCAGTCTATGCTTAAGCTCCTGAAAACTTCGTTCACACTTGTCGTCCCATTCAAACTTAGTTTCCTTTTTCAGTAATCGTGTCAAGGGCGTGGCTATTGACGAGAATCCTTCCACAAAACGTCGATAATAGCCAGCCAATCCTAAGAAACTTCTGATCTCTGTCACTGACGTCGGCCTGGGCCACTTAAGCACTGCATCAATCTTAGTCGGATCCACAGATATTCCTTCTCCCGACACGATATGTCCAAGGAATGCTACCTTGTTAAGCCAGAATTCACATTTACTAAACTTCGCATAAAGCGCATGTTCCCTTAACGTCCGTAGAACTTCAGTCAAATGCACTTCGTGTTCTTCTGAACTCTTCGAATACATCAGAATATCGTCAATGAACACGATGACGAACTGATCCAGAAATTCCTTAAAAACTCTGTTCATCAAATCCATGAAAGCTGCAGGGGCATTCGTCAAACCAAAGGGCATGACGGTAAACTCATAATGCCCGTACCTCGTCCTAAATGCAGTCTTGGGTATATCCTCCTTCCGAATTCTTAACTGATGATACCCTGTCCGTAGATCAATCTTAGAAAACACGGACGCTCCTTGTAATTGATCGAACAAGTCGTCGATCCTTGGCAGTGGATACTTATTCTTTACAGTCACCTGATTCAACTGCCGGTAATCTATACATAATCTCAACGTCCCGTCCTTTTTCTTCACAAACAGGACTGGCGCTCCCCATGGAGACGCACTAGGACGAATGAATCCTTTGTCCAACAACTCCTGCATCTGGACTTTCAGTTCCTTCAATTCAGACAACGACATCCGATACGGGGCCTTAGAAATTGGCTCCGTTCCTGGGGCCAACTCTATCACAAATTCCACTTCCCGCTCTGGCGGTAAACCAGGTAATTCTTGTGGAAAAACCTCGGGGAAATTACATACTACGGAGATTTCTTCCAACTTAGGTTCCGCCAACGTCGGATCCTTAACGTTAACCAAATACCCCTCACAACCTTCCTCAAGCATCTCTGTTGCTTCCACTGAGGAAATCCAAGGGATCGAGGTTCCTCCTCGATTTCCCTGAAATTCAAACCTTGGACGACCAATCGGATTAAATTGGATCGTCCTGCTGCCGCAATCCATAACGGCTTTCTGTTTAGTCAGCCAATCCATACCAATGATCACATCAAAGTCATACATGGCTAACACAGCTAAATCAATCCTTTCTTCAACATTCCCAATCACAATTTTACAATCCAAACACCCCAATGATACTAACACCCTATCATGCAGTGGTGTCGTCACACATAACATGATCTCAAGTAAAACAGGCTCCAGACCAACCAATCTAACAAACTGCTCAGAAATAAACGAATGGGTTGCCCCGGGATCAAATAACGCATATGCCGAATGATTGCAAAGAGATACGGTACCTGTGACCACGCCTGGCGCGTCCTCAGCATCCTTTCGCGCCAACGCGTATACTCGTCCTTGTGCAGGCGGTCTGCCCTGAATAGCCGGTGGGGGATTTCCGGCCTGATTCCCAATCCTAAGCGGCTGCTGTGGTAGACCTGGGGGTCCCAAAAGTCGTTGCTGGGGGCAATTCTTTATCTGGTGCCCCATACTCCCACAACGAAAACAAGCTCCAATCCTATTTGGCGCTTGACTGGGCTTCCCGATAATCCTTCTCGGTGGCGGAACAAACCGTCTATTACTGGTCATTGGTCTCCTCACAAAGCGACGATTGTCCCTGTTAGGAATGAACCTCGAACCCGATGCTGATGCCCTTTCAATCTGATCCCGCTCCATGGTCTGGGCTCGCTCATATAGCTCTCGATAATCTCGGATATTCAATAACAGCATCTGAGTGCGAAGTTCCGGTTTCAGTCCATCCCGGAACCTTCGAGCCTTGTCCAGGGGATTCTCAACCATTCTCGGGGCAAATCTGGATAATCTGGTAAACTCCGCCTCGTACTGTACCACTGTCATCGACCCCTGACGAAGTCTCATGAATTCCGCCATCTTCTTCTCCTGGGCACTCTCAGAGAAAAACTGCCCATAGAAATGCTCAACAAAGATCGCCCAGGTCGGTTCCATAAATTCTGGAAACACTCTATCCTTAACCGCCTTCCACCAATCGTGGGCATTATCCTGCAGTTGATACGATGCTAAGGAGATCTTCTCCCTCTCAGTACACTCTAATAGATCAAATGCTTTCTCCAACTCCTCCACCCAACGCGGAGCGGTTTCTGGTTCACCTCTGCCCGTGAACTTGGGCGGTTTCAGCTTAAGAAAGTGCTCCACCAACTGGTGCATGGGTCTCGGTGCCACCATTGGTTGAGCTTGCACTGGCGGGGCTTGGGCTTGATTCTCATGGACGGCAGCAACTGCTGCAGCCTCAGCAGCCTGAGCGGTCGCGTTCTCTCTTTCCTGCGCCTGCCTATCCATCACATTACCAATTCGATCTAGCGCCCGAAGAACTCCTTCCATGCGCGGATCTTCCGCCTGTCTAACATCAGCTCTGGGGTCCACTGCTGCCCCAATTCCAACTCTAGGGTTCTCTCCCTCTCTAGCGCCCGCAACTATGTTTTCTATTGCTCTTGCTCTACCACGACCTCTACCAGGAACTCCTCTGCCTGCGCCCCTCCTTGGGGTTCCTCTCACTCTACCTCTTTCACTGCTCATCTTCTTACCCTGAGTGCTCGACTACCTGCTATAATTCCATCCGGGAATTAGAGACCTAAACCAACTAACCGGTCTAAGTCCTAGGCAGGTATAAACACAGAAATAATTAAGCACTCAGCATGCGGCTAACACAACAGCACATGATTTCCACCCAAGAGTTCACATACTAACCTTGGGTCCTGCCGCACCTGCACAATACTGGTTCAATCAATCACCACAACAGTCAAACACAAACACTCTGGAGATGCACTTAGCACACTAGGTCACCCCATAGCTACCCATGGTCACTTCTCCTTATTACTCCAGGGCTCAACTAGGTTAAACAGAGCTGTCCTTGCTCTGATACCAATTCAGGAGGGGATGTCACGCCCCGTACCCCACGAAGCATGATCATCCGCTTTTCGGTCGAAATAAAATGTGACGCTCCCAGGATTGCGACACCGACCCAAAACCCACATCAGAGAAAATGCAACACATGCGGAAACCACGTATATATATATATATATATATATACACCCAGACATGCAATTATAACCATGAATAGCAATAGACATTAACATACTAAAGAAATATTAACATATAAGCACTTATTTCAAAAACTTATACAAACTAGTTATTTACAACCAAAAAGATTACAACAAAGGCCACTAAACAAAAAGGATCGGTGGCCTAGGGTTAACAGCTGACTAACTGGGAGAGATTTACATCAAAAAGGGTTGGGTTAGTATCTACTCCTGGCACTGGGACCTATCCTATGGTTCCCAATCTGGATCAGATGATGCTGCAGATTCCTCAGACGGGTCTTCCTCCGATCTCATCTCCTCATCCGATCCAACTTCAGCCACTTCTCCGTCTGCCTCGACATTTTCCCCTATTACTTCCGGATTTACATCTTCGTCCTCCTCCTCGATCACATCAGCAGCTATAACTTGTTGCTCTCCATGCACCTCGTCCCTGGGTATCGGTCCGTCCACCGTATCACCCACGCTGCTCACACTAAGGGAGGCTGGAGGATCAGAGACTTCGCCGCTCACCATCTGGGGAATCATTACGCCATTTCTGTCTAAAGGGACATCAAAGGTCCTGAGCGGGGGTCCAGTCACGCCATCAGCTCCCCTAAAACACCAGGCTACATACTCCTGGGTCTCGTGGTAAGCCTCTCCCACATTCACATGCACACAAGAGAGATACCTAACGTACGCTGTTCCATCTCCGCAGGGATGCACACTAACATCTCTCACAATCCGCTGCGGGAATCCAAAAAGAGGAGCTCTCCTCGGCATTCTACGGACGGGGGTCTGAAAATCCGGTTTTACCACAACCGTGAGATAAACTCAGCAAGTAATAACCCCTAATCCCTAACTAGGCTAACGTGCATCTCCAGAGATAAATAAAACACATAATCCATTGAACCAGTAAATAAATCATTATAAAACCACAAGGGCCTACAGCCCGATTCCAACATTCCAGCCCTGCAGGTTAGGCTCTCAACATTGTTATAATTCATAAACCGAGCATCGACCCGGAGGTCATGACCCAATGGTCATTACAAATGAATCGACCCGAAGGCCTGACCCGTCGGTCTCAATTACACTCGACCCGTAGGCCTGACCCGTCGGTCTCAATTACACTCGACCCGTAGGCCTGACCCGTCGGTCTCAATTATACTCGACCCGTAGGCCTGACCCGTCGGTCTCAATTATACTCGACCCGTAGGCCTGACCCGTCGGTCTCAATTACACTCGACCCGTAGGCCTGACCCGTCGGTCTCAATTACACTCGACCCGTAGGCCTGACCCGTCGGTCTCAATTATACTCGACCCGTAGGCCTGACCCGTCGGTCCTCACAATTAAATCGACCCGTAGGCCTGACCCGTCGGTCTCAATTATACACCAATGGGCTTCAAACAATTCAAATCAATGCACATCCAGGCCCATTCAACAAATCAAGGCCCATTTAACCTTAATGGGCTTCAACCAAATTCAAGGCCCATTTAATTCCAATTGGGCTTCAACAAATTAATTTAATTCAAACAATTTAGGCCCATCTAAAATTCTCCAATTTGGGCCCATTAATACAAAATTCGGAGCCCATGAGGCCCACCACCATTCAGCCCACAAATCCTCTCCTAATTATCACTAAACCAATGTAATTAGTCCTAATTAAGTCCACTAATCAATCCTTGCACAAAACACACTTAATTAGGCCCTAATTAACATAATTAAACCACTAATCAAGCACAAATTAGACTAATTTAGGGATTAGTGGTTTTACTCGCCTAATGACGACGCGAGACGACGGGAACGAGCGGCCGACGACCGGCGAGCGGTACAATCGGCGGCGGCGCTCCAAAGCAAGCCGGCGGCCCACGGCGGTCCGGCGAAGCTCACGGCCAAGTCTCGGCCAAAACAGGGGAGGGCCGGCTGAGTGGGGCTGAGGACGGAGGAGAGTGAGATGGGGAGGCGAAGCTGGTCGGCTGGGGTGGCGCACGGCGGCGCGGCCAGGCGGAACACGCCCGGCGCCGGCGACGGCGTCCTTGCACGTCTTCGGTGGGAGCGGCTGCAACGGGTGGTCACGGGCGGCGGAAGAGGGGGATAGGGTTGCGACTGGGCTGGGGATGAGGCCTAGGGGTGGCACACGGTGGCCGGTGACCAGCAGCTCCGGCGGGGACCACTATTCCGGCGTGAACAGTGGCCGGCGGTGCTGATCGGCAAGAGGAAATGGAGCAGCCGAGAGAGAGAGAGAGATTCGGGAGGAGAGAGAGAGTGTCGCGGGGAGAGAGAAGGCTGAGGAGAGAGAGTGAAGGTCAAAGATGGTCAAGAGAGAGAGTGAGTGGATGACACATGTCACAATCCTAGCCAATATGCCCAAAATGCCCTTAATCCAATGGCCAAAAATGCTTCAAAATCAATAATGCAAGGGTAGAATGGTCATTTGCCCCTAACCATGGTTAATCAACTCTAGTTAACCTTAACCAACCTTGGTTAATCTCCAAAAATATCTAAAAATTCGAAATAAATCAAAAATGGCCTAGGGGCAAATCCGTCATTTTTCCGTCCCGGACCGAACTTCCAATTTTCGCTCATACCGGTCCTAAATATTCATGTGATACCTAATCCAGAGTCGGAATCGCGAAATTCACTTTCTAAGCCTTCGAAAATCGTCTGTGAAGTTTCTGGGAATAAAATAATATTATTTTCCAATTTTCGCCGAAATTCCACTTTTTGTCCAAAACCACTCCAAACATACTTGGCTACCCCAAAATGGCCTTGGCCGCGAAAAATAACTTGAAACGGCCTCTGAAATCAGCTTTGGTGTCTCTAGGGGCAAAATGGTCTTTTTCTCACTTTCTGTCAAAATTTCTGTTTTCAACTGTTTTAATCCCAAAAATGAATGGCCATTCCAAATTGACGTCCGTCTTGCAAAATAGTTGTAATTACCCTTGAAATTTTGATATCGAGGTTCGGTCCAATATCGTGATCTAATTTACTCGTTTTGTCGTTTTAGGGTCTCTCACTAACAGGCGGCTGTTTAGGCGTTACGCGTATCGACCTAAGATTGTCCGAATCGTGAGGATCTCTATATCAAGAGAACGAGAGGAATTATCACTAGCACCTGAGGTCACGATCGTTTGGATTAAAATCAGGTTTCCTTTGTCAGGCACACTTTCGGTCTTGCGAAATCACTCGCGATCCGATCGTGCATCACTGACAATCTCAACCTGTCATATTCCTAAGATCGGCCTATATTGGCTCAAAATATTTCCTCGCCATTCATTGAAATCAGCGTTCCATCACGATCGGGTTCTCGGTCCACGTACCTTATCCTACTTAGCCTTTCCCATTTGGTTAGTATCCCGAGACTGATCAGGTCCAGGCGAGACTTACTAAAATTACACGAGAATTAATATACACTTTATAGATCCCGATAACGGGTCAAAATTCAGGATGTTACACACTGTATAAGACATTGAAACTGAATTTCGATTCAATATGTTATATTTCTGAGACCAACTCTCCGAACTTTTTAAATTTCGATTTTTTCCTCCATTCTCTAGTATTGTTTCGGCCTATCTAATTTCTTAGAGTTTAAGTTTTGATGACAACCAATGCTTGATATGGTTTTGACAAGCAGGTGCAAACAATTTAGTGCCGATGGAGCTGGTATTGAAGATCGCAAGCAAGATAAATGCAAACGAGCGCTTTTGTTTGTATATAGTTATACACTGTGGCCAGAGGGTGTCCCTACTAGTGCTGCCGTGCAGGAAATTCTCTTCTGGCAGGTCATATCAAGTATAAACTCTTTCATCTTGCAATGAAATAGTGATGACATATGCCAATCGATAATGGTATTTCAATATATATGACGTCGTAGAAAATTGAAACTAAATAACATGACGAAGGAAATTAAGCCGAAAACGAAGTGATCCAAGCAGACCAAGCCTAGCTACTTAAAGGGGAAATTTTGAGATCCGACCTTGTTTAAGTCATTTTAGTATTTCTCTCCAAGATATGACGATATGAATTGATCAACATTCAATATTCTCGTGTGTTTATAATGTGGACAGGGACAAACCATTACGATGACGTACAAAATTATCGCCCAGGCTCTAGAAAAAGCTGGTTTGTCACACAAATACCATCCATTAGATTACTTGAACTTCTATTGCCTAGGCAAGCGGGAGCCGTTGTCCTCTTCGCAACCTTCATCCCAAGCAATGAATCAACAATCCGAAAATAATGCCGTGGTATATGTCCACTCTTTTCATGGATTCTTCCTTTGACTCATCTGTTAAAAAAGTAAAACCAAAAAAAGTCATTAAGAACTATGGTTTCTGCATGAGTGGTAAAAAGACATTTGGTTGAAACATGTTGTGGTTTCTATTCATGCAGGCGTCGGTTCAAAAGTTTCGCAGATTCATGATATATGTGCATGCCAAGGGGATGATAGTAGATGATGAGTATGTGATCATGGGATCAGCAAATATCAACCAAAGATCTCTGCGTGGCTCAAGAGACATTGAGATCGCGATGGGGGGTCATCAGCCGCGTCACACTTGGGCCGGGAAAAAGAGGCATCTGCATGGCCAGGTTAGTTACATCGGGTTAGCCTCTCATCTGAATAGCATAAACTAGGCGAACACCCGAGCGAGTGCAGCGAAATTCATTTAAAAACTTAATCTTGTAAATAATTATGTCAACTTATGCTATGCAGGTTTACGGTTATAGGATGTCGCTTTGGGCGGAGCACTTGGGAGATTTAGAGGACAGCTTTAGGGAACCTCAAAGCATTGAATGTGTGAAGAGGTTGAACAGAATAGCCAAATGGAATTGGAAAGCTTATGTGGATGAGGACCAACATAATCCCAAGGAAATGAGAGGGCACCTGACGCAGTATCCCATCCAAGTGATTTTGGGTTAAATCTCAGTGATTTGAACAACTGAAATTGAGAAACATGAGTAGAATGAGCCTTCATGAGCATGGCAAAGCAAGTTGTGATTCAGATACTCTCTACTATTTAAAGCAAGTTGGGGGCATGACAAGCGATGTCATTGTTGTATAAAATGCTTTCGGATGAGTTGGTGTTATTGTGTGAACAATAAGATAATTTCGTATGGTTCATCAAGTTCTTCTTGGCTATAAGTGTTTTCCATTCGAGATTTATAGCATAAACTCTACGAGGGAAAAGATTCAACTTTTTCAGATCAATAAAAAAATTTCTTGCTAGCCTTGTCGACCATGGGGCCTTTCTCCACCAGGTTTATCGAGAAGGAAGAAACCTACTTTGATATTTTTTGAGACAAAAAAACTAAGTGATATTATTAAAAGTGTATTTTTAGTTAGTAAACTCGATGAAATCTAATTTGTGAATTTTTGAAAGAGCCTAAAAATATAATATATTAAACTAAAATTGACGTTAAGCACATTAAATCCATTCATATTTAAGTAAAAATATTCTTCTTTTTCAAATAATTTTTGAAGAGCTTTGTCAAGAGAAAAGTAAACGTATAGAATAATCTCTTGGTAATATACGATAATGAAAATGCTCTTTGCTCATTAACTACATTCAGTTTTAATGAGTTTTAGAGCAAAATTTCTTGATAACAACAAGTGCAATTGACTTTACGACTGATAATATTTCATGAGGAACTTTTTGAGATATTGGTATAATTATAAGCATCACATCTAAAAATATCCAAGTCTAGAGTAGTAAATAGTTAAATTAATTCCGCAAGAACGAGAAAATATTAATGTTTATGAATTCTTATAAAATTGACTCTATTATGCACGACATATGATGCTATATATATAGAAGAAAATATGAAGGGTAACATGACCAAAGGTTGAGAATATTAATATCTGCTTTAGTACTAAAATTGTTGGCGCACCTAAATATTGTGGAGTTGCATGCTATTTTTAAGAAGTTACACGCATCCAAATAAGAGAGGAAAGGTCAAAAATATCTACGCGACGGAATTTTTTTGTTAAAACACTAAGGATGGGGATCTTTTGTCAAAAAAAAAAGATTTGTAATGTTAAATAAATACATATTGCTCCGGAGTATGTGAGCAAGCGATTTGTTTGACGATACCATTTATCTTTAATCGTGCCCAAAACTCGAGTTCATTAAGTTCTCCTCCTCTAGTCACCATAACATATATATCAAAAAGTTATCTCTCTTGAAAAATAGTTCAAACTGAAGGAGGCTTTGATTGAGCACTTCTTCTCTAGACAGATAAATCGCCTCTTTGTTAGGAGTGTTGAGTTTAAAAATTGTATTTACTCAAATGAAAACATACATGACCGAGAAAAATGTCAATACGGCCAGGTGCGTATATTAAACCTGCCTATTATAATAGAGCATGTATTTTATAATATTAAGGGAGAGTGATTCTTTTTTACTTACTAAGTGGTTCGATATTATCACGAGAATGCACTTGATTAGGATTTTACACGACATGCCCAGGAGACAAACCAGAGCAGTGAATAGTGAAGGAATTAGTCACAACCTTCGTGGGAAGTGTACAAGAGAATGCAGAGAACATAATATCATATTTACCGGACACGTTATTCTATATTGCCAGACACCGTTTTCCATTGCAATAGTCACAAACTTTGTGGCTACACCACATAAATATTAGTAGCATTCCTCCTCACTTCGTTCGCTGCCCGAACGAATCTGGTCGATGAAAGCGTCAAACGAATCATCTACCCGACAACGTTGGACTGGGTCTACCAGTAGTCGCAATCCCAAGCTTCGCCTTGGTTCAGCTCTGTTCTGCAGCTGTCTACATACAAGTCTTCCATGAGTGGGGGAATTCTGCAGTGTATTTCTCAGGTAAGAAGCTCCTGAATTTCGGCAAATTTATAAGGCCAAGCTTAGTTAACTTGGAGAAGGTGATTGTCGTACCGGTTGCTTCTTTACATTCTCCATGGCCAGCAATTAGTTCCACATTTTCACAATCCTGCACCTGCGGCATTCCGACTTGCCCGAGAAATTCGGCTGTGAGGGTTGGAAAAAGTATTTCCAAATGTGGGCAACGCGAAGCCCTCTTGAACATAAAGTTTGGAAATGGGACGTTTGGGGGGCCATCTTACTGCCAAATGCGTCTCAAGTTTTCCAGAGAGCTCAAATCGAGGTGCCTCAATTTATTGCTCTTTGTAACTGTTCCATCACTTTCGCATATGATCTCGATCGAACGGCATGATTCCACTAAAAGGCTCTTGAGACAGCACTACAACCTCTTCCACATATGAGATGGAGCAATACGTTGGAGATTGTCACAATATCCCAAATAAAGGCTATCCAATTTGCAAAAGGAATCGATGGAATTTGATTGTTCCATAGCTCTTTGCATTGAATGCCTCTAATTACTAGTTCTCTTAAATTGGGAAATGTAACCTGCACAAGGATAAAGTGAGAAAAGAAGATAGTAGTCTCTATCAGATTGCAGCCAACAACACCTTTTCATTTACCTTTCATTTCAAGTCACATTCAATTTCAGTCTAGATTTTCAATCTCGATTTTCATTTAATTTCTCATAGCATTCTTTTCCATTACATGATGTTAAATTTGATTAGAGCTGTGTAATTTGGATGAATTACCACCCTTCAATGTCTCACTTAAAAAAATAACTTGACAGTCTTTTGTTACGCATCAAAATCCCCCGTCCCACCCTTTAAGGCCAATGGAAATATTAATCTCTTTCATTACTAATTTATTTTTTCAATTGTCAGATTTAATTAATCAATTTAATTTTTGTGATGAAGCTTCATAAATCACCATATTGATATTTTAAATAGAAATACTATTAAGATGAATTTCATGAACTCTCTCTCTCTCTCTCTCTCTCTCTCTCTCTCTCTCTCTCTCTCTCTCTCTCTCTCTCAAGGAATTAATACTAAATGAAGTTACATGCTGCATTTGAGAAGTTACACACGTTTAAACAAGAGAGGAAAGGTTGAAAATATTTAAGCAACATAAAACGCAACGTTAAGTAGTAAGGATGGGAATCTTTTATCAAACAGGGATTTGTAATAATCAATAAGAATAAATAAATACTTTGGCACAAGTGTGCCAAAATGAATCAGCATGGACATCCAAGTTTCTAAAAACATATTTATCCTCGTTAACAAGTTTAGCCACGCAACATGCATAACTAATTTTCATTGACTAATTATATAGATATTTTGTGGTTTTTCCCAAAGCAATCTATTTGTATAGAGAAAAAGTACACAATAAAAAGCCCCCCATTTTATTGAATGATTTTTTAAGGTTACATTATTCTTTTGAACTACCTTTCAATAGAGACCATCTTGTCGCCCTACGAAACTGTCTTACCGCATGATTCACCACATGATTCACCATCAAGAGTCGTTGTAGTTCTTGGCCCCTTTCCCACTCAACAATGCCTCGGTCCGGCTCTGCTCCACAGCTTACTATGCTCAACCATCGCAAGGATGGGAAGTCCTCAGAGTACGGTGATTTCAGAGAGTATTTCTCAGGTAAGAAGCTCCTGAATTTCGGCAACTTGAAAAGTCTAAGAGCAGTTAACATGGAGAAGGTGATTGTCATGCTGGTCGCTTCTTCCCATTTTTCATGTCCAGCAATTAGTTCCATATCTTCACAGGACTCCACCACCAGCTCTTTGATTTGGCCGAGAAATTTCGCCGTGAAGGTAGCGAAAAGCATTTCCAAGCGGGAGCACCTCACAGCCTCTATGTATCTCAAGTCTGGGAATGGGATGTTTGGGAGACCACCGGACTGCCAAATGTGCCTCAAGTTTTCGAGATCACGCAAAACCAACCTCGTCAATTTACCACTCTTTGTAATCCGTCCCATCACCTTCGTATATGATCTCGATCGAACCGCACGAAATCACTTTTAGGATCTCGAGACAATGTTGTAGCCTCTTCCACATGTGGGACGGGGCGATACATTGGAGATTGTCACAGTTCTCCAATTCAAGAGATTCCAATTTCGAAAAGGAATCGGTGGGAATTTGATTGTTCCATAGCTCTTTGCACTGAAGGCCTTCAATTTTTAGAATTCTTATATTGGGAAATGTAACCTGCACGAGGATAATGTGAGAGAGGAGGATAAGTAGGACAAATTTATTATAATATTCTTTCTAAAACATGATAATGCAAGAATACGAATGATCACAGCAAGGGATAGAGCGAACCATCTCATTGAACAACGGTTGTGGGAATTCATCATTTTTTTCGGCCGTCTCGTCTAACTGCCTCTTGACACTTGTAGGACTCCGGATGAATGCTCCAAAGTTAGGGCACTGCAAAATACTTAGATGTCTTAAGAAAGGGAAACTCATCACATCTGCCTTTGATCGACCACCTTCTTCCTCGGGAACCACTTCCTTCAACTGTTTGCATTGCCCAATGTCTATCCTCTCGAGTTTCTCTAGCGTTGTGGTTGTGAAATTGGGGAAGAGATATTTCATGTCAGAGCAATTCGCAACACTGACAACTTTTAGACTAGGAAAACCCCAAATCATTTGGGAGTCGCTCTTCACCATGCATCTCATCTTTCTTGCTTCCGCCACCATCACTTCTTCCAATTTAGGGAGAAATACAGTTGTTTGTTCAGTATTTGCATCAAGGGACCCACAATCAAATAATGAGTCTAGGGAGGGACAGTTTGCAATCTCGACACTATTCAGGTTGTGCAATCTCCCTACGATTGTAGAAGGGAAGACGTTGAGTAGCTCAAAGCAATTTTCAAGGGCGAGGGTGGCTAATTAGCACAAAGAACTTCTGGGAAGATCACCGTGCCATATCCTTTTGAAGGATCCTACTGATTCAAGCGATAACCTCTCCAAGCTTGGTAAACTAACCTGCTCATGAGAATTATACGTTAGATCATAGCTATGAAGCATCTGACAATTTGGCCTAATCCTAATGATCTATTTCATGCGATGGAAGAATGAATTTTCACCTGTGGCCTTACTCTGACAAATGTAAACATAAATAATGAACACATATTAACTAATAAAACCAAATAAAATTCTTCAAAGAGATTTTATTACTTGCCCCACCAATCGTGTGCCTATGACTATTATGGGCATAATCTCAAGTAGAAGGGATTTGTACCTTTTGATCAAAGAAGGAATCGCAGTAAGCATCTTGTGAATCCGAAGTAGTGGTTGCTGGCTCTTTGTTTCCATGGGGATATGAGAAGAATTTCTCCATGGGACAGTTACATATATGCAGTCTCTTTAGGAGCGGGAATTCTATAACGCCATCTGTCCCTTCAGCTCTTCCTTCTTCATCCACAATCACCGCCCTCATATTTGGACAATCCTTCACTTCAATGTCTCTAAGCTCTCTAAGACATTTAGCCACAGACACCGGAAAGAGAAATGCCAGCCCCGTCTTCATGAACAGGAGTTTCTTTAGGCTTCGAAATACCGATATTTCTTGTAATTTTACATCTTGTTTCCATATGCACTGCAGGTTGGGTAACTCCCCTATTGTCATTTCCATTAGCCAAGAGAGAATCTCGACATCTCTTGTGACTTTTAGCTCCCCCAGGTTGAAAACTGCTTCGGCTGATGGAGAACTCCTAATTTCCAATGACTCCAAATTCGGCAGCTTTAGTATCCAATCTGATTTAAAAAAACTCGACTTGGATCGAGACTCCCTTATGTCTATCGATTTCAGATTGCTGTATTCTAATGGAGGTTGATCGAAGAGTATCTTTTCCGGGTCGAGGAGTCCAACCATCTCCAGGGATTCCAAGTGAGGGAATGAAACCTAGACAAAGCGCCACAAATGGAACTCGTTACAGGTGCCTTTATTGCAAGTAAAGCTACCTTTTCAAGAAAATGCTTTTAGACATTTTCATTTATTTGAACATGGGGAAGATGAATCGGTCAACCAACTTAATTTTATTTTTTTCTCCATTGGCCAAAAATCTCACGCTAAAATCCAAAAAAAATAAAAAAAAAACAAATTTCTCTTCCGTGAGAAGGGAAATCATTTTCACGAGGATATCCTCGCCGCTATCCTGCTGTCAATGCAGCACGAACTGCACGGTGACGTTGGCATGACATGTTGGAATCAGTTGCAAATTGCACGTTAGGTGGGACACGAATTACGGGGACTTTCTTTGTTACGTGGCTCCTCGTTCGCCCTCAACTTATTTAATCTCCTAACATCGCTTTTTTTATTTTGAAATTATTGAATTTTATTTATTCATTCTCGCATTCATTCATTCATCCTGCACCCTATTTTTTCATCTTGTTAAAAATGTTGAATAAGTAATAAATTAGTCACAGTAGAAACCCAAGTTATCAGTGCAATTATCTAACGTTGAAATTTTAAAAATAAAAAATAAAAAATCAGTCGTGGAAAGAGGCTTCCCTCTAACTATAGTTGAGCGTGACTCAGAATATATGGTCTGTGTTTTATTTGTGAGGATTTTTTTTATTTGTAAATCAAAATGTGAATCAAATTGAACAAATAATCAAAGTTTAATGCAATATGTACTAACGTTCAGTGAACACCAATATCATCTCATCCTAATAGGACAAATTGACAGGGGGAAAAAAAACAAAAAAAAATTACCTGTATTGGAGTATCCTTTGATGTGATTTCAGCTCTGGCGCAAAAGCTCGTCATATTTGGTAACTGATGCAATACCAGACGGCGTACTTTAGGCAACGCAACTCTGTTATCAGCAGCAACTATTTCTTCTCCTGCATCATGTGCGATAATGGATTGCATTGAGTCACATTCCCATACTTCAATCTCTTCCAGCTGTCCAAATCTTTGCATATCTGAAAGACACCACAAGTATTTCAATCGGTTGCACTGTTTGACGCTCACGGCTTTCAATTTGCTGAAGCACTCGGGTGCGATAGGGCCATGGTATATCTTCTCCAGATTAATAAGATTACGAAGGAACAAAGACTCTAACTTCACAAAAGCAGTGAGAGGGAGGCCGTCGGATGAGTTGGCAATGTACTCGATCGAGGGGCTGTCGTCAATGTCGAGATGCTTCAGTTCTCGGAATCCTTGGGTGCACAATTCGTGAGCGCTCTTTTTGAACTCGCTCAACTTGCGTAAATACAAGTACTGAGTCTTCTGCAGAGCTTTCTGAACCCATTCTCTCGAAAGAATATTGTCGCACCCTTCCAAATTGAGCTCCATGGTTTTCAAACATTTAAATTTCCTCCGGGCGTCAACATCTCCTATCCTGATCCAAAATCTGACCAGGTTCCCAAATGGCAGGTCACCATCCTCCAAGAGTATGATGGGATGACGAATCGATATTTCTAGAGATGTTAGCTTTGTCAAGCTCTTCAACTCGGCAAGCCAAGCACTGCACGATTCCAGCGGTATTTCACGCCCGCACATCCATTCATCAAAGCATCCCTTCATATGTAACTCTTCCAAGTTGATTAAGCCTTTTAGGGCTCCAGGCTCGATTATCTCAAGCCCGTAGCAATTGCTTAGATTCAACGATTGCAGATTCGTTAGTTCCCCGATTTCTTTAGGCAGCCTAGAAATTCGAGACCCTGCGAAGCTGAGAATCCGCAATGCTTTGAGCTTGCCAAGAATTGCAACGTCCTTCACATTGCAATTTATGCTTAATGACTGGAGGTTCCCAAGAATTTCCATCGAAGAAGGTAAACTGGTGATAGACTTGGAGCAAAGACATAGGGCTCGAAGCTCCTTCATTTGTGTGAAATCCATTCTACTGCAATCTCCCAAACAGTATTGTTCTGACAACATGAGTATCTTCACGTGGGGAAACCGACTCAGCATTAGTTCAGCAAGCCTATCATTGCCAACATTTACTAGGCATGCCCAGCATTTCTCAAGCTTTTCCTTCGGCCATGAGCTGTAATTGCTGTTGATCATCAAGGAACATTGACCACTAAATGCATTTGAGACGACCGCCTCGCTGTAAAGATCATGTATGGTCACATTGTCCTTGTCATCACCACTATCCAGCAACAAACAAACGGAATGGAGTTTATTGAGCATATAATTCAATCTATCCCTTGAATCTTGTACAGTCCTTCTGAATTTTTCAAACAAGCCCAAACCCATGCCTAGAAACAGCAGAGTTTCGACTTGAATGGTCCCGCCAATAAGACCGCAGAGCAAGAATAAGGACTTAGTGTCCTCACTCTTCAAATGGTTGTAACTCAACATCACTATGGTTTCTATATCTGACTCATCTATTTTTATCAAGGCGTTTCTCCATGCGTACACATCACTGTCTCTCAAGGTGCGTGCAACAGAGAGAATCAGAAGAGGCAAACCTACAAGCTTCTCCACCACTCGAGGGGCTATTGCTTTCAATTCCTCATCGTCCTTGAGCCTGTCGCCGACCGTCTTTTCAAATAGCCTGAAAGCTTCACCGTTATTTAAGCCTTTAAGAAGAAATGTTCGATCGGCACACATCTTCTGCTCCAGAACATCGCTATATCTTGATGTGAGCAGCAATTTGCATTTCCCGTTCACATCTCCTGAAGGAATTCCAACCGCCTTCAAATCAAGTTCCTCCCACAGGTCGTCCAATATTATGAGAACCTTCTCACTCGGATCCTCCTGTAATCTTTTGAACAGAAGATCTCTTCTTCCTTCTTCACTCAGCTCATCCTTCAGATTATTTAGACTCAAGGCGTAAGCGATATCGTATTGGATTTTCGTCAAGTCCGGAGTCTGCGAGACTTTCGCTTTGACAATCATGCGGAATGGTCCCCCCGCTTTCCTGAGTTTCTTCTCGACTTCCTCCAACAACGTAGTCTTGCCCACGCCGCCAGGCCCGTAGACCCCAATCACGTTCAGCTTCTCATCATCCAGAGCTTTCATTATGCCCTGAAAGATGGAAGCTCGTGAATCGGTGATGGTGTCGCCCCCATCACTGGCAGGGGGATTCACGTCAGGATGGCGAGCCACCTGCCCTGGCGGAGCACTCTCGTAGTAGACCCTCTCGAATTGACCATGCGGAATGAGTGCCTGGATGGCCTGGGCTGTCTTCCTCGCGTCCCTGCCGAGACAATAACTCTTCTTTGGGTTAAGAAGCCACCCGCAGAAGCAAGTTTTCTTGGCTCTTCCATCGTTATCCAACAGGCCTTGTGCCTTGTTGGCGACCGTCTCCACTTCTTCCACCCATTTCTCGACCATGGCTTTTATCGGCTTCAAGTTGTTTCGAGCTTCAGAGATGGAATGCTGCACGTCAACCTTGGCGTGACCCAGCTTCTCAAGTTCTTTCTCAAGTTGGCCAACGTAGCTGTCAGTGAATATGACGTAGCCGCATTGACGACCGACCGGAGCCACCAGGTACTCTGCCACTTTGGAAGCTACAGACACCACAATGTCCGCCATTTCCCCCCTTTCGACTTCTACTTTTCTGGTTTTCTCGTAGGAGAAATGGAAGTTAAGAAATTACATATGCTGAGAAAGGCGGAACAGACGGAACCCGGAAAACGAAACGAAATGACTGCACAGGAAGTATTCAATACGATGAATCCACAGCCACGAAAAATTAGGTGAAAAGAGACAGCTTCTAGCAATTGGCGTAGAATTGAGATCGAAATCTAGAGGGAGGAAGTGATCATTTAGAGGGTGCAACGATCAGAAAGGGGAGCACATGGCTTTAATAGAGGGAGCGTTACTATGTTACCCACCGGGCCCATGTACAGTTACATTAATTCTTAATTTCCCTAAGATGCCCTCCCGTCACCATTGTTCGAGGTGAGTGATTTCATGCGCCGTCTTGCACCGTAAAAAGATTCTTGTAAATGTGCATCTGTTTTGATTCAGGCCGTCCGCAATTTCATTCTATTTTCGAATAGCTGAACTACGATGAAACAAGATGAGCATTTCCCTAGAGATTAGCCTTTTCTTGACATCAGAATTTCCCGATTCATCATTCAATGCCTGTACAGTATCGGTCATAACTCCAAATCGATCGAGTTATTGAAGAGCTAATTGAGTTTTAGATGCATACATCTGTTGTGCACGATGACACCTAAATATTACTTAATATATTGCAAGTCTACCACAAACATAGTACTTATCACGGTATTTTGTTACCGGAGTAGCTATTGTATTTGTTACAAAGTTATATGCCGAACTAATGGATTATAACTTATAAACTTTGGAATCACATGCTAATTTGCACATAACCCCAATATAAAGGTCATCATCTCTATGTGTATGTATATATGTGCGCTCATCTATGTTCGATTATTTATGAGAACAAATAATTGAATTTACCATAAGGAATAATAGAACCGGTTCTTGAAAATGTAAAATCAGAAATTGGCATGAAGAAAACCGAAATAGCAGCCATCCGGTCACCATGGAGTTCTTCTTCCAACGTCTAATTATTTACAAAAAAAAAAATTTAAGAAAAAGAGAGCATTTTCAATCGTATTGGCTAATTAAGAACGTCTTGTGCCGTGTAAGCATCTACGTGAGTGTTTTCTAATTTTACAATGGTAAAAAAATGCACCAAAAGTCTCTAGACTGCTGCAAATTGTTCAATCGGACCTTTCAAATTTTTTTTTGTGCAATCAAGCCCTTATATATATACCAGATTCTTTTGTAATAAACGAAAACGGAAAGATTAATTGATCCCATCTATAATTATATTCTTCTCCATTTATAATCCCCAGATCCTCGGACACTTATGGTATCAGAGCCAAGGGGTAGATAAAGGAATTCTTTATAATTTCATTCGCAGTAAGGACGATTTGCTTCGTGCAGCTCTTTTCTGGTGATTTCTGGATGTGTTCCAGGCAGTAAAACCCAAGGGGGTAGTAAGTCCGTTGGTAAGCATCGCCGAAATCCGCTGAAAAGAAAAAAGTAGTCTTTTGCAATGAATTTATTAAGAAGATCTGAGTCTTCTTGTAGTTCTTTATCACAAATGTCCTTTGATCAAGGACCAATAAATAGAGAAGAAATAAATATAGAAGATTTCAATAAATCTATCGAAAATTGGTTTATTCCAAAAGTAAAACTTGATAAGATTTATGAACATTCTAAGTTTAAACTCTTTGGTAATAATGACTATGTCATCGTTACTGAAGAAAGAGATATTCCTCTTTCTGATTCTTTTGCTTCAATTCAACTTTTGAATAAAGAATCTATAAAGAAACATTCTCAGAAATGGAATTACATGCATATAGGATTGGTACAGGTTGGTGCAAAACCCCTTACCAAAGAAGGATTAGATACTTCCTTACTTCTTGTTTTGAGAGATGCAAGACTTTTAAAATATGATGAATCCATTCTTGGAGCAGTAGAAACAAGCCTTTGCAGTGGACCAATTCATTTTGATAGTCATCCTGGTCTTACTGTTTCTCTCAAAGACAAAAATATTTTGAAATCTCTCACTCTTCAAATAAAAACTCATAATTATTCTATAGCTGAAGGATCTATTCCCATAGCTCTCATTTACAGAGTTTATTACAAAGTAATGAATTCTGCCTTTGGAAGCAAAGCTTTTAAACTCAATTCCAATAGAGAAACTCTTTTATTACAAACTGACATTTCTAAAGCAAATATCACCATTCCTAGGACAATCCCTTGGAATCAAATTACCCTTCCTGATCAATGGGAATTAGAAAATCGAATTCCCCAACCAATTGTACAAAATTCTGATCCTACCAATATCATCCAACATCCTGAAGGAAGAGTAACAATCCAATTTTCTAGAAGATCTGTTGATTTACCCAGAAGATCTTGTGACATCAGATCTATTCCTTCTTGGCATTCTACCTCCTCTCGAAGGTCAGTAGATATCCCAAATGATCATATTCCAAATATTCCTTTAAATACTCCTGGAGAAACATCTGCAAGTGCTCCTCCTTTTCCAAACATCAGTGGTTTAGATAATAGGTCGGGTATTTCCAGACCAGTTTATCAACATACTCCTGATTTCCCTGATCCCACTCCTTCTGAAATGGAAGACCCTGAAATAAATGTTTTAGAATTAGCCTTTGAACCTGATACGATTTTCCTAAACAGAGAATTCAATTCTTCTGAAAACGAACCTTTCAGGAAATGGTTCTTTGATAATTTTAAAACCCAAGCACTTGAAATCAAGAAAGAATACTATGATTACATGTATCAATATGAGATCGAAGCATTCTTCTTTGATTGGTTTGAAAATATATTTCTAAAAGAAAAACAGATTTTTGTTTTAGATCAATTTTATAAATGGAAATTAGATGATGGAAACATCATTGAATCCAATCATCCTCCTCTTAGAAAAATCAAAATTGAATATCGAGAGACTGAGATGACAGCCTCCCCTTTCAAAACAACTTCTGAAACAGATGGTATAGGTATTAAGAAAATTATTGAGCAAAATAATTTTTCTAATCAACATCTTTACACCATAGGAAAACAACTTGATCGGATAGAGAATATTACTCAAAACACTTTCTCAACCTCTTCTATAACAATTCCAAAAAAGGATTTGAAACCTCCACTCTTTAAAAATTTTGAGATTCCAAAAATCCCTAGCCTTGAATTTGCTAAGGCCTTAGATGAAAGGAAAAGACTTCTTAAAGGGAAAACAGCCTTGATTCCCAGAAATCCTATAATTCTGGATACTCCTTTAATTCAGAATCTGAGTGTCAAAGATACTCCAGATCGCTCTGGATCTTCCAATCAAATCAATGTTTTGGACAAATCCGATACTGAGTCACTTCCAGAGATAAATCGAATCACCTGGAAGGATCCTAAAAAATTATACTATTCTCGCGCTACTCCTCCCGATATCCTTTCTGAAGAAACTTTTTCCAAAGTCCAGAACAAGTATTCTTCTGATGCTATCTATGAATGGAACATAGATGGTGTTTCTGAGCAAAACCTCGTTAATATTTTAACTCAAATGGTCATGCTTGCAAACACTTATAAAACCATTCCAGATACTTCTGATCATTCTGTTGCTTATCTTTTAATAGCCGGTTTTACAGGCCAGCTCAAAGGATGGTGGGATAACTACCTGAATGAAGAGCAAAGGTCTCAAATTTTAAATGCTCACAAACTCGACCCCTTTGGTCAAATTATTCTTGATAATAATGAGCAACCCATTCAAGATGCAGTGAATACTCTTATTTTTTTCCATATCCCAGCATTTTCTAGGAGATTCCTCTCATATCCTTGATAAGAACCAAGATCTTTTATCAAATATGAAATGTAGATCTTTAGGAGAATTCCGAGAATATAAAGAAATATTTTTACAAAGAGTTTTCCAAAGATCAGACTGCAATCAGTCTTTTTGGAAAGAAAAATTTCTTGCTGGTTTACCAAAACTCATAGGAGAACAAGTTCGCAGTAAGATAAGAGAAGAATATGGAAATCAAATTCCATATGACCATCTTTCTTATGGTGAACTAACCTCTTATGTTTATAAAATAGGAACACAATTGTGCACCAATATTCGTCTCCAAAAACAAATCAAGAAAGAGCAAAAACTTTCTAAGAAAGGTTTAGGAGATTTTTGTGCCCAATATGATCCATCATTTCAAACTTTTGAAAAATCAAAATGTTCAGGTAAATGTTCTTCAAAGAAAAAAGAACATAAAAAATTCTTTAGAAAACCCTACAAAAAGCCTTATAAAAAGGATTTTGATAAAAAAGTTTTCAAAAGAAAAGAAAAAGATATTTATGAAAAACCTAAAAAGAAAAGCTTTAAAAATGTTACTTGTTATAACTGTGGCAAAAAGGGTCACACTTCTCGATTTTGCAAAATAAGCAAAAAGGTCAATGAACTTGATTTAGATGAAGAAATTATTAACCAACTCAATCAATTAATGATTGAAGATGATGGTAGTTCTTCTGATGAATCTATTTTTGAAGAAGGTTTACAAATTTGTGATTTAAAAGATTCTTCAACGTCAACCTCAGACAATGAGTCTGACAGTGAAGAAAACAATTTTGAAATAAATGTTTTAACAAAAGAAGAAGAAATTCTTTTGCAAACTTTTGATCAAATCACTGATCCCGAAACAAAATTAAAATATTTAAATGGTTTCCAAAAACCAAAATCTACTATCCAATCTGATAATCCTTATAATATTTCTACTATACTTAGCAAGACTAAGAAACCAAATTTTAAACCTATCTCTATTAGTGACCTTACTCACGAAATCAATAGGCAAAAACAAGAAATACAGGAACTCAAAGCAGCCCAGATAGTCATGCAAAAGGATATTTTAGAAATCAAAACAAAAAATTTTAAAGGAAAACAGAAGGAAGAAGATCCTGAAGAATATGATGTTCCTCAACTTCCCTCTTCTTCTGAAGCAAACTTCCTTTTAATGCTTTCTGAAATAACCACCAGAAAATGGATTATCAATGTTTCTATAAAAATTCAAAATGAAATTGTTCTAGAAACAACAGCCCTTTTTGACACTGGTGCAGACCTTAATTGCATAAAAGAAGGTCTTATACCAACCAAATATTTTGAAAAAACCTCTCAATCCCTCAAATCAGCATCTGGAGACAGATTGGTTATTAAATACAAAATTCCTGAAGCTGAAATTGTGAAAGATCACATCTCTTTTAAAACTCCTTTTCTCCTAGTCAAAAATATTAAACAAAATGTTATTTTAGGATCACCTTTCATCAATTTGCTTCATCCTTTTAAAGTTTCTGAAAGAGGAATTGAAACTGAAACCTTAGGCAAAAGAATTTGCTTTGATTTCATTTCAAAACCACAAACCAGAAATTTAAACACTCTTCAAGAACATTCTATTTCTGAAATCAATTGCATGATCCTTGATAAGGAAACTCATCTCCAGTTTCTTAAAGAAGATCTTGAATACAAAAGAATTGATAAGAACCTTTCTGAAAAAGGTCTTCAGAAAAAGATTTCTAATCTTGAAAACCAAATCAAAAATTCCATATGTTCAAATATTCCCAATGCTTTCTGGTCACGGAAAAGTCACATAGTTGATTTACCTTACGAACCAGAATTTTCTGAAAAGAATATTCCTACTAAAGCCAGACCTTCTCAAATGAATCACGAAGTTCTAAATTTCTGTCAAAAGGAGATACAAGAACTTATTGAGAAAAGACTCATTAGGAAAAGCCAATCGCCTTGGAGCTGTTCTGCTTTCTATGTCAACAAAAATGCTGAACTAGAAAGAGGAGTTCCAAGATTAGTTATAAATTATAAACCTTTGAATACGGCTTTAAAATGGATAAGATACCCAATTCCTAATAAAAAGGATTTATTAAATAGGCTTTATAATGCAAAAATCTTTTCAAAATTTGATATGAAATCAGGCTTCTGGCAAATCCAAATTAGCGAAAAGGATCGTTATAAAACAGCTTTTACTGTTCCTTTTGGCCAATATGAATGGAATGTCATGCCTTTTGGATTAAAAAATGCCCCTTCTGAATTTCAAAGAATAATGAATGATATTTTTAATCATTGTTCTGATTACATTATTGTCTACATTGATGATGTCTTAATATTTTCTACATCCATAGAAAAACATTTTAAGCATATCAATCATTTTATCCATGTTGTTAAAGAAAATGGTTTAGTAGTTTCACCTACTAAAATATCTCTTTTTAAAACAAAAATTCGATTTCTAGGACATTACATCCATCAAGGTACTATCATACCCATTGAAAGATCAATCATATTTTCTGAAAAGTTTCCTGATGAAATCAGAGACAAAAATCAGTTACAAAGATTTCTTGGAAGCTTGAATTATATTATTGAATTCTTTCCTCGTATTAACATAATTTGTAAACCACTTCATCAGAGGCTCAAGAAAGATCCTCCTCCATGGACTCAAGACCATACTGATATTGTGAAACAGATCAAGCAAACTGTTAAAGAAATTCCTTGTTTACATCTTGCTGATCCACACGCCTTCAAAATTGTTGAAACAGATGCTTCTGATATTGGTTATGGAGGAATTCTTAAGCAATCTAAAGACAATAAAGAACAAATTGTTCAATTTGTCTCCAAACATTGGAATGATTGCCAGAAAAATTACTCTACCATTAAGAAAGAAATACTTGCTATTGTACTTTCTATTTCCAAATTCCAAGGAGATCTTTTAAATCAAAAATTTTTATTAAGAATTGATTGCAAATCTGCAAAAGATGTTTTGCAAAAAGATGTTCAAAACATTGCTTCTAAACAGATTTTTGCTAGATGGCAAGCCATTCTATCTGTTTTCGATTTTGATATAGAATTTATCAATGGTTCTTCAAATTCTCTTCCTGACTTTCTCACACGAGAATTTTTACAGGGACAATGCCTCCAAAACCTCCCAACAAACCAACCAGGAGAGACAAAGGCAAAGAGGCTGCCGAACCATCCTTAGAAAAAAGGTCCCCTGGCCTCACCAACATAAAAACATGGCTGCAGGCAACCACCCAGTCACCACCAAATCCATCCTTGAATATTACCACCATTTCTGAACAAGCCAAGCCAAACCTTGAATTATCTCTGAAACCCTCTTTTGATATGACTAATATTTCTCCTGAAGAAGCTCTACAACTTCTTCAAAAAGCTTTCAATAATCAGCCACAATCATCCATGGTTATGGTAAGTCCTGACCCTTCTCCTATTTCCTAAAAACAAATGGGAAAAAGAATTTCTAGTGAGGTGGTTATTCAGTCGTCTGAGACAACCCCTCCAAAATCAAAATTTTTCCATAAAACAAATTTCCAAAATATAATCAATGTTGAAGAAGGATTTTATGCACAGAATCCCATTGATTTTGCTAAAAATATGTTTTCAGAAAATTTTCTATATCCTCCTCATGACCTTCACAAAAATATTGATTTTTATGAAAGGATCCTGACAGAAACAGAATCTGTCACCATTAGACATTTCTCGGATAAAGGACACATAAATTACTCAAAGGCCATCATTCACAAGGTCATCCACCCACGTGAATGGAAACCAAATCCATGGTCTGTGAGAAAATTCAATATCAAAATGTCCGATTCACTTCCTTACAGGACATCTTATTCTTATCATGACTATAAACAAGCATGGTGGAATACTTTCTGGAGACAAAATCCAAATCACTCTCACACATGGCTTTTCTATTTTGAGAATCTCAAAATAACAGGAGTTCCTTACTGGTTCTTCGCCTGGTGGGAACACTTTGGACCCATCGAAGAAATCCTTCATCCAAAAATCCAATCCAGTTATCCCCATTTTCTAGAAAAATTCAATAATCTTGCTCCCCATGAGCAAAAATTCCCCAGACTCTTACTCTTTTTCTACTTCTTTGGAGTATCTTGGGTATTTGGGTGGAATTTTGATTATAGGAAAGATACAAAAATTAACATTCCCATCTTAATCCGACGTTTTAAAGTCAAATGGTGGGATGGCTTTAAATTCTTTGATAGAGTCTCCATAAATGCAATTGATCAATTTCTAGCCAGACGATCAATCCCTGCTTGTCCTTCTCCTCTCGGAGAAACCACCCCATTTCTTCATGATAGAGGATTTGTTCTTTCTAAATTGGCTTCAGCACAGTCACACCAACAATTGGTAGGAATGTTGAAGCAAACCCTTTCTGAAATTGAAGAAACACAAAGCTCCCACTCTCATCATAGTGGGAATTCCAATGAAGATGATTGCTATGGCATCCTCCCGAGAATCCCGTGGGGAGACGTAGCAGACACTGAAGAAGAGGACGAAGAAATTGAAGATCTGTCCAAACCATAGCATCATGGCGCCGAAAGAAGTCCATGTGTCTTTCTCATTACACTGAAGACTTTTATCATTTCTAGGCCGAAAGTCTGTCAATTTTTCTCTTTTCCAAATAATTATGTCTGGTCACTGTTCACTGTAACACTGTGCACTTATTACTATTTGCTACAGTACTACCCGTGAACAATTTCTACAGGAACCTGAGTTTACCTATAAGAGGAGACCCTCATTCACCAAAGAGGGCATTCGACACAATACCCCTCAGAACCCTTTCTCTCTCAAACCTCCTGAGTTTTCAGATCCCTCCTACCTTCTCCACAAAAATAAGAGATCACCTGTCTTTGACAGATCTCAAAGTCTTTCTATCCTTCCATAACCAGTAAGTTTCTCATCCCTTTGAAGATCTTGTTTCATAATTTCAAGATTCTTCAATCTTTTTATTGTTCTTATAGAGTAGAAAATCTTGTCGTTCTAGACTACACAATAGTCTGAGTAACGGGAGAATTTCTACCAAAGAAATTTTCTTACTCCTGCACTTGTAATTCAATATCTACATTTCTGTAATCTTTCAATACTGTCGTTGTAATCTTCCAGTATCATTTATATATCAGTCATCTTTAATACCCTGTCTTACATTTACATTTACATACCCCACAAACGGCTGGTCGAACCGCCTGTGGAGGATCTGCACTTTATTTTACAGCAATTTTCTGCATTTGTTATATATCCTTACTTCTTCTTACCGTTTTGCCCTTTTCATAGCAATACCACCTACATGGTTGGTTTAGAATTGCTTGCAATTCTTCTTATCATTCTTTACATTGCATTCGGTCTCTTTATTATCTTTAATGCTCGTGATTTTATTTAATTTTATTTATTTAATAGTTTTTTGTGTAGAAATCTGCACTTTTATACTAACGTATATATTCGCTGTTGCTAGAACAAGAGACATATCTCATATCTATTATTTATTTTCTCAATATATTGAATATTTTAATAGGATAGAGCAGCGTTTAAGGATTACTTATATTTTCCTTATTCTTATTTATTTATTACATTTTCCCGAATTTCAAACAAGATTCTTTTGTAATAAACGAAAACGGAAAGATTAATTGATCCCATCTATAATTATATTCTTCTCCATTTATAATCCCCAGATCCTCGGACACTTATGGTATATATATATATATATTGTTTGAGTTTGTTGTTCTATTAAAAGAAGAAACAAAAGCACCGACATCAAGACCTGTTTTATTAGGATATTATTATTGATAATTATAGATGAGATATATATTGCTATCGCTAGTTTACTAATGCGTGCAGTAACTAATATAAATATATATACAAATATGTTAATAAACTATTTTCCGATGACATATATATGTATATATATCAACACATTCAACCGATTGGGTTTATGCTTAAGTTTCTGATAATATTATTTATGCAAATGAACAGTTATATTTAATCGATCCAGACTTCAAAAAGTAGAAAAAAATTAATAAATCACAAAAAAAAAACCATAGCAAAAGGCTATTGTTTGCTACTAGACCTCTAGTGATTGAGACCCTTTGTAAATATGCACATGTTTTGTTTCCGGCAGTCCACGATTTCATTCTGTTTTGAATAGGTGAACTATGATGAAACAAGATAAGCATTTCCCCAAAGATTAGCCTATTCTTAAGATCACGATTTCCGGACTAATCATTCCATGCCTGAGTAGTATTAATTGCAAATCCAAATCGATCGAGTTATTTGAGAGCGAACTAAGTTTTAAACCATATGTATGTTGTACACGATGACACCTAAAGATTAGTATTGCAAGTCTACCACAAACATATTACTTTTCACGGTATTTTGTGAACGGAGTAGCTAAAGTACTTGTTACAATTAAGAGACCCCTAAAACTTTTGGAAGAAAGTACTTCATGTGAGGCATCAAATGAGGCCTTTCTATTCTACTGGAATTTAGGAGAAGGCTTTATCATCGGTTGGTCCTTGGCATCCTATAGGGTCTCTTCATCACTGTAGCTGAACTATGTTCCATTTTTTAGATATGGAGGTAGACTTAACATTGATTTCTAAAGGTCATCTTTTTCATTTTTGATAGACTCAACATGGATCACCATAGGCTTTAGTACTATGTTTCTTACCATCTATCACTAATTTTGATTAAAGGACAAGCATGTTATGAAATAATAATCTCAAGAACACATATATATATATATATATATATATGGGAATAGCTTAATCTCTTTCACTGTGCTGCATACACATTAAACATATGATACTTGTGCATTTGATGCTTTCTGTTCATACCGGGAATACAATATAAACTTTCTTGGTTGTAGAATGTCAAATTACGATCAACCATCAAACCAATGAGATAACTTGTGAGGAATCAGTTTTCATCAATCGTATCTTCCAATTGGTTGCTCCAAGAGACGTCCAATCCATATCTATCTTGGTCAATCTTGAATCATTAACCTGTTTTGTATTTTTTTGAACTTGTATTTCTCTTATATATATTTTTTTTGTTGGTAAAATCGTGTGGTGTAATTTTGACTAAATTTCCAATACTATCAACGTCTACATGGGTCGACATTGGTCCGTTAGTCAACGTTGGCCATCGGTTCCAACTAAAAAAATGGCTAACAATCCTAAAAAAAACTAGTTTAAAGGGAGGGGCTTCAAGTAGTTGGCATAAATCGAGATCGAAGTCCAGCATGAGGAAGAAGTCAATTAAACATTACAATTGCCAAGAACAGGGCACATGGCTTTATTAACATCGATCACCATAGCAGAACTATGTTTCATCTATCAGATCTCGAGACAAACTTAACATTGATTTCGAAAGGTGCTTACGTCTTTATCATCTTTCAATGAAATGCATTCACATACATTCAACGTCACATCATTAACAACAACGACAAAACATAACCATTACCTAGTTTTCCTTGCCATCAATCACTAATTTTGATTTCAAGGACAAGCATGTTCCCAAATATTAATATCAAGAACACATCAATAAGTCAGTAAATGAATCTCTTCCATTAAAGCAGCATACACAATTACATATTAATCATATGAAACTAGTGCATTTGATGCCTTTTGTTCATGCCGCGATTACAATTCAGACTTGCTGGGTTACAAAATGTCCAAATTACAATCAACAATTAAACCAATGAGATATCTTACGAGGAATCAATTTACGTAAGTTGCATCTTCCGATTGATGGCTCAAGGGGATATCCAATCCAGTTTTATCGTGGTTGATCTCAAATCATAAACCTATTTATATTTTTCCAAATTGTATGTCTTTGATGTATTTGTAATTTATCTTGGTAAAATAGTGCGGTGTAATTTTAACTAAATTCTCAATATAATAATGTTTATTCTAGAAAATTGTTTTTTTTTCTAAATAATGTTGTAGTAGACACCAGCGGTTAAAGTATTATCCTTCGTCGACTTTGACCTGTTGGTCAACGTTGATGGACGTTTCCAATTAAAGATGGCCAACGGTCACAAAGAGCCAAATTTTTTTTAAAAGAAAAAATTCTCCAACATCTTGTACTCCCCTATTAAAGACAAGTTGACCATACATAAGTGAAGGAGTTCATACATAAGTGAACGTTGACCTGTACTAGTTGAGACCATTTATTAATATGTATTTACTTTCATGTGGGCAGTTCACGATTTAATTCAATGTTGAATATCTGAACTTTAATGAAACGACCTCAAAATTTTCCGATTAGTCGTTCAATACTTAAGCAGTGTCAATCGCAAATCTAAATCGATTGAGTTATTGATAACCCAATTGAGTTTTTAAAGCATAAATTTATTGTACAGGATGATACTTAAGATGAAAGAGTGGCGTCCATGGCATTTGAAGATTAGTTAAGATATTGCAAGTCTACCATAATTGCATCACATATCATGGTATTTTCTTACCATTGTATCTACTACAGTTGTGGCAATTCCATCTCTATCTTGGTCGGTCTCGACATATTGAGCAACACATTTCCAGAGATACGCAACCTTTGGTCTCCAAGTACTTCAAAGACTCGAAGCTATTGAGGCCTTCCATGGCTCTTAGCTTAGGACAACCTTCAGTTCAACACACCTTAGCTTCTTCAACTTGCATAGGTTAGGTCATCTTTCAATTGAATCACGGTAGGAAACTGTTAGGTGTAACAAAGATCCCGATTCCCGCAAACCTTGAATCTCAAGTAGTTTTTCTAATTAAGACAACTCCAAGGAATGTAGCACAACAAATCAGGTGTCCTCAAGAGTCATTTGCACCTAGTAATTCTCAATTCCCTCCACTTCACCAAGCCTTTTAAAACAGGAAAGATCCATGAGAGTCGCCCTCAATTTCCGTATAAATCTTCATGTTTAAGCTAATTATGCTGTGACCATCAACCCCAAGTTCTTCCAAGCCCGTGACCCATAACTTTTACTGTTAAATTTTAATTGATCATGCCTCTTCATTTTAATCTAAAATTTAATGAAATATTTATAGTGTTGAAGAAATATTCTCCAAACCTTCCCATGAGTTAAACGAAAAGAAAAGAAGGGGCTCAGCTCCCAAGTTTAAAACATTGAGCTGCCAAAATCAACTTGGAATAGAAATTGAGATTAAAAATCAAGGGGGCCAACTAAAATATTTTCAAAAGAATGTAATATAAAACCATGATCACAATGACAGTTATCATTTAGGAAATCAATAATTTTTTATGAGGAAAAACTAAGAGTTTTCACTTTGAATTAGGTCAGCTTTCTTACCGATATATGTGAGGAGATTACTCGAGCACAAATAGTTCTAGACACTCCACTAATATCTAACAGATCTATCTAATAATCTTGTGAATATGCATAGGTTTTGAGCTACATACACAACTCCATAGAGAGAAACTAAAAGTTCATGGAAGATACCTTCTCATTTAATTTTATAAAGATTAATATGCATAATCATAATTTATTTCTCGGGAACTTCACTTTAACAGTTCTAAAAAAACCCAATTTCATAGATTAATTACTCCTCATTAACTGGACCAGTGAATATGAAGTGTATTTGTATGTAAATATGCATGTTAAGGGGATCATTGACTCCATATTAGTGTTTTATGGAATCGATAATGGGAGCTTATTTCAGGGATTATGTGGATCTCACGTTATTCAATGGTTGAGCCTGACCACCTCTCTCTGTGACCTCTAGTTGCTATTAACCTCCACGTAATGACCCTCTTTTTCCGATTCTCCGCAAAATATAGCGTAACAATTCACGCTTCTCATTTGCAAACTCCAAATGCTTACGTGTGTCTCCCTTCCTAACACGTACCAACCACACGTCCACCATCGCTGCTCTGATGCTGCTCTCTCTCTCTCTCTCTCTCTCTCTCTCTCTCTCTCTCTCTCTCTCTCTCTCTCTCTCTCTCTCTCTCTCTCTCTCTCTAAAAAGCAGAGGAGGAGGAGGTTTGGCAGCACAAGGCGAGGTTGAGAGTTAACATGGTGTGGAGTTAAGTTTGCTTTTTGGCCATCGTCGGTCACTTGGCAATTGTTAAAGCTTCGTGTTTTGTCAACCTCGTGGTGCAAATGGGCAGTACGACTTCATGCACGTGAAGGCCACTCAGTCAATTACCGAGGGACCCAAGTCCACCGACCTATCCCATCTGTCTTTCTCTTACTTAGATGCTCTGTGCGACAATTGACATGTGAAAAGTATAAGGAGAATGTTCAGCCCCCTGCGTCAATTGTACAGAAGATAGACAAATCTCAAAATGGGGAAAGAAGAAGAGTAATAAATATCTTTTACTTAAGTACATGTATTTACCTATATACCTAGTAAAATGGAAATTAAAAAGGACTTGCAGAAAAAAGCCTGAAAGCATCACGTTAATGTGTGCACAACCACATATAATTATATATTTAGCCCCAATTTTATACAAATTATTTTACGTATAACAGCAACAAATATTTTTATAAAAGCAACCCCTCCTAATTCGGTCAATCACTCAAAACGAAAATGATTATATTTCTGCAATTTATTTCTTACTTAAATTATTTTCGTTTGTTTACGTTTTCGCGTTAGTCATAACAAACCGGAATCAAAGCCTAGAGTAATTGTTAATTGATTGTTCTGGGTATTTTTTTCTGTTTGCAATTGTCGCTATGGCTTCCAAGAACTTCGAGTTGGAGAAATTCACCGGCAGGAATAATTTTGTTCTGTGGCTCATTAAGATGTCCGCGTTGTTTGAGACATAGGGTTTGGATTTAGCATTGGAGGGAGCTGATGAAATTGCAGAAGAAAAGAATAATTTGGAATAATTTGAAGAAGAATCCCTTTGCTGGAGGAAAAGAATTTCATATCATAGAAGCCAAGTATCAGAACTAGGAGATGGGAAAGAATCCCCAACCATCTCGTCACTTCTTCACTTTGAAACCTTTAAGTAAAGTGAAAAAGAATCCTCAGGAAAAGAAAAATAAGAAAGAATCATCTTGTACTAAAGAAATCTCCGCCCTTTTACGGCTCTTTGTTTAGTCTTCCACCGCAATTTATGGGACTTCGACCCGCCAAACGGGGGAGATCAGATTTGGGATCAATATGAATCCGGATCACAATTTCAGGTCATTTTAAATGGGCCAATACATGATCAACACATACCGAGTTCTATTCAAGTGGATTGTCCCATTTTTTTGCCTCATTTCTCCCATCGATCAAGAAATAACTCTGGCCTTCGGTAAGTAGAGATTTAATGCAACAAAACATACAATGACATGATATTCTTCTTCAAATATTAGGGTAAATATGTTTGAAACATCTACAAAACAGCTGAAAACATATAGTACGTAAGCCGTGCACGCGAGTGATGGCTCTCCAAGGAGAAGCACCTTGCAAGATGCAGAGAAACCAAAGAGCATGTTCCTACTATCACTTTCCTTCGAGAGATAATGATATAAATAGTCCCTAAACTTTGGTTCAATATGTAATGTTGTTCATAAACTTTTAATTTGTTTAATATAATACCTGAACTATTAGTAAATGATCAGTGTAATTCTTAGACCCTAAACTCTTCATAAGTGTTCAATTTAATCCCTAAACTATATTAAATTGTTTAATGTCATCTTTTCGTTAATTCAAGTTAACGAAATCTGCATCTTCCAATCCGTTAAGTTTGAATGGTGGACAAAAAAAAATACACATGGATTGTCCACGTAAGATATTTTTATCTCAAATTAGGAAAAGAAATTCTCACATGGGATATTTGAAGTCCCTAATTAATTTTTCCTTTTCTAAAGTATATGAATAAAAGATAGATATGCTGACTCATCATTTTAACAATCCAACTCAACATATAATAATTCACGTCATCATATTGTCTATTTTTTTTTGGTAACCGAGGATCTGCCACCATTCCCCGGGGACAAGCCCGCACAGGTAATCGGGGCGCTTATACCTCGAAAGAGACTAGCCCAGCAATCCACCGCCAGGGCCCCCCACTTAAATTACGGAACCGAGTGAGAATTTGTACCCAGAACCTTTGAGGAGAGAAGGAAAGCGCCCACCAACTCGGCCATGCGCAGGTGGGTCATATTGTCTAATTTGTCATTTGAACAAACGGAATAACTATTTTGAATATTTATCAATAGTTCAGAAATTACATTGAACAAATTGAAAGTTTACGTACTATATTAAACATTTCCCAATAAATCAGAGACCACATTAAATAAATTAAAAGTTTAGGGACAACAATACATATTAAGTCAAAGTCCAATGATCATTTGTGTTATTTTCCCTTCCTTCTGCGAGGTGAGTTCCTTGATTGCCTATTGCGCATCGCTGCCTTCACAAAAACTATTGAGAGACACGATGGAGCCCCATCATTGCTTTTGGACTTTTTGCTTGCCTTTCAAGCATGCCATTGGAAAAAGCTATTGACATCAAAAACTATTGGAAGCTCAATACCTTCACTTAGAAATATTGCCAAGGAGAGCCCAAATCCAAGCACCTCAACATATCTAGTTATGAGTCAATTAGAATATATTAGCTATCATCCCAATTCTCTAATGTGAGGTTTTTCTAACAAAACTCACATGTGCATCTCATCAATCTCCCCTTCACTTAGGTGTGAGTTCAATATAAGGTCTGTTCTACCTTAATTCATGTATGAATCTCTACTTTGTTGTGTGTGATGGCTGCAACAACAACAATGCCCACCTTCATCTTGAACTACCACTGAGATTGCAGTGCTACGCCATAATACTAGGCTACCTGAAAATCGTTGGTCACGAGATTTCTTTCTTAAGATATTCATCAACCAATACACATTGGGTTTCTTGAGATATTTACCAAACACCAATACACATTGGGAGCCTAGGGAGATCACTATGAGAGAGTCTAAGTCTGAGCCTATCAACATATATAGTGGATCTAAAAAACTTAAGCCGGTGAGTTATAAACTAACAAGGATATTTATTACTTGCACCACATCAATTCTCCGATGTTGGCCTTTTCTAATACAATTCACACGTGCATCTCGACAAATGTCGAACCTAACCTACAAATGACATATAGAAAAATAATTGACAAATAGTCATTATGCATAGCAAGAAGAAACTAGTAGATTTCTCCATGAGGTGCAACCGTGACAACAGATGACATAACTCAAGACCGAATCCTGTTATCACCGATTGTGAAAATAGTTGGCCAGGGACCAAAAAAAGGGAATCACTAACAAGGCCACTAATTTGCCCCTACTTTAGTCAAACTCATTCTTTAAAAGAAATGCCTGCCCTCAGAGAGGAACTACACCTGAGAATAATTATGATCTATGAATATGCATCAAAATATCTATGAAAGTTTCAGTAGATTTGGTCGGCAAACCTCGAGCCAAATATGCTTGAGATCAGTTGCCTCTGCAATCGCATTAGGCCATGCCATTGTGATGTGTTTATTATGACTCGAAGTTAATCCTGATTGATTTGTAATCGGACCCATGATTTAATAGCAATCCGAGCACATGTTAGGAAAGTCGGGATTGAACTCTTGCCAACAGGACTGTGGGTAATGTAAAAAGGAAAAGCTATTTCCCACAAGAGTTCTTTTCCTTATTGAAGATTAGTCTTGTGCGCATAGTGAGTGTGCTTAATATTTGTTTAAACTTGCAAGTGATGCCGAGAGCATTTAGAGCCGTCATTTAAGAGAATTGAGAGTATGATAAAACTCTTTTCTGTGATTGGTTCTTGTGGGTGATATATGTTGTTAAAATTTTTGCCACAACTGAACATGTCATGAAATGTTCAGTATCTTGTTATTTAAAATATACTGTCTTTGCCCACCCAATTAACGTCGAGGAAAATCGGAAAAGAAGCTAAGATTGAAGAGACCTCCATCTTCACAAACTAAAATGAAGGCCAATGATCATCATACATATGTTCAACTCTCACATTTGAGAAAATCCTAGTACATGTTATTGAGTATATCGTAATCTTTCATCAGCTTGTTCTAATCTTTCGTCAAAATGATGTTATGTTTCATCAAAAGCTTGGTAAGTCTTACCTTAACTGCATTTTTTGCATGGACTCTAGGAACGTGGGCTCGGTTACGTACTTTTATCGATGCTTGCAAACTACCCGCATTTTACATGTATCAAGTAGGGCTCCATCTATTATATGACAGGGGTGGCCCCTAAGTTGTTCTAAGTAAAAGACGCTGAGATTTGAATGTAAAATCCGTCATATTGAGACACTTGTTCGCTAATCACTAACACAACTGTAGAGGATGCTATATGCGATAACACATTTGTGTATTAGTAAAAAAGAAATTCAAGAACCAAACATAGATATATATTGCCTGAATATTCTAATATGAATAATTGGCTCTAGTTATATACCTCACACGATAGGAGATGATTAGACAGGATTAGGTGAAAAGAGCATACAAGCATTCATATGGAGAAAAAAGAAACACATCACTTTAGAAAAGAAAGTTAGATGATTGTAAGACGAAAAAAATTTTAGAATCAATTTTTGAAAGTAAGAAATTCAAATAGATTTTCCAATACTTATTTTCATTATTTTTAAATTATTGCGAAATTGTGCTTTTTGTCATTCCGTGTTACTGTGATATACCTTAATAAAATACATGAGCATTTAATCCAATTTTCCAACAAAAATTTGAGATTAAAAGTGCAAATAGTTTTTATGTCTATATAGTGGAGACGGCCTTTATGCACAGAACTTGGTTTTAATAAGTTGAAAGGGAAATAAAGACACGCCATGACCGCATAGCGCAGTGGATTAGCGCGTCTGACTTCGGATCAGAAGGTCGTGGGTTCGACTCCCACTGTGGTCGCTTTTTGTCCGCTTCTTCTTTTGCCCCTTTTATCTATTTCGTTACCATGCTGCTATTTAATTTATTTTTTAAAATTTTTCTATTTTACTTTTACAAATTTCCACACATATCTATCAACAATTCGACATGGATTCTCCTTTTATTTAGCTGCAAAATCTGTAGTTAGAGAGTCATGAGAAAGACTTTTCCCCCCAAAACTACAGCACTACCCTAACTATTTGAATATACATGTCAAATACTGATCTTCTATACTTGATTCAGAAAACTAACAAGGCTAAAGAGTGCTTCGACGCCAAGTAAAGAAAAAATTTTCGTTTTGAGAGCGCTCTCTCTTGTGTTACGCATAATAGGTGCATTGAAATGTAAATCGTCCTTCTATTAGGTACGATTAAAAAGTGTCCTACAGGCATCAATTAATAAGATTCGTTCAGATTATTTGGCGTAAGTGTTATTGCGAGATAAACCCTTTTGGACTCTTCCCATGATAATTGGGTCCTCTTCCATATGGAGGGGAATCTGTTAAAAGCTTCTTGATGCTGGGCCCATACGAAGCACCTTCTTGGAGATGGGATAACTACTTATCTCTGGCATGAGGATTGGCATGTCTTAGGACCTCAGCTAAGAATGTTGACAAGCAGGGTGGTTTAAGATTCTGCTATGTCCTACCATTCAAAGGTTGCAGATGTCCTACCATTAAAGAGTGCTTCAACGCCAAGTAAAGACAAATTCTCATTTTGGAAGCACTCTTTTTTTCTCACGATAGATGCATTGAAAGGTAAATCTTCCTTTATTAGGTACGATTAACAAGTGTTGCATGGGCATCGATTAACAAGATTCGTTCGGATTGCTTGGCGTACATGTTATTCAAAGATACACCCTTTTGGACTCTTCCTCTGATACTTAGTTCCTCTTCTATTCGGAGGAAATTTGTTAAAAGCTTCCTGATGCCGGCCTCATATTAAGCACCCTTCTTGGAGATGGGATAACTACTTATCTTTGGTATGAGGATTGGCATGTCTTAGGACCTCCGCTAAGAATATTGACAAGCAGGGTGGTTTAAGATTCTACTATGTCCTACCATTCAAAGGTTGCAGATGTTGTACCATTAAAGAGTGCTTCAATGCCAAGTAAAGAAAAATTCTCATTTTGGAAGCGCTCCTTTTCTTACGAAAGATGCCTTGAAATGTAAATCTTCCTTCATTATGTACGATTAAGAAGCGTCGCATGGGCATCGATTAACAAGAGTCGTTCGGATTGCTTGGCGTAAGTGTTGCTGCGAGATACACCCTTTTGGATTCTTCCCGTGATACATGGTTCGTCTTCTATTGGGAGGGGAATTTGTTAAAAGCTTCCTAATGCTGGGCCCGTATGAAGCACCTTCTTTGAGACAAGATAACTACTTATCTCTGACATAACGATTGGCATGTCTTACGACCTCAGCTAAGAATATTGACAAGCAGGATGGTGTAAGATTCTGCTATGTCTTCCCATTCAAAGGTTGCAGATGTTATTGGAGGCCAAAGTCGGCATTAGCATGTATGAGATTTTGTGATTCCATTGTCAACTGTTCTAAAAGTTTAAACTGTTAGATAAAAGCGTGATTTAATTTAAATATTCTATCATTCCGCCCACAGTTAGTCTAGTCTTTTTTCTTTTTCTTTTTTACTTAGTACTAAACGTGAACATATTTAATTGGAGAGGCAAATAGGGCTTAGAAAGATTTGAACTCAGGACCTCGTGCTCTAATACCATGTGAGATTTTGTAAAACCACCACCAACTGTACTAAAATCTTGAACTATTTGATGAAGCAGTAATTTAATATTTAAATATTCTATCAACCTGCGGCTAGATATGAGGATTTAGTTGAAACTCCAAGCTAATATTTGTGGTTCTCGGGTTCCTAATCCTTCCGTATGCCTAATTGAGTTATTTAGAGGCCGACTACTTCGGTTATTTTCGTAGTTGGGAGTGCTAGGAATGAGCTGAGGCCCGTAAGGTTTGCGAGTTGCGCGGTACGAACGGAGTTGGTTCAATCCAACCATTCCGAAACATTGCTTCATTGCATGGTTAGCTATGCATGATAGGCTGGTTATTTCTCCTCTGTCCTGCTTTTGCCATTTTGCTGATGAAGATAGGAGCCATTTGTTCTTTGCTTGTCCTATTTAGTCCAGAGTCAGGACTGCCGTTCTGGAGCCGCATCTCATCCCTCCAATTCCTGGTGGCTGGGATGATGAAGTTGCTCGGGCAGTTCCTGGTTTTAAGGGGACGCCATATCCAAAATTTGCCTTTTAAACTCACTAGGCTGGGAACGAATGTTGGCATATCCAAAATTTGCCTTTTAAGCTCACTTGGCTGGGAATGAATGCTGGCATGATCTCTTCTTGATCTGACAATGTGGATTGGATTGTGTAAAAGATAAAAGGGAAGTTCCCAGGGATAAAGATTCTTACTTGTGCTTATGTTCGGAGGAAAATAAACGTGGACACCCCCTAGAACACTTTACTCTAAATGGAACCTTTCTTTAGCTTTTGTAAGTCTTGAGCATGAAGCAGGATTTTGCTCTCCTGCTTTTGGTCCTTTACAACAACAACATTAACAACAACAATGATTCACGCGACACGCCAGATTCCTCTTTACAAAAGAAGTGAGCAGTTTTGGTTTTTATTGTTAGTGAATAGCTAATTGTGAGCTCTCATCCACAACTTACCTTTTCTTTTTTCACATTTACAGTTACCTCCCCTATCTATTTGTCCTTTTTTTCTCCGTCTTTTTATGAAAGCGATGCTTGCAATGGGCATTTAGATAATGAAAATTTAATACAGAGAGAGAAAAAATTATGAGAAAAAGTAAAAAAGAAAAGAAAAGGCCCGTTCAATCAATTCATATTTGCCCAACTCGCGCAACTCTGGCCCATCTATAAGATTAGCCCATTTCAGCTTTTTAGTGGGCTTTGGTACATGAAGCCCAAAAGAAGAGAAGGGAAAGGCCCAGCCCAGTCTTTCTAGGTTACCCGTGAGCAAGAGGAGGACACAACAGCAAAACAGGGTGGCTCCATCTCTCCGATCATCTTCTTCAGCATCATTCGCCTCAGAGCTTCGCCGCCGCCGCCGCCAGCCTCCGCCGCTGACCACCGCGAATTCCGACTTCATTGCTCCTCAGTCGCCACCGTCCTTTCTCCCCCTTCGCCGACGTTCTTCGTCTTGAGAAATGCACGCCGTACACTACGCGAGAGAGACAGAGAGAGATGAGGAAACTCGAGGGTGAACGCTTTGTGGGGAGTTGATTCATGGAATCCGCTCATCGTCCCCGAAGTCGCTAGCCATCGCTCGCTGCTGCTGTGCTGACTAGCGATTCGGGAGGAGAACCTGGACTTGCTCTGTTCTCCTTCGCTCAGCGTCCCTGGAATATCGAGGCGGGAAAATCGCGCTCGGGACACGCTCGATACCCGTGACTCCGATCAACGGAGATAAGCCAAACTCCCATCGTTGATCTAGTCGCCCATCGTAGCTCTGTTTCCACACATCGCCCAGGTAGCGCTGATGTCCTGACCTACTCTGTTTTGATGAAGGAGGGAAATGAGATGTCATGATCTCCATTAGGATAGGAGTCGGTTTTACTCACGTATGCCTTCCTGATTATGAATGTCTCAACATGTTTATATGAGTGAGTCTAATCTAGGAGCTGAACGCACTTGATGACCTGAACAAACGCACGTCACCTGTTCGATGAAATGTCTATGAGAATTCAGTGCCCCTTTTTTCCGTTTCTGTCTGATCCGAAAGTATATTTTGACCTGGACCAAATAATTTTAATTGATTTTTAAGTCATTCAAGTATGAGTTTGGCCATTTTATCACGACCCAACTCGTTTCTGTATCCCTGCTTTTCTCCACCGGATGTTATATGCCCCCACTGGCGTTAAATCCGTGATTGGTTGCGAGAAAACGGGCGGAGTCGATGTCTGCGTCGTCATGAGGATGGCGACTCGGTGGAGGACGGTGGGGTAATTGTTGGTGGCATTCGGTGAAGCTGGTGCAGGTGGTGGTGTTGATTTTGCCTGCGGTTTGTCCTGGGAATGACTTGATGAATATGCGAATGGTGGGGGGGTATTGAGTAGTCGAGGAACGTTGGATCTTTGAGGAAAATATAAAAGAAATAAACCGAAACGTAGAGGGTCGCGCTTGACCCGCCCCGCCCCTACCGAAGACCCTATTTAGCATTTAGCTCAGGAGATGGGTCGGGTCAGTGCCGGTGCCACAACGCCAAAACATCCTCCCGCTCAGTCTTTGTTCGGCGCCGACACCCCTTTCTCTCGCTTGAAGGGTCTATGGACGGGGCGGCTCCCCTCCACCGCCCTCCGCTTCTCCAAGCAGGACCTCGCCGACGAGGCCCTCTACTACGGCGTCGACTCCCGCCTCCGCTCCGCCATGTCCCCCCTCCCTTCGCCGGCATCGACACCTCCGTCGTTGCCACCATCCACCCCGCCTCCGACGGCTTCCCTGTCGCCCTCTTCGCCCAACCGGACGGCTCCTTTTGGATCACCCACGGCGGCCAGATCTCTAGCTACGACTGGAACCTCTCCCACTCCGCCACAATCTGCACGCACTTCGACGACGTCGAAGTGAAAGAGGGGAGAAAGAGGGCGAGCCGGAGAGAAAGACGGGAGAGAAAGCGAGCGTTCTCGTTTGTGGCCCCCCCAACCCCCTCGACGCACGCCCGACGTTTCTCTCTCTCGTTGTCCCCCTCTCCCTCTTTCCCGAGCGAAGGAATGAAGCAGCGCCAGCACCAGCAACCAGCAACCAGCCAGGAAGGAAAGGGAAGGAAGAAGCGAAGATGTTTGTCGAGAGCTTTAAGGTCGACAACCCCAACGTGAAGTACACCGACGCCGAGATCCACTCCGTGTACGACTACCAGACCACCGAGCTCGTCCACGAGAACCGGAATGGGGCGTATCAGTGGACCGTCAAGCCCAAGTCCGTCAAGTACGAGTTCAAGACCGACACCCTCGTCCCCAAGCTCGGGTGCGTCTGGCAGGAGATAGCCGCCGCGGGGTCGGAATCGGCTGCCGGCCTCCAACTTCTACGACTTCTCCAGTGGCCTCCACGTCGGTGCCACCCACTGGAACGACCCGAACGACCCGCGCATCTACAAGGCCTGGGTCACGACCGTGGCCGACTCGCCGGGCTCGGTGTACGCCGCGTTCGAGTGCCCGCACTGGGAGAACTGCATCCTCGAGGTCGACAAGTCCACTCTCCAGATTGCGTCCGCGCTCGGCCGGCAGCCGGGCAGCTCGACCAAGCACATGGCCGCTGGGAAGCTCGCCTGGTTGCTGGAGATGGCCTCCGTCGTCGGCAACTTTTGTCTAGATCTAGGGTTTGTACGAAGAGAGAGAGAGAGGAGAGAGAAAAGGGAGAGAAAGGGATTTTTAGGTGGAGAGAGAGAGAGGAGAGAGAAAAGGGAGAGAAAAGGGGGTTCTGAAGTGTCAATGGGTCGGGCTTGACCCAACCCTAATTTTAATAATACCCATATCTAAAAGCCCTACCTTAATACGTTAAGGCCCAATATCAAAATACCCCAAATTTTAGGACCGAGCCGGGCCGGCGCGGGTCGGGCCGGGCCGGCTCGGGTCTTTTTGACACTCCTATTGGGTGCAATCCCGGGGTTGGGCTATCCTCCGGGAAGGACTGCCCGATGCTTAATTCTTACTTTCATCTTCCATCACACGGGGCCACCTGCACCCTCAAAGCTTAGGATAGTGGTCCTCTGAAAGGAGGCGAGCTATATTAAATCTTAGCACTGTGCAATGCATGGATTAAGATGGCGTTGCTATTTCGTGATATCCCATGATGTTCCGAGATTGCAATTTTTTTTTAATTCTTATCTGATTATCTGGAAATCAAATGAAATTCTTTCTCGGGGAAGGCTTGTGCTCTTCCTGTCAGGCTATAACTAAAAAGTTCGCTATAATCGAAGTTCAAAGGTATAGCAGCGACTATTGCGACGATTGCAATCACCACTAAATGATGAACATGAACTTCTCAACTATATTCTACCACCGTCACATTTGCAATCGCCACAAAATCCAAATAATATATGATGATGATGATGAAAATGCAATCGGACACCTAAAATTTTATGTCTTTTTTTAAAAAATCAATAAATTAGACATAAGGTCGATTGGTAGTTATCCAAAGGTCAAACAGCGATATACATGGCCTAATACACATTTTAAACCCCGAAAATGGATTCTACCTGCCAAAATGGGTTTTTTTGACGTTCATATCGCCACCCAAATCCGTCAATCATTTTTTGATTTCTCGGGACCGATCACCCATATTTTGCACTATCGGGAAGTTTGTGATGTCCCAATTTTGATTCCACATCAGGAAATTAGGGATCGCAAGCGTTCCAACACAATTAAAATCGGGTTGATCAGATAGTGGAGAACAGCACCGGCGAGGAGCTTCACTTTTAGGCTGGTTTATGCTGATTACAGTTCCGGTTCTCCAAACTAGGATTACCCCCCAGTCCCACCGAAAAGCACCACCCGAAATAACATTGGGCACGACCGGCCGTGGCGTCTCTTTAGTGCGACCGGTTGCTCATCAGACAGTTCCGGTCGTCGCACGAACCGCAGCAACAGGGATTGCGGAGAGGGAGGAGTGCATCTTGGAGGGCCAGCCGGTCGCAACCGTGCTTTGCTTTACAGTGACGGCCGCCCTGAAACCGACCCACCCGGGACCGGTTGTTGCGTGTCTCCGGTGATTACCCATTAACCTCCACGTAAATGAGACCCTCTTTTCCGATTCGTTCCCTGCAAAAGCGACGCAACGATTCACAAAGCCGACGCTTCTCATTTCAAACTCCCAAATCCTTTACGTGTCTTCCCCTCCCCTCCTAACACGTACCGAACAACACGTCCGCCATCGTTGCTCTGAAGCTACTCTTTCTTCTCTCTCTCTCTCTCTCTCTCTTCCGTATGGCCACGCGTCCGTCATTTAAACGCAAAAACCTTGACTCGTGGAAACGAGCTTTGCTCGCTGCGTAACCCCATGCGTGTTTCTTGTTGCGCGGTTCAATTAAAGTAAAGTTGCAGCCACAGCTCCAACGCTGTCTTCTAGTGCTGCAACATAAAACCAGACATATCAGTTAAAAAGCAAAAAAGAAAAAAACGGAGAATCGAATCAGGAAAAGATGAGATTACAAACTAGGTGAGGAAAGAGAATGAAGATCCTCCATGGCCGTAGCTGCTGGACTTCGCTGAAGAGAAGGTACCGATCGCTAATGATGAAAAGATCCGCGGCTGGAATGGCTGAGCAGATGATGGGTCGCGGTGGCAAGAGGATCTCTGGAATTAGAAATGATGGAAGCAAACACTGAAAATCATAAGAACGAGACCGAGGACAACGATTCCAAGCCTGATTCGAAGATTAAAACTAGAGAAAGAAAATGCACTTAGCTTCGGCCATGGTTGAACCCATTATCGCTTTACCCTTTCTTCAAACTTGTTCAGCCGAGTGAAGAGATAGAGCGAGCGAGAGAGAGAGATTTAGCGAAGAGAATATTGCAGAGAGAGAATCGGTCAACCAAGAGAGAGAATGAGTGTGAGCACTCCGATAGAGAGGGAATTCATTCAGCGAGAGTTATTCGGGAGAGCCCCTCAAGCGATTGAACGATTAATCAGGAATGGATAATCTGGTCGTGAAGGAGTTTGAAATTTCGGTGGATTGAACGATTCCCAAGGGGGAGATGTTAGTCAGTTGAGTAAAAGTTGGCTACTATCTCGGGAGTTCTATCGCTGACAGTTACCTCCGTCTCTTCTCCATCTATAAATAGAGGAACATGGGAAGGCTTGAGCTTTTACGGAGGAGAAAGAAAAAGCAGAGAGTAAGAGTGACAGAGAGCGAGAGAGAATAAGAAGTAGAGAGAGAGAGAGAGAGCAAGAAGTAATACTCCCTCGGTTTTGTCATGCTGTTACTTTGAGACCACATCGTGTAGCCCCACCGATCTCACTTGTGCTGCTCGACCCTTTTGACGTTGGTCGTCTCGCCTAAACATCCAGACGAGTTGCTTGCTGCCTTCCTCGACGCCGGCTCGACGCCACAGCCACAGCGGCAACACTAACAGGCCACAGCCGCGCCACCTTGCTTCTCCACGATGCGCACCGAGCCTTATCCACAGTCGCAGTGTCTCTGGTGCTGCTTCGTCTTAACCGAACCAAACACAACGGTCCGGAGTTTCCCCCAGAAATAGCACACAGAAATCCCAATCAACATGCCTTGGACTCGCCGGCCTCCGATGTCGACAGCTCTGCCGGCTTTTGATCTGGCTGCGGTCCCAACAAGCAGAATCAGTCCCCCAATCCCTATCCCCACCATCATTGTCGCTAGCGTCCCCAGCGCACACAGAGTTGGCGAGGGCTCTCATTCAAGCAGAAAACTCACCTCCAAGCCCTTGTGGCTGAAGCCTGCTCCTCTTCCTCCTCCTCCAATAAAAGGTCGCACAGGCACAGAAAGTAAGAAAAATCACCACCATAATGGCGATCGCCACCAGCCTCCCCAATCCCCCGTTCAGAGGAGAGGAGTTTATCGTGGTGCGAGGTGTCTTAAGGGAGGTGGCCCTGCTGATCAATGCGCCCGCGGGTGGGCTAGGCAAAGTCCTAGTGACGAGGCCATTCGCTGCCGCCGAAGCGGAGGCCGGCAGAGAAATAGACATCGGAGGATGTAGATTCCGAGGCATTTTGTTGGGCGGCGTTTGTCTGTTTGATCTCACGGCTATTTCTGGGGAGGACGGTGGCTGGGTTTAATTTGGCTTTGAACGGGGCGAATTGCCGGGGGGGACGCTGGTGGCGATTGCCATCATCGGCGTGATTTTTCTGACTCGGACCACCACTGGAGCTTCATCAGCTTTTGCTCCAGTGGAGAGGTGGGTTTATTCGCGCAAGTGGTCTTCCATTGGTAGACGGCCCTGGTGGTCAATGTCGGGTACGCGAAGTAGTGGTGAAGCCATTCGCCACTGCCGGAGCGAAAGCCGGCAGAGATGTCGACATCGGAGTCCGGCGAGTCCGAGGCATGTTGCTGGGATTTCTGTGTTTGCTATTTATATTTTCTGGTTATAACTTGCAAGTAGTCAAAAAAAGAAGTGGGTCCCGCACTAAATGGGTTTGGACGAAAGGTTGTAATGAGATGGACCCACGCTTTAGTTATTGTTTATTATTTGTTATTTATTTTGTTTATATTTATTTATCTTTATCTATTTAAAAAAATGTATGTTCAATTTGCTTAAAAAATAAAAGTGTCAACTAAGGTAACGAGGGCAGTGTTGCAACATCATTAAGTTCCAATTTTGACAATCTAGACGGGAGCTTCAAGCAACTTGTTTATTGCTGTATGTTCTATCCAAATTACTCTTAATTTCCTCAAATTTCTAATCGAATCGGGTAGATTGACTACTTGTGACCATGATAGATCCAACTTGAGTAATGATTATAATTCTCCAATCAAGCATAGAAGCTCCATTTTCCGGCAGCAACTGCATATTTGGCAAGTGTGTAAGTCAATCCATCACCCAATTTATTTGACAAAATGTAACAAAGACAAGATCCACGAGAGCTACATTCAATTTTCCTATTAATCTCAATATTAAAGCTAATTAAAGTTAGTTTTTCAGACTCATAACTACACAAAGATTACATTTTAATTCTTTTCTTTAAGAGGGAAAAACATATATACTGTGAGATTAAGGTTAGAATTGAAATAAGTAATAATTCCTAGTGTAGAAGAAATATTCTCCAAACCTTCCCAGTAATTATAAAAAAACCAAGATGGGCTGAGCTCACACATTTTAAACATTAAGCTGCCAAGATCAACTTCGAATAGAAATTGAGATGAAAAAAATCAAGTGTGGCAGCTAAGAGATTTTTTAAATGTGGTATAAGCAAAAATCAAGGCGTGGGATTGAATAATCATATTTTCACATTTTCATATGATCACTACTGAGAGTACAAACTTGTGTATCTCCAATAATTACTCGATGTGTGTGGAATGAAGAGACCGCTGCACCTGATGGAAATTAATCAGATGCTCAAAGAGTCCTAAATACTCTATTGATATACAAGAGACATTTTTTTTGTCAAAAGAAATTTCCATTAATTACCAAAATCTAAGAGACATCTAAGTTTATTAATCTTGAAAATATACATTGGTTTTGAACTACATACATAACTCAATTGGAAGAAATTGAAGGTTCATAGAAGATGCCTTCTCATTTTTATTTATTTTATAAAAACTACTAAGCATAATCATAATTCATTTCTCGAAACATCGCTTTAATAGTTCTAAAAAAACCCAATTTCACTAAGTAATTACACCCCATTGATGGGACAAGTGAATATAAAGTGTACTTGTATGTTATGGGGATCATTAACTCCATATTAATGTGTGCCAATTTCATGGATCGCATAGATCACAACGTTTTTTAATGGCTGAGCCTGACCACTCCCGTCTCTCTCTCTCACTTTCCGATTCATTCACTGGAAAAGTAGCGTAACGATTCACAAAGCCGATGTCTTCTTATGGCAAACTCCAAATTGGAAAATAAATATAATAAAGCTGCTTGGAACAGTATTAGTATTTGCTAGTGCATAAATGCAATTAGAAGGCAATGGAAAATTGGCCAAATTTTTGTAATTCCAAAAGTCATAATCTACACTCAACAAAGGAGAATTTACCAGTATGTTTGAGGACAATATACCAATCTAAGCTACCTTAGTGTGAAACCAATATTTAGTGAAGCAAGCTCGGAAATACAAACTATGCTTGAACATTTGTCAACCCATTTTGATTTTCAAAGCGCTTTTTCCACGCCCATTTTTGCTTATCCTTGCCCTACGACAATGTATTGACCATATTGCCCCTTCTTCTGTGACTTTATTGTCTCCTCTCTCTGTTCTCTCTCTTGCTTTCGCTCATGCACGACTTGCTCCATCTCGAGAACCAGTTCCCCTTCTTCGTTCTCCAAACGCTTTAAGATATGTCAAAGCGCCCCGACAAACCACAATGTTCTCTCGTCGAGCTTGCGCTACAATTCTTCAACTATGCAGCTATTGCTGGTAATGTGTATGCTACTGCTCGCGGACTTGGGCATGGCGTCACTTGACCGCTGGATATCCCACCGAGGTTGGTGAATGGTGATGGTTCACTGAGAGAGAACCAACAAAACCCAAAACAAAAGAAGAAGAAAAGGTCACGGAAGGGGCAATATGGTCAACCCACCCGTAATAGAGTGTGGATAAGCAAAAACAGGCATGGAAAAAGCGCCCGCCGAATGCAAAATGCGTTCCTTTTTTCCCCCCTTAGATGACCACTGGTTTAGTCGCACCATCTATATATTAATGAGATGGGATCTATTGTTGCTGTGATTATGGTTTCGTCTGGAGTTTCGATCTCGGTTTTCATTTAATTTCTTGTAACATTCTTTTCCATTTCATGATATTATTTTCGAACTAAAGCTTTGTAATTTGGATGAATTACCACTCTTCTTTGTTTAAATTAGAAAAAAAAGTACTTGAGAGTCTTTTGTTACACGACAAAATCCCCCCCCCCAAAGTCAATGCAGATATTGATCTCTTTCGTTACAAATGTATTTTTTCTATTGTAGATTTAACTGATAAATTCATTTTTTGTGATGAAGGTTCAATAATCTTTATTTTGATTTTTTTTATAGAAAATCTATTTCGATCAATTTCACGAGTTCTCGTCTTGTTATATTATCATATCTAGGCGAAATTTGCTTTGATTAAAGGATTTTGCACCCTTTTGACAGCAGCTCTATCTACTTCCTCTCCATTACTTCCTCTTTTATATGCCTTCTTTTAATTTTACGAACTATCTCACTCTTTCTCAAGAAAAGGCTGAAAACATCAATATCTGCTTTAATACTAAATGAAGTTACATGCTGTTTTTAAGAAGCCACACACGTCGAAATAAGAGAGGAAAGGTTGAAAATATTTAAGCAATAGAAAACAAAAGGTAAAAGTAGTAAGGAAGGGGATCTTTTGTCGTACAAGGATTTATAATGATAAATAAGAATAAAATAAATAATTTGGCACAAGTATGCCAAAATGAATCAGCATGGGCATCCAAATTTTTAAAAGCAAATTATCCTAGCTAACAAGTGTAGTTAGGCAAACTGTATAACTAATTTCCATTGACTAATTATATTATAAATTATCTCTATTGAAAATAATTGAAAAGGATAATGCTACCTTAAAAAATCATTCAATAAAATGGGGGTTTCTATTGTGTACTTTTTCTCCATACAAATAAATTGCTTTGGAAAAAACCACAAAATAACAGCTTTCATTGGTAGCTTGGACCTATGCGATGGCCAATACGACGCTCCTGAGCATGGGCTCTATAGCAATCTTGACATCGTCTTTGAAAATTGACATTCACAACCCCACATTCGCAGTAATTAACTAATGTTTACATTTAGCACTGTAATAACATGGATATGCTATTTTCTGGTCATGAGAATTAATTTCTTTTTGTGATGAGTGTAGTCCATTGTCAATGTCCCTAGGCAATCGTGGCATGATCTACATTGCAAAGCTAAGACGATAGTTGATACTCTGTGTTTCAGTTTGGAGGAAGCAAAAAAGAGAATATATGCACGTAGCACGACTGAAGCAGAGGCGGAGCATTTCAGAAGCGTCTTTGTTAAGTTTCCCATCGCAACCAACGAATGATTAGTATCGCATCATCGTTGTGCATTGATATTTTGAGCTATAAACAGATCTACCTGGAGTTGCTTTTATATTACCTTATTTCTACATTGATTCCCAAAGCAAGGAGCACGGAGGTATGAATTGACTCCACATAAATGCATCTACTATACATCTCTACCACAATTTTTCAGTCATTTAATCCATTCATCCTCTAAATCCAAAAGCTCAACTTGCCTATGATTTATGACCTTGCAACGCTTGTTGTTTTGTTGAACTTACTAAATCATTCGGTGACAAGTATGAAAATGAATGATTACTCATAGACCACCTCCAGTTCAAGTATGGGAGGCCAGGAGGTAGAATACAATAGAAACTATGACCAACCTAGATAAGACCGGCAAGGAGGTCAAGTGCCGAATCAACAAGGAAGCTCTCAATATTGGCTACCGGGGACATATGTAGCTGGATGCTCTGCAAATTTATCCTCCTCAGCAAAGTTATGGTCCCCAGAGGCAAGGTGAAGGAAGAGATCACATGCCAATGAGCAATATGGATTATGCCACCGGTGGAAGGGATCCATATCAAGCAAGGAAGGAGAGGTCCGGTGCCTTCATACGAGGGAAACTACAATCAGTAGGGTCATAACAACAATTACTATCGGCAAACAGAGAGACCTGCCGCAAGGAGATAGATGGAGCTCTGCACCTCCAGTGCAGAATGATTATAGGAGAGACAATCGGAACCATGCACCTACTCCTAGTGGAACATAAGGGAAGGGTCTTGATGGATTTCAGGGGCAGGGTACTGGTAGTACTGGTGGCCACCTCGCTTGAGGGTTGCTTTTGCGAGTTCTTTGAAGGAGGGAGGAAAACAAAAATCATGTCTTTGAAACATCATTATGAACTGAGTGACCAGTGAACACTCCGAGGAAGGAAAGGACATCATGAATGAGTAGGTCGAATTTGGTGTTGTGCCCAGTATGTTGGCACAAACGCACTTAAAGGATCAATTAGATTTAAGCTATAACTCTTATAAATAAGCCTTGAATGGTGAGCATCGAAGCAGAGGGAGAGAATATTGGTATTTTGTTGGCAAGTGCCGTCCGTGCAATATTTCGAGGGGCCTCATTGACTAGTTTTGTCGAGAGATTTCCTCAGATCTAACTAGTCTACCTAATCACCTTTAGACGAAGTCATTATTTTTAAAAAATAATTAATATTACAAAAAAAAGTAGATGCCTCGAGCTCTAAAACTAGTAGAGGGTTTGCTTTGAAATCACAAGAATCATAGAACTAAACTTCAATTTAACATCAGAGTCCTCTAAATCATTTATCAAGCCAAGACTCTCATGGCAATATCAAGCTCACGTCTCATCAATTTATTCACACACGCGATATCACTTATCCACGGGCAACAAAAAAAGCAACCAAACTAAAGACAAAATCCATCTAATTGATCCCTATTGCACAAATCCCAGTACATGTTCAGAATTGCAACAGAGCATAAACGACCGCCAATTGTGATCCTTTCATGACTAAATGTCATGAATTGAAGCCATATCTTCCTACAAGCGCGTATGAGTCTGCTTGATCAAAATGGCATCAATCCAAGACCAAATTGTGATCCGAATTTAAACAAAGAAATCACGGTCAGCATGCGATACTTTGATTCTAGCATATTCAAGTTCAGTTATGGCTATAATTCTCGTAAAATTGGCATCAAATTCACCATATTAGTTTTCCTAGCATGAACATATATGATCCCATAACCAAACTAGCCTCAACGTGGAATCAAAGGCACACCAAATCAGAGATATCAAGACAGTTAGCATACAAGGATCGATTTCCAGTAGAATTTAATTCATTCATGACATAAATTTCTTTTCAAGGAAACATGGAATTCACCATAACACAATCTTATATCACTACACATGCTTACTTGAGTGGAATGGCATAAAATCAAGGGCCAATTGACATCAGCTCAGAGCGGCAACTGTCGCAAATCGGCATGTATTGACAAGGTTCAAGCAGATCCAAAACAAGTTCAAAATTGAATACCCATGATTATTTATGAAGAAACAGAACTCAAATACGCTTATATGACCAGAATAGATCAACAATCTAGTAATGAAGGAAATTCTCAGCCAAGAACTGGATCAAAATACACACTGATTCAGTACAGGAATTTCATCAAACAGGTGGTATGCATTTCGGCCAAGGAGCACCAGATCAAATCCTCAATACAGCGTGAATAATAACCGATTTTCACACAGACAGTAGCAATAGCTCCCAGCCTCTGCTTCGTACATAAAGCAACGGAAAACAGAGGAAATGTGGTTTAGTTGAATGAAGAATGATTAGCTAAAGCGATCGACATCGGATATATGAGTAAGGAGATAGCAGAAGCAACGTCAAGGAATGGAATCGTCGAAGCAGGCAGGCATGACCAACGTTTGAGCACTTCGGCATTACAGAACTTCTTCGCGGCAGCGAAACCGGTGACGACGGGGAGCCGGTGACGATCATCAGCAACGAAGCGAGGGGAAAGGATTCGATCGAAATCACCGAGAGAGTGACTTGGGGATGCTCAGAAAATCACCCGAGTTCCTTCGATCGATGCTCTCTGTTCTTGCCCCCTCTCAGTGCGCATGTCCTGTGGTGGATGGAGGGCGACGGAGAGGACGACGGAAGATCAAAAGGAATCGCCGAGGGCTAAGAGAGAATTTGCGGAGCTCCTTTGGCGTGTGCGAAGGTGGCTCTGCTTCTCTTCTGTTCTGCCCTCCCTCCCTCTGCAGAGCGCAACGAGACTCGAGCATAAAAGGGAATCGACAGATCGTTAGATGTAGAGAGAGAGAGAGGGAGAGAGAAAGGAAGAGAGCCGGAGAAGTCAGTTGACGGCCACGTGATGCAGAGCGCATGTGGGTCCCACTGAGAACTGATTTTCGATTCGAAGGGGCAGGAGCCAAACCGAAGCAGCGAATATTGAAGGAATACCCGACGCCTTATTCTATATTGCCAAACACCGTTCACCGATCCCATCTTGCCCGACGTTCCAAGAGCCAGATGAGTCGTCGTTGTGCTTGGTGGATTTTCCAGTCAACAGTGCCTCGGTCTGGCTCTGCCCCACAGCTTACTATACTCAAGACTAGCAAGGATGGGAAGTCCTCAGAGTACGGGAATTTCAGAGTGTATTTCTCAGGCAAGAAGCTCCTGAATTTCGGCAACTGGAAAAGTCTAAGAACAGTTAACTCGGAGAAGGCGATTGTCGTGCCGGTCGCTTCTTCCCATTTTTCATGGCCAGCAATTAGTTCCATATCTCCACACGACTCCACCACCAGCTCTACGATTTGCCCGAGAAATTCCGCCGTGAAGGTAGCGAAAAGCATTTCCAAGCGGGAGCACCTCACAACCTCTACGTATCTCAAGTTTGGGAATGGGATGTTTGGGAGACCATCAGACTGCCAAATGTGCCTCAAATTTTCGAGATCATTCAAAACTAATGTCGTCAATTTACCACTCTCTGTATCCGTCCCATCACTTTCGTATATGATCTCGATCGAACGGCATGAAATCACTTCTAGGATCTCGAGACAGCGCTGCAGCCTCTTCCACATGTGGGACACGGTGATACGTTGGAGATTGTCACAGTTCTTCAATTCAAGATATTCCAATTTCGAAAAGGAATTGGTGGGAATTTGATTGTTCCATAGCTCTTTGCACTGAACCCCTTCAATTGCTAGACCTATTATATTGGGAAATGTAACCTGCACGAGGATAATGTGAGAGAGGAGGATAAGTAGGACAAATTTATTATATTGTTCTTTCTAAAACATGATAATGCAAGAATACGAATGATCACAGCAAGGGATAGAGCGAACCATCTCATTGACTATAATGGGCATAATCTCAAGAGAAGGGATTTGTACCTTTTGATCAAAGAAGGAATCGGAGTAAGCATCTTGTGAATCCGAAGCAGCGGTTACTAGATCTTTGTTTCCATGAGGATATGAGAAGAATTTCTCCATGGGACAGTTAAATATAAGTAGTCTCTTTAGGAGCGGGAATTCTATAACGTCATTTGTCCCTTCATCTCTTCCTTCTTCATCCACAATCACCGCCTTCATATTTGGACAATCCTTCACATTAATGTCTCTAAGCTCCTTAAGACATTTAGCCACAGACACCGGAAAGAGAAATGCCAGCCCCGTATTTATGACCATGAGTGTCTTAAGGCTTCGAAATACCGATATTCCTTGTAATTTTACATCCTGTTTCCACATGCACCGCAGGTTGGGTAACTCCCTTATCGTCATTTCCATTAGCCGAGAGAGAATCTCGACATCTCTCGTGACTTTTAGCTCCCCCAGGTCGAAAACTGCTTCTGCTGATGGAGAACTCCTAATTTTTAGTGATTCCAAATTCGGCAACTTCAGTATCCAATCTAATTTAAAAAAACTCAGACTTGGATCGAGACTCGTTTATATCTATCGATTTCATATTGCTGTACTCTAATGGAGGTTGACTGAAGAGTATCTTTTCCAGGTCGAGAAGTCCAACCATCTCTAGCACCAGGGATTCCAAGCGAGGGAATGAAACCTAAACAAAGTGCCACAAATGGAACTCATTAATGGTGCCTTTATTGCAAATAAAGCTACCTTTCAAGAAAATGCTTCATACTTTTTCATTTATTTGAACATGGGGAAGATGAATCGGTCAACCAACTTAATTTTATTTTTTTCTCCATTGACCGAAAATCTCACTCTAAAATCCAAAAAAAAAATCAAAAACAAATTTCTCTTCCGTGAGAAGGGAAATCATTTTCACGAGGATATCCTCGCCGCTATCCTGCTATCAATGCAGCACAAACTGTACAGTGACGTTGACACGATGACATTGGCATGACATGTTGGAATCAGTTGCAAATTGCATGTTAGGTGGGACACGAATCACGGGGACTTCCTTTGTTACGTGGCTCCTCGTTCGCCCTCAACTTATTTAATCTCCTGACATCGCTTTCTTTTATTTTGAAATTATTGAATTTTATTTATTCATTCAAGATTCATTCTCGCATTCATTCATTCATGCTGCACACTATTTTTTCATCTCGTTAAAAATGTTGAATAAGCAATAAATTAGTCACGGTAGAAACCCAAGTTATCAGTGCAATTATCTAACTTTGAAATTTTAAAAAATAAAAATAAAAAATCAGTCGTGGAAAGAGGCTTCCCTCTAACTATAGTTGATCGTGACTCAGAATATATGGTCTGCGTTCTAGTTGAGAGGATTTTTTTTTTATTTGTGAATCAAAATTTGAATCAAATTGTACAAATAATCGAAGTTTAATGCAATATGTACTAACGTTCAGTGAGCACCAATATCATCTCATCCTAACAGGACAAATTGACAGAGGGAAAAAATGCAAAAAAAATTACCTGGATTGGAGTATCCTCTGATGTGATTTCAGCTCTGGCGCAAAAGCTCGTCATATTTGGTAACTGATACAATACCAGACGGCGTACTTTAGGCAACGCAACTCTGTTATCGGGGGAAACTATATCTTCTCCTGCACCACGTGTGACAATGGATTGCATTGAGTCACATTCCCATACTTCAATCTCTTCCAGCTGCACAAATCTTTGCATATCTGAAAGACACCACAAGTATTTCAATCGGTCGCACTGTCCGACGCTTACGGCTTTCAATTTGCTGAAGCACTCTGGTGCGATAGGGCCATGGTATATCTTCTCCAAATTAACAAGATTTTAAGGCACAGGAACTCTAACTGCACAAAAGCAGTGAGAGGGATGCCGTCGGATGAGTTGGCAATGTACTTGATTGAGGGGCTGTCGTCAATTCTGAGATGCTTCAGTTCTCGGAATCCTTGGGTGCACAATTCGTGAGCGCTCTTTTTGACCTCACTCAACTTGCATAAATGCAAGCATTGAGTCTTCTGCAGAGCTTTCTGAACCCATTCTCTTGAAAGAATATTGTCGCACCCTTCCAAATTGAGCCCCATGGTTCTCAAACCTTTAAATTTCCTCCAGTGAAGAACTCCTATCCTGATCCAAAATCTGATCAGGTTCCCAAATGGCAGGTCACCATCCTCCAAGAGTATGATGGGACGATGAATCGATATTTCCAGAGATGTTAGCTTTGTCAAGCTCTTCAACTCGGCAAGCCCAACACGAAACGATTCCGATGGTATTTCATGCTTGCCCATCCATTGACTAAAGCTTCCCATCATATGTAACTCTTCCAAGTTGATTAAGCGTTTTAGGGCTCCGGGCTCGATAATCTCAAGCGAGTCGCAGTTGCTTAGATTCAACGATTGCAGATTCGTTAGTTCCCCGATTTCTTTAGGCAGCCTAGAAATTCTACACCCTGCGAAGCTGAGAATCCGCAATGCTTTGAGCTTGCCAAGAATTGCAACGTCCTCCACATCGCAATTTATGCTTAATGACTGGAGGTTCCCAAGAATTTCCATCGAAGAAGGTAAACTGGTGATAGACATGGAGCAAACACACTCGGCTCGAAGCTCCTTCATATGTGTGAAATCCATTCTACTGCGATCTCCCATAAAGTATTGTTCCGACAACATGAGTATCTTTGCGTGGGGAAACCGACACGGCATTATTTCAGCAAGTCTATCATTGCCAACATTAAATAGGCCTGCCCAACATTCCTCAAGCTTTTCCTTTGGCCATGAGCCGTAATTGCTATTAATCATTAAGGAATTCTCATCTCTAAATGGAGTTGAGACAACCACCTCGCTGTAAAGATCATGTATGGTCACTTTGTCCTTGTCGTCGCCACCGTCCAGCAACAAACAAGCAGAACGAAGTTCACTAAACATAGTATCCAATCTATCCCTGGAATTTTATATCGTCTTTTTGCATTCCTCAAACAAGCCCAAACCCATGCCGAGTACCAGTAGAGTTTCAACTCTAATGGTCCCGCCGATAAGACCGCAGAGCAAGAATAAGGACCTGGCTTCCTCCCTCTTCAAATGGTCGTAACTGAATTGCACTATGGTTTCCTTTTCTTCCGCATCTATTTTTATTAAAGAGTTTCTCCATGCAGCCAGATCGCTATCTTTCAAGGTCCGTGCGATGGAGAGAATCAGAAGAGGCAAACCTGCGAGCTTCTTGACCACTTGAGGCGCTATTGCTTGCAAATCCTCTTCGTCTTTGAGCCTGTCACCGACCTCCTCTTCAAATAGCTTCAAAGTTTCGTTGTCCTTTAAACCTTTAAGATGAAATATGGAAGAGGCGCACTTCATTTGCTGCAGTACGTCTTTATATCTCGATGTTAGCAGCAACTTGCATCCCCCGCTCTCGTCTCCTGAAGGAATTCCGACCGCCTTCAAATCAAGTTCCTTCCACAGGTCATCCAATATTATGAGAACCTTCTCACTCGGATCCCTCCGTAATCTCTCCAACAGACGATTTCCTCTGCCTCCTTCACTTTGCATGTCCTTCAGATCCAGTTTCAAATCATCAGCGATCTCGTCTTGGATATTTTTCAAGACATAATTCTGTGAGACTTTCGCTTTGACGATCATGTGGAATGGTCCCCTCGCTTTCCTGAGTTTCTTCTCGACTTCCTCCAACAACGTAGTCTTCCCCACGCCGCCAGGCCCGTAGACCCCAATCACTTTTAGCTTCTCATCATCCAGAGCTTTCATTATGCCCTGAAAGATGGAAGCTCGCGAATCGGTGATGGTGTCGCCCCCATCACTGACCGAGGAATTCACATCAGGATCGCCAGCCACCTGCCCCGGCGGAGCACTCTCGTAGGAGACACTCTCAAATTTACCCTCCAGAATGAGTGACTCGATGGCCTGGACTGTCTTCCTCGCGTCCCTGCCGAGACGATAAAGCTCCTTTGGGTTGGGAAGCCATCCGTAGAAGCAAGTTTTCTTGGCTCTTATGTCGTTATCCAACACGCCTCGTGCCTTGTTGGCAGCTGTCTCTGCTTCTTTCTTCCATCTGTTAACTTCGCGTGTTATCTCCCTCATGTTGTTTTTTTGAGCATCATCGACGGAACGCTGCACCCTAACCCTCGCGTCCTCCAGCTTCTCAAGTTCTTTCTCAAGTTGGCCAACGTGGCTGTCGGAGAATATCACGTAGCCGCATTGACGACCGACTGGCGCCACCAGGTACTCCGCCACTTTGGAAGCTGCAGACAGAACAATATCCGCCATTTCGCCTCCTTTTCGGCTTCTACTTTTCTGGTTTTCTAGCAGGAGAATTGAAAGTTAAGAAATTAGAGATGCTGAGAAAGGCGCAACTGATGGAACCCAGAAACGAAATGAAATGACCGAGCAGGAAAGATTCAATAGGATGAATCCACAGCCACGAAAAAGTTGGTGAAAAGAGACAGCTTCTAGCAATTGGCGCAGAATTGAGATTGAAATCCAGAGCGAGGAAGTGATCATTCAGAGTTGCGACGATCAGAAAGGGGAGCACACGGCTTTAATAGAGGGAGCGTTACTATGTTACCCACACATAAACCCACCCCTGGGCCTCATGTATAGTGGCATTAATTCTTAATTTCCCGAAGATGCCCTCCCGTCACCATTGTTTTTGGTGAGTGATTTCATGCACCGTCTTACACCGTAAAACGATTTTTGTAAATGTGCATCTGTTTTGATTCAGGCAGTCCGCAATTTCATTCTTTTTCCGAGTAGCTGAACCAAGATGAAACAAGATGAGCATTTCACTAGAGCTTAGCCTTTTCTTGACATCAAAATTTCCTGATTCATCATTCCATGCCTGTACAGTATTGGTCATAAATCCAAATCAGTCGAGTTATTGAAGAGCTAATTGAGTTTTAGATGTATATATCTGTTGTGCATGATGACACCTAAAGATTACTTAATATATTGCAAGTCTACCACAGACATTTTACTTATCATGGTATTTTGTTACTGGAGTAGCTACTGTATTTGTTACAAAGTTATATGCCGAACTAATGGATTATAACTTATAAACTTTGGAATCACATGCTAATTTGCACGTAACCCCAATCCAAAGGTCGTCTCTTTGTGTATGAATATATGTGCACTCCTATATTGATAGCACCGGTTCTTGAAAATGTAAAATCAGAAATTGGCGTGAAGAAAACCGAAATGGCAGCCATCCGGCCACCTTGGAGTTTTCTTCCAACATCTAATTATTTCCAAAAGTTTTTTTTTAGAAAAAGAGAGCATTTTCAGTCTTATTAGCTAATTAAGAGCGTCTTGTGCCGTGTAAGCATCTACATGAGTTTTTCTAATTTTACAATGGTAAAAAATGCACCAAAAGTCTCTAAACTGTTGCAAATTGTTCAATCGGACCTTTCAATTTTTTTTTGTGCAATCAAGCCATTAGATTATATATATATATATATATATGTATATATATTGTTCGAGTTCGTCATTCTATCAAAAGAAGAAACAAAAGTACTGACATCAAGACCTGTTTTATCAGAATATTATGATTGATAATTATAAATGAGATATATATTGCTATCGCTAGTTTACTAATGCGTGCAGTAAATTATACATATATATACACACATGTTAATAAACTATTTTCCGATGACATATATATTTATATCAACACATTCAACCGAATGGGTTTATGCTTAAGTTTCCGATAATATTATTTATGCAAATGAGCAGTTATATTTAATCGATCCATACTTCAAAAAGGGGAAAAAAATTAATACATCACAAAAACAAAAGGCATAGTAAAAGGCTATTGTTTGCTACTAGAACTCTAGAAAGTAAAAAGATAAGATGTGACAATTAGCCTTCTTCGCATAAACCCACCCGCATGTGACACTAATTTTCAATTTTCCGAAGATGCCCATTCCGTCCACCAATGCGCACAGGCTGTCCAGTCCAGCTGTCGCCGTTGCTTTGAGGTGAGTGAGTTCATACACTGTCTTACGGGACATATGTATTCACAAGTGAACATATGTGTTGTACACGATGACACCTAAAAATCAGTATTACAAGTCTACCACAATTATATTACTTATCACAGTATTTTGTGACCGAAGTAGCTAATTCTATTTGTTACAAAGCTATAATAGATATCATGTGACCCCTAAAACTTTTGGCAGAAAGTACTTCATGTGAGGCATCAATGGAGCCTTCCGATTAGTATTCTATTGGAATTTAGGAAAAGGTTTGTCATCGGTTGGTCCTTGGCATCCTATGTGATCTCTTCTTCATCACTATAGCTGAACTATGTTCCATTTGTCAGATATGGAGGTAGACTTAACATTGATTTCTAAAGGTCGTCTTTTTCATCTTTTGATAGACTCAACATGGGGCATCATTGGCTTTAGTACTACGTTTCATACCATCAATCACTAATCTTGACTAAAGGACAAGCATGTTATGAAGTATCAATCTCAAGAACACATAGATATGGCAATAGCTAAATCTGTTCCACTGAGCTACATACACATTAACCATATGATACTTGCGCATTTGATGCTTTCTGTTCATACCGATAATACAATCAAGACTTTCTTGGTTGCAAATGTTGAGTTACTATCAACCATTAAACCAATGAGATTACTTATGAGGAATCAATTTTCATCAGTCGTATCTTTCAGGCGGTAGCTCCATGAGACGCCCAATCCATTCCTATCTTGGTTGATCTCGAATCATGAATCTGTTTATAATTTTTTGAAGTTGTATTTCTTTGATGTATTCGTTTTTATCTAGGTAAGATAGTGTGGTGTAATTTTGACTAAATTTCCAATACTATTAACGTTTACATTAAGAAATTGTTTTCCTAAACAATATTATAGTGGACACCGACAACTACAATATTATTGTGGGTCGACATTGATCTGTTAGTCAATTTCGGCCAACATTCCAACTAAAAATGGCTAAGAATCCTGTAAAAACTAGGTAAAAGGGAGGGGCTTCATGTAGTTGGCGTAAATCGAGATTGAAGTCTAGCACGAGAAAGAAGTCAATCAGACGTTACAACTACCAAGAAAAGGGGCACGTAGCTTTATTGTATGAAGTATGACTATATAATACACACATTAACTCATACACATGTGCATTAACACTATTTTTATTTTCCCAAAGATGCCCCTCCCGTCCTCCCATGTTGTATGTTATGAGTGCTATAACTTTCTTATGGTACTTACTTAATTATCATAATTTTTTTAACCACTATAGTATAATGACTCATTAAAAGACGTTCGCTTAATTGTCATAACTTTCTATTGATCATTCGAGTATCATAACTTTTTTGATATCGTTTACTTATGTGTTAGAAATTTGACGCGGCACAGCACTTGTGGTGAAAAAAGGGAGATTCTTCTTCTTTGCTTCCTCTCTAACACCCACGATCATCAATGATCATTCTATTTGGTTCAACATTTGAAATGAGTATTGAGGCTCTAAAATTCTTTGAGCAAATACAAATGGCATTTGGCAATTTTTTTGGAGCACTTTGGGGAAATGCAATTGCATTTCCAAATGACTTTAAAGGCTTTTAGCCCAAGGTAGGTCCAGAGGTATTTTGGCAAGTTACATTTTCGGAATGTAAGTTTACTATTCATTACACTATTCATCATCTTCCCCAAGTAGTAGGTCTAACGGCTGGCGACCGCTGCCTAAGGGCTAGCGCCACCCCGGCAACCGCCGCTTAGGGGTTGTGCGACCCCGGCGACTGCCGCCTAACATCGCACAACCATAGGCGACCACTGCCGAGGTTGAGCAATCTAGGTGACTGCCGCTTGGGGTCGTCGGACCTCAGGCGTCGCCTGGGTTGCACGACCCAAGCGACGCTTGAGGTCACGTGACCTCCGGCTGCCTCGCCTAAGATCAGGCGAGATTGGCCGGCGACCAGATCTGGCCGGAGGCGGTGGTCGATGGCTGAGCTCCACCTCAAGTTTTTTTTTTTAATATCAACACAAGTCATTTATAAAATATAGTTTTTACCAAACTGTATTTAGATTAAAGTTGCTTTCAAATGTGATTTTAAAATATACTTAATCAAACATTACTTGCATTTAAAAAAAAAATTAACCTAAATGCCTTTGTATTTTACTATAGGTATTCTCCTAAAGTTGAATCAAATGGGCCCAATCCGTAGAGGAGGAGGAGGTTCGGCAGCACAAAGTGAGGTTAAGAGTTAACCAAGGTGTGGAGTTAAGTTTGCTTTTTGGCCATCGTCGGTCATTTGGCAATTATTAAAGCTTCGTGTTTTGTCAACCCCGTGGTGCAAATGGGCAGTACGACTTCATGCACGTGAAGGCCACTTGGTCAATCACCGAGGGACCCAACTCCACCGAACTGTCCCATCTATCTTTATTTTACTTAAATGCTGATGTGGACATCGAACCCTATTGAGGAGGAGGAGCTAGGAACCCGTTGTTCTATCCACTAGGCCCGATCACTCGAGCGAGAGCAAAGGAATTCAAACAAACTGTCGGCATCATGGTTCAAGATATTTAGAATGGAGACAATCTAGAGTCGAAACTTAAAGATTCTGAAACTCTTTGGCGCAACATGATTACTCTTGGTCTAGCGAATTCTGAAGGAGCTTAGAATTGGCAAACTCCGAATTGGCTCAAATTTGGATGGACGCTTGGAAACGGGCCGCTGATCAATACCCACTACTTTAGTAGTGATTGATGACATTTTTTAGCGATTTGGAGTTGTTTAGATGAACGTTTAGGCCTTTTTTTTTCCATTTTTGGACGAATTTTTAGTAATTAAAGTTATTTTTGTAATTTTAATCCTAGTAGGATTAGGATTAGGGTTAACACCTTATATAAGGTTGCTTATAGATTTCTAGGAAGAGGCATAATTTTATATAGAGAAGTTTTCTTCTTATGTTCTCTTGAGAACTAGATCTTATTAAGGCTTCCTTGTGGCGATCGGATTCAACTTATTGAGCAAGATCGCGAATTTTTTTGTTCGTGGCGTTATAGCGTGGATTGGTTGACACAGGTTCGTCAACATGTCGCATTCATACCGAGTTTACCAATCACAGGTTTGATTGAGGGTCAAGGTCAGCAATTCGTAACTCACAGTTCTTCGTAGAACGATCATCTTTCGCACATGTTCATATCAAATGCACTATGCGACAATTGACATGCGGAAAGTATAGGAAAATTTTCAGCCCCATACGTCAATTGTACAGAAGATAGACAAATTTCAAAATGGGGAAACAAGAAGAGTAAAGAATATCTTTTATTTAAGTACATGTATTTACCTATATACCTAGTAAAGTAGAAGTTAAAAAGGACTTGCCGAAAAAGTCCAAAAGCATCGCGTTAATGTGTGCACAACCACATATAATTATATAATTAGCCCTAATTTTATACAAATCATTTTACGTATAACAGCAACAAATATTCTAATAAAAGCAACCCCTCCTAATTCGGTCGATCACTCAAAACGAAAATGATTTTAACCCATACAATCCAACAGATGCCCCTTGCGTCCTCCAATGCGCACAGGCCATACAGGGGTGTCATCTTAACCATATCCTGCACAACATCTGCAAGATCTCCAAAAGAAAGAAACGCCTCAACTTGGTCACGCTTGACCTCAAAGACGCTGATTGAAAACAAGTGGGCCCCACTCCACCATCTCTTTTGTACTGAAATTGACTTCGGACCCCATCGCCGGCATCGTGCGAGAGCTATCTAGCTGTTTACCAGGGTGGTCCAGAACAAAGTGAAGTTAAGAGTTAACCAGGGTGGAGTTAAGTTGCTTCTTGGCCTTCGTCGGTCACTCGGGAATTATTAGAGTTTTGTGTTATGTCAACCTCATGCTGTAGATAGTCAATACGACTGGATACATCGTGGGTCACGTTGCGATTATTATGCTTCGTTATATATCGATCTCGCGCCGAGGGACCCAACCCCATCGCATTGTCCTATTTCTCTTCTACTCGCTGTCCCTTCCGGCTTAGCCTAGTTATGAATCTTTTATTCAAGTACATGTATTTACAGGTACACCTAGTAAACTAGAAATTAAAAGGAAATTGCTGAAAAAAACCCGAAGCATCATGTTAATGTGTGCGCAACTATATATAATTATATATTTAGCCTCAAAATGATTTCCTCATCGAAAGTTTGAGCTTCGTGTCATGTCAAGCCACGCGCTGCGGACGGGCAGCACGAAGTGAAGACGTTGATGAGCCATAATGCAGCAAGTTCCTCTGCCCCATTGCAGAGGATGAAGACGTTGTCTTGTTCATCCACTTTGTTTCTTTATGGAATGGAAATTGGAAACCATCTACATCTACATCTCATCTCTACTTCTTCATTCTCATTATTACTTGATGAGCCTGAGCGAAAGACGATGCAATGTCTAGTCGAAACTGTGAAAACTAAAAGAAACCGAGGTTTTAGCATCATCCCAAACATAGGCCCAAAATGCCTCTGTGGTTATGATTCTAGAGGTCAACGTATTGTCTCAGCCTAAACAAATCAGTATTTTCCTTGAGGAGATTGTCTTCGAAAAATGTTCATCGAGTTGCGACGAGTACCCAATATTTTCAGCCAAATGAAGTGGCCATTTCTGGTGAAAATCTAGACAGGCAAATTTGCTTGTTCATACTGACCAACCATCATAATTTGGTATAGCACTACAAACTCAACAGTGTTTAATCAGACATTATTTAGTTCTCACTTCCATTTATTATGTCAAGAAGATACATCACATAGAGGTTCAGCTTACATACATCAGTGCTGTATGTTTCTTGCACCTTTCACTACATAATATTAAACGTTCCATAAGGTTGCTCTCCAAAGAGTCCAAACAGTCTAGAAGCAGAACACAATCACACATCCCTCTTTAACATAATGCAACATAACAGTAGGTTGCACAAAATCATATCTTTACCTGATTCAGGTACGATTTCCCATCAATTACTTTGCTCTGTTTAAATTCCAGATAGTCCTTGTAATTCATTGAGATGTATGTGGCTTGGTTGTGCTCGCCATCCACCAGCTGCTTCGCTGGCACGACGATAGTGTCAGGCGACGGTCCAGTAGAAAAAGGGATCGATAGCCTTGCAGCCTTGTTGTTCACGATAGCTCGATGCAGAACGCTCTTGTATTTCCCATTGCTCATAATCTTGCACAATTGTAAAGTGTCGAGAAAAAAAAATTAGTTGCAATAAGCTTGATCTATTCAACGGGAGAAACTAGAGTAAATCACAAAGATTCGTATAAACTTTAACTGATTAATATCCTGTTAAAGAAACAAAGACAATAGAGTAAGTTTTTAGCAAATTTTTAAGACAACTGTATGTAGTATAGTTCTGTCTAATAACAATGTCCCTTCCAAAATACCTACATTTTATCAGCATCTATAAACCAAGGCAGACAGTATTCACACCATGATTTGAAATTTATTGGACCTCTCTTGCAAGACAGATAAGGGAGATTAGAAAGATGAAACATGGATTTCTGTATATTTACCTCGAGCTGATCAGCGGTGTTGACCACAAAGGCATTTGGAATGAGATCGGCTTTGACCCACTTCCCGTCATGATAAACTTCAAGGCCGCCAACCCCATTCTGCATGAGGATGGTCAACAGGCCATAGTCTGAGTGTGAGGGTAGGCCCATAGCGAGTTCTGGTTGTGGGCATGCCGGATACAGATTCGCCGCTAGTATCTGTAGGCTTGAATCCATGTTCATTGCCTCGTCAATATAGCCCGGTTCGAGTCCTAGGCCCTCCGATATACCTTTGAGCAGTTCCCTAACTAATTTTCGAAGCGCTCCAGAGTACTCTGCCAAAACTTTACTGCAACAGACATTGCTTTCATTCGTCAGAGGAAATGCCGCGGTGGAGTTCTTTTCATCTTTAGGGATTTCACGAGTTTCTATCACTCAAATCTTTTATCTGGGGTATTACCAATTGTTTTGCTCTATCAAATTGAATCCGCACTTTGCTTATTTTTTCTAGGCATACAAAATTATTTGTCTGACGTCAAGATGATCCAAAATAATGCTAACCTAATACAAGAATCGTGTACTTTCTATTCCGATATTTCAAGACTGCCAGATTTCTAGGTAAATATAGATCAACTTTACAAAACTAACAAACCGGAACCAAAGATGCTGAAGAGCTCGCGTCTCAGACGGATTGAAGTTGTTCAAGTTCAGATCCCACATGGTTAATTGAGTGGTCAAGTAGATACGGAAAATCTGGTATCCAAATCACATCGTCTCGCATATAGGTAACTTTAGAGGTCGGATCTGCCTCCCAAGTGGACAGAGTCTTACACATGGACGGAGATGGGAATTAGTCAAGTCGAAGATTTGGATTCTTGTGTTACCAGGGAAGAAGAATTTGCTCAAGTTCCTCATCAATTTTTTTTTCCGATGTACCAGATAATTTTATACTGTGCACTAGATCTGGATGCATTGATAACTCTGAACATTATTTTAGCATAACAAGTTCAGAAGAGTGACAACTTATTTTGTTCTACCCACATACTTACTCTTCAATTTTTCACTACCTTAAGATTCTGTAGGTTCATCCTATACTCGATTGCGAAAAAAATGTCCACAAAGGGAAGGTTCTGTTGCTTCTGGACTGTAGCATTGAAGCTATAGCTAGGACATATAGTTGTCATTACCACAATTAGTAAAACATCAGACTGTTGATATTTGTGGAGTGGTAAACTCAAACTTTTATATACAAATGGAATTAAGAAAACAGAAATATCAATATGTATATGCAAACTGAAAACATGCACGCAAAGCGTAGAAATAAATTCCAGGGTAAAAGCTACAAAAAATCCCAAATTATGCCTACTGTGACGCATGTACCCTTTTTTCCGTGATACCAAAATCCTCATACGTGTATCTGTATGACACATTTACCCGCCGTCAAAGTTCTGTCAATGACCACTTTAAAAATCTTCCTACTTATATATCATAAAGAAAATGGAGTTGACATGACGCCCTCATGCTTAAGTAAAATAAAAAGGACATTGTTTTGGGTGAAAAATACATAGTTACAAGTTTGAGGTTTTTAATGTCATAAGAAAAAGTTTAGGATATATGTGTCGCAGTCGGTTTAAGACTTTTTATGTCACAATAAAAAAATTCAGGGTAAACATGTCACGGTGAACACGGTTTAAGGTTTTTTGTGATTTTTTTTCCCTTATTTCAATACATATTAGACCTTTTTTTAAAAGAAAGAGAGGGAGAGAATGGGGTACCTCAAGCCTTCTGGTTTGGTGGGGCAGTGAAACTTTGGATGCACCATCATCTTCAAAAAATCCCTCCAGAGGAGCACTTTGTCAACCGAAGCTTTGAAGCTCGTCCCGTATTTTATGGGGTCCAACACGTGCTTCCCTTCGAACTCACTCTTCTCCTCCTCTGTCAGATCGAAGAATCCCATCAGCGCCTCGACCGTCGCCTTCATTTGACTCTCGGGCACGCCGTGGTTGATTAGCTACTCACATGTACAACCAAGGGCTACATGATCAACACGTGATAAACAAGAAACTGTTGCTAGTCATGAGAATAAATTCACATGCAGCACCCAATCTCACGTAGGTTAAGCCATGAGAATTAATTTCTCATTAATTCTCTTTAGCTCCGGCATGAATGAACAACCATCTGTTGAATAAGCTAATTCGATTCAAATTGTTGCTAATCTTTCAAGAACTATTACAGTTTTGCCAATTCAACCCTAAATTTTTCAATTTTACCAATCGAGTTCATCTAGCCAATTTTGGCAGAAATCCGATGACGTGGATGTCAGCTGTGCCACATAAGACAACTAGTGTTGACGTGGACAATTTTAACAATATTTTGATATTTTTCGAATTTTTATTCATCTTTCTTTTATTTTTCCTTTTTTTTCTCTGTCCTTTAATATTTTTTGCTGCGGCTAGGGAGGGCCTGGCGGCCCTTGCTAGTTGTGGGCAAGGGTCGAATTGTCCTCATTTGGCCACACCCAAATGTGGGGGTGGCCGCCTTCACCGCGGCCGCAATGGCTTCATAGGCAAGGGTCGTGGCCGCCTTCACGATGCAAAGGCCATCCTGACTATGGCAGAAGCAAAAAAAAAAGGGTCGAACACAAAGCAAGGAGGGATGACGCATGGTCTCCGTTCTTGTTGGTGGGTGGTGCTTGACCATGGGCAAAGGTAGCCTCGCCTACGGCGGCAAGGCCATGGCGAGGCTAGCCTCGCCCAGATGTGGGGGAGGCAGGGTGAGGGCCACGCGACTCTCGTTTGCGAATGGCTAGGGGCACTGAGCCTTCCCTGACCACATTGAAAAATTAGAGAAGGAAAAGAGAAAAAAAGGGAAAAAGAAAATAGGAAAGAAAAAAATAAAAGTTCAAAAAAAATATTAAAATATTTTTTAAAATTATCCGTATCAATGCCTGCCATGCCACGTAGGACAGCCGGCACCCACGTTAGTGAATTCAGGCCAGATGGACTCAATTGATAAATTATCAAAAAGTTTAGAACTTAATTGGTAAAATGGAAAGGTTCATGACTCAATTGGTAAACGGCAATAGGTTTATGACTTTTTTGGATAATTTTTCCTTCAAGAATTTACGGCAGCAGGATAAGCAAAAGCTGATGAAAAATACCAACCATTTGTTTTGCATGTTCGCAAGATAATAAAATAAAAGAAAGGTACTGTGAAGCAGGTAATGAACTAGCTAGGAACATTATGTACCATGAAGAAGCCCCAGTCCTCACAAGCCTTTGCAAGATCCGAGACGGCTTTAGACCGTTGGTCAGGATTGCTTGAGGAGAGAAGAGAGAAGTCGATGACCGGGATGGAGTCATCGTGAATGGCTTGATCACCGGAAGCGGAGGTGGTGTAGGCATAGTGGGAAGGGATGGAAGTGAGATTGGAAGATTCAGCCAGAGTCTTAACACTCACTATTTTGAGCTTTGAAAAAGTAGCTTCTTGATGACGTGGAGTGACCGGGCAAGAAGTATCCATTTGAGACGAAATTGACTCTCTCTTTTCGCTATCGCTAAACGTTGCTCAACTAAGCTTATCACTTGCGCTACCAATGTGGGAAAACCGATTCATCTTTGTAGATATATATAGTAGCATCCAGTCTATGGTAGGTAGAATGTACTAATCTCGGGCTGTTCAAGTCTCTCAAGGACAAGTTAAGAGTTTGCAGTGAAAAAGAAGGCCGCGTAAGCATGTTTCCAGAAGAAGCCCAAACTTATTTTTTCAACTAGTTCGGTGGAGATTACCTACCAATGTAAACGCTTGGCTCTTTCATGGAGACGTGTGGGAGGAGGATAACTAAAATCCGTGGCCCAAGTGCTCCTTCGCCAACGTCATACGTACACCCCTATATAAAAACCAAATAAACTATATCCCATTGTCTATAATCCGTAAAACTATATACTTTGTTTTTTTATTCATCCCCTACCATATATGTCCTACACACATGAATACTTGCGTGATGTGAGGAATAAATGTATATGATTGCCAAGGTAAACATGGTAAAAAAAAAGGGCCATTGGAGACAGAGGGAGGAGCCAAATCAAAGGTTAAGTGAATAAAGAAAGGAAGGATTACGCTTTTTTCACTCCACATTTGGCTTAAACACTCCCTATCATAGTGTTTTGACCATGTTATGCCTTACGTGGGTCACCTTTTGGCATTAGTCTCCTCTTTTTATTTGGTCAAATGTGTTGTTCCTCTTTTTTTCTCTTCTTTTCTTTCGTTGCGACCATAGTGTCCCTCTCTATTCCCTTTTTTTCCATTTTTCGTTCAGACACGCCTTTGGTGTCTCGTTATCTCCCATTTTTTTCTTAAAAAAAATCAAAATGCAATGCTATGTTGAATGCTTCCTGTGTTGGAACCAACAGAAAAATAATAAAATTTTGGAATTTGAAAAAAGGGTACAAAATTTGAAGGAAGAAATGATTCTTAAAATATTCTCACTGTAAAGCATACTGAATATTTTATCCTCTCGAATTATCAGTTAGGTTGGCATCATTTTATCAATGGCTAATAAATGGCTAGGTAATAATTTTATAGGCCGCACTTTTTCTACTTTCATTTGGCTTAAACACTTTCTATCATAGTGTTTTAACTTTATTGTCCCTTGCATGGTCCACCTTTTAGCATTAATCTCATTTTTTTATTTAGTCAAATTTGTTGTTCCTTTTTTTTCTCCTCCTTTTGTTTCCTCGTAGGTCCCATTTTTCTTATCTTTCCACGCCTTCAGTGTCTTCCAAACCGTAATGTCCCTATGTGTTCCATTTTTTTTTCGCTTCAGACACACCTTTGGTGTCTCATTCTCTCCATTTTTTTTTTCTCAAAATAAGATCCAAATGCAACGCTAAGTTGAATGCTTCCGACGTTGGAACCAAAAGAATAATAATAAAACTTTGGAATTTGGAATAGGGGCATAAAATTGGAGGGAGAAATGGTTCTTAAAATGCTTTCTGTTGGCTTCGGTAGATATATAGCACTCACCATCATGTCCTTATATAATAGCAAAGCACGTGCAACACATTTAATGATGAAGACAAATAGTGCACGCACTTATTATTCTAAGGACTAAATGTCAACACAAATTACATGAGCCAATAGCTATGAAGTCTTCTCGCAGCTCCGTTCAACAGTTGTTCAAACTTCACGCTTTTTGACAAAACCCATCAAAAGCTCCTCTTTTCCTTACGAAAGCTGCTAGTTGTTGAATGGTGGAGGGGCTAACCAAAGATAGCCCACCGGAAATCATATCGATTTCCTTTAGTCTTCGTTCTTTTTCCAACACCTAGCTGTCGCGCCACACTTTTGGCATACTAAGGAGATACTTCCATTTGTCACAAATGGGGAATCTGTCCCCATATGAGTTATAAATGTTCGATACAGATATTTCACCCAAACGTTCCACAAACATCCCATCACTAAACAAACGAAGGTTTCTCCCAAACCATACCTAACATGACAACGGATTGTAATTTTTATCTTTCTATTCAATCTAAGTTTTCAATTTGAAGTCGCCACTAGTCATTATTAGTAGGTTGACTAGAAATCTAATCGAAATACGGGAAAAATACCATGATTCTGCGAATCAAAGATTCTGAGTAAGGGAACTTGGTTACATTAATAATCCCAAATTGAGATTACTTATGCCCTTTTGGTACCTAACGACACAATGTGTTCTAACGTATCACACGAGTTTCCAAAGCCTATCCACTAACTCTAACCCTCCTAATCAAAGAAGCACTCAATCAATCATTGAGAAAAACGTGCAATCAATTTCAATCAATCAAAGCAATCCTAAATTGTCTCTAAAAGGAAAATCATTCCAAAACATCCAAAACCTAACAAAACCCCAAATGTTTATTTATTCAATGGATTATGTAGTTTTAGGTTTTTTTAGGGGTTGAAACCCCTTTTAATCCCTAAACTTAGGAGTTCCTAAAAATGTCACTTGGGTACTTCAAAAAATTCTAATTTCACTTAAAATGAGTGGTCACAGGATTTCTAAGCCATTCTGTGAATTTTTGAATTTTTTTATTTTTTTTCGAGAATTTTTTTTTTGAGAATTTCCTTTCTCGAAAATTGATTTTTGATTTTTTAATTTTCTAAAATTTCCAAAAATTTTGAGATTTTGAAAATTTTTTTGGATTTTGAAATTTTGAAATTTTGAAATTTTTTTATTTTTCTATTTTATGATTTTCTAGATTTATTATATTTTTTTAGAATTTTTTTTTATTTTTTCAAAAAGTTCCTGCTAAGGGGATTGAATTGGGCTGTCCGGTTCAGAACGCTTCGACCAAACTGAACCTACCGGCACCAGCGCCAAACATCGCCCTCGTAGGCACAGCGCCGAAATGGTGCCGTTTGGCACTATCATTGCGGTATTTCGCCGAACAGGTGGTGGGCACAAACTAAGTTTGAAGGTTCTCAAGGCCATTGGTTTGAGCTCGCCGCCGACGATCTTCTAGTGAGTTTTTTTTCCATTGTTTTAGGTTCTGAGTATTGTCTTGATCATCCGCTATCAATCTAGCCTAACTATTACGTAGCCGGACTACTATTGCCTAGCAAAAAGCCAATTCAAAAACCCTAACTTGTAAACTTATCTAAAACAAGCTGTTCTAATCCTCAGACCATCTTATAGAACACCCTTAGCCATCTAAATCGATTCAAACAACAATTAAAGCAAAGAATGAGGTCGAAAATCATTGACTTTGATGGCCTAAGCCATTGTAGGCACTCTGACGAGGTCAAGGTTGCTCCGGCAAGGTGGTTTAATGGGTAAACAATTCAGTTCATGCAGGTTTAAGCATTCAAAATGCAATCAAACAATGAAAAACATGTTCTCGTGTTTTATGCATCTATAATTGCAAAATCACAAAGAAACACGCATGATTGAGCTCGATTGAACTCAAACACCTATTTTGGAATTTTACCGAACTGTGAGTATGATCTGTCACGCCCCGTACCCCACGTAGCGGAACACCCTGTCCGCGGTCAATTTTGACTGCGATGTCCCAGGAAACTCCGCCGACCCACACCCATACAGAGATCAAGCACAAGCGGAAGTATGAAATAAACAAACCCAGACAACTTTAATTAGAACCAAGGATAGATATACATCAAAACCCATTTACAGAAAATAATTACACATTGATATTACTATAAAAACCATTTGTACAACATTTACAGGTACAACGAAAGATACAACTGGTCAGCAGCCACCTGGTCAAAAAGGGATAAGTGGCTGGGGAGGTCAGACTAAACTAGAGGAGAGGGCGACAGACCAAAAAGTAACGGCCCTCGGTGCTAACTAAGGACACTGGGCGGCCCTAAGGCTCCCAGTCAGGATCTGACGACTCGGTGGGGTCATCTGATAACTCCTCAGAGGCGTCCTCTCTAGACTCTGACTCCTCGGAATCCATCGCCTGGGCTCGCTCATCCTCGGAGTCTGGCTCCAACTCCGGGTCAAGGTAAAACTCGAACCCCTCCTCGTCTGAACCCAGCTCCGCCATCTCTCCGTCCTCCTCTAAATGTTGCTCCATGGCCTCTGGTTCACCGTTCTGGTCCTCCTCCATCGGTTCCGGGTCCTCTGCTATTACCTCGGGCTCCTCGTCCATCTCCTCCTCCTCCCTCATCCACTCAGGTGTGGACTCTGGATTGATCACCTCACCACCTGCTATGATCGGCTGCAACAACTCAATACTATCAACCGGGATATCGAAGGTCCTGAGGGGCTATCCCACATTTCCAGCGGCATCCCGGTGGCACCATGCCACGTACTCCTACTTCTGATGGTAATACTCTCCTATATCTATGGTCACTTCCGATCTATATCTAATAAAAGCCTCCCCATTTCCTGAGGGGTAGGTACTGGTATACTGCTCGATCTGTAAAGGAATCCCAAAAAGAAGCGGTGGTCTCTCCATCCTCACGGCCGGGGGTCTAAAATGTTTTGATTTACACAACCGTGAGATAAATCTCAGTAAGTCTAACCCCTAAACCTAGGCTAGGCTAACATGCGATCTCCTGATCGGAAAATAAATATTAAAAACACAATACCATAATAATCAAACCATTTTCTGACCCTGCAGGTTAGACGGATCAACATATAATAATCACGACACATACATGACACGCCTAATCACACGTATGCCAATCATATGCTCATACACCTAGTCTCACTCACTCGCATACTAATCAATGCATGGTTGTGCATGCAAATGTTATTGACATGTCCTACGCATTTCTTTGGCCCAACAGCCCACACTGTCACACTTGCCCAATTCATTATTATTACGACTCGAGTCATTAATTTTTCACGGCCCGGTGCGTCTAGCCTGCTTCAAAGTGCATGAGGCGCAGCAACCGATCTGGCCCAGTGTCTCTAGCCTGCTTCAAAGTGCATGAGGCGCAACACTGTTCCCCTTGCGAACCAGAGCCTGTCTCAAAGTACATGAGGATGGTCGCCTTCCGGATGTACCGGGCATCGTCCTGCTTCAAAGTACATAAGGACGGTATCGACCCGAAGGTCCTCAGGTGATCACACAATTCATTATTATTATCTGAACCCATTGTATAACGCTTCAGGGTATTTTAGGTGATCACACACTCATGGCAAACACGCATTCTCGCATAATTTCGCAACACGCCATACTCTAGGCATACATAATGCGTGTTTATGTTATGTAGTGCAATGCACCATGAACACCGATGAAATCTAATCTCAATCAAGCACAATTTATGAACAATCAATTATCCCGAGCATGCCCAGTAATTTTCCAACGAACATCTATATTGACCAACTAATCCGATTAATCACCGCAATTTATCCTCATTAGCCTACAAAATTTTTCCGATAACAATTCCTATCAATTAAACCTCAACCCAATCGGAAATACACACCGATACTATCTAAGCCCATCCGAAACGTACCGATAACGCCAAAACCAGTCCCGAAAATTGCATTATCAATCCTAATCCGGGTTTAGGAATTTTACTCACCTAATCAAGGGTCACGACGACGGGAAAAGGCGGCCGATCACTGGTGAACAGTGAAACCGGCGGCGGAATTCCCGAGCGACGCGTACGGACGGATGAACAGTGCTTTTCCGTACGCGTGAACAGTGTTTTCGTACGGGGGGACGTGAACAGTGATTCTGTACGGGGACTGTACGGACAGGCCGGAAACAGTCGCCGGCGAGGCGCCGATCACGGCGGCGACGATCCGTGGCGTGAACAGTGTTTTCCGTACGGACACTGTACGGACAGGGTGGGATGGCGACGTATGAAGGTGCTGGACGCCCGGGTGTCGACGGAATGGCGATCGGAGCTCCGGCGAAGCTCCGGCGACTCTGTTTGTAAAACTGGAAAATGTGAAAAACAGAGAAAAACATAGCTGTTTTGGACTAAAACCTGGACTAAAGAGGTTGCACAGAGGTGGAAAAGGTTGCTAGTGGTGTTGGCTTGGCGGGGACAGCTCCGGCCGGTACTGTTTCGGCGTGAACAGTACCGAAAATGCAGAAAACGCACAAAAATAAACAGAAACGGAAGAGGAAGAAGGGGAAAAATGAGAAGAAAATTCTGAAGGGAGCTGATCTGCTTGTGAGAGTGAGTGAGGAGAGAGAGAGTTCAGTCCAACTTGGTCAATTAATATAATTAGGGGTGCCATGTGTCAAAATCTCACAAAATTGCCCTTTTTACCCCTCATCCAAGGGCCCATAATTGATCTAATCCAATAATTCAAGGGCATTTTGGTCATTTGTCCTTAACCATGGTTGACCAGACCTGGTTTAGCCCTAACTAACCTTGGTTAATCCCAAAATTAAATCCAAAATTCGGAATTAATCAAAAATGGCCTAGGGGCATTTTCGTCATTTTTCGATCCCGAATCGAAATTCCAATTTTTGTCCATATCGGTCCTATATATTCATGGTAGACATAATCCGGTGTCGGAATTGAAAAATTCATCCTTTAAGCTCTCGAAAAGCGACTGCGAAGTTTCGGGAATAAAATAATATTATTTTTTCAATTTTTGTTGAAATTCCAGTTTTTGTCCGTAATGACTCCCGGTATGTGTGGCCACTCAAAAATGGCGTCGGCTCCGAAAAATAACCTCGATTGACCTCGAAAAGCGACGCTGGCGTCCCGAGGGGCAAAATCGTCATTTTTCACCCCCGGACCAAAATTCCAATTTTTACACGTACTAACTCCAAACGTGTGTAGCTATCGTAATATGACGTCAGATTTCCAAAAATAGTCCCTTAAGCCTTCGAAAATCAACATCGAAATCCGAGTTCAATTTCGCGAATAAACTCGCTAAACTTTCAATTTCAGGGTCTCTCACTAACGGGCGACTGTTTAGAAATTATGCGTATCGACCTAGGGCTATCCATGTCGTGATAGTCTCGATCATTGAGAGAATGAGAAATTATCACTAGTTCCAGAGGTCACGATCGTTCGATCTCGGTTCAGGACTGGTTGGCCACGTGTACTTTCGGTCTTGCAGAATCACTTGCGTCCCTATCATACATCGTTGGCCTTGGCCAAACTCAATCCATTACCCTTTCCTACGATCGGCCCACGTTGGCCCAAAATATTCCCTCAGCGTCTCTCGTGATCGGTGTCCGTTTCACGATAGGGTCCTCGGTCCACGTACTGTTTTCTAGTTAGCCATATCCCATTGGTTAGTATCCCGAGAGTGATCAGCTCTGGGCGAGACTTACTAAAATGAAATGCGAATTAATATCAGTTTCATTGATCCCGGAAATTACATCAAAATTCGGGATGTTACATGATCAGACTTTACCTACTTCGAGTATTGTCTTGATCATCCACTATCAATCTAGCCTAACTATTACGTAGCCGGACTACTATTGCCTAGCAAAAAGCCAATTCAAAAACCCTAACTTGTAAACTTATCTAAAACAATCTGTTCCAATCCTCAAACCATCTTATAGAACACCCTTAGCCATCTTATAGAACACCCTTAGCCATCGAAAATCATTGACTTTGATGGCCTAAGCCATTGTAGGCAGTCCGACGAGGTCAAGGTTGCTCCGGCAAGGTGGTTTAATGGGTAAACGATTCAGTTCATGCAGGTTTAAGCATTCAAAATGCAATCAAACAATGAAAAACATGTTCTCGTGTTTTATGCATCTATAATTGCAAAATCACAAAGAAACACGCATGATTGAGCTCGATTGAACTCAAACACCTATTTTGGAATTTTACCGAACTGTGAGTATGATCGAACTTTACCTACTTCGATGGAGATTAAGTCTGAAGTTTCGGTGCAAATGACGACCATAGGGCGATTTTTTGACACTTTCCCTTGAAACTGATGAGCTTCTTCACTTCGGGAAAGCTCTGGATTGATCGGCCAAGACACCGTTTCAGGCCTTCACGGTAATCTTTGTTATAAGTTCACCGGTTGGGAAACTCAATGGTAGGACTAATTTGCCGACGCTTTTCTGATTGGAAAAGTGCCGATCACTCAGCCTCAAGAGTCTCTACTCATGCTTGCGTTCGATCTCTCTCTTTCTCGCACTGGTTTTCTCTCTCTTTTCTCTCTGGAATATCGTCGAACAACTCCTCTTTTTCCGAATAATGTTTTTCTCTCTTTTGCAGTATGATTTCTCGCCAAAAGTTCATTCCCATTGACCTCCGAGTTGGTTTTATCAAATCTCTGATGCCAGCTGGAGATTCTCCAACTGTCACATTTGTTTATCACATGCTCAATCGACATAGGTAAGGCGGCGAAGAGGCAGGCCGGGGAGATATTTTCCAAAATTAGTGTGTTCTGGGCAAGTCGGGTGAAGAAGGAGACCGACCTGGGTCGGGTCGGGTCGGGTCGGGTCAATCCGTCCGACCCGGCAAACCCAGGTTGGTCTAAATTTGCAAATTCGACCCGATTTTAGCCCTATTTTTCAATTTTAACCCCAAAATTAGATTCCTCAGCACATTTTCCATCCAAATGCGAAATTTGTCCTAATTTTTATCACAATTAAACCCAAAATTCCCAAATTTTTAATTCGGATAATAGGGCTTTTGTTTAATTTAGCATCCAGATGATCTGATTAGGTAAAATTGATATCAAAATTGGATTACCCATGACTAATTAACCCTAGGAATGGTGCTGCCTTAGTTTGACAATTTTGAATTGACCAAGATTCCCAATTTGGGCTTAAAATCCCTAATTTTCAATTGATTTTTGGGGTTTTTCAATTATTTTGTTAAATTGTGAAATTGGACTGACCAATATGCAATTCAAGGTCCCTAAATCATTTATTTTGAAGATACTATGGATTAAAATGGACTAGAAATGACTCAATTAAATTTTTGGTTCAATTTGGGTATGCTTTTACCCAATTTTGGGAAAAAGCATATTCCCAATTGAGATTTTTTGAAATTGAAGCTGCGGTAATGAAATTGGATTTAAAATAAGACTATTGAATATTTTTATGGAATTTTTAATTCTATTTGGTATTTTTCTTGATTTTCCACTCATTTTGGCCAAAAAGAAAATAAGGAAAAATTCAGAAAAAATATAAAAAAATATTTTTGGTTTAGAAATAGGTTCCCAAGCATGGCCAAGGTTCCTAATCCTAATTTTGTGATTTTTAAGAAAATTTGAAAAATGGACAAAAAATTAGATGTCAAGAATTGCTCCTCTTTCAGATTAGGCTCGTTAAAGGTTGATCTAAAGGACAATGTAGCACCTGAATTTTAATTGACACTACTAACAAAACAAATGAATATTTCACAACAATTGATTAAGGATCTTACTTTAAAGTTCCTAACCCGATCCAAATTTTCACCTTTGGTGTATTTGAGAAGTTTTTAGTCACTGAAGGAAAGAAAAACTTACCTATTTGTAAGAACTCCTTCACTGATTATCTCAAAATGTGAATTGATGATGGTAATAATTGTGATGAATTGAATTTTGATCTTGTGGTTTTAAGGATGACCTACTAACCTTTGCTACTAACCTTTGCGGTTTAAGGATAAATCCACGAACCTTTGTGGTTTAAGGATAAACCCACCAACCATGTGGTTTAAGGATACACCCACGAACATTTGTGGTTTAAAGATGAACCCACCAACCCTGTGGTTTAAGGATGCACCCACCAACCTTTATGGTTTAAGGATGAACTCACCAACCCTGTGGTTTAAGGATATACTCAAGAATGAACCCATCAACCCTGTGGTTTAAGGATACACTCACGAACCTTTGTGGTTTAAGGATAAACCCACCAACCATGTGGTTTAAGGATACACCCACGAACATTTGTGGTTTAAAGATGAACCCACCAACCCTGTGGTTTAAGGATGCACCCACCAACCTTTATGGTTTAAGGATGAACTCACCAACCCTGTGGTTTAAGGATACACTCAAGAATGAACCCATCAACCCTGTGGTTTAAGGATACACTCACGAACCTTTGTGGTTTAAGGATAAACCCACCAACCCTGTGGTTTAAGGATACGCCCACAAAATTTTGTGATTTAAGGATAAACCCACGAACCTTTGTGGTTTAAGGATACACCCACGAACCTTTGTGGTTTAATGATACACCCACGAACCTTTGCGATTTAAGGATGAACCCACCAACCAAACGAAATAGTCTTATGAGGCTACGGACTGCGATCACTTGCAGGAATTCCAAGGCTGCTAATTTGCAATCACTTGTAGAAGGACTATAAAAGGCCATGCTATGGGCCAAAAAGTCATCCAAGGCTACATGCTACGATCACTTGTGGAGGGTGATAGCTTCGAGGCTATAAACCTGCATACACTTGAAAAGACTATTAAAATCACCATATTCAAAGCTACAAGATGCGATCACTTGCGGAGGGTAATAACTCCGAGGCCACGACTTGTAATTTGCTTTGGAATACCTATTTGAAAGTTTGGTTTAAGGATAATCCCACAAAACCTTTATAAAGTCAGGATTTAAGGAAAGACCCGAAACCGTTTTGAAAATTAGGGTTTAAGGAAAGACCCTAAAACCGTTTGACAATTAGGGTTTAAGAAAAGATCCTAAAACCTTTTTTTTGAAAATTAGGGTTTAAGGAAGGACTCTAAAACCATTTTGAAAATTAGGGTTTAAGGAAGGACCCTAAAACCATTTGGAAAATTAGGGTTTAAGGAAGGACCCTAAAACCATTTTGAAAATTAGGGTTTAAGGAAAGACCCTAAAACCTTTTTGAAAATTAGGTAATTTTGATATTCAAATATGCATTCTTTGGGTTAATGCATTTCGACAATAAAATTTCCTTTTAAAGGAAGTATTTGAGCAAATTGCTTGAATTCTTTCAAGAAATGCTTAAAATGATCAATTGGAAGACCTTCATAAGAAAAGATTTATCTCAATTTATGAATTTGGTCTATCTCTTTTATTTGTTGATAAGGGAATCATCCTGTACTTCTCAATTTATCTCTCACGACCAATCCTCGGGTACTCAGAGATATTCACAATGTATACAATCTGATTGATCCGATAAGGTCTTTTTGAAGGATCGTAATGTAGGCTTGATCAATGGTTATTCGAAGGATAGACATTTTGAGGCCAAGAAAGAATTTTATTGTCTTCTGATTCACTTCGGTCTACAAGTTAAGAACCTCGAGGATAAGACAAGACAAGATTGCACACACTTCTTTAAGTGATGGCTTTTGTTAGAAAATCACATTTTCACTCTCAACGTCTCAATCCGAAGAGTTTTTAGAGAGAGGTTATAATGTTGGTATTGGGTAGGCTTCAAATGCTCATTTGTTGAGCAACTGGAGAGACAGTATCCATTCGAGACGAAGCTGACTCTCTCTTTCTCCACCTCTAAACTTTGCTCTCATCAACATAGCTTGTCACTCGCCGATGCCAAGAAAACAAAATAAATAGATGGAATTATCACCCCAAACATTTAATTAAATGGTCAGTGCTTTCCCGTGGGCAGCTGGTTAGCCAAGTGACCGACAATTCCGTCTTAGAATCCCCTTGTTTACGATTTAAATTCTTTAGCCAATGGTGAAGTGATATCAACCTAATCGATGGTTTGAGAGATTAGAATATACTTAATGTGAAGCACATTGAATTATGATGCTACAATTTCAATGAAAAATCCGAAACTTGACATATTTTTTTTTCTGTAATAATGTGGCAAAACTGGACAAACTTTAATGGGCATCACATGCCCAATCTAACGTAAATGGTGCGTGTAACGTGCGTCTCGTGTGTGTTCCTAAGAAAGTCCTATTAGCCAGTTATTTTATTTCTCATGTGGTGTTTTATATATACAATTGTGCGACTTAGTATGTAACTAGTGTGGTCAAAACACTTGATTGCTCTAAGGTTGAAAAGAAAAAGATTATCATGTAGTTAACGTCTTCTCGCACAAAAGAAGACAAAGCAAATATAGAGCACGACGATGTAAAAAATGATCTAATTATATAGATGTACTTAAATATTAAGGAACTTATCAATGAGTACTTTCGAATATTTGGAACCGTCTTCAACTCCCACTATGGAGGATCTCACTACTTTGTAGCTTTTTGTGGATGATCACCATAGTTATACGTGGTTTATCTTATGAAAAATTTATATAAACTTACTCATGTCTACCGTTGTTTTGTTGTCATGATAAAAACACAATTTTCTCAAGATACGAGGGTTTTCGTACTCAATCATTTATTGTTCTTGTCCAGGAATTTCCCAACAAAATGGTCTAATGGAGTGTAAATATAGGCATATCTTATATGTTATGTACACTCTTCTAACCTTAACCTCTTGTCCAAATTAATTTTGGAGAGAGGCTTGTCATACTGCCGTGTACACTATTAGTTGTACTCTGCCACCCACTATAGGAAAATTTTATCTTTACAAGCGCTTGTACGGCAGTGGCCCAAATTACGATCTTCTTCAAATTTTTGGCGGTGCTTGTTTCGTGCATCTTCTACCAAATGAAAGCATAAAGTTAGAACACCATGCCCGTCTATGTTACTTCCTTGGTATGTGACTGAGTTTAAAGAGTATAGGTGTTGGAATCCTAATTCTAACCATATTCACGTGTCTCGTCATGTTACCCTTTGAGAACACCCTTCAGTAGATTTATCACCTGAAGATAATACACTTGGCTGTTTTTTAAACTTCATCTCCGGAGTTGAATTCTCCTTATATCAATGCATGTACTTTTGAAGATACCACTTCAGCAGCTCCTTACATGTCTGCCCCATTTGTGGATTATTCACCCTTGATCATTCTCTCTTCTCTTGTTCATCGTTCTACCCGTATAAGTCAACCTCCTGTTGGCATCATGATTTCAATTGGTACTCTACCTTTGCTACTTTCCATGACCCTCGCACATATAAAAAAGATAGTACTAATCCTCTTTGGAAGCAAGTAATGACTGATGAGTTGCAGGCTTAACAAAACTCATACTGGGGATTTAGTTTATTTGCCTCCTAGGAAGTCTGCAAAAGGTTGTAAATGGATTTATAAGAGCAAAACAAAGGTAAATGATACTGCGGAAGGATACAAAGCTCAACTAGTAGTAAAAGGCTTTACTCAAGAATATGGAATTGACTATGATGATGCCTTTGCTCTAGCTGCACATCTCACTTCTCTTCTAAGTCTTTTTGCCGTTGCCTCTATCAAGCAATGTCCTTTGTTGCAGATGAATGTTAAAAATACATTCCTCAATGGCCATCTTACTAAGGAAGTCTACAGGGAGCTTCCTCCAGATACACTCATCCTTCTAATAAAGTGGGTTGATTACGTCAAACATTATATGGAGTGAAACAGGCTCCTCATGCATGGTTTTCTAAGTTTAGCTCAACCACATAACATCTTGGCAGTACATCCGGTCCTTACGACTATACTCTCTTCGTTCAGCAAAAATCTTGTGGATATATTGCTGCTTTTATATGTGGATGACGTGGTTATTATCGTCAATGATCATACCAGTATTATAAAACTCCATTGCTATCTTAGTCAACAATTTGAAATGAAGGTCCTCAAGCAACTCAACTACTTTCTAGACTTAGAAGTTGCTTCGAATTCCTCCTAGTATTAGCTTTTGCAAGCTAAATATGCCAATAATATTCTTTCTTAAGCGGGACTTACTGATAACAAGATCGCTACAACTCCCATTAAGACCAACACAAAATTTGAAGTAAATATGGACTTTCTTATGAATCATACACTCTATCAGCAATTATTGACAGTCTTGTACATCTCACAATTACCCGTCTTGACATCGCCTATGCTATTCCTATTGTCAAATCAGTTCATGACAACGCCACATACAACTCCTTTTGCTACAGTTCATCGGACCCTTCATTATGTCGAGAGTACCTCATTTTATAGCCTTCACTTTTCTTCTAACTTTCCCTCAAAGTTGAACGCTCATTTTGATGCTTACTCAGAATGTGACTATTTAGATCGTTGCTCCACTAGAGGGTATTTTTTCTTTCTAAGCAACTCATTTATCTTATGTTGTAGCAAAAAAACAAACTATTGTAGATCAATCTAATATAGAAACAGAATATCATGCTCTAGCTAATATAACTTCGGAATTACTATGGTTGCGATTATTACAAGAAGACATGAGAGTCCATCATAATGGTGGAATAGTCATTTACTGCGACAACTTCGGGTGCTATTTAAATAGCACATAATGATGTTTCCCATAAGCAAATCATACACATTGAAATAGACTGTAATTTGATACAATGTCATGTGCTTCATGGCACCATTCGTCTCATCTCTACTTCAAGGGTGGATCAAACCGTTGATATCTTCACTAAGGAATATCATCCGTATTTCTTTGTTGTTTTTTCTAAATTGTAGCCGACTTCGTCCACATCACCTAAAGTTTGAGGGGATACCGGAAACAATTGGAAGATAATTATGAGATTTTCCATATCTTTTGTTATTCTCTATATCTCTTAGGGTCATGCATATCTTTGATTGATTCGGATTGATTATCTTGTTATATCTTAAATCCTATAGCAACCTCATGTGCTTTTTATCCTAGAATATATAAAAATTACACAAATTTCTTTTCTGCGTAGTCTTATCTATTATTTTAGTAAAATGTGTAATATATACTTTGAAAATTAAAATATATTTTATTATAGTACATATTTTAACAAGTGTACAAGCAGCATTCGTTGATAAATATTAAAAAGGCGTATGGAAGCTGGACAGCATTAGGTGTTATGAGTGTCTCCATTCAAGAAATGAAAGTGTAACGGGTGCGACTCGTGGAAAAAAAATCTTGTATTCCTTTTTCTCGCCCGTCGATCTAGCCGCTGCAACGTCAGAAGATATGCATATAATTTAATACATCAGACAACCAGCCATTAATTAATCAATCAATAGGATTCATACGCCTGCCAACGTTGAATTGGCCAATGCAACAACGTATATGACTTTAAGCTCTCACCATAAATCCTGGTATAGAATATAAGTTCAATAATGAAAACTCAAATCATACGAATCAATTAGGGATTCATATCATGCTCTCAAGCCCACGGGGTCCTTGTACCCTGTTCATGTACCCATGAGATTTATAGACATTTTGAAATCAATTGGTTGCATTCTTCCTTCAAATTCTGAAATATCTACCTTAATGTCATAATCTCGTTGGAAATAAATGACGTCAACACCCAGAAAATCAAAATCCTTTGTTTTCTCTTCGAGGCTGAGCACATGCTCCACGATAGAGTGGCAGCCAGCGTTCGGGTGAGTCGGGTCGGACAAGCGGGTCGCGGTCGGGTCGGCGGCTTGCTGTTGGGTCGGGCGAGCTGGTCGAAACCGAGTAGGGTTTGACTTTAGGGTTTTGTTCAAATGGGCTGGAATAGGTAGTGGGCTGGTCTATTTAGGATTTTAGGGTTTTATTTCTTGTTGGGCAATGGGCTTTCTTATTTTTTTTTAAAAAAAATTCGGGTTGGGCCCTTTTCCTTTTTACGTTGTCAAATTGGGCTCAATGAATGGGTCCGGTCCAGTTGTGGACCCAGGCCGGTGCGCCCGGGTCAGTCTCGATCTGGGTCGGGTGTGGAGACTCAACCCGATCTGTTTTATACTATTTTATTATTTTAATATTAAAAAATATTTTTTAATTTCAAAAAAAAAATTACTTGGACTTTGAAATTGGCTTTTCTTGCTCTATTGTATGATTAGTGTCATGTTTAATTGCATGTTACTTGGTTCACACATTTTGAATCACGCGTTTAATTTAACCTCGTGTGTAGTTGTTCATGCACGTTAGGTTCATGTGTTGATTGTTGCTTTCCCTAACTTGATTAGGAATTGAATTTTGAGACTCCCGATTAGTGTGAGCACGTTAGGTGGTAATTGAACAAGATTAGGTACCAAAAGAGCACTAATTGATCAATTAGTGTAATTAAGTCCCCGTACCCATTGAATCTCTAGTTCGTAAAAGTGAAGCATTTCTCCCGTGCTTCACTTTTAATCGACCCACCAAAAATTGATTAGTGGCGACTCCTAAATAAAATTGATTTGCATGTTAATAACTTAAATCTAAGTCACGAATTGGTATGAGTTTAGGAGAGCTTGAGCTAGGTTTAACTTAGTAATCCATTAGCCAATCCACGTAGGCAGTGAGCGCTGGTTTGGGGAGGTCGCGACACCGGCGAGGGGTCGTCCTCGTCGTCGCTGGCGAGGTGCGGCCCCGCTAAGCCAGAGGTGGGGGCCGACCTCACCGGCAATTGGTGAGGTCGGCCTTGCCTACCCCTGGTGAGGTTCGACCTCGCCAGTTGCCAGCGAGGGTTTGTCCTTGCTAGCGATGGCGAAATCCCAACCGTTCCGTCCAACGATCGCGAAACCGCATCGCTCCGAGCACGAAGTGTTTCTCTCTTGACTTTCCCTCTCCGATCGGAGGATCGGAGCCATGGCCAGCATCTCTCTTAAGTGTGGCGACTGAAGTGCTCTCTTGAAGTTTGTGGAGGAAGCTCAAGGGCATGTCGAGCTCACCTCTCACTCCAACTTCTCCGAGTCCAACGAGGCCGTCCTCAATCTCGTTTGCAGCTCCTGCAGGAAGCCCTGTCGATCCAAGACGATACACCGAATCCCCACCTTTTGTGGCGTTCTGATCAGTTGCGCTGGCCATTGATTTGGTTTTCGAGCGACGGCAAGGTCGGCCTAGCCATCGACCGGCTGGGTCGAGCCTCGCCAGCGATGGCGAGGAAGACCCCTCGCTAGGGGTAGGCAAGGCCGACCTCGCCATTTGCCAGTGAGGTTGGCCTTGCCAACGGCCGGCGGGGCCGACCTTGTCGGTCCTCGTCTTTGGCTGATTGCCAGACCGGCGACCGGCCATAGGTTGAAGATAAAGAAGATGAAGGGGAAAAAAAAGAAAAGGAAGGGAAATAGAAAAGATAAAAAAATTGAAAAAATAATATTAAAAAATTAGGTCGAGGTAAAATTATCGCAGGTATACCAGTTTGGGGTTTTTGGTAGTCAAAAAAATAGTTCGGGGTAAAATTGTCACAAGTGTACTAGTTTGGGGGTTTTTTGTGGTAAAAAAAATAGTTTAGGGTAAATTTGTCTCAATTGTACCAATTTAGGATTTTTCGTGGTATTAACCCTAAATAGTATCAGTCCACTGGGAAAAAAAATAGGGCATAGATTGGCATATTAGGTCTTGTAGATTATTTTACATGTGCTTCTGTTTTGAAATGTTATCAAATTGATGAGTTGGTACGAGCTCATCGATGCGCTTATGTACCATCACCAGAAACTTCCCTTCATTAATGTGTTTTTGCTTGAAATTCTCATGAAGCTCATTCTTAAATCATAATATTTTTTCTGCTATTTTGTGTCGCAATTCAGTTTATGTGCTCCAATTAATCAGAATCATACCGGCCAAATTAAAGTTGAGAGACCTTTCACGAAGCAAAAAATGTCTATGTACCTGGGTACAAGTTATTGAACAGGGAAAACTCCGACTCAACCAAAATCATTGAATAAATGTTTTGTCTGATCTGACCACCCCCAGAGGTTTCAACTATATTTTATTGTAGCATTTGCAATTGCCGCAAAATCATATATTGATAAAGATAACGATAATATTAATAGTAGTAGTAGAAGTAGATACCAAAAACAATGGGTAATCAAACATTTTCCACTCACTTATCCTTTCATTGATTCAATAATAGCCCAATTTTGAGGAAGATTGAAGGTAAAATTCTTCTAGTAGTCTTAAAAAAATCACATTTGTAATTTTGATTTCCATTTAATGTTGGATGATGAAGTAATTGCCAGTCAAACTTCGGTCAAATATTTCGATACTTGAAAAAAAAAAGGTTATAGAGCCCAAAACTGTAGCTTGAGCCTGGAGCTCTCAAAATCGCATGAAACTTTCCGGACCCTAAGATATGGTAAAGGATGATTCTTATAAATGACAACTCTCCAAAATAATGCTTGATTTATAGACCCGAGCCGTAGGCCTCGATATGGGTCGATGTCTCGGGTCCATAATTTCACAATTTCACCTAGTAACGGCCTCCCTGAAAAGCTCTCGGCACAAGCGTTTGAATGGCGCAAAAGTCACGTGAATTGGACGTAAGATTGATGAGATATGACAATCTCCTTTGAAAGATCGCAAAGATAAACAAGAATCATATTTTATTTTTTCCTAAACCATATGTGTACTAATTAAATGAAACTAAACTAAATCTAATACTAAAATCCAACAATCTAATTGAAGACCTATTTTTCTAACTATCTTTCCAATTTTTTATTATTTACTATTTATTACTTTTTATTTTTTTGGGTCCCTTCTCTACGGAACACGAGTTCTGCTTCTCTAATTTCCTTTAGCCTCTTCATTCATTTCCTCTTTCAATATTGCTCAACTCACTCGTTACTAGGGGTGATCGATTATCGGTCCGGTCCGGTTGCAAGGTGGAACAAGGAACCGGGGATCCGACCGATTGGTCCTAGGATGGGGAATTGGACTGGACCATTGGTTCTGGTCCGATCCAATGGAACTAGTCACTTTTTTTTTCTATTACTTGATATCATATATTTTGAAACTAGAATTGTGCTCCCCATACCAGCTACACATAATCACAAAAACAAGCGTGGAGTTCGAGCCAATGCGATAACCAATTGTGTTCCCTATGTCAACTACACATATGTTATAAAATTGAAATTGTTTTCCCCATGCCGACTACATATGATCACAAAAAAAACAAGTAATGCAGTCGGTCCGATTCGGTCCGGTTCCCCTTGGAACTGGGAACCAAACTACCCGGATACCGGTTCCACTTTTAGAAACTGAGAACCGGACCGACACTGCCGGGAACCGGACCAAACCGTCCGGTCCGGTCTGGTCCAGACGGTTCCCAGTTTGGGCGATCCGCTTTGCACACGCCTACTCATTACTCTTCACTCATATACAGACATATATGCACAAACACTCACCAAACACCTCCCTGCTCGTTCTTATCCTTTTCTCATTCCGTTCATTGTTTGTTCATGGCAAAGAGCAAAACCATCTATCGTTAAGACCTTTTAGGCTATCAATAGATTCACAAGCAAAACAATATCTCCTCTTTACTCCTGTCTGAATTCACCAGCCCATGTACTTTGCACGACAAAGGGTTTTGCCGTCATGTTATATCCAAACAAAATCACATATAACGCAAGACAATAGGCAAATCTGCCTCTTGAGAAATTTGCTATCTTATCAGATCAAAATGAAAGCTTCCCAGGACACGATGAAGAATGGCAAATCTTCAATGAACCCACATGAAGACAAAATGAAGATCGATTATCATTTTGTTCGGGGAAAAGGTTGCTTTTGATTATATTGTAACTCGCTATGTTCTATCTTCCTCACAAATTGCTAATACTTTCACCAAACCATTGACTTGAGACAGGTTTGTCGATTTATGAAGCAAACTCGGTCTTTGGCCTTCCCCATTGACTGGTTTGAAGTGGAGTATTGAGGTAACAAATCAAAAAGCAAAATATCAAAATGATTGCACTGTAGAATCTTGTACAAATCAGCATGAATATAACACATCAAGCAGAGATCTTTTCTGATTTGTCTTTTATTCAATTCCCATGTAAATCAAATTGTTATATTTTATTTTTAATTTTTACCATAATTATAGGTGATGATATCTCTATTTATACTATACAATATATCAATGAAAAGAAATAACAGACAACGTATGGTACTCGTATGGTACGAGTGCACGCAAGTGATGGTTCTCCTAGGAGGGACCGATGGAAGCACTTTGCAAGATGCCAAAAAATCAAAGAGCTTGTTCCTACATTCACTTTCCTTCTACGAGACGACGGGTATGTCAGCATAACCATGTCACACATCATGGTTCTAAGCTTTGGTGAAACCCTTGATTGTCTGTCGCGCTTTGCTGCCCTCACTGAGACTACTGAGGCACAATAGAGCCCACCATGGCCTCTGGACCTGCTGATCACCTTTCAAGCATGCCACTGGAAAAAGTTATTGAGCTCAGAACATGTAAGCATACCCATAAAACGACAAGGAAAATGACGCCTACCCTAGCCTGCGAATAACCTATACACAAATGAATATGCTCATGGATCAATTTGACATATAGTCATTATGCATAGAATGAGAATGATTGATTCGTGACAGTAGATGACATAACTCAAGATTGATTCGCGATATCATCGAATGAGAAAATAGTTGGCTAGGGACCAAAAAAACCAGATTTACTAACAAGGCCGCTAATGAAAAAGATTTGCCCCTACTTAATCTTAGTGAAACTCATTCCTTAAGATTAAAGTATGATTAATCTATATGCATCAAAATATCCATGAAGGTTCCTGTAGATTTGGTTGGTAAGCCTCGAGCTGAGTATGCTTGAGATTAGTTGTCTCTGCAAGTGCACTAGGCCATGACGTTATGATGTGTTGATTATGACTCGAAGTTGATCCCGATTGATTTGAAATCCTACCCATAATTGAATTGCAAGGAAATCCAGGCCATTTTCGGAAAGTCCAAATTGAACTCTTGCCAATAGGATTGTGAGTGATACAACAAAGGAAATTAATTTCTCACTAGAGTTCAAGATGAAATCGATGTTGTGACATTCTGAAATCCTCTCTACTTGGGATTTACGAAATGGATAGTTTTATAAACATACTTTTAGTTAGATCTCGCCCGGAACTGATCATTTCTGGAATACTAACCGTTAGGGAAAGGCTAATTAGGGATTTAAATTCGCGCGACTAAAGAAACTCGATCGTGAACCAACTTTCGACTATGAAAACTGTCAGGGTGACATTTTGAGCCAATGAAGGCCGATCCAAGGATAGTTAGGGATCAGTTCGCCGCTGTCATATTAGTGGATCGTGATTTATTTCGCTAGACCACGAGAGGAACCGACGAATGACCCTAAACCCATACCAAACGATCGTGCCCGTCGGAACTAGCGATCGATCCTCGCAATTAAGTGACACCGAGGTCGTCACGACTCGAGTGAACTTGAACGTGGCTTGATTCAGTATTGACCACGGGTCAAAAGTGCGAATTTCCCCAAAAGCCACCTGTTAATCTGAGATACGCTTAAGTTATGTTATTTAAAATTTAGTCATTAATTAGAGACCAAGTTGGGTATTAGAAATTTAGAAAGTCACGACAAAACATTTGGCAGACGTTGTTATTAGCATGATCAGCCTTAGAATTGTCCGAATTCTTCAGAAAAATCGAATTTCGGCGAGAAATGGAAAATGACCGTTTTACTCCTAGAAATTTGTTAAGGCCAAGTGTAAATGGGGAAGGGCATTTTGGTCATTTCACCCTCACATTAGAAATGACAATTTTTGGACAATTTTGCCTTGGGCTTTTTGTGAAATTCCTATTTTACCCTTGGATATTTTTGGAAAAAAGATTTGATCTCGGCCGTTGATCTCAAAATAAGATCGAATCTTGGCCGTTGATTGGAAATGTGAGAGAGGGGCATGATGGTCATTTTGCATGGGATTAGACACCAATTATTGGTGTTTTTCATTTAAAATGTCCATTTTCCTCTCTCTCTCTCTCTCCTAACTCTCTCACCTCTCTCGGCCTCACCCTCCCTCTCTCCCTCCCGATCGAACTCCCTCAGCCTCCTACCGGTCACGTGGCCAGCTGCCTAGGCCGGCCATCGCTGCCACCTTCCCACCGAGCCGGAACTGCCGTCGCCGCCGTGGCTGCTCGCCTCACCCTGCCGCTCACCTCACTGTCTCTCTCTCCCCTATTCTGTCCTCACCGAATTACCATCACCCTCATTCTGTCCTGTTCAGCTCAGCCGAGTCAACCAGCAGACCACTAGCCACCGCCGCCCGCCGTTCAGCAGCTCCTCGTTCCTGCTCGCAGCCACGTGGCCACCGGTCAGCCGCCCTTTCCCTTCTGGCTAAGCTAGCCTAGATTCCAAGTAAGTCGCCCCCTAAACCCTATTTAGGATATCAAGTATCGATAGACTTGATTATGGGCTATTTAGGGGTTAATTTAGTGGATTGATTTAGGGACTGGTATTGGCTGAATTGAGGTTAAATTAGTGATGTTTCGGGGCTGATTTGAGGCAGAGTTGAGTGTTGGACGTTGTGGATTGAATTGACGAGCTTATGGCTTGATTTAGGGACAAATGGTGTCGGTTTGGCGTGTTGTAGCGTGGTTGGATTGTGGTGTTTGATATGGTTTGAAATGAGCTTGAAAATGATGAATTTATGCTATGATTGTGGCTGTGATTGTGGGCCTGATAGTGGCCTTGTATGATTGTTGAATCGTGAGTTGATTGATTTAAATGTAGGCCGCTATATGCGCGTATGGGCTGAATTAATTTGATTGATAATTGGGCATGATTGGGTGTCGATTGAGCATGTGAAATGCATGTGGTTTGGTGTGTGCACGGGCCGAACTTGATCGGCTAGTATGTTGGCATGTTGGTGTGTAAATCGAGCGAGTGAACGAGTGAAAAATTGTGTGTGATGCTGTATGTATGGCTACAAAAATCCCTGAGGCGGTACCACTATGCAGGGAATTGACCCGTCCTGAGGCGGTACTACTACGCGGGATGATGCCCGGTATTACCGGAGGACGGTCAACCTAAGGCGGTACTATAATGCGGGTTGTGTCGTAGGTGGTGGATGTTGAGCCTGAGGCGGTACCATTACGCGGGCAAGATACATAGCCTGAGGCGGTACTATTATGTGGGCTAAGAAGTGTTGTGAATATGAGTTGGTCGCAATGAACCTAAGGCGGTACTATTACGCGGGTCACTGGCGAGTTGAGTGGAAAATATGAGATGGTCGCAGTGAACCTGAGGCGGTACCATTACGTGGGTCACTGGTGAGTTGAGAGAAAGTAGTGTGATGAGGCAGGATCGAGTGCGTGAAATATATTTGAAATGTGCATGTGGTTGGAATTTGTGTTATTGTAGCTAATGTGCAGGTTGTATGCATGAAAGCCCAGGTAAGTGTAAATTATGTGCCTATTATGTGGTGGTTGAGTGTGTTTGTGTTTGAACTTATTTGGAGGTACGTGATAGCCTAGGTGGGGTTTAGGGCGTGTGCTTATTGAGACGTGTTCTCATGGTTGTTTTAACCAATAATTTCAGAACCCCGACCTGAGCCATGAACCTTCTGCCGCCGCCGCCGCAGCATTTTGGGATTCTAATTCACACCGAACATGATGTTGTAGAATACTCGATAGATGAAAATATGACCTGGGTGAAACATACTACCGTAGTCTGGGTAGACATAGGACTATCTCTTTGGCAGGCTCATGCCTATATTGCCTTGATGTTCTGGGATGGGTTGGATGAGTTTGGTCCCGTCCGTGGCTTTGACATCCCATTTGACGGAGTTGGGGATTGGGATCCGTCAGCCATACCCCCTTCTGACGGTGAGATGACTAGTTTAGAGACTAGTCTAGCGCAGTCTGGACAGCAGGCCGCACCTGTAGCCCCTGAACCTCTCGTGGCTAAGCTTGATACGGAGCTGGAGGAGTTACAGGCAGGGTATGATCCTATGGATGTGGATCTCGAGGTAATATCAGAGGAGGAGCCAGAAAAAGAAGACCTTGAAGACGAACCTGAAGAGGAGCTAGAAGAAGAACAACCCGAAGAGGAGCCCGAAGAATACCTAAAGATGGAACCAGAGGATGCACCCAAGGGAGAGCTAGAGTACGAGTCGGAAGAGGAGTTTGATGAGGAGGAGCAGGTCGAGGTTCCGATGGAGTCGGGTGATATAGACAACCCAATTGAGATCGAGGCTGACTCAAATTCCTTAGAGGAGCAGGTGGCTCAAGAGGATTCAGACTCGGATCCTGAGGAGTCAAACTCTGAGTGGACGCCATCTAGAGGGCGTAGGGGCTAGAGTAGTGGTTGAGTGCAGGTCTTTTAAGGTGTTCCATTTTTTAGGCGGATAGGAAACCCAGGCTACTGATCTTTTTGATATCGGTGGTGTGTAGTTTTGGTAGTTCGGTGTGCATGTATATGATATAGATTGTATACAGTGGATATTGTATAAAGTTGGATAAGTAATGAATGTCTATTCTCCCTTGTACCCCTAGCCAATTATTGTCTGGTGACTGTGGCTTTCGCTGATGGCTTTAAATCTCTGACAAGTTTGTTTTGGGTCAGCGATTTTCTAGGACGTCGCAACATTCGACCAAAGAGGTGTGTCGCGTGCTCGATGGGGTTCGGGGTGTGACATTACGGTTTGATTTGGTATCATAGCAAGGACAGCTCGATCTAAGTTGGTTGAAGTCTGGAGTGATAAAGAGCAGAGACCCTAGGGTAGTAATCTAGGGAGACCTTAGCGAGTCATAGGGTAGAATGAGCTACACGTGCTTTCAGATTGTTTGTTGTGATTGTTGAGTGAATTGAGTGTTATAATAATTGAAATGCAGGTGCATCTGGACCTGAGATAAGTGCATAGACTCTACTGACTGTGGCCTTGTGCTATGGTGATTGATTACTTGCTGAGTGAATTATTGTGTTATTTCACTGCCTAGGACTAGACTGGTATAGTTGTCCTAGGTTTCTAATTCCTTAGTGGAATTATAGCAGGAAGGCGAGTAGTAGAAATCGTGTGGATGAGTTCGCGAGGTGGAGGAACTGGGGGTCCGTCCAGCTCACGAGCCCGACCCATAGGAGATCTGAGAATGGATGCGGTCATGCGGATCCTAGAAGAGATTGGTAACTTGATAGGACGGCAGACTCAAGAAAGAGCTGCCACTATTGCCCAAGCTACTGAGGCTGCTGTGGCCGCTGCTGCCAATAATAATAATGGAAATCAATGGCAGGGGCAGGTAAATGTGAATAGGCAGATGCACCAATTAGTCGAGTAATTTCTAAAGTTAAAGCCCCCTAAGTTTGATGCTAGAGGCGATTTTGAGCTTGCATCGCTTTGGATAAAGGAGTTGGAAAAAGCCTTTGAGGTATTAGGGTGCACCGATGAAGAGAAAGTGACATTAGCAGTATATCAATTGCAAGGAAATGCAAATGATTGGTGAAAAGCCACCAGAGAAAGGGTGTTCCTGGTTGGTACCACCCAGACTTGAACGATGTTTGTGGAAACCTTTAATGGTAAATATTTTTCTGAGAGTGCCCGGGAACATAAATTATCTAAGTTTATGAGGCTTCGTTAGGGGTAGAGGACAATAGATTAGTACGAGACTGAATTTGCTCAATTATCTAAGTTTGCCCCAAAGATGGTCAAGGACCCGTCGGATAGGGCTCGGAGGTTTCGAGACGGCTTGAAGCCAGACCTTCGTAGCCAAATGATTTCGTTAAATTTAAAAGAGTATAATGAGAGCTATGACAGAGCTCCAGCGATTGAGCGGGACTTAGTAAATAGGGCTGCCGCTTCTAGGTCAAGATTTGCCCAGGGTAGGGACAACCGTCAATTAGGGAAGAGGCCAATAACGGGTAATCGATGTTTCGTCCCTCCTGCTAGAAGGAATATAGGGAAACCGACCCATTTTCAGAATGGTCCAAGTCGGGTGTATGGGGAAAGACATGGAAATGGACCTTGCCCAACTAGGGATGGAGCATGTTTCGGATGTGGCGGATTTGGTCATCATATAAGGTTTTGCCCCAACTTCAGGCAGAATAGATCGCCTACGTTGCCGCCACCCCGGAATGGGAACCAAACCGAAGTTGCCCAGGCAGCTAATTAGAATGGGCCACAGGCCCAAGGATGGGTGTACGTCATGGGCAGAAGAGAGATTGAGAATGCGCCAAAGGTTGTCACAAGTACGGTTTCTCTGTGCGATCATGCTGCATATGCTTTATTTGACCTTGGGACGTCATATTCATTTATATCAGAGCAGTTTGTTAAATTGACTGGTATAGAGCCATAGTTGCTTAATGTTGTGTTCTGTGTTACAACTCCCTTGAATGATAAGATACTAGTCTCGTTGGGGTGCCCGAATTGTAAGATTGTGATTAGTAACAAGGAGGAAAGGATTTATTTAGCGGTTCTAGCCATATATGATTTTGATTTGATAGTAGGTATGGATTGGCTGACTAAGCAGAGGGCCGTAATGGATTGTAGTAGCAGGGTGATCCAATTTAATCCTGTTGGACATTCGAAATTCAAATTTGTAGGAAATCGAGAGAGAACCTCGATCCCATGGATTTCGTCGCTAGAAATGACTAAGTTGTTGAACGAAGGGTGTCAAGGATTTCTAGCGGCTATAGTTGATTCGACGGCTGAGGAGCCAAGGCTAGAGGACATAGCCATGGTGTGTGATTATGCCGATGTTTTTCTTCAGGAATTGCCGAGATTGCCACAAGAAAGAGAAGTAGAGTTTGTAATTGAGTTGGCCCCTGGAACTGAGCCAATCTCGAAGGCACCCTATAGAATGTCGTTATCAGAATTAAAAGAGTTAAAGGTGCAAATGCAAGAGTTATTTGGACAAAGGATTTATTCGACCAAGTGCATCTCTATGGGGAGCGCCAGTTTTATTTGTGAGGAAGAAAGATGGGTCGTTGAGGTTATGTATTGATTACAGGTAGTTAAATCAGGTGACGATCAAAAATAAATATTCCCTGCCAAGGATAGATGATTTGTTTGATTAATTACAAGGGGCTTCGGTGTTTTCTAAAACTGATTCGAGAACAGGATATCATCAATTGATGATTAGGAAAGAGGATATACTGAAGATGGCATTTAGGACGAGATATGGACATTATGAATTTACGGTAATGCCGTTCGGATTGAAAAATGCGCCTGCTGCATTTATGAATTTAATGAATCGGGTGTTTAAGGAGTTCTTAGACCAATTTGTGATAGTTTTTTTAGATGACATATTGGTGTACTCGAAGAGCCTGGAGGAGCATGAGTTTCATCTGAGTAAAGTTTTGTAGATTTTAAGAGAGAATACATTGTATGCTAAGTTTAGTAAGTGCGAGTTCTAGCTCAATTGAGTAACATTTCTTGGACACGTGATCTCTAGGGAAGGAATCTAAGTAGATCCAACAAAGATTGAGGTGGTAATGAAGTGATCGAGACCGACAACGGTAATAGAGGTTCGAAGCTTTCTGGGTTTGGCAGGATATTACCGACGCTTCGTAGATGGGTTTTTGGTAATAGCGACACCATTGACACATTTGTTGAAAAAGGAAATAAGGTTTGAATGGACTGACAAATGTGAAAGGAGTTTTCGGAAATTAAAACATAGGTTGACAACGGCACTAGTGTTGACTATTCCATCAGGACCTGAGGATACGAAATTTATAGTGATGCGTCATTAAAAGGACTGGGGTGTGTACTCATATAAAATGGACAAGTAGTGGCCTACGCGTCAAGACAGTTAAGACCGCACGAGTTGAACTACCCGACACATGATTTAGAATTAGCCGTTATAGTATTCGCCCTTAAGATTTGGCGACATTATCTATGCGGAGAGAAATTTCAGATATATACAGATCATCAGAGCCTTAAATATCTGTTTTCTCAAAAGGAGTTAAATGTGAGATAACGTCGGTGGATGGAATTGCTAAAGGATTAAGATTATGATATTTTTTATCACCCCGGAAAGGCCAACCGGATAGCTGATGCATTGAGTCAGAAGTCGAGCATCGCACACTTGATGGTCAAGGAATGGGCTTTGTTAGAAAAAGTGCGAGACTCAGAATTTAGATTTGAAGTAAGTCAAGTCTCGAGTTTGCTAGCCACGCTAAGGATTGAACCAAAGATCCAGGCTAAGATTAGGACTTTACAGTCTACGGATCAAGAAATCCAAAGAATTCTAGAGATGGATGATACCAAGAAAAGTCCGACTTCCAGATATCCGAAGACGGGATATTGAAGTTCCGTGGACGATTGTGTATGCCTGACGAAGTGGAACTTAAGGAAGAAATTTTGTCGGAAGCACATCATAGTAGTTATAGCATCCATCTCGGTAGTACGAAAATGTATCAAAATTTGAGACAGTATTATTGGTGGAATGGTATGAAGGTGGACATAACTAAGCACGTGGCCAAGTGTCTGACATGCCAGCAATTAAAGGCGTAATATTATAAGCCCGGAGGATTGTTGCGACCTTTGAAAATCCCAGAGTGGAAATGGGAATATATAACTATGGATTTTGTGACGACATTACCAAGGAGCTAAAAAGGCCATGATTCCATTTGGGTGATTGTCAATAGATTGATAAAGTCGGCACATTTTTTGGCTGTGCAAAAGGATTTTAGATTAGATCGGTATGCTGAGTTGTACATATAACAAATAGTTCGTTTGTATGGGGTACCAGTGATGATTACTTCAGATCGTGATCCTAGGTTTACCACCAATTTTTGGAAAAGTCTATAGACGGCATTAGGATCAAAGCTGCAGTTTATTAAAACTTACCATCCAGCAACGGATGGTCAATTTGAGAAGACGATTCAGACTTTAGAGGATATGCTTCGGACATGTGTATTGGATTTTTAGGGTAAGTGAGAAGAACAATTGCCCGTAACAGAATTTGCGTATAACAATAGTTTTCAACAAAGCATCGGAATGACGCCCTTTGAAGTGCTATGTGGCAGAGCATGTAGGACGCCCGTATATTGGGACGAAGTAGGAGAAATGAGTATAACCGGGCCAGAATTAGTTCAACAGTCAGTTAAGGCTGTTAATATAATTCGCGAAAGGCTGAAAACAACTCAAAGCCGTCAGAAGAGTTATGAAGACAGAAGGCGAAGACTTTTGAAATTTCAAGTAGGAGATCACGTATTCCTTAAGGTATCACCCATGAGAGGATTATCTCGATTCGGTAAGAAAGGGAAGTTGAGTTCGAGGTACTTGGAATCCTTGAGATTTTAGAAAGGATTGGAGACTTAGCTTATCGCCTAGCACTTCCGCTAAATTTGTCGCAAGTGCATAATGTGTTCCACGTATCGATATTGAGAAAATATGAACCGGACCCAACCCATGTATTGAATTTCGAAGAGATAGAAGTTGACGACAGGGTGTCGTATGTCAAGAGACCAATAAGGATCGAAGATCGGAAAGAACAAGTTTTAAGAAACAAGACGATCCCGATGGTCAAGATTGTTTGGGAACATCACGAGACAGAAGGAGCGACGAGGAAAAGTGAAGAGCAAATGTAACGTCAATACCCCCACTTGTTTGAATAGCTAGTTTGATTTGTAAATTTTAAGGACGAAATTTTTATAAGGGGGAAGAGTTGTGACATTCTGAAATCCAACCCACTTGGGATTTATGAAATAGATGGTTTTATGAACGTACTTGTAGTTAGATCTCGTCCGGAACGGATCATTTCTGGGATACTAACCGTTAGGGAAAGGCTAATTAGGGATTTAAATTCACGCGACTAAAGAAACTCGATCGTGAACCGACTTTCGACCATGAAAATTGTCGGAGTGACATTTTGAGCCAATGAAGGCTGATCCAAGGATAGTTAGGGATTAGTTCGCCGCTGTCATATTAGTGGATCGCGGGTGATTCCGCTTGACCACGAGATGAACTGACGAATGACCCTAAACCTATACCAAATGATTGCACCCGTTGGAACTAGCGATCGATCCTCACAATTAAGTGACTACCGAGGTCGTCACAACCCGAGTGAACTTGAACGTTGCTTGATTCAATATCGGCCATGGGTCAAAAGTGCAAATTTCCCCAAAAGCCACCCGTTAGTCTGAGATACGCTCAAGTTACTTATTTAAAATTTAGTCATTAATTAGAAACTAAGTTAGGCATTGAAAATTTAGAAAGTCACGACAGAACATTTGGACGACGTTGTTATTAGCATGATTAGCCTTAGAATTGTCCGAATCCTTCAGAAAAATCGAATTTCGACGAGAAATAAAAAATGGCCGTTTTAACCCCGAAAATTTGTTAAGGCCAAGTGTAAATAGAGAAGGGCATTTTGGTCATTTCACCCTCACATTAAAAATGACAATTTTTGGACAATTTTGCCTTGGACTTTTTGTGAAATTCCTATTTTACCCTTGGATATTTTGAAAAAAAGATTTGATCTTGGCCGTTGATCTCAAGATAAGATCGAATCTTGGCCGTTGATTGGAAATGTGAAAGAGAGGCATGATAGTCATTTTGCATGAGATTAGACACCAATTATTGGTGTTCTTCATTTAAAATGTCCATTTTCCTCTCTCTCTCTCCTCACTCTCTCACCTCTCTCGGCCTCACCCTCCCTCTCTCCCTCCCTCAGCCTCCCACCGATCACATGGCCAGATGCCTAGGCCGGACGTCGCTGCCACCTTCCAGCCAAGCCGAAACCGCCGTCGCTGCTCGCCTCACCCTGCCGCTCACCTCACCATCTCTCTCTCCCCTGTTTTGTCCTCATCGAATCACCATCACCCTCATTTTGTCCTGTTCAGCTCAATCGAGTCAAACCAGCATATCGCCGGCCACTGCTACCCGCCGTTCAGCCGCTCGCCATCACCGCTCGCAGCCGCGTGGCCACCGATTAGCTACCCTTTCCCTTTCGGCCGAGCTAGCCTAGATTCCAAATAAGTCACCCCCTAAACCCTATTTAGGATATCAAGTATCAATAGACTTGATTAGGGGCTATTTAGGGGTTATTTAGGGACTGTTTAGGGGTTAATTTAGTGGACTAATTTGGGGACTGGTATTGGTTGAATTGAGGTTGAATTGGTGATGTTTCGAGGCTGATTTGAGGCAAAGTTGAGTGCTGGACGTTGTGGATTGAATTGACGAGCTTATGGCTTGATTTAGGGATAAATGGTGTCGGTTTGGTGTGTTGTAGCGTGGATGGATTGTGGTGTTTGATATGGTTTGAAATGAGCTTGGAATGCCATGATTGTGGCTGTGATTGTGGGCCTGATAGTGGCCTTGTATGTTTGTTGAATCGTGAGTTGATTGATTTAAATGTGGGCCGCTATGTGCGCATATGGGCTGAATTGATTTGATTGATAATTGGCCATGATTGGGTGTCGATTGAGCATGTGAAATGCGTGTAGTTTGGTGCGTACACCGATCGAACTTGATCGGCTAGTATGTTGGCATGTTGGTGTGTAAATCGAGCGAGTGAATGAGTGAGAAATTGTGTGTGATGCTATATGTGTGGCTACGAAAATCCCTAAGGCGGTATCATTACGCGGGGAATTGATCCGTCCTGAGGCGGTACTACTACACAGGATGATGCCCGGTATTATTGGAGAACGGCTAACCTGATGCAATACCATAATGCAGGTTGTGTCATAGGCGGTGAATGTTGAGCCTGAGACGGTACCATTACGCGGGCAATATACATAACCTGAAGGGGTACTATTACGCGGGCTAAGAAGTATTGTGAATATTAGTTTGTCGCAATAAACCCGAGGCGGTACTATTATGCAGGTCACTAGTGAGTTGACTGGAAAATATGAGATGGTTGCAGTGAATCTGAGGCGGTACCATTACACAAGTCACTGGCGAGTTGAGAGAAAGTAGTGTGATGAGGCAGGATTAAGTGCATGAAATGTATTTGGAATGTGCATGTGGTTGGAATTTGTGTTATTGTGGCTAACGTGTAGGTTGTACGCATGAAAATCCCAGGTACGCGTAAATTGTGTGCCTATTATGTGGTGGTTGAGTGTGTTTGTGTTTGAACTTATCTGGAGGTACGTGATAGCCTAGGTGGGATTTAGGGTGTGTGCTTATTGAGACGTGTTCTCATAGTTGTTTCAACCAATAACTTGAGAACCCCGGCCTGAGCCATGAACCTTCCACCACCGCCACTGTAGCGTTTTGGGATTCTAATTCACACCGAACATGATGTTGTAAAATACCCGATAGATGAAAATATGACCTGGGTGAAACATACTACCGTAGTCTGGGTAGACATAGGACTACCTCTTTGGCAGGCCCATACCTACACTGGTTGGATGTTCTGGGATGTGTTGGATGAGTTTGGTCCCATTCGTGGCTTTAACGTCCCATTTGACGGAGTTGTGAATTGGGATCCGTTAGCCATACCCCCTCTTGACGGTGAGATGACTAGTTTGGAGACTAGTCTAGCGCAGTATGGATAGCAGGCCGCACCTGCAGCCCCTGAACCTTCCGTGGTTGAGCCTGATCCGGAGCCAGAGAAGTCACAAGTAGGGTATGATCCTATGGATGTGGATCTCAAGGTAATATCAGAGGAGGAGCCAGAAGAAGAAAACCCTAAGGACGAACCTGAAGAGGAGCTGGAAGAAGAACAACCCGAAGAGGAGCCCGAAGAATACCTAGAGATGGAACCAGAGGATGCACCCAAGGGCGAGCCAGAGTATGAGCTAGAGAACGAGCCGAAAGGGGGGTTTGATGAGGAGGAGCGGGTCGAGGTTCCGGTGAAGTCGAGTGATGTAGACAACCCGATTGAGATCGAGGTTGATTCAGAGTCCTCAGAGGAGCAGGTAGCTCAGGGGGATTCAGACTCAGATCCTGAGGAGTCAAACTCCGAGTGGACGCCATCTAGAGGGCGTAGGGGCTAGAGTAGGGGTTGAGTGCAAGTCTTTTGAGGTGTTCCATTTTTGAGGTGGATAGGGAACCCAGGCTACTGATCTTTTTGATATTGGTGGTGTGTAGTTTTGGTAGCTCGGTGTGCATGTATATGATATGGATTATATACCGTGGATATTGTATAAAGTTGGATAAGTAATGAATGTCTATTCTCCCTTGTACCCCTAGCCAATTATTGTATGGTGATTGTGGCTTTCGCTGATGGCTTTAAATCTCTGATAAGTTTGTTTTGGGTTAGCGATTTTCTGGGACGTCGCAACATTCGACCAAAGAGGTGTGTCGTGTGCTCGATGGGGTTCGGGGCGTGACAGATGTTGTCGTCAAATGAGGGCTCATAGTTTTTGCATATAAATATTCTGATGTTGAGTTTGGTCTTGTGTGTGTACTGAGTGTGCTTAATATGTCTAAAACCTTGTGAGAGACACGGAGAGCAATGAAAGGCGTCATCCAAGAGAGTTGAGAGTGTGAGAAAACTCATTTCTTGTGATACTCTAGGATTGGGAAAATAGTATGATTGAGCGATTGCAATCCAATTCTTGCCTATTATAGTGAACCATCTTGTTGGTTTTTCTACTGGAGTAGGCATTTCACTGAACCATGTAAAGTTCTTGTGTTCATGTTTTGTTTATGCAATTTATTTCTTACTCAAATCGCTTCATTAGAATATGGGAAAATTCCAAAAAAACACCTGAAATGGAGTCATTTTCTCAAAAAAAGGTAAAAAATGGACTTTGTTTCAAATAAGGGCTTGCGGTGGCTAGATGAGTCTCAAATAAGAGCTTGAGCTCATCGGTCAGCCAAATGTTTGCCGGTTGGAGAGCAAGTGAATTTTCCGGCGGCCGGAATAAGGGCACTTTTATCGAAAAAAATATGAATCAAAACTTACTATCCCCAAAAATAATAAATCTTTTCTTCCCATGTTCTCCATTACCTTCAGAGACCCTAATCTCCTCTGCCATATGCACGACCTCATTCACCACGCTGCCGGGTCTCTCCAAGTACATCTTGACCGGCATCGGATTCATCATTGGATCTGTCCAGGTAGTTTCCGGTGAAGAGGTCACTGAAGTGCGACTAGCTCTCCTTCAGGCACCTTCGTGCACGAGACCCTCAATGCCCTCACTGGCCTTTTCCAATCTTCAAGGATGTGCAGATGGCCAACACAAAGACCTTCGCGTTCTAGGCGGAGATCAACCAGCTCTTAAGCTTGATCATCAACACTTTCTATAGCAACAAGGAGATTTTCCTTGGTGAACTTATCAGCAATTCATCCGATGTATGTCTCTCTGCTTATTCCTTTTTATTTCCCAATATGTGGCCCTAATTGTATGTGTGCCCTGCATCGCATTGAGCTCACTTAGTGAATGTGACACCTGCTGCAGAATGAGTTTGAAGGCTAAAATATTAAGATAAGGTCCTGTTTAGATTCGTCAATTTTACTATCGTTTGGTTGCATTGACTTAGGAAGAATTAGTCAGTGATAATGGGAGTCCATAATATTCAATGATAGACCAAGACACAGTTGTCCCCTACATCTTCATGCCATTGAATGAATCTCTGTCTTGGTAAACATGCGATTGTACAATTTTATGATACCACTGTCAACTATTTAAAAACTTGAGCCAATAAATGAAGGCGTAGTTTAATGCAACATGACTCCTCAGCCACTAGGTCGAATGCCAAGTGGGACATACTATCCTTGTCTTGGTTGAAAAGGTGGAAATTTAATGTCAAGATGAAGCTATTGCGACTCACATTTTGAGTGATGTTGACACAGTTAACAATACACCATCATTTTTCAAGGAAAAGACTTCTTTTTTTGTTTGTATTTTTTGTGCTTTTCTTTTGTTCCCAAGACCCGATTTTGATTGTTCCTTTCGTGCATCGGTCACTTATGTAGACTTAAACGTGGATTTTCATGGACTTATGTTCGGGCTGTCGAAGCAAGGCATAACTCAAAATCTTCCCGATCAAGAATTGCAAAACTATATAAAAGAATGTCTCCCTCATCAATTGAGATCGAGTCGACTCGAATAATTGAGAATAGATCCCGAACTCGACTCGCTTTGCTTTTACACAGTTCAGGAATTCAATTGGAGATTTGTACCATTGAAATCTTGTGGAAAAAATTGAGTGCACGTGTATTTTCTAGAATCGTAAGTTTTTGCGGGACCTTCTGTTGAAAATTGTCATGCGATCACCATTTAACCAATTAACTTCAGAAGTACCATCTTCTCCTCAATAAGCATCATGATATGAAGAGAATATCAATGTGTCTTCTCTTAATGTACTAAAGGTGTTGGGAAAACTCAATCCCTGATCGTCACATTCGAAACATATTCGGAACGAATTCAATCAATGCGGAAAACGTGCCCAAGGACAATCAACTTGTATCACCGATCGTACAGGCATATCACATAACGAACATACCCAGTATTGTCACAGATTAAGTACCACTTTGCGCTTGAGTTCTTCGATCGTCTTTCGTACTTGTTTGCGTTCTAAAGCAAAATCAGAGAAAACGTTATGTTCGAAAGAGTGTGTTTGCATATGGAAAAATCACAATTGTTTTCGAAGGGGTGCCTTCTATTATAGTGATAGGCAAATAACTACCTTGTGGGCCCTTGTGGCTCAAGGGCCGGGTTTGGCCCATCTTGAGCAGTCCACCCACTATGTCTTTCATCTTTCACTCGCCCACGATGGGCTAAACACAACTCTTTTCCTTGCAAAGTTCATATTGGCAAATAATCCGTACGACCAACATACTACAAGAGCTCGTTGTTATACATCTGTTAGGAATATATAACAGCTCAAATTGGGCATTATCCAGAGTAGAATTAGTATGCAGTTTCCTAGATCAATCAGTCACATTTTTTTATTTCTCTTGATCTCTTTTAGTATCTCGTATATTGTATTCAGAACTATGATTTACTCAAAATCATAATTGGTCGGCCTATGAATACAAATATAGAATGTGACATCATAAATCAAATTAATCTTCCTCTTTCCTTAAACCTCTCTATTTCAGTCTAACTCGCTTTTCTAGAAATACCCCGTTAGACCTAATTATCATGATTATTGGCAACATCCTAAGATAGCAAACACTGACTAGAAATTTTGAGAATAAGTAAGAGTCGTGAGGGCACTATAATTAGAAGAACTATTTTTCTCAAGAGTCTCACATGACTTAAAAAATTGAGATCATAAATTTTTTGCCAACTCTTATCGGTCGTTCCATGCATACGTAATATGAAATACGTATTACGGTATTCTCTCATTTTCCCATAAAGCGTATGTCTTTACTCTCAATACCGTACAGATGACAGTTTAGATATACTCAATGTCTAACTTGAGTTCACAAATCTACTCTATTCATAAGCATCTATCAGAACTTACACCTGGCATTGAAGACAGGTAAAGTGAAATATATGTGTCATTTCACTTTCGAACATAATAATCTATATGTCCTCATCTTAACATTCTGTTAAGGCGACGTCCATGCTTCAAGCTTAAGCTCTCAATTATCACCTAGATAACAAGTTTAAAACTGTTTCATCTCTATTCATCACACAGTGAGTAGAGGCGATTACCCGTATGAGTGGGCTTATCTCTCATCTGTCCGACATACTTTTTCAATATAATGCACTCAGCATCGACATTCACAAACGTCATACAAACTTATAGGCATTGATAATAGCAAACTTCATTAATAGTGAACATTCTGGGAAAATTACAATATTCAGTACATCATATTCTACACAGTCCTAGAGATCTCACATGACCATGGAAAACTTCTCTAGAAGTCGGCTTCGTCATAGGATCTACTATCATCCTTTGTATAGATATGTACTTTACGTTCACTTCCTTTCGTGCAACCATATCCTTGACATAGTTATACTTGATATCTATATGTTTGGTCTTTCCATAGTACTTAGGCTCCTTAGTGTACGCTATTGCTGCTTGGCTGTCACAATAGACTAATACTGAGTTTGTAGCATTTTCAGTAACACCTAAGTGATCCAAAAATCTTCTAAACCAAACAGCTTCTTGTGCCGCTGCTGATAAAGCCACGAACTCGGCTTCCATTGTAGATAAGGCTACACCGTTGTTTCTTACTGCTCCAAGATATGGCGCTATTATTCAGTAAGAACACGTATGCAGAAGTAGATTTCCTTTCTTTTAAATCTCCTCCCCAGTTCGCATCAGTATAGCCTTCAAGGTGTAGATCACTACCTTAATAAGTCAGTGCATAGTCGGCACTTTCCTTTAGATATCTCAGGATTCTTTTGACGATGATCTAATGTGCTTGACATGGATTGGATTGATATCTACTTACCATTCCAACTACATAACTAATATCAGGTCGTATACACATCATAGTATACATCAAGCTTCCGACAGCACTAGTATATGGAACTTGTTCTATTTGCTCCTTTTCTTGTAAAGTCTGAGGACACATTCTGTCGCTTAATGCTTCACCCTTTGCAATAGGAGTATCCATTGATTTATAGTCTTGCACACGAAATCGCTCAAGGATTTTATTCACATACGTCTCTTGTGAAAGGGATAGGGATTTATTTGAGCGATTTCTTGAAATCTTAACTCCAAGAATGTATGCAGCTTGACCCATATCTTTCATCTCAAAATTGGAAGATGTAATAGCCCGAATTTCGATGTAATTCCGGGATCAATAAAACTAACATTATTTCGCATTTCATTTTAGTAAGTCTCGCCCAGAGCTGATCACTCTCGGGATACTAACTAATAGGGTATGGCTAATTAAGAAACGGTACGTGGACCAGGGACCTGATTGCGAATCGGGCACCGATCACGAGAAATGATGAGAGAATATTTTGAACCTATGTGGGCCGATCTTAGGAAAAGTGATGGATTTGGTTTGGCCAAGGCCAACGATGTACAATCGGATCACACTTGATTTTGTACGATCGAAAAGTGCATGTAGCCAACCAGTCATGAACTTAAACCGAATGATCGTGACCTCTGAGACTAGTGATAATTTCTCATTCTCTCAATGATCGAGATCGTTGTGACTCGAATAACCCTAGGTTGATACGCGTATGCTCTAAACAGCCGCCCGTTAGTGAAAGACCCTGAAATTTGAAATTTAGCGAGCTTTGATCACGGAATTGGACCCGGACTTCAGTACTGATTTTTGAAGGCTTGTACAGCTACTTTCACAATTCGGATGTCATATTATGCTGGCCATACACGTTTGGAGTTAGTCCGGTCGAAAACTGGAATTTCGACCTGGAAGTCAAAAATTACGATTTTACCCCCCAGGACATCGATGTTGATTTTGGGCCCGTATGAGATTATTTTTCGAGGTCGATGTATTTTGGGGTGGCCACGCACATTTAGAGTTGTTACGGACAAAAATTGGAATTTTGGCTCGAAAGTGAAAAATAATATTATTTTATTCCCCAGGACTTTGCAATCGATTTTCGACGACTTAAGAGGCTATTTTTGCGATTCCGACGCCATATTATGTTGGCCACACCCATTTGGGGTTGGTATAGCCAAAAATTGGAATTTCGACTTGAGACCGGAAAAATGACCGTTTTGCCCCTGGGCTATTTTTGGCTTCCGAATTTTGGGAAAATTTTGGAGATAATTATTTGGATAATTCAGCTCAATTATTAAGGCCAAAGACCCTTTTACCCCTCAATTATTGGATAGGGATAAACATCGACCATAGGATTAGGGGTATTTTGGTCAAAACTCTCGGATCGGCGACACGTGGCACCCTCTAGCCCCCAATATTTGACCAGCTTCGACCAGTCTCTCTCTCTCCTCACCAGCTCATTCAGCCAGCCCCCTTACCCGAACACACACACACACACACACACACACACACACACACACACACTCTCTCTCTCTCTCTCTCTCTCTCTCTCTCTCTCTCTCTCGGCCAAAGACGCCGGAGCTCGTCGGACCGCTGTCGTGCCGCCGTCATCCGCCGGTGCTGCTGTCCACCTCAGCCCCAGCCTCACCTCACCACCACCCTCAACCTGTCCCCGATCTCTCTCTCTCTCTCTCTCTCTCTCTCTCTCTCTCTCTCTCTCTCTCCCCTTTATTTCCTCTCTCTCGGCCAAAGGAACGCCGGAGCAAGCTGCTGCCGCGTCGGAGCTCTATCAGCCGAGCTGCTACCATCGTGACGTTTTTGCAGCCTATACATCACCGTACGTTGTCGTCCATACAGTGTCTGTACGGTGTCTGTTGGCCGCGTCCGTACGTCGCCGCCAGTTCCACCGTTCACCGGTGATCGGCCGCCGTTCCTCGTCATCATGAAGTTGGATTAAGTGAGTTTACCTCTTAAACCCGGATTAGGACTGACGGTGCATCTTCTGGACTGACTTAAATATTATCGATGTATATTTAGGATAGGATTGAAGACCGATTGGTGGAAATAAAATCCGAGAAATTTAGTGGGATTATTATAGATAATTATTGGGCTCGGATTGATGGAATAGTGGCTGTCCGTGCTTTGAGGAATGTACCGGATTATAACGGACAGTAAGAATTGTTAGCTAAATGGCCGGGATTACCCAGAGTGATTGGCCATCGATTGATTGGTGATTCTGTGCTTAATTGTGAAATGCCATGTTGTGTGCTCGTGTGGCTGGAATTATGCAGTAAGTGATTGGCCAATTATAGCTTGAATTAAATGCCGAATTGAAATTTGTGTAATGGGCCGCATAGTCTTAAATGGGCCAATTGAGCACGCGTTTGTGGCATTGAATTGATTGGGTGCTTGAGTTATTGTTTGATGCTCATGGTACATGGTGTGGCATTACATGGACACACATTGTGTATGCCGAGTATGAGGCATGAATTGAAATTGTGCAAGTATGCGTGCTTGACATGAGCATGTGTAATCACCCTAAATGCCCCGATGCGTTTACGCTGGGCTTAGATAAAATTGGTGGTATGCCGTGTGATCACTTAAGGCCTTCGGGTCGTGGCTTTCGAGTCGTGCCGTCCTCATGCACTTTGAAGCAAGACGATGCCCAACTTGTCCGGAAGATGGCGTTGGTTCATAAGGAGATCGGTGTTGCGCCTCATGCACTTTGGAACAGGCTAGAGACACTGGGCCGGAAATGCACTTCGGTGCAGGCCGCGGAGTGTTGTGAGCCTTTGGGTCGGTTTATAAAATGCTAAAATGAGATGTGTGCCAGAGTGCATGATTTGAGGAGATTCATAAGCATGGCAAATGTGTGCCGGAGTGTGTTGGCTAATGTGTGTGCCGGTGATTCGTGTGTGAGACAGGCACTTTGAAGGAGTGCCGGAGTGTGTCGCGTATGTGCTGTGATTTTTATAAAATGTCTAACATGTAAGGTCTAGTGTATGCTCGACCTGGGCCCGAGGGCCGAGGTCATGTAGTTACAATTATCATGCATTGAGTGTTTTGGTTGTCTATCATGAGGTGCATGTTAGCCTAGTTTAGGTTTAGGGTTTTTTACTCGCTGAGCTTGTCTCATTATTGTATAAACCCACTCTTTTTAGACCCCTCCCAGCATTGAGGATGGCAGGTGAGCCGACACGTTTTGGGAGGAGCCCTGGATAGATATGACGTTTGACTGCCGAGTCATGTACCCTCTTTTGATGTTGGTAGTTATTGGCCCTTTTTGGCTTTTATAAGTGTAATTGGTGTAAAACAGATATTGTAAATATTTGACTAGAAATGGAAAGAGTATGTTTCCAGTCTTATTGGTTTTAACGGTTGTGCTATCCTTGGTTGTCTGAATTATTGTACGGGTGTATATATATACTTATAAATGTTTCTTCCGCTTGTGCTTTGATCTGTGCGATTTGGGCGATGGGTCGGTGACGCATCTTGGGAGCGTTGCATCATAATCGACTGAGTGGGATGTTAGCGCTTCGTGGGGTACGGGGCGTGACATCTCCATTTGAATTGGTATCAGAGCAAGGTTAGCTCAGTGCAATCTGGTCGAAGCCTGGAGTGATAAGGGGCGATGAGACCTTAGGTAGCCAGTAGGATGACCTCGTGTGCTAAGTGTACCTCCTGATTATTTGTGATTGATTGAGTGCATATATAAATTGACCCGTTAGATGTAGGTGCGGCAGGACTTGAGGTGAGTATGTGTACCTCCTTGTTTGAGGTCCTGTGTTGTTTATGTTTAGCCGAATGTTGGGTGGTTGATTGTTGTTGTGCTAGCTACTTGCCTAGGGCCTTCGACCGGTTTAGTTTGGTTTAGGTCTCTAATTCCTAGTGGAATTACAGTAGGTAGAAGAGTGGTAGGAAACAGATATAATGAGCAGCGATGGAATAGGTGTAGGAAGAGTCCCAAGAAGGGGCGCAGGAAGAGGAACCAGAGGTGGAGGTCGTGCTCGAGCTAGAGCGGTAGAGGACCTCGAGATAGGTGTTAGAGCCGTAGAAAACTCTAGAGTTAACGCTGGAGCTGCAGTGGATCCCAGAGTTGATATTTGACCTGTGGAAGATCCGCGTATGGAAGGAGTTCTTAGGGTGTTAGAAAGGATTGGGAATGTGATGGATAGGCAAGCTCAAGAGCGAGATAATATGAACGCTCGGGCTGTTGAGGCTGCAGCAGCTGCTGCTGCGAATGAGAACCAAGCTAATGTTGGGCAGGCTCAGGCAGCTGGAATTAGGCAGATGCATTAGCTTGTAGAGCAATTCTTAAAGTTAAAACCGCCCAAGTTTACGGGAAAAGGTGACCCCGAGGCTGCACCGAAATGGGTAGAGGAGCTGGAAAAGGCGTTTGAGGTATTGGGGTGCATCGAGCAGGAGAAAATGACTCTAGCGATTTATCAATTGCAGGAAAATGCGAATGATTGGTGGAAGGCCACCAGGGGTAGAGTATTTCCTGAAGGTGTCACCTAGACTTGGGCCGTGTTTATTGAAATTTTTTATGGAAAATACTTCTCGGATAGTGCTAGAGAAAGAAAGATAGCAGAATTTGTGCAACTCCACCAGGGTCAGATGACTGTCGATCAATACGAGGCGGAATTTGCTAGATTGTCTAAGTTTGCATCGAGGATGGTGGAACATCCCGAGGACAAGGCGCGAAAATTCCCGGAAGGATTGAGACCTGACATTTGTACCCTGTTAATACCATCCAATCTGAAAACCTATGAGGACATCCATGATAGAGCTTAGGCTCTTGAGCAGGACCAGGTGCATAGGGCAGCTGCATCTGGATCGCGGTTTGCCCATAACAGAGACAATCGCTGTTTGGGGAAGAGACCGATGGCAGGAAATAGGCGCTTCGTCCCGCCAATTAGGAGGAACATTGGGAAACCGAACTCTCCACCGAGCCGATTTGGGGCTTGTTTTAAGTGTGGGAGTTTGGAGTATCAGATTAAAAATTATCCCCAACAACGCTCTTCAGTAACCCCAGGACAACCGTAGCAAAACAGAATGGGGAATCACGCCGGGAATCCCCTACCGGCTAACCAGGGCAGGCCGTTAGCGTAAGGACGAGTTTATGCTATGGTGCGTAGAGAGGCGGAGGATACGCCGGGTGTGATCACAGGTACGATTTCTTTATGTGATCATGCTGCCTATGCATTATTTGACCCGAGGGCGACCCATTCATTATTTCAGAGCAGTTTGTTAAATTGGTTGGAATTGAACCTGTACTGCTTGAGAATATGCTTTGTGTGACGACCCCATTAACTGATAAAGTGTTAGTGTCATTGGGGTGTCCTAGTTGTAAAATAGTGATTGGAGGTAGAGAAGAAAGCATCGACTTGGCAGTGTTGGCCATGTTCGACTTTGATGTGATAATTGGTATGGATTGGCTGACTAAGCAGAAAGCCTTAGTGGATTACGGCAATAGGATAATCCAGTTTAATCCTATTGGACATCCTAAGTTTGAATTTCAGGGAAACCGAGGAGAAGCCTCGATCTCTTGGATTTCTTCGCTCGAGGTAACTAAGTTATTGGATGAAGGATGCGAGGGATATTTAGTGAATGTAGTTGATCCGATAATGGCAGAACCTAAGTTGGAAGAGATACCGATAGTGTGTAATTTCCCCGAAGTTTTTCATCAGGAATTATCTGGTTTGCCACCAGAGCGGGAAGTAGAATTTGTGATAGAATTGGCATCAGGCACAGAATCGATTTTAAAGGCACCATATCGGATGTCGCCGTTAGAATTGAAAGAACTGAAAGTTCAAATGCAGGAATTATTGAATAAAGGTTTCATTCGTCCTAGTGTGTCTCCATGGGGAGCACCAGTTCTATTTGTAAGGAAGAAGGACGAGACATTGAGGTTGTGCATTGATTATCGATAGTTGAATCAGGTGACGATCAAGAATAAGTATCCACTGCCGAGGATCGATGACCTATTTGACCAGTTGCAAGGGGCATTCGTATTTTCTAAGATTGATTTGCAAACCGGACACCATCAGTTGAGAATCCGAAAGGAGGACATTCCTAAGACCGCTTTTAGCACGCGGTATAGGTACTACGAGTTTACAGTGATGCCCTTCGGATTGACCAATGCCCCTGTAACTTTCATGGACCTAATGAACAGAGTGTTTAAGGAGTTCTTGGACAGATTCGTCATAGTATTTATTGACGACATATTGGTATATTTGAAAAACCCGGAAGAGCATGAGGTACATTTAACTAAGGTGCTATGGACTTTGAGGGAACACACACTCTTCGCCAAGTTCAGTAAGTGTAAGTTTTGGCTAAGTAGAGTGGTGTTTCTTGGACACATAGTTTCGAGAGATGGAATTTCAGTGGACCCAGCAAAGATTGAGGCAGTAATAAAGTGACCAAGACCGACCTCAGTGACTAAAATTCGGAGCTTCTTAGGATTGGCTGGCTATTATCGACATTTTGTAGAAGGATTCTCATCGATAACTATGCCATTGACGCAATTGTTAAAGAAGGAATCTAAGTTTGAATGGAACGATAAATGTGAGAAAAGTTTTCAAGAGTTGAAGCATAGACTGACAACGGCCCCAGTGTTAACTATTCCGTCTGTGCTAGGAGGATTCGAGATTTATAGTGATGCTTCGTTAAGGGGACTTGGTTGTGTCATGATGCAACACGGAAAGGTAGTCGCGTATGCGTCGTGCCAGTTGAGGCCGCATGAGATAAATTATCTGACGCATGATTTGGAATTAGCTGCAATCGTTTTTGCCCTCAAGATCTAGAGACATTATTTGTGCAAAGAGAAATTCCAGATTTATACGGATCATCAAAACCTCAAATATTTGTTTTCGCAGAAGGAATTGAATATGAGGTAGTGCCATTGGATGGAGCTTTTAAAAGACTATGATTGCGACATTTTATATCACCCGGGTAAGCCAAATTGAGTTGCTGATGCCTTAAGTCGCAAATCTAGTATGGCACACCTAATGGTTAGAGAATGGACCTCGCTAGAGAAGCTTAGGGATTCAAAATTCAAATTTGAGGTGAGTCAGATGTCTAGCCTGATAGCCGCATTGAGGATTGAACCTGAGATTCAGGCAAGGATTAAGGCACTCCAGTCCATGAACCAAGAAATACAAAAGATTGTTAGGCTGGATGCCGCTGCAAGGTAATCGGAATTTCAAGTAAGCGAAACTGCAATCTTGAAGTTCCAAGGAAGGATGTGCGTACCTGATGACGCAGAACTCAAGGAAGAAATTTTGTCAGAAGCTCATAGGAGCAATTATAGTATCTATCCAGGCAGCACGAAAATGTATAAGAATTTACGGTAATATTATTAGTGGAACGGAATGAAGGCGGATGTGGCCAAGTGTTTGACGTGCCTACAAGTGAAGGCACAGCATTGCAAGCCAGGTGGCTTATTGAGACCGTTAGAGATCCATGAGTAGAAGTAGGAACATATCAATATGGTTGGATTTTGTATCGAGATTGCCGTGAAGCTAGAGAGGACATGATTCAATATGGGTGATAGTGGATTGTTTAACCAAGTCAACGCACTTTCTGGCAGTGCGAATGGACTTTGAGCTGGAAAGGTATGCGAAATTGTATGTGCGGCAAATAGTTCGTCTTCATGGAGTACCAATGACAATCACCTCAAATCGTGATCCAAGGTTTATGGCCAACTTTTGGAAAAGTTTGCAATCGGCCTTAGGAACGAAGTTGCAGTTTAGTACTACTTATCATCCGCAAACGGATGGCCAATCAGAAAGAGCGATTCAAATTCTGGAAGATATGTTGAAAGCCTATGTATTGGACTTCCAGGGAAAATGGGAAGAGCAGTTACATTTTGTGGAATTTGCCTATAACAACAGTTACCAGCAGAGCATTCAAATGGCGCCGTTTGAGGCCTTATACGGCCGAGTTTGTAAAACGCCATTATGTTGGGATGAAGTTGGTGAGCAAAGTATAACAGGCCCAGAATTAGTACAACAGACGGTAGAAGCAGTGGAGGTTATTTGGGATAGGCTGAGGACGGCGCAGAGTCGCCAGAAGAGTTATGCCGACAAGAGACGACGACCCTTGGAGTTTCAAGTAGGAGATCATGTATTTCTCAGGGTGTCGCCAATGAAAGGATTATCCCGATTCGGCAAGAAAGGAAAACTCAGTCCAAGTTATGTCGGACCATTTGAGATATTGGAAAGGATTGGCGATATGGCTTACCGACTTGCCTTGCCTCCTAACCTGTCTCAAGTGCATAATGTTTTCCACGTGTCGATGTTAAGAAAGTATGAACCAGATCCGACTCACGCTTTAAGATATGAGAAGATAGACGTGGACAACAAAGTGTCGTACATGGAAAGACCAATCAGGATTGAGGATAGAAAAGATTGGGTATTGAAGAATAAGACAATCCCGATGGTTAAAGTGGTTTGGGAGCACCATGGGACTGAAGGTGCCACTTGGGAAAGCGAAGAAGCCATAAAACGTCAACACCCCTAGTTGTTTGAATAGATAAGGGTAGATTACAAATTTCGATGACGAAATTTTTGTAAATGGGGAAGAGTTATAACAGCCCGAATTTCGATGTAATTCCAAGATCAATAAAACTGACATTATTTCGCATTTCATTTTAGTAAGTCTCGTCTAGAGCTGATCACTTTCGGGATACTAACCAATAGGGTATGGCTAATTAAGAAACGGTACGTGGACCAGGGACCTGATCGCGAATCGGGCACCGATCACGAGAAATGGTGAGAGAATATTTTGAACCTATATGGGCCGATCTTAGGAAAAGTGATGGATTTGGTTTGGCTAAGGCCAACGATGTACAATTGGATCGCAAGTGATTCTATACGACCGAAAAGTGCACGTGGCCAACCAGTCCTGAACTTAAATCGAATGATCGCGACATCTGGGACTAGTGATAATTTCTCATTCTCTCAATGAACGGGATCGTTGTGACTCGGATAACCCTAGGTCGATACGCGTATGCTCTAAATAGCCGTACTTTAGTGAGAGACCCCGAAATTTGAAATTTAGCGAGCTTTGGTCACGGAATTGGACCCGGACTTCAGTACTGATTTTTGAAGTTTTGTACAGCTATTTTCACGATTCGGATGTCATATTATGCTGTCCATACACGTTTGGAGTTAGTCCGGTTGAAAATTGGAATTTCAACCCGGAAGTCAAAAATTACGATTTTGCCCCTCGGGATATCGATATCGATTTTGGGCCCGTATAACATTATTTTTCGAGGCCGATGTCATTTTGGGGTGGCCACGTACATTTAGAGTTGTTACGAACAAAAATTGAAATTTTGACTCGGAAGTGAAAAATAATATTATTTTATTCCCAAGGACTTTGCAGTCGATTTTTGAGGGCTTAAGAGGCTATTTTCGCGATTCCGACGCCATATTATGTTGGCCACACCCATTTGAGGTTGGTATAGCCAAAAATTGAAATTTCGATCCGGGACTGGAAAAATGACCTTTTGCCCCTGGGCTATTTTTGGGTTCCGAATTTTGGGAAAATTTTGGGGATAATTATTTGGATAATTCAGCTCAATTATTGAGGCTAAAGACCCTTTTACCCCTCAATTATTGGATGGGGATAAACATCGGCCGTAGGTTTAGGGGTATTTTGGTCAAAACTCCCGGATCGACGACACGTTGTGCCCTCTAGCCCCCAATATTTGACCATCTTGGACCAGTCTCTCTCCTCACCAACTCATTCGGCCAACCCCCTCACCCGAACACACACACACACTCTCTCTCTCAGCCAAGGACGCCGGACCGCCGTCGTGCAGCCGCCGTCCGCCTCAGCCCCAGCCTCGCCTCACCACCACCCTCAACTCACCACCACCCTCAACTCATCCCCAATCTCTCTCTCTCTCTCTCTCTCTCTCTCTCTCTCTCTCTCTCTCTCTCTCTCTCTCTCTCTCCTTTGTTTCCTCTCTCTCGGCCAAAGGAACGCCGGAGCAAGCCGCCGCCGCGCCGGAGCTCAATCAGCCGAGCCGCTGCCGCCATAATGTTTCTGTAGCCCATACGTCGTCGTCCGTATGGGTCCGTACGGTGTCCGTACGTCACCGCCGGTTCCATCGTTCATCGGTGATCGACCGCTGTTCCTCGTCATCGTGAAGTTGGATTAAGTGAGTATACATCCTAAACCCTGATTAGGACTGACGGTGCATTTTCTAGACTGGCTTAAATATTATCGGTGTATATTTAGGACAGGATTGAGGATCGATTGGTGGAAATAAAATCCGAGGAATTTAGTGGGATTATTATAGATAATTATTGGGCTCGGATTGATGGAATAGTGGCTGTCCGTGCTTTGAGGAATGTATCGGATTATAACGAACAGTAAGAATTATTAGCTGAATGGTCGGGATTACCCAGAGTGATTGGCTGTCGATTGATTGGTGATTAATTATGCTTAATTGTGAAATGCCATGTTGTGTGCTCGTGTGGCTGGAATTATGCAGTATGTGATTGGCCAATTGTAGCTTGAATTGAATGCCGAATTGAAATTTGTGTACTGGACTGCACGGTATTAAATGAGCCAATTGAGCACGTGTTTGTGGCATTGAATTGATTGGGTGCTTGAGTTATTGTTTGATTCTCATGGTGCATGGTGTGGCATTACATGGACACGCATTGTATATGCCGAGTATGAGGCATGAATTGAAATTGTGCGAGTATACGTGCCTAACATAAGCATGTGTGATCACCCTAAATGCCCCGATGCGTTTACGCTGAGCTTAGATAAAATTGGCGGTATGCCGTGTGATCACTTAAGGCATTCGGGTCGTGGCCTTCGGGTCGTGCCGTCTTCATGCACTTTGAAGCAAGACGATGCCCGGCTTGTCCGAAAGACGGCGTTGGTCCATAAGGAGATCGGTGTTGCGCCTCATGCACTTTGGAGCAAGCTAGAGACACTGGGCCGAAAATGCACTTCCGTACGGGCCGCGAAGTGTTGTGAGCCTTCGGGCCGTGGCCTTTAGGTTGGTTTATAAATTGCTAAAATGAGACGTGTGCCAGAGTGCATGATTTGAGGAGATTCATAAGCATGGCAAATGTGTGTCAGAGTGTGTTGGCTAATGTGCGTGCCGATGATTCGTGTGTGAGACAGGCACTTTGAAGGATGAGCATGCGTATGGCGTACGTATGATCAGTGTGTTGCGTATGTGCTGTGATTTTTATAAAATGTCTAACCTGCAGGGTCTAGTGTATGCTCGACCTTGGCCCGAGGGCCAGGTCATGTGGTTACAATTATCATGCATTGAGTGTTTTGGTTGTCTGTCATGAGGTGCATGTTAGTCTAGTTTAAGTTTAAGGGTTTTTACTTGCCGAGCTTGTCTCATTGTTGTATAAACCCACTCTTTCAGACCCCTCCCAGTATTGAGGATGGCAGGTAAGCCGACACGTTTTGGGAGGAGCCCCGGATAGATATGACGTTTGACCGTCGAGTCATGTACCCTCTTTTGATGTTGGTAGTTATTAGCCCTTTTTGGCTTTTATAAGTGTATTTGGTGTAAAATAGATATTGTAAATATTTTAGTAGAAATGAAAAGAGTATGTTTCCAGTCTTATTGGTTTTAACGGTTGTGTTATCCTTGGTTGTTTGAATTATTGTACTGGTGTATATATATATATATACTTATATACGTTTCTTCCAATTGTGCTTTGATCTGTGCGATTTGGGCGTTGGGTCGGCGACGCATCCTGAGAGCGTTGCATCATGATCGACCGAGTGGGATGTTAGCGCTTCGTGGGGTACGGGGCGTGACAGAAGATAACCAATTCTTGATTGTATTAACAAACTCCATATTGCTTTCGACAATTAGTATATCATCAACATATAATGATAAGATCACAAATTGATCTTTGGATCTTTTGATATATACACAATTGTCTTCACTAATCATTTCAAAATCATATGCCATTATAGCATTGTGAAAACGTATATACCATTTTCTCGAAGACTGCTTAAGGCCATATATCGATCTCAATAGTTGACACACTTTGTGCTCCTGGCCTTTTGTAATGAAATCAACAGGTTGTTCCATATAAATTTCTTCCTCTAATTCTCCATTGGGAATCCAATCTTTATATCCATTTGATGCAATTCAAGATCCATACTAGCTACTATTGCTAGAATAAGACGAATAGAGGTAAATCTAACCACAGGAGAAAAAGTTTCTTCAAAGTCAACTCCTTCCTGTTGATTATATCCTTTCGCCACAAAGCGAGCCTTGTACCTCTCTATTGAGCCATCAGTCTTACGCTTTATTTTGAGAATCCACTTATTCCCAGTGGCTTTGCGTCCTTTTGGAAGGTCAACCAATTCCCAAACTTGGTTTGATCTTACTAACTCCTTTTCCTCTTCCATTACATGTATCCATTCTTCCTTATCATGGCACTTTAGAGCATTGTTCACATTCTTCGGCTCATGTTCATCTTGTGGGGCGATCATGAAAGCTTCTCCTTCAATGTCAAAACGTCGACAGGAAATCCTATTACGACTTGATTGTCGTATGGAATGTTGTACTCCTGATGATTCACCACGTTCCATTACGCTCCCACTCGAATGAGATAATGGTGGTGTCGTCTCTTTAAGTGGTTGCAATTGAGACTGGGTTATATTCAACTCTTCATTTGTCACAATGCTCCCACTAACTTCACTATCATGATCCACATATTCGTATAGTGAGTAATCACCACTTACTTCGCCCTTTTTAGGAAATTCATTATCTAAGAATGTGACATCTCGTGATTCAAATTCAGTTATACTTTCACTTTCTTGCTCACCTATGAATACATATCCTTTTGAGCGCTCTAAGTATCTTATAAAAATTCTCTTTTTGCCTTTTGGGCCTAATTTTCCATACTTGTGAAAAGACTCACGAGTATAGGCAGCACAACCCCAAGGTTTTAGGAAACTTAAATCAGGCTTTCTGCATGTCCATAACTCATAAGGAGTAGAAGCAACTAATTTAAAAGGCACACGGTTAAGTATGTAGGCAGCAGTCAACAAAGCATCACCCAAAAGGTGATGGGCAAGTTAGCTTGTGCCATCATTGATCTAACCATTTCCATTAGGGTTCTGTTTCTTCTTTTCGCAACACCATTTTGTTGAGGAGTATATGGAATAGTCAGTTGTCTTTCTATTCCCTTTTCATCACATAAATTTCTAAACTGATTAGACAGATATTCTCGACCTCGATCGAATCTTAATGCTTTTATTTTCTTGTCTAATTGATTTTCCACTAAGCTCATAAATCTTTTAAAGCAATTTAAAGTCTCGGACTTATGAGAAATCAAATCGACATGTCCGAATCGAGTATAATCATCAATGAATGTGATAAAATAAACAGACCCGTGCTTTGCTTTTACATTCATTGGACCACATATATCAGTATGGATTAATTGTAAAGGAAATTCATCTCTTGTTTCTTTTCCAAATGGTTTCCGTGTTATTTTTCCTTTTAGGCAATGCTCGCATATGGGCAAATCAACCTTTTTAATATTTCCCAATAAGCCATTTTTAGCCAATCGATTCATTCTTTGTTGGCCAATATGATCAAGTCTAGCATGCCACACGTTCACATCATTCTCATAAAAATCATATGATGTAAATAAGGAATAACTAACATTAACTTCACAATAGTCAACATCTAATATAATGAAACCATCTAAAAAATATCCGAAACCATAATAACTTATACCTAAAGACAAGTCTACACTATTGTTATGAAAGTTTACATTAAAACCAAGTCTAACTAAGACCAACATCGAAACTAAGTTCTAACAAATCTCCAGAGCAAATAGCACATCATGTAGGAACAATGTGCGTCCACCATGCATAAGTAGTTGATAGGTGCCAATGCCTTTGACCTCTACTCTTGAATTGGTCCCCATGTATATCTACTTCATTCCTTGTGGAACTCATCGGAACTCCACGAAAGCTTCTCTGTCCTTCGCTATATGGTCTGTGGCTCCCGAGTCTACAGTCCACAAAGGATTAGATTCGGTTAGAAACACTAAACTAGACACATAAGTAGCATTTTCATGAATGCTAAGAGTTTCTACCTTCTTTGGCTCACCATAGTCGCAAGCAAAGTGACCCTTCTTGTCATAGTTAAAACATTTCACTTTTGAAATGTTGTTCTTGAAAGGATGCTTTCCTTTCTCCCATTGGTTGTGCCTCGGTTTCTTCCCTAAAGGACTTGCTCCCTTACCTTTCCACTTCTTTGACTCAGCAGGGTGCTTCCTCTTGGAGCCCAAAACTCCATGCGAGCTAGAACCAGCAAAATAAATATCAGTTTTTGGCTTAGCCGCCATGAGGCGATCCTCTTCCAACTCAAGATGCCGCATAACATCCTCGAAGGTCTTGATACCTCATTGTGGGTCAAATGGATTTTCATGTGCTCCCAGCTTTGAGGCAAGGAGCGGATTACTGCCCGCACCTACTGTTCATCAGTGAGTATGTGCCCGGCATCCTTTAGCTCACTAATCATATTCGATATCTGTCTCAAATGTTGTTTCATGATCTTTCCATGAGACATCTTGTATGAGTCGAAACAGATAGTGAGTTGTCTCAATTTGGTCACAGAAGTTCGATCAAATCTTGATACCAGTGTAGCCCACATGTCTTTGGCGCTCTGGAAACGTCCGAACTCTCGCATGATGTCATTGTCCATGCTGCTTAGCACCGTAATGCGAGCAAGAGAGTTCTTTCTTTTTCAAAGAGCAAAGGCATCTTTATCCCTCTTATGTTAGGTAGTTGTCCCATCCTCAGGTTCTTCCATAATCTGGTTAAGAGTTTCGAGCGGCTCTTACTTTTCCAGCACATATTGAATCTTGAGACTCCAAATCTCATAATTATCGCCATTTAATTTTTCTCCCTTATTAAATTCAACCACTATGTTCTTAGTTGCTGAAGCCATCGTATTTGAACATTTCAGACACATACGCACGAATTATTAAAGCCTATCTAAATACTTCATCAGTATCATGATTACATAAACTAATCATATTAATGAATAGTTTCACAAAAGGTCTTAGAGTCGAAAGTTCACTATGTTCCCAATCATTGTCTAAAAATCCTAATTTGAAATTACCATTAACATAATCATTTATGTAATGAAATTGGTTCTTCAAAAGTTATACAAACTTTTAAGAACTTCCCACATATAACATAACATATAATATGACAATATAAAATGAGAAATCACAAAAATTTATAGCCATATATGTTTCATAACACATTCACAAATATTTAAGAACATGTAATAACAACTTGAAACATGTACAGAATTGATTCGAAATCCTAAAAGAACAATATCAAGTGTACCAATCCAACACATAGACAAGAAAGGACTCATAAAATTCTTTAGAAAGTTCTATTTTCTTTGGAACATAAACAGAGGCTCTCGGAAAACTTCTAGATCCGGGCCATGGTTTGCGTCGAGACCCATTCAGTGCAAGAGCTGATGTTCTCCTTGCCCCGACCCTTATGTATTGTTGCAGAAAATTCTCCACAAACATCTTATAGCTTGGACCCTTTAAGGTTTCTTTAACCTTATCAAGCATTCTTCCCAACTTCTAAGGATTAGTGCATTTTAGGGTTTCGACCATTACATATTCCGACATTACAAAACCGTTCCAAATGATATCCTGTATCATTTTGTTGACCTTGATGATGTGTGTCATCATATCATCTCTAGCGTTCTATCGATAAAGAGCTAGCTTGATTCTTAGGTTCTCAAACCTCTTCTTTTGAGTTGCCGTTCTTAGGATTATCGGAGTGCGTCTCAAATGTATCATTGTTCCTGCAACGAATGCAGAACAAAGGATTACTTATAATCCATGATACATTAAGATAAAGAATACTTATTCATATACATATAATCTGGCACTTGTATTTCAAAAAACTATAGAGAAATACTAGAGAAAATACCAAAGAATATACCCCTAAGAGCGTGTACATAGGGTTTATCGTGCATTTCCACATTCATAAGTGTAGCAAATATGCAATATGAATATACCATTGATGGAGCTAGCAAGGATCACCTAGAGGGGGGTGAATAGGTGATTTTAAATAATTTTTATAATTTATGCAGAAATAAAAGATCACAGTTGAGTCTGAATATAATTTAGATTCAAGTAGATTATATAGATAGTGCTCTTGATGTGCAGTATATAAATAAAGAGATAAGGGATAGAAAAACTGCACACAAGTTTATAGTGGTTCCGCTTATAGCAAGCCTACGTCCACTCTCCCACACTGACAGCCTACTAGCTAGATTTCACTATGTAATCAAGAGGAATTACATATTCTGAGTGATAACACTCTTATGTATGATAGGACTCTCTATCTCACATAATCACTCTTGCAAAGTATCCCTCAAGATCTTAATGTTTGGCTCAAGAAAGACAAGAGAAGGATCGGAGTATGCTCAGACTTTGGACTTGTTGATTCTTGATTCTGTACTAGCTTTTGCTGCTCGTTGATCTCCTTAAATGCTCATCTACTTCCCAACTAACCGTTGGATAGCTTTCACAAGATCATCTTCCAATCTTTACCTTGGACAGATTTGTATAAAAAGGATTGAGTAGCCATTGGATGACAGATTCTGAATCTCGCTGATTCTGGTCGCCCATATAATCAAAATCTTGGTTTCCATAAGTAGAGCTTTATCCGTTGTAATGCATGCTTGTCGTGATGTTTGATTGTCAATCAATTAGATTGAGATTGAAACAATCAAAACTTTCCTTCTGTGAAATCTATACTAGATTACTAGCTGTTATGTTTCGTTTCGAATTCTGCGTCTGAATATTTTCAATGTCTGCATCTGCATCTGAATAACTTCTGGTTCTAAGTCTGAGTCTGAACTTTTAGTTCTGAGTATGAACTTCTCGTTCTGAGTCTGAACTTCTTTTGCTTGAAGTTATTTCACAATCTGAACATGAACTAGATCAAGATTGACATATGCTTTTCTTCCAAAAATAACTTCCTAAATCAAAATACTTCAAAGCATTTATCAGACTTACAAAATACTCATGGATAGTTTTGTCAACTTCAAAATTTATTGGGAATTTTCCTTAACAATCTCCCCTTTTTTTATGGTGACAAAACTTCCATGCAGATATATAGATTTTGAGATAATTTTGAAAAATATGATCAAGCATATAATATAGCAGATATTCAAGATATCATATATGATCAGAGTAATTTGATATGAGATTTTTTATACTCAGTTTTTGAATAAGACAAGGAGTATGACAAAATCTAAACCGTAAAATAAATGAATCATAGTCTGTCTCCTTTTCTTTGAATCCAATAATCTGCATATCAAACCAAATCATATTTGCATATTTCTCCCCCTTTTTGTCAGCATCACAAAAAGATATATGCATAAAATTCCTTAATGATTATGACAATATATGGAAGTATAATCACAACTCAATATTATGCATCAATTAAGTAGAACTAACCACTAAGCACATATGCATATTTACATTCTCTCCCCCTTTTTGTCATAATCAAAAAGTGATAGTAATGGAAAGGGTATCACGTAGAGAATATAAATTTAACTCATCTTCACATACTATCTTCAAAATATATTTGGCATGAAACACAACCTTAAAAAATATCATCTTCCGCGAACATAACATGTATTTAATATAGCTCATGTTATGAAGAATCAAATATCATATATATCAACGAACACATATGCACATAATAAACTTCACAATCTTTTTGTCATGAAAAAAACAATAATATAAATAAGTGATTCGTTAATGACAAAAAGTAAGAAATACTAACCCGGATTGTGTAGAACTTAGCAAGTTCTAACATACATTACCTTTTCTTTTATAGTAATCAAGAGTGGGTAGAAATTAAATTGACTTTCATACTTGATTTACGCTCCCCATCAATTTGATACCATTTTGAGATGATTCTCTCCCTTTTTTTTGCATTTTTCACTTTTTGTTTTTCTCCCCCTGTCATCAAGATAGCTTTTGCAAATAACTTTCATTGCAGCTTGTGCACTTTGAACAAATTGTTGTTCCTCTATTTTCTTTGTAGCAGCAACATCCGCCACATTTGTTTGCATTTTGAAATTCGAGAAAGAAATTTGTTTTCTTCCATCAAGCTCATCTTAGATTCAAACTGCATAAACTCAACAAACCTTTTGCACAAATTTGCAGTTAAAGATATAATATCTCACATAATATGTAATGCCTTTTCTTTGGCAATTAAAATAATATCAAATATTTAAACCTGAAGCAACTTATCCTTTCGTACGACGCATTAAGCGTTTGCTCATCGTGTATTGACATGCCTCCAATAATTTGTCAGAATATTGCATAAAGGAGAAATTTTCGATCCTTCGGAAATGTTGCAGAATCTCCCTGATTGTGGGATCAAGCTTTCCAAACTTCACAAGGAAAGATTCTTTTACATCATGCAAATACTTGTAAGAGAGATAATAATCTTTGCAAAATATAGAAAATGTCACGTACATACCTTGCTCTGATTTGCCGATCAAACTTGCTAATTAAAAAAAAATCTTTAAAGAATATAGCAAGTGATTCAAGATTGTAGGAATTTTCCTTAAGTGTGAATCTCATAAGCATAAAGATTATATGACATTAACGAATTTCGCAAAAGAAATGTAGTTATTTCAAGCATTAAATATATGCAATATCTTACACACATGGCAACAAATATTATCAATTTGTATCTCAACATGCATGTTCAGAATATACCTTTCCTCTTTAGAAAGAATTCATCACTTGAGATCCTTGGTTGATTGCATCATGACTTGCGTAGGTTTGTATTCATGCTTCCTTTGTATAATTGTCTGCAATAAACTCATTTCCTTTCTAGTATCCTTGTATTTGGATCCTTTCTTTTTGTTAGACACAAAATATGAAACTTTCATAGAAGCCCAAGGATACTTTCCGAACTCATCTCAGTAGAGTATTTAAGGGAAATATGCATAATAAAACAATATCTCGCAAAAAAAATTCTTTCTTTGTAAGGCATGACAATATCGGAGAACACATAATGAGTCCAAAAAAAATATTTCATTTCCAATAAGATATCAAACAATCTCTTTTATAAAATTTCATCTAAAAAATCCATCAAAATAAACTTAACTTTTATTACGACATTTCTAACACAACCAACGATGTAAAACATGCCATTTCAAGTCAAAATAAAGCAGAGCATGGAGATAAAATATTAAGTCCAAAGAGAATTCATAGATATTTAAAGCACGTATCCAAAGCAAATTTAGAATTTGACAAATATACCTTTACTTACCAAATTCTCTTTCCTTATTCCTTGCAAGAAAAGTAATCTCATTTTTTCTTTGGTACCCAAATCTGCTTGGGTCCTTTTTGGTTAGAAGAAGCATCAAATCTCCAATTGATTGTCTTGGGTTTCTTCCAATTAGTTGCACATTGTTGCTTATAGTGATCACTCGAGTTCGAGCAATTATAATATTGAAATCCAATAGGCTTGACAAATTGCTTACCAAAATGATTTCTATAATACTGGATTGAAGGCCTGCGCTTTAATCTCTCCTTGACCTTCGAAAAGTCATTCTTGATCTTACTTTCATTTTCAAAACCGAGGCCGGATTTGTTGTAATAGGGGACTTGAATGGATAGAACATGCACTAATGTCCTTGAGCCAAGAGCAAATTTTTTGCAAATCTTTGCAATTTCTTCCCTATAGGAATCAACTTCTTTTTGCAAAATATCCTTCTCTTCCTTGGCAGAGGAATTCTCCTTTTCAAGCTCAATGATCCTCTTCTCATTCGTGATATTTTGTTGCTTCAATTTAGAGACTTCCTTCTTCAACTCGGAGATCTTCTTCAATGCATTCTCATGTTCCGTGCATAACTCTTCAAAAATATCATCATCATCGAGAATAGGATCTGAGCAAATCACTTCATCTTCTTTGGATTTAATGTTTGCCATTAAGCATAGATTTCCCTGCTCAAGGATTTCATCATCGCTGGATTCAGACTCTGTGTCACTCCACGTTTCGGCCTTTAGAGCTTTTTTCTTCTTTTCGAATTTCCCTTTCCTTTTCTTGAATAAAGGACAATTGGGTTTTACGTGACCCATTTTCCTACACTTAAAACATATCGTATCCTTACTTTCATTGTCGTCTCTGTTCTTAAAATATTTTCTTTCTCCGGATTTCTTTGTTGGCTTCTTCTCTTTGGAGTTTCTTCTCCTTTTCACAAGGTGTTGAAATATTTTGATCAGCAACTTCATCTCCTCATCGTCGTCTTCTTCATCTTCTTTAGAATCTGTCACATCAGAATCAATGTTAGTTTTTAATGCAATTGACTTATTACCTTTGGATTCATTCTTCTCATTCCGTTTCTCAGTCTCATATGATTGAAGAGTTCCAATTAACTCATTCACTGATAGAGACTTGATCCTTTATGTCTCTCGAAGAGATATTTTGATATTGTCCCGCTTATTTGTTAGACCTCTCAGAAGTTTGTTGACTTTCATAGCATTTGAGACTGGTTGTCCTTGATATACAAAATTGTTTACTATGTCAGCAAACCTGTCATACATATCAGCAACTGATTCTTCAGGCTTCATTTTGAAGGATTTGATATTGACCAAGCAACAGATTGATTTGAGTTTCCTTGGCTCGATCCGTTCCTTCATAAGTAGTGTGGAGAGTACCCCAGATTTCCTTAGCTGATTCACAATAAGCAATTTTTTTATATTCAATATGAGATAAAGCACAATAGAGAGAATAAATTACTTTGAAATCTAAGGTTTCTCTTTTAGATATCTCAATTTGAGATAATGGAGGATCTGCTGCTTTGCTTCCGTCTGCCTTTTCTTTTGAATCAGAAGATTTTGGATTGACTCCTTTGATGATGACATTTCATTGCATGTGATCAATCGACTTTATGAATGCCTTCATCTTATTCTTCTAGACACTATATTCCTTGCCATCAAAATATGGTGGTATGTATCCTTCAATGAGCCATGGAGCACCAAAGCTAGTTATGTAGATCGTTAGCTCAGAAGTAAAACACTTCAATAAATGAGCAACCTGCTCTGATACCAATTGATGTAGCTAGCAAGGATCATCTAGAGGAGGGTGAATAGGTGATCTTAAATAATTTTTGATAATTTATGCGGAAATAAAAGGTCATAGTTGAGTCTGAATATAATTTAGATTCAAGTAGATTATATAGACAGTGCTCTTGATGTGTAGTATATAAATAAAGAGATAAGGGATAGAAAAACTGCACACAAGTTTATAGTGGTTCCGCTTATAGCAAGCCTACGTCCACTCTCCTACGCTGACAGCCTACCGGTTGGATTCACTATGTAATCAAGAGGAATTACAGATTCTAAATGATAGCACTCTTGTGTGTGATAGGACTCTCTATCTCACACAATCACTCTTACAAAGTATCCCTCAAGATCTTAATGTTTGGCTCAAGAAAGACAAGAGAAGGATTAGAGTATGCTCAGACTTTGGACTTGTTGATTCTTGATTCTGTACTACCTTTTGCTGCTCATTGATCTCCTTAAATACTCTTGTACTTCCAAACTAGCCATTGGACAGCTTTCAAAGGATCATTTTTCAATCTTCACCTTGGACAGATTTGTATAAAAAGGATTGAGTAGCTATTGGATGACAGATTCTGAATCCCGCTGATTCTGGTCACCCATACAATCAGAATCTTGATTCCATAAATAGAGCTTTATCCGTTGTAATGCATGCTTGTCGTGATATTTGATTGTCAATCAATTAGAATGAGATTGAAACAATCAAAACTTTCCTTCTATGAAATCCATACCAGATTACTAGCTGTTATGTTTCGTTTTGAATTCTGCGTATGAATATTTTCAGTGTCTGTGTCTGAATATTTTCATCGTCTGCGTCTGAATAATTTCAATATCTGTGTCTGCGTCTGAATAACTTCTGTTTCTAAGTCTGAGTCTGAACTTTTAGTTTTGAATATGAACTTCTCATTCTGAGTCTGAACTTCTTTTGCTTGAAGTTCTTTCACAATCTGAACATGAACTAGATCAAGATTGACATATGCTTTTCTTCCAAAAATAACTTCTTGAATCAAAATACTTCAAAGCATTTATCAGACTTACAAAACACTCATGGACAGTTTTGTCAACTTCAAAATCTATTGGGAATTTTCCTTAACAACCATAACGTAGAGCATTTCGATACGAGTACGTCGATACCAAGAACGCCTAAATCGAAGTTCAAATTAGCTCGAACGGGCCAAAAGAAATAATGGGGTCATTCTGCCCGATTTAAACCGGTCCGGTTGGACCGGTTTGACCGGTCCCACCGTTGACTGATCAACTAGTTCGATCAACGGTCAACCGGGTAGGATCAATGGGTCGGGTCAACGGTCAACCGGGTCAGGTCAATGGATCGGGCCTCGGGTCAGCGCTCTCAATGACGTCACGCTGACGTCATTGTCGGCGGTTAGTCGGCAACCAACGCGCCGTTTTGCACTGCTATGTGTGGGCCTCATGCGCTGTCGCCCACATGGCCCTTGTCGACGTGTAAGGGTGCGTACGGCATCCTTCGGCGACGCGCCACCCCTCTTTTTGCTCATCTCGACGAGCATTTTCTGTTTATGCTATAAAATTCAAGTTTTGACGAAAAACAAAAATCAAAACATGCATGAACAGTTCGGCGACACGAAGAAAACAAACAAAAATGAGACAAAAACGAAAAAACAAGCAATATACACTTCAGACGATACATATGCATGATTGGGAAACAAGTAAACGGTCTCTGATACCAATATTAGGAAAACTCAATCCCCAATCATCACATTCGAAATATATTTAGAATGAATTCGATCAATGCGGAAAACGTGCCCAAGGACCATCAACTTGTATCACCGATCGTACAAGCATATCACGCAATGAATATGTAACATCCTGAATTTTGACCCGTTATCGGGACCAATAAAGTGTATATTCATTCTCGTGTAATTTTAGTGAGTCTCGCCTGAACCTGATCAGTCTCGGGACATTAACCATATGAGAAAGGCTAAATAGGAACAGGTACGTGGACCGAGAACCCAATCGCGACTGAACGCTGATTTTGAAGAACGTTGAGGAAATATTTTGAGCCAATATAGGCCGATCTTAGGAAAATGATTGGTTGATATTGTCAGTAATGTACGATCGGATCGCGAGTGATTTCGCACGACCGAAAGTACACCTGACGAATGAAACCTGATTGTAATCCAAACGATCGCGACCCTGGTACTAGTGATAATTCCTCTCGTTCTCTCGAAATTTAGACCATCACGATTCGGACAATCTTAGGTCGATACGCGTAACGCCTAAACAGCCGCTCGTTAGTGAGAGACCATAAAACTGCAAAACGAGCATATTGAGATTACAATATTGGACCCGAGTTTCGATATCAAAATCTCAAGGGTAATTACGACTATTTTGCAAGACGGACGTCAATTGGTAATGGCCATTCATGTTTGAGATTAAAACAGTTGAAAACTGAAGATTCGGCAGAAAGTGAGAAAAAGACCATTTTGCCCCTGAGAACGCCGAGGCCGAATTCGGAGGCCGTTTGAGGTTATTTTTCGCGGCCAACGTCATTTTGAGGTATCCAAGTGTGTTTGGAGTGATTCTGGACAAAAAGTGGATTTTTGACAGAAATTGGAAAATAATATTATTTTATTCCCGGAAACTTCGCAGAGGATTTTCGAGGGCTTAGAAAGCGAATTTCGCGATTCCGACTCTGGATTAGGTATCACATGAATATTTAGGACCGGTATGAGCGAAAATTGGAATTTCGGTTCCGGACGGAAAATGACGGAATTGCCCCTAGGCCATTTTTGATTTATTTCGAATTTTGGATTTAATTTTGGAGATTAACCAAGGTTGGTTAAGGTTAACTAGGGTTGGTTAACCATGGTTAGGGGCAAATGACAAGTCTACCCTTGCATTATTGGATTGGATTGAATTAGAGCCCTTGGATCAAGGGTATTTTGGGCAATTAGGCTAGGATTTTGACATGTGGCATCCACTCACCCCCTCCCTTGACCATCTTTGACTCTCTCTCTCTCTCTTCAGCTCACCTCACCGGCGCCACTCTCTCTCTCTTCTCCCGATTCTCTCTCGGTCTCTCTCTCCCTCACGCCGATCAGCGCCCAGCCCACTGTTCACGCCGGAACAGCAGCCTCGCCGGAGCTGCTGGCTGCCAGCCGCCGTGTCTCACCCCAGCCATCACCCCCTAGCCTAGTCGCAACATTTTCTCCTTTCTCCGCCGTCCACAGCCGCCCGTTCGCAGCTGCTCCCGCCGGGCGTGCAAGGACGCCGTCGCCGTCGCTGGGCTCGTCCGCCTGGCCGCGCCGCCGTGCACCACCCCAGCCGTCCAGCCTCGCCTCACCGTCCCCCTTTCAGTCAGTCTCAGCCAGCCCCCACCGAAGCTTCCCTTGTTTTGGCCGAGACTTGGCCGTGGGCTTCGCCGGACCGCCGTGAGCCGCCGGCTTGCTTTGGAACGCCGCCGCCGATTGTACCGCTCGCCGGTCGTCGGCCGCTCGTTCCCGTCGTCTCGCGTCGTCATTAGGCGAGTAAAATCACTAATTGCTAAATTAGTCTAAGTTGTGCTTAATTAGGGGATTAATTATGCTAATTAGGGCCTAATTAAGTGTGTTTTGTGCCTTGGATGATTAGTGGACTTAATTAGGACTAATTATATTGGTTTAATGGTAATTAGGAGTGGATTTGGTGGCTGAATTGAGGAGGGCATTATGGGCTCCGAATTTCATTTTGTTAGCCCACTTGAAAAAAATTAAGTTGGGCCTTGATTGAATTTAAATTGGGCTTTGATTGAAAATTTTCTTGAATTGTCGAGCCCATTAGAAATGAATTGGGCCTTTGGTTATAAATTTGCTTGAGTTTGATTGGGCCCAATTGGTAATTGAGTGGGCCTTGTTGTTGAAGCCCATGTGAGAATTTATTGGGCCTTGAATGTAAATTGTCTTGAATTGATTGAGCCCATTAGAATATTAAATGGGGCCTTTGAATGTGGATTGGCTTGGACTGGATAGAGCCCAATTGGAATTTGAACGGGCCTTGATATGAAATAAATTGAAATTGTCTTGAGCCCGTTGGGAATTAAATGGAACTCTGATTGTGAAATTCCACATTGATTGTGATATGATTTAAGAATATAACTGTGACCGACGGGTCAGGCCTTCGGGTCGATATATAACTGTGACCGACGGGTCAGGCCTACGGGTCGAGTGTAATTGTGACCGACGGGTCAGGCCTACGGGTCGAGTATAATTGTGACCGACGGGTCAGGCCTACGGGTCGATTTATAACTGTGACCGACGGGTCGGGCCTTCGGGTCGAATGATTGATGACCATTGGGTCATGGCCTTCGGGTCGAGTTAAATTGTGATGACCATTGGGTCATGGCCTTCGGGTCGATTTAATTGTCTATGAATTATATTGATATTGAAAGCCTAACCTGCAGGGCTGGAGTATTGGAATCGGGCCGTGGGCCCATGTGAATTTATATTGATTTAATTACTGGTTCAGTGAATTGTGTGTTTTATTTATTTCTGGAGGTGCACGTTAGCCTAGTTTAGGATTAGAGATTTTACTTGCTGAGTTTATCTCATGGTTGTGGTAAAAACCGGATTTTCAGAACCCCGTCCGTAGAATGCCGAGGAAAGGTCCTCTTTTTGGATACCCGTACCGGATTCAGCGAGATGTTAGTGTGCATCCTTGCGGGGACGGATCAGCATACATTAGGCGCCAATCAGTGGTGCTTATAGACGTGGGAGAGGAGTACCACCAAACACAAGAGTATGTAGCTTGGTATTTGAGGGGAGCAGATGGTGTAACTGGACCCCCGATCAGGACCTTTGACGTTCCCATAGACGTGAACGGAGTGATGATCCCGCAGATGGCGAGCGGAGAAGTCTCGGATCCCCCAGCTTCTCTGAGCGTGAGTAGCGTAGGTGATACTGTGGATGGACCGATACCCAGGGATGAGGAGCAAGGAGAGCAGCAAGTTATAGTTGACGATGCCCCCGAGGAGGAAGATGAAGAACTGAATTTGGAAGTAATAGATGAGAATGTTCAGGCGGTTGGAGAAGTGGCTGAGGTTGGATCGGACGAAGAGATAGTATCCAAGGAGAACTCTCTGGAGGAGTCATCGGCATCATCCGATCCAGATTGGGAACCCTAGGATAGGTCCCAGTGTTAGGAATAGAAGTTAATCTAACCCCTCATTTTGTTGTGTAACCCTCCCAGGTAGTAAGCTGATAAACCCAGGCCGCTGATCCTTTTTGCTTAAGTGGCCTTTTGATGTATTTCTTTTGTTGTAATTAAAAAGGCTTGTTTAAGTTTTAAAAAGGTGTTTATATCTTAGTATAATCTTTGGCATCTTTGTACCTATTGCTATTCATGGTTACATTTACATGTCTGGGTGTATATATATATATATATATACGTTGCTTCCGCATGTGACGTGCAATTGCTCTGATTTGGGTTTCGGGTCGGTGACGCAATCCTGGGAGCGTCGCACCTCAAGTCGACCGACGTGCGGGATGTTCAGCCTTCGTGGGGTACGGGGAATATACCCGGTATTATCACATATTAAGTGCCACTTTGCGCTTGAGAGTTGTTCGATCGTTTTTTGTACTCGTTTACGTTCCGAAGCAAAAGTAGAGGAAACGTTATGTTCGAAGGAGTGTGTTTGCATATGGAAAAATCACAATTGTTTTCCAAGGGGTGCCTTCTATTATAGTGATAGGCAAATAACTATCTCGTGGGCCCTTGTGGCTCACGGGCCGGGTTTGACTCATCTTGGGCGGTCCATCCACTATGTCTTTCAAGAGGAATTTTCTAAGACTCCTAGATGACGAGTTCTTTGGTTGCTGTAAGAAGAGAACCAAAGCTTGATTGGACTAGCTTAACAGAAAGATGGATCAAACTCCAGTGACTACTGAATATTCACAAGTGTGTAAGTCAATCTGGAGGACAGAGCAACAACACAAACAAGATTTTGAGTAATCATGCCTCATCATTTGAATCTAAACTTTAACAAAACTAGTTTTTCAGTCTCGTAATGAAGCACAAATTGCATCTTAATTCTTTCTTTCATATGGAAAAATCAATATATAATGTGAGATTACTGTTAGAATTTAAGTAAGTAATAATTTCTAGTGTAGAAGAAATATACTCCAACCCTTCCCGGAGTTATAAAGAATAAGAAGAGCTCAGCTCACACATAAATCAAGTGTGCTAACTGAGTAGGTAGTATCAAACCATGATCACAATGATAGTTATCATTTGGGAAATGAAGAATTCTTTTATTTGGAAAAAATCAAGAGATTTCACTTTAATTGGATCGGTTTTATTCCAGGAAAACTAAGCGGTACTTATCTTTTAACCCTAGGAGATTGCTCAAGTGGTAAGTGTGTTTATCTTCGTCGCTCAAAGCTTGGGATCGAATCACAACACTTGCACATTCTTTTGTGGCCACTTCCAGGAGCACACACTTGTAAGTCTCCGGTGATTACCCAGTGTGCATGATATGGTGGGACCATCGTATTGCATGGAGATCAGTTGGATACTCAAAGAGCTCTAGACACTCCATTGATATCATAGAGACATCTATCTATTAATCTTGTGATAATGCATAGGTTTTGAATTACATATATAATTGAATAGGAAGAAACTGAAGGTTGATGGAAGATGCCTTTTCTTTCTTTTTCTTTATAAAAAGTGTTAATCGTAATCATTATTTATTTCTCAGAACCTTACCTTAATAGTTCTTAAAAAAACTCATTTTCATTTATTGATTACACCTCATTAATGAGACCAGTTAATATAAGTGAATATGTATGTAAGTATAGATACACTGCAGATGCCATATGGCAATAGGACTCCATATGTGTGAACGCTAGTATTATTCGAGTAAAGAATATCTTTTTATTCAAGTGCCTGAAACCTTGTAAAATAGAAATTAAATAAGGAATTGCTGAAACAGTCCGAAAGCATCACGTTTATGTGTGCATGGCCATACACAATTATATATTTAGTCCCAAATTTGTACAAATTGTTTTACTACTAACAGCAGCAAATATTCTTAAAAAAAGCAACCGTCCTAATTAGGTCGATCACCCAAAAACAAAAATAATTTTATTCGATGGTAAAATATACGTACACATGTACGCTAAAATTTAAATAACCTGACATAATCAAATAGTCAGCATACACGTATAGATATCGTAGTGCTGCAATAGAAGCTGTTTTCTATTGATTGTGGATATAATAAAAAATTTAGTTAAAAAGGTGTATCCGTGATGTACAAATTATATACTGAAAAACAGATAATATAGGATAAAAAATTGAGAGATATTGATCAACGAAATAAAATTAAAAGAACCCTCTCGCTCCTGTATAAAACATCTCTATGCACCATTGTAGAGGATGAAGGTGTTGTCATGTTCATCCAATTGGTTTCTTTATGCATACCATCTTCAGCTCATCTCAACTACGTCATTCTTACTATAGCTTGATGGGCATGAGTGAAAGACGATGCTTTAATGCCAAGTGCATAACATTATTTTATATATTTTTTCCTTTAAGATATTGAGATATATAGAGTTTGTAAAATGACGAAAATAACATTGGAATGTCGAGATACCATGTTTCCTAGAAAGAATTCATCATTGATACCCGAAAATCCCGGTAAGAGTTGGATTTTCTTGTCCAGTGGAAGGGCACGACCAAGCAGCACTGTTTAACAACACGTAAGCCTATCTCAAGCAAGGAGAAAAACCGTGGAAGGGCACGAACAAGCGGCTCTCTGGCCTGTCCTCATCGAATGCAGGTGCTCGTCTTATCCTTTTCAACCTTACGTACTTGTAACTAGTAATCGTAATTTACTTATTTATATAATATACAATTATACATCCTCCAAGCATATGCTATATGGATAATTATTGTCCTTCTCGTGTAGGAGATTGAAGTATATGGAAAATATTCTGTGGATTTTCACCTCATTTCAACTCTCCCTTAGAAGAAATCACTCAATTCTTAAACTAAGTTATTAGTCATTTGTGGACTATACATGAGCAATCTACCAATGAAAGAATTATGCTAGGCTCAAATAGCATCCGAGAAAGCTATGCATTGATTGAACTGTCCATGTTGATTGATCCAGTGAAGAGAATGGTAGAAAAAAAATTTTCCATGGGCGCACGGAATACATCCTCTTAGATGTGGGAGGAAACAGAGGGAAAGAAGAGGACCCAAGGAGGTTGGACCAGCTTCACATTAATGCGACCTGTATTCGTCCTAAGCCATGATTTGAAAATTTAATTATTCTTCCTAACATCATTTTGTTAGGTTAATATCCTATCATTGTTACTTTGCTTCGAAGTAAAATATATGTGTTCTTCCACTCTTAACGGAGGAAAAACTCTGCAATAGAGAAGAGAGGATACCGTGAGGGAGATTAGCTCAGAACTCCTTCGCAGCGAGTTCTCTCTTTTTTACGACGGAGTGATTGCACTTCAATATCAGAAAATCGTTCTCTTCGTCGAAGTTGTAGTGCAATGACATATCCATCGACTCGGCATAGCAATCCAAAACATAACAGCGAAGGCAGAGCAGAACAGAACGAAAGCGATCAACAAATCTAGAATGAATTGAAGTGGATTCCAGAATTAGATGAGAGAAGACACAACCACCTGGTAGGCGTGGCTGATATCAACAGAACACCGACGAACTTTGAATCGGCGGTGAGGTATTTTTGGTTAGAGCGAAGATGGAGAATCTCGGAGCTTCGTAGTTAGCTCTGGTTCTTCTACCGGATCGACCAGTAAATTGAAGGAAACTAAGCTGTCTTCTAGTGCTGCAACATAAAACCAGACATATCAGTAAAAAAGGAAAAAAGAAAAAAACGGAGAATCGAATCAGGAAAAGATGAGATTACAAACTAGGTGAGGAAAGAAAATGAAGATCCTCTGTGGCCGTAGCTGCTGGGCTTCGCTAAAGCGAAGGTACTGATCGCTAATGAAGAAAAGATCCGCGGCTGGAATGGCTGAGCAGATGAGGTGTCGCGGTGGCAAGAGGATCGCTGGAATTAGAAATGATGGAAGCAAACACTGAAAATCATTAGAACGAGACCGAGGACAACGATTCCAAGCCCAATTCAAAGATTAAAACTAGAGAAAGAAAATGCACTCAGCTTCGGCCATGGTCGAACCCATCGCTTTTCCCTTTCTTCGAACTTGTTCAGCCTAGTGAAGAGATAGAGCGAGAGAGAGAGAGATTTAGCAAAGAGAATATCGCGGAGAGAGAGAGAGAATCGGTCGACCAAGAGAGAGGGAATTCATTCAGCGAAGGTTTTTTCTGGAGAGCCCCTCAAGCGATTGAACGATTAATCAGGAACGGATAATCTGATCGCGGAGGAGTTTGAACGATTCCTAGGGGGGGGATGTTAGTCAGTCGAATAAAAGTCTGCTACTATCTCGGGAGGTCTATCGCTGACAATAACCTCCATCTCTTCTCCATCTATAAATGGAGGAGCAGGGGAAGGCTTGAGCTTTCACGGAGGAGAAAGAAAAAGCAGACTAAGAGAGAGAGAGAAAGAAGTAGAGAGAGAGAGAGAGAGAGAGAGAGAAGTAATACTCCCCTGGGTTTTGCGATGTTATTACCTTGACCACATTGTGCAATCCCACCGATCTCGCTTGGGCTGCTCGACCCTTTTGACGTTGGTCGTCTCGCCTACACATCCAGACGAGTTGCTCGCTGCCTTCCCCGACGCCGACTCAACACCACAGCACACTCAAATTCCCCGACGCTGACTCAACATCCAGACTGGGAGGCGCTTCTCCGGTGATGCCCAGCGCCTGAAATTCTCCTGGTAGTAGTCACCGGCATAGCCAGGCTCGTCGGGACCGGATCCGACCGCCGAAGGCGAGATTGGATGCAGGTTCAAGAATAGAAATGCGAAGGAGAGGATTGCGGCTCGAGCCACCGCCGGCGATACTGCCATTGGGTTGTCGAAGAGAGAAGAGAAACTGGCAAGATACCATACATAAAAGTCTCATGGTGGTGGCCACATTGCTGGCCACCATGGCTTTTCAAGTGGCCAAACTGCGGGTACCTCCATCATGGGCCACAAATTAGTGCTGGCATAGGCCGCACTGATGGCGGTTCTTTTGATGGGTCAGATTTTGTTTGCCATTTGGAAATTTTTACAAAGAGTCAATTTCATTCCGAAATTATTACGAGTTTGTTGGCCACCATGGCTTTTCAAGTGGCTGCGGGTACCTCCATCATGGCCCACAATTTAGTTCTGGCATAGGCCACACTGATGGTGCTTCTTTTGATGGGTCAGATTTTGTTTGCCTTCTGGAAATTTTTACAAAGAGTTAATTTCATTCCTAATTATGACGAGTCCTGAGCCTTGTATACGAATTCCCAAAGTTAATTTCATTCCGTTTTGTATATTTTGTGCTTTTCTTTTGTTCCCAAGACCCAAATCTTGATTGATCCTTTCATGCATCAGTCACTTGTGTAGACTTAAACGAGGCTTTCCAGAGACTTATGTTTGGGCTGTTTGTTGAAGCAAGGTATAACTCAAACTCTTCACGATCAAGAATTGCAATATATAAAGAATGTCTCCCTCATCAATTGAGATCAAGTCGAGTCGAATAATTGAGAATAGATTCCAAACTTGACTCGCTTTGCTTGACACAATTAAGGAATTCAATTGGAGATTTTTACCTTTGAAATCTTGTGGAAAAAATTGAGTGCACATGTATTTTCTAGAATTGAAAATTTTTACGGGACCTTCCATTGAAAATTGTCATACGGTCGCCCTTTAACCAATCAACTCATAAGTACCATATCCTCCTCAATGAGCATCACGATATGAAGAGAATATCAATGCATCTTCTCTTAATGTACTAGAGGAATTTTCTGAGACTCCTAGATGATGAGTTCTTTGGTTGCTATAAGAAGAGAACCAAAGCTCGACCGGATTAGCTTTAACAAAAAGATGGATCGAACTCCGGTGACTGCTAAATATTCACAAGTGTGTAAGTCAATCTGGAGGATGGAGCAACAACACAAATAAGATCTTGAGTAATCATGCCTCAAATCTAAACTTCAACGAAACCAATTTTCAGTACCATAACAATGCACGAATTACATCCTAATTCTTTCTTTCACATGGGAAAACCAATATATAATGTGAGATTACTATTAGAATTTAAATAAGTAATAATTTCTAGTGTAGAAGATATATTCTCCAACCCTTCCCGGAGTTATAAAGAATAAGAAGAAGGGCTCGGCTCCCTCGTATATCAAGTGTGGCAACTAAAAAAATTCCAAAACTAGGTAGTATAAAACCATGATCACAATGACAGTTATCATTTGGGAAACGAAGAATTCTTTTATAAGGAAAAAATCAAGAGATTTCACTTTAAATCACATCTGTTTTATTCCAAGAAGACTAAGTGATACTTATCTTTAAACCCCAAAAAGTTGCTCAAGTGGTAAGTGTGTTTATCTTCCTTGGTCAAAACTTGAGATCTAATCACTACACTTGCATAATCTCCTGCGGCCTCACAGGAGCACATACTTGTGAGTCTCTGCCAATTACCCGATGTGTGTGGGATGAAGGGACCATCACACCGGATGGAGATTAGTTGGATGCTCAAAGTTTTAGACACTCCATTGATATTAAAGAGACATCTATCTATTAATCTTGTGACGATGCATAGGTTTGAATTACATATATAATCGAATTAGAAGAAACTGAAGATTCATAGGAGAAGCCTTTTCTTATTTTTTTTCTTTTTATAAAGTGTTAATCGTAATCATTCTTATTTCTCATAACCTCACCTTAATAGTTCTTAAAAAAACGTAATTTCATTGATTGATTACACCTCATTAACGAGACCAGTTAATATAAGTGTATATGTATGTAAGTATATGTTTGGTAATGGGATTATACATAACATATACTTACATACATATACATTGCAGATGCTAGATGGTCGTTCGACTCCATTTACGTGAACGCTAGTATTATTCGAGTAAAGAATATCTTTTTATTCAAGGATCTGATACCCCGTAAAATAGAAATTAAAAAAGGAATTGCTGAGAAAGCTTGAAATCATCTTGTTTATCTGTGCATGACCATACACAATTATATATCTAGTCCCAAATTTGTACAAATTGTTTTACGACTAACAACAACAAATACTCTTAAAAAAACAACCCTGTTAATTAGGTCGATCACCCAAAACAAAAATAGTTTTACTTGATGGTAAAATATAGTTACACATCTACGCCAAAACTTAAATAACCTGACATAATCAAATAGTCACCATACACGTATAAATATCGTAGTGCTGCAATAGAAGCTGTTTTTCAATCGATAATGGATATAACAATAAAAAATTAGTTAAAAAGGTGTATCCGCGATATACAAATTTTATACTGAAAAATAGATACTATAGGATAAAAAATTGAAAGATATTGATCAACGAAAGAAATTAAAAGAACCGCCTCACTCTTGTATAGAACAACTCTATGCACCAATATAGAGGATGAAGACATTGTCTTGTTCGTCCACTTGGTTTCTTTATGCATACCATCTTCAGTTCATCTCTACTTCTTCATTCTTATTATAGACGATGCTTTAATGCCGAGTGCAAAAACATTAATCGATATATATTTTCCTTTAAGATATTGAGATGTATAGAGTTCGTAAAATGACAAAAATAACACCGGAATGTCAAGAGACATTGTTTTCTGGGAAGAATTCGTCATTGATACTGGAAAATCCCAGTAAGAGTTGGATTTTCTTGTCCAGTGGAAGGGCACAACCAAGCTGTACTTGTAACTAGTAATCGTACTTTTACTTATTTATATAATATACAACCTCCAACCATATGCTGTATGGATAATTATTGTCCTTCTTGTTTAGGAGATTGAAATATATGGAAATTGTTATGTGGGTTTTCACCTCATTTCAACTCTCCCTTGGAAGAAATTACTCGTTTTTCTAAACTATGTTATCAGTTATTTGTGGACTGTACATGAGCAGTCTAGCAATGAAAGAATTATGCTAGGTTCAAATAGCATCCGAGAAAGCTATGCATTGGTTGTGTTAAGAAATGAAATTTTTTTGATATCTTTTTTTCTGAATTTCAAATTAGCTTTTATAGATTGAACTGTCCATGTTGATTGATTCATTGAAGAGAATGGTAGAAAAAAAATTTCCTATGGGCGCATGAAATAAATCCTCTTAGACGTGGGAGGAAACGGAGGGAAATAAGAGGACCCAAGGTGGTCGGACCAGCTTCACGTTAATGCGACCTGTATTCGTCCTAGGCCATGATTTGAGAATTTCATCGTCCTCTCCGTCACCCTCAATCCACTAACAGCCACTGCCAAACCTCCATCTTGGTGATTTCAATTGAGTCCCTTCCTCTCGCTTCGTTGCTGATCGTCAACGCTTTCCGATTGCCAATAGTTTCGCCGCCGTAGAGAAGGTCCGAAATGCCGAAGTACTCGAACTTCGATCATGACTGCCTGCTTCAACGATTCCATTCCTTGACGTTGCTTCTGTTATCTCCTTACTCATATGCGATGTCAATCGCTATAGCTAATCATTTCTTCATTCAACTAAACCACAAGTGCTCTGTTTTCCGTTGCTTTATGTATGGAGCAGAGGCTAGGAGCTATTGCTACTGTCTGTGTGAAAATCGGTTGTAATTGAGGCTGTATTGATGATTTGAACTTGCTACATTGCCTTTGTGATGATTTGGATGTGAATCGTCACTTTACTTTTGCATCTAAGCTCCTTGGCCGAAATGCATACCACCTGTTTTATGTAATTCCTGAACTAGATCACTGTGTATCTTGATTCAGTTCTTGACCGAGAATTTCATTCCTTACCAGATTGTTAATCTATTCTGGTCATATAAGCCTATTTGAGTTCTGTTTCTTCGTAAAAGAATCGCAGATATTCAATTTCGAACTTGTTTTGAATTCGCTACTGTTGCAGCCCTCCCGTCATTTGATGCTTTCCCACTCAAGTAAGCATGTGCGGTGATATAATATTGTGTTATGGTGAATTTCATGTTCGCTTGGAGAAGAAATTATGCCATGAATGATTCAAATTCTACTGGAAATCCTTGGATGCTGACAGTGTCTTGATATCACTAATTTGACTATGCTTGAATTGGTGACTATTGTCGACCATGGCTTGATCCCTATATTCCCACTTTCTGAAAAGGTATATTTTTTCTTCAACCGAAAAAAAAAGGTATATTTTTCATTCTAACGTCCAAATGTGGACTTCATCATCCAACCCATACATAGCAATTCCATATAACATCCAATCCATTTTTTGAGTATGCGCTACATTTAATATATGCCACGCATTCATTTAACATAAGTAGAACTCATGCGTCAGCAAATCATGGATGGAGAAGAGAGGACCATTATGGCCAAAAAGGATTCAAGGCAGCTTGGTCATTAACCTTAATTTCATTTGCATCTCACAAGCGTGACTCTCTGTGCCTGCGCGATAGGAGACGAACAATCAAGAGCGCTAAAATAGCACGACAATCTTATGTCGCGCTACTTTAGCGCTATTGACTGTTCGTCTCCTATCGCGCAGATGCACAGAGTCATGCTTGTGAGATGCCGTCGAAATTAGGGTTAGTGGGGGCCTTGAACTCTTTTTGGCCATAATGACCCTTTCTTTTAGCGATCCATGGTTTTTTTTTCAGATCTACTTTACTGCAGGGCTAGCCAGGTTCAACGGAGAACACCGGGACTTGCTGGAACATTATCAGGTGGCTGGGCAGCACCAGAGACACTGCAAGGCAGAGACACCGAGACTGTGGATAGGGCTAGTCGCGCATCGTGGCGAGGCAAGGCAGCAAGGCTGTGGCCTGTTAGTGTTGCTACCGTGGCTGTGGTGTTGTTGAGCCTGCATCGGGGAAGGCAGCGAGCAACTCGTCTGGATGTGTAGGCGAGATGACCCACGCCAAAAGGGTCGAGCAGCACTATTAAGATCGGTGAGACTGCACAATGTGGTCAAGCTAATAGCATGACAAAACCCAGGGAGCATTACTTCTTGCTCTATGTTTCTCTCCTTTTACGAACCCTCTCTCTACTTGTGTGTTATTCACTCTCTTTTTTACGAACTGTCTCGCTCTCTCCGCTTTTTCTTTCTCCTCCGTGAAAGCTCAAGCGTTCCCCTGTTCCTCCATTTATAGATGGAGAAGGGATGGAGGTTATTGCCAGCGAAAATCTCCCAAGATAGTAGCCGACTTTTGCTCAACTGACTAACATCTCCCCCTTAGGAATCGTTCAATCCACCGGAATTTCAAACTCCTCCACGATCAGATTATCCATTCCTGATTAATTGCTGATTTTTTATCTTTATATATATATTTTTAAGAACGAATATAAATTGGATGCTATTGTTAAATAATGCATATTGCCTAACGTAGATTTGATTTTTTTATGTGACGAACAAATAAATGGGATAGTCAAAATTTTGATTCAGGTCTTGACAGAGAATTTCCTTCATTACTAAATTGTTGATCGATTATGGTCATAGAAGCCTCTTTGAGTTCTGTTTCTTCATCGGAGATCATAGGTATTCAATTTCGAACTTGTTTTGAATTTGCTGGAACCTTATCAATACATGCTGATTCAACTGCTGTGGCCCTGAGCTGATGTCAATTTCCAAGGAGCTCACGCACGCGATATCACTTATCCACAAGCTATCAGAAAGGCAACCAAACTAAGACAAAATCCACCTAATTCATGCTTATTCCACAAATTCCAGCACACGTTCAGAGTTGTAAGAGAGTATACAAGACCGCCAATCGCCACTGTTTGATGACTAATTGACATGAATTGAAGCCACATCTTCCTACAAGCGCATATGTGTCTACTTGATCGAAATGGCATTAATCCAAGACCAAATTAGCACCGAATTTAAACAAAGCAATCATGATCAGCATGCAATACTTCGATTCTAGCATATTCAAGTTCGCTTATGACTAATTCTTGCAAAATTGGCATGAGATTCTCCATATTACTTTCCTAGCATGAAAATATATGACCCCATGACCAAACTAGCCTCAAGTTGAAATCAAATGCACACCAAATCAAGGATATCAATACATGGTAGGCATCCAAGGATTGATTTGTAGTAGAATTTAATTCTTTCATGACATAGTTTCTTTTCCAAGTGAACATGAAATTCACCATAACGCAATCTTATATCACCATGCTTACTTGAGTGGAATAGCATCAAATGAAGGATCAATTGACATCAGCTTAGGGCTGCCACAGTCGCGAATAGGCATGTATTGACAAGGTTCCAACAATCCAAAACAAGTTCGAAATTGAATACCTAAGATTTTCGAGGAAGAAACAGATCACAACTAGGTTGGTATGACCAAAATAGATAAAAAAATCTAGTAATGAATGAAATTCTTGGTCATACCTGAATCAAAATACACACCAATTTAGTTTAGGAATTTCATCAAACCGGTGGTATACATTTTGGCCAAGGAGCTTAGATGCAAAAGTAAAGTAATGATTCACATCCAAATCTTCACAAAGGCAATGCAGCAAGTTCAAATCATTAGTACAACCTCAATCACAGCCGATTTTCACAGAGACGTTAGCAATAGCTCTCAGCCTCTACTGCCCCTATAAAGTAACGGAAAACAGAGCAGATGTGGTTTAGTTGAATGAAGAATACAGAAGCAACGTCAAGGAATGGAATCGTCAAAGTAGGCAGTCATGACTGAAGTTCGAGTACTTCGGCATTACAGACCTTCTTCGCGGCAGCGGAACTAGTGGTGATTGGGAAGTGGTGATGATCAGCAACAAAGTGAGTAGTAAGGGATTCAATTGAAATCACAGAGAGACTGACTTTGGGATGCTAAAAAAATCACCCGAGTTCCTTATCTCATCATAGTCTCTCTCTTTTGATCTTACTATTGTTTCCGGACTCTTTGTCATGTCCAAATCCGATGTTCCGTGTCTCATCTTTTTGTTCCTTTTTAATATCATTTTGTTAGTTTAACATTTTATCATCACAGTCATATGCTTTCACTATAAGTTGTTTGGTTATTGGTTCATCTATTAGGCGCAACCTGAGGATCATTTATGGATTAACTCACTCAAAGTATTGTCTATTTAAACAGCTGGACCTAATCTTCAATCGGCCTTAAAATGCTGTAATGAGGTCACTCTAGGCATGAATTTAGCAATTTGATTTTTATTAAATTGGTTACTGGAGAATTTATTTACAACTGGGAGCATCATTAGTGCTCGCTGGTTCACTTTTCAATTTTTTTATTAACAAAAAAAGCAAGTCAAGTTATTACCAAAAAAAAAGAACAAAAAGAAAAAGCAAGTCAAGTCAAGAAGCACCTAACGCTGTGGAAATTACGCATGCAGTAATTGCCCATTCCATGCACCATGCATCACAGCGATTCGATTAGCATGAGGATTCTTGGACCGTTGGATGGCACTAGACAGGTGTTGTGTGTCGGTAATTAAACGCAGAAGGCTTAGAATCAGTGGAGATCACAGAGTGATAAACACTATTTATCTTGATTTATCAAATATGAGATGTTTCTTTTAATATTACCATTTGCCAATATATAAGTCAAATATGACATATTATATCATTACATGAAGTTATAAATCACTACTTTACTAAATTCTCTCAAAACCTCGTCATAATCCTCGACAAAATCTACATATCAATGAATAATTTTTATGGACATGTATTACCAAAATATTCGAAATCATGGAATATAACTTGTTAAATATTGAAGCACGACAAAACATCTTTTTATAATGGGTATTTACACTACTTTTCGATCATAAGAGTAATCAAATATTATATACTTGTTATGATTATTGTTGAAATATACACAATCATGTAGTAGATTTGTGACATCCCGAATTTCGGCCCATTTTTTGGGATTTATAAAACGCGTAATTTGTCAGTGTGCTTATAGTAAAATCTCGCCCGGGAGCTGATCACTCCCGGTTATCATTTTAAATTAGAGATTTCGCTAGAATCGCACTCGATCAAATTTGGCCGTTATTTGGACCCCGGACTTGGCAGTCGATTTTCGGGAGTGTCGGAACGAAATAAATTGGACGGTGTCGATATTAATGTGGCCAGTATCAAGATTTTCAGGAATAATGGAAAAATGAGAGTTTTTGACCAAGTGCGAATTTGGACTAGTGGACCTCCCTCGTTATAATTTGATTTAATTAATTTGGCCTTTGTCCCTTTTTATGTGCGAGGTCTATTTAGGACCGGTAGACCATTTTCGATTTTGAATTTGGACCCTCGGTTTGCGTTTAATATTTGAATGAGTATATATTTTCTTTAATTTCCTCTCTCTCTCTCTCTCTCTCCCCCACCTGCCGCGCACGTTCTCCCTCTCCCCCGGTCAAACCTGTCTCCTCTTCTCTCTCCTTCTTTTTCTTTTTTCTTTCTTCTTCTCTCTCCTCTCTCTTCTCTTTTCCTTCTTCTCCTTCGCTGGCCTCCCCCGATGCTCCTGCTTCTGATGTTTGCTCTGCAACCCATCGCCGGCGACTAGCCCAGCCGCCGCGCGCCGTCCGACCGCCGATCAAGCTCGCCCCCAGCCTCGCCGCCGTCGCCGCGTCGCCCCGACCGAGCCGCGCCGCCGTCGGTCGCCGCGACCTCCCGTCGCCGGCCTGCCCGCGAGGCGCGCGAGCAGCAGCTCGCCGCGGTCCGGCGTCGCCCAGCCGTCCGCCGGCCTACCCTCCGTCGCCCGGCCACCGTGAAGCCGCCGTGCCAACCCCGGCCGCCGCGCGACCCTTTTCCCCCTGTTTCTCTCTCCCCCGAAGCCTCCCCTGTTTAGGGCTTCTAGCGTCGCCGCCGCCGTGTGCCGCCTTTCCGGCCGCCGCCGCCTCGCCTCGGCCGTCCAGCCGCTCCCCTCAGTCGCCTCCGCCGCACCGCTGCCCCGTTGGCCGCCACCACCTCCCCTCTCTTCTTCTTCCTCTTTTCCCCGACACCTCCCCTGTTCTGGGTTTCAACCGCCGCGCGCCGCCTTGCCTCGCTGCCGCGCGCCGCCGCCCCAGCCGTCGCCGCCGCGAGGTCGCCGTGGGCCGCCGTCCCCCTCTCCTTGGCCGACAGTCCCTCCTCTCTCCTCTCCACCCGTGAGCCTCCTCCCTCTCTCTTCTCCTCTGTTTTGGCCGTGAGAGGCCCTTCGCCGGAGGAGCTCCGCCGCCGTCGTCACTGTTCCGGAGTGAGCCCGCCGCCTCGCCCCGCTGTCCAGCTGTCCTATGCCTCTCTCTCTCTGACCATGTTTCTCTCTCTCTCTCTAGGCCGCGGATTAGCTTGGACCATCGCCTAGGCTCGCGCCGTTCGCCGGAACTGCCGCCGCTGTTACTGTTCCGGCGAGGGGTAGCCGCTGTCCAGCCGCTATCGCCGCGTGTTCGGCTCGGTTTGAAGCTTAAGGCACCCGGTGAGTTCGATCCTAAGCCCTAGTTAGGCCCTTGTGCATTTCTAGACAAGTTAGGGGTTAAATTTGGGTAATTTGGGGGTTAGGTTGTGGAGATGGTTAGGGGCTGGTGTCGCGGCCTATTTGGTGGTCTGGTGTGATGATTTGGTGGAAGTTTAATGGCCCGAGAGATGCTGTGCATTGGCTGAACAGAATCAGTTTGGAAATTGCCCAATTTTGGCGAGACTCGGGTCTAAAACGTGGATTCTAGTGTGCGCTCTTTGTGGCATGTTGGTGGCTGATTACAATGGTGTCTTGGGGAGTCTAATGGAACGTTTTGAGATCATTAAATGGCCCAGCGTGATCGGTTTAGTGGCTGTCCACTTTGGGGCTAGCTGGACTAGGTGCGATTGATTTGAGGTTGGGAGAGTAAGTGCCGGGAACGATGGACTGACCGAGCTAGCGGCTGAATTGTCCCTAATTGTAAGTGATTTTGGGGTGTCGTGACACACGTCCAATGCCTTGAGAAAGGAAGTAACTTGATGGACCTCGATTTCTGTGGATTCGTGATGGACTAGTTGTGTGATCTATGCTCGTGAATTGTGTACAGTGCATGAGTGCTTGAATTGATTCCATGGTCGTTCTTATATGTGGGCTGGGCATAATGAAATGTGAATTGAACTTATTGCGTGGTAAATTGAATAGTGGCTGTCCGCTTTGGGACTTCGGTGGTTTAGAAATCGGCAAGTTGGAAGTTAGACCGGGTGATTGCCGGGTGTGCCCGGGTTAATGGATTATCGCTGATTGTTGCTTGTTGAGGCCCAATTGGGGCGTTGCCATGCCACATATTCGTGTGATCGACTTAAAGCCGTGTGTGAATTACATGCCGTGGCTAAATTGAATTGTTGAATCGATTGGGCATGTTTAAATGCGCATCTAATTGCCTTTTGATGATCATGTGCTCGTGAGGAATTGGGCATTCTTTGTGCATAATATAATTGTAACCGACGGGTCAGGCCTACGGGTCGAATATAATTGTGACCGACGGGTCAGGCCTTCGGGTCGATTTATTTGTGAGGACCGACGGGTCAGGCCTACGGGTCGAATATAATTGTGACCGACGGGTCAGGCCTTCGGGTCGATTTATTTGTGAGGACCGACGGGTCATGGCCTTCGGGTCGATTTATACAACTGTGGGCCTTCGGGTCGGGCCTCCGGGTCGAATGATTTATGACCATTGGGTCATGGCCTTCGGGTCGAGTTAACTGTTGATGACCATTGGGTCATGGCCTCTGGGTCGATTTAACTGCTTACGAGTTATAATGATATTGAATGCCTAACCTGCAGGGCAGTGAAATAAATGATTTGGGCTGTGAGCCTATGATTTTATGGTTGTTTAATGGTACACTGCTTAGTGTGTTTAAATTACTTGTCAGGAGGTGCACGTTAGCCTAGTTTAGGTTTAGGGAATTACTCACTGAGATTATTCTCATTGTTGTTTAAATCCCAATTTTTCAGACCCCCAGCCTTGAGGATGGCAGACGTACTGAAGTGTTCTTGGAAGGAGCCCCCGACCGGTTGTAGTGGCCTTTAGCTGCCTTTGATTAATGAGCATGGGCTGCATTTGATTATTGTGTCTGGTGCCTAGTATCATTGCCAGTGTAATTATTCGTGCTGGTTGTTGGATGGCTATCCTTGGTTATGTGTATATTATTGTTAGGGTGATTTTGAATTGCTTCCGCATGTGCTTTAAGTCTCTGTGTTGGGCGTCGGGTCAGCGACGCGTCCTGGGACGTCGCAGTCAAATCGACCTTGGCGAGGGATGTGGCGCGCCGTGGGGTTCGGGGCGTGACAAGATTTCTCTTGAACATATCCTTTTTTCTCTTTTATCTGTAATAATGGTTAGCTTTATTACCTTACCAAAAAAAAATGGTTAGCTTTATTTTATCCATTTATTTGTAAAGCGTATTGCATAATCTCTCTCTCCCCATTGCACATAACTCACTGTTGACATCTAAATTTTTATCTACACATCAAGCATATAATTTTGAAAAAAATAAGAAATAAATAATAGTAAAAAAACAAAAAATAATAATAAATAAAAGAGAATAAAAATAAGAAGTGAGAGAGAGGGAGAGGGAGAGTCCGATTCGGCCCAGTTCGGCCCCCGTCACCTAAGCATTTCGGTCCGATCCGACCCATCAAACCATGCCCATCTCACCCTGGCTTAGATCCACAAGCTGAAGCCTCACTTACACCATTCTTCCTATTCCACATGAATCATTGCATTTCATCGGAGTTGGAAGGAAGAGAGGGATTTCGATCTTCTAATCTGGTCTTCCACCAAAAAGGGATCGTGTTAAGTTTCATCGCGCTTAGATTTTGATATCAGTGAAGCTTGCAGCAAATGTAGTGAGGGAGAAAGGTTCCGTCGCTCAATCCTGAAGCATAGTTGTAAAACTTGAGTATCCATTGCCTTTTCCTTGGTACCCACGTATGCTTAACATGATTACTTCAGTAGTGCTCGTTAGGTGTTTGATGATATGCCATACTGAGATACAGGCTCATGGAATGCAATGGTTTACGGGTATTTGTTAGAATGGGGATTTTTGCTGAAGCGCTGGATATTTTGTCTGCTATGAAGTTGTAGGGAATAGTGATGGATTCTATAGTTCTATATAATCTGCTCGAATTTTTTGCTGAGTTTGATGACGCATCAAGTTGAGGGGAACAATGAAGGAAGCAATTGAAGCATGTCACCTGATGGAAGAGTGTGAAGGGATTTCTCCAGATAAAGGAAGTATAAGGTGATGAGATTTCTGGTTCGATTTTTATGCAAATTCAATGAAAATAATTGGAGAAAATCGACATGATAAAGATATTAGACGTGTGATCGACTTTTTCCAGAATTACGTGACAATTTTCGCCAACAACAACAGGTGAAAATCGAATGGGGAAACAACACTTTAATTGAAATCCACAATTCATTTAGAAAAAACTAAGCGCGAACACTAAAATTTACAGATGCCGAGTAGAAGTTACTTTATTTATTTAAAGTTACTGTTCTATTTAAGATTTTACCGAGTACATGAAAAAATAAAATTACCAACAGCTTCGCAACCTTTTTTCTCCTTTTGTTTTCGTTTGGTCACTTGCCATGGCACCCATTTTTGCTCCTCACCAACAGCAACAGATATTCCCGAGAAAATCCTTGAGGTCTAACGGACTTGAGAGTCCCGGCAACATATAAAAATGTCGTCTTGCATGTGGTGAACTAGAAAAGGTATCTTTTGAAGAAACGAGTTATAATTTTAATATGGCCAATTAAAATTCAACCTTATTTCGGCAAGACTCCGGTATATTCAAGCAAGTTTCAAACGATTCCGAACAAATTACGGCAACTCCAAGTAAACTTTAGTGAATTCTAGCAACCTACAATAACCTTCCGGCAACATCTCAACAAAAATTCGGCAAATTCCAACACATTCCAGCAAGCGATCAAGGTCCAATGTCGTAGAATTTCACGATCCAACTTGCAAGGCAAAAGACAATTAAATCACACGACCACTTTAGGACCAAAATATCAACAGAACCTTTCAATCAATGGAATCCTAAAATAAAGCTTCCATCAACACGACAAGCAATTGGAAAGAATAAAGGCGACCGAGTGCCAAATGAAATTACAAGACGACAAAACTATCTCATGCATTGACTAGTCCTCTTTGGCCACGTATGGCACATAATACATACACATTGCCCAACAGGTATTCACAACATGGACCAAAATTTTCAGTTTGAACGCAGAACCCCACGGCCTTCGAACAAATACATGGTGGGGATGGCACAGATTGCAAGCTCCCAGTACCTACGTACACTTCCGAAAGAAACGCGAACAGACAGAAATGATCTTCTCGACTGTGAGGCCAAGTGCTTATACATACCTCCTGAGCAATACCGTTCCAGCCATCTTGAATGTGTGCACAGAGGAAGGTCCGATGCTTAGGTGATGAGGAGGAACCAGGGAGTGACAGGTAATAGAGCGGCTAAGTGTGCTCTCTTCTTGTATTTCGGTCATTTCATCGAACACCTCCTGAGCAGTATCCGCACGTCCATTACACGCTAAAGCAGCTTTGATTCTGATTCCCAAAGCGCTTAGCATTCGATGAATTTACCAAGGGTGCGTTTGTTTCGAGAAAACTCAATAATAAAGAAAAATACTCTTCGAAAAATCAATTTTCGAGAAAATTGTTAGTTTTCATTTGTTTGGTGGTACGAGATCGAAAATATTTAATGATGTTTGGATTTCATTTAGAAAATGATGGCAAAAGATGGAGCAGTTTGTGCATCATCTAACGTGACCAATTTGGGAAAACTAGAGAGGATCGATTCAGCCACGGATTGGACGTCGTTGATTTCAAAAGACATTGACGAGAGCGCCGGAGATCTGGACAGTCTTGAGCGAATTCGCGTCGTGCGGGAATCGGCAAGAAACAAACAAGTGGTGGATGTAGGAGAGGAGGGGAGAGGGAGATGAGGGAGAGGAGAGAGAGCGTATATTCGGAGACGGCGAGCGAGGGGTTCCGAGAGTCAATGGCCGATGAAGAGGAACCGCGACGACGATGATCGGAGGTGGAGCAACTACAGAACCGCGAGCTAAAGCCAAAGCGCCGGAGAAACCTGATGCGAGGGATGGTGGAGACGTCAGGACATTCGAATCGACGGTCGATTCACCTACGGCGAACCTCGAATCAACGAAAATGGACTTTGGGATTCCATGATCGAGCTTCGTTTTCTTCTCTGTGCGTGTATCGTGTGCCTTCTTCTTCTCCGCCTGCGGCTTCCATCACTGTTGATTTGTTGGCAAGTGCAGTAGAGTGGTGAGAAGTTACAACGAGCATCGATGGTGATAAGAGCTGCATGCGAACAAATTTCTATTCTAAGTATCATGTGTTTATTACGGGTGCATAGGTTGGACTAATAGTTCTTTCTTTTGGCTAGCCTTTACAAAATGCAATGGGAGAATATGTTTTATACCGGCTCTTTTCTTGAATGAGTGTCCTAATATATGATGCAACCCACCGTTTGGCCAAACTTCATAGCCATGCTTTTTGTTACAGAAAATCTGTACGTTTATTGAGATCTCTCATCATTGGGACTTGGCATGTGCCATGTTTATCGCGCAGGATGGCGTGATGCAAACACACGACTTGGCATTGTTATAACATGTGCATGGTATATTCTGATCACGAGAAGTACTTGCTGTTTGTGATAATTGTAGTCCACTATCAATGTCCCAAGGCAACCGTGGCATGATCTACATTGCAAAGTTGAGGGACAAGCTGCGTATGACATATTGACGAATTTGGAACATAGATGGAAAAAGGCGGCGAATTGGCGCGAGTTTAAGCTGAAAAACGTCGAGCGTAGGCATGAGAATGCTCTCCTAAGGCTTGACAGGATTTTGTAGATACTTTGTCCCTCGACATGCCCCGATGGCGACAAAAAAGTACAAGTTAGGGACAAAAACGACCCGGAAAATTGGCACGTGTGGGTCAGGAAAATTTACATATGATTAATCACCGTTTTCAGGGACTTCAGTCGTAAACAAAATGAAGTGTAACAACCATCTTTCATTTCTATTTTATGTTGGCATAGGTCTTTAGATCGATTGATTCAGGATCTGTGAAGGGATTCCTGAAGAGCGTTGAAGAAGCTGCAAAGCAAGTTTTAGCTACTAATACCATGCCACTAGATTTGCAACGGGCCGTTATATATGTATAACTCGAAAAGTTTTCCTTACTTTAAAAAGTCACTCTTCTTTGTTATGCACAATCTCTAGTGTTTTTGAATAGAGATTGAAGTCCACATTGATAACGTTGCTTCTTTCAATCTCTTCATGTTGCAGAATCTTATATGTGGAAAGAACTTGAAAGTAGACAAGAGCATTCACACAGTGTACGTGAAAGCGATTAGATCGACGCAACACTTCATCTACATTGAAAACCAGTATTTTCTTGGCTCTTCCTATCATTGGCCATCATACAAAAATGCAGGTATAAGATGCACATTTCTACTCATTTTGACTGACTGAGTTGAGCGAGCAACAATCCCTCTAGTAATGAGTATTCAGACATTGCTCCCTCTGGGAACTGTTCTCAGCTAATAATAGCTAGAAATCACTATATAAGACATTGAAACTGAATTTCGATTCAATATGTTATATTTCTAAGACCGACTCTCCGAACTTTTTAAATTTCGATTTTTTCTTCCATTTTCTAGTTTTGTTTCGGCCTATCTAATTTCTTAAGTTCAAGTTTTGATGGCAACCAATGCTTGATTTGGTTTTGACAAGCAAGTGCAAACAATTTAGTGCCGATGGAGCTGGCATTGAAGATCGCAAGCAAGATCAATGCAAACGAGCGCTTCTGTGTATATATAGTAATACCGATGTGGCCAGAGGGTGTCCCCACTAGTGTCGCCGTGCAGGAAATTCTCTTCTGGCAGATCAGATTAAGTATAAACTCTTTCATCTTGCAATGAAATACTGATGACATATGCAAATCGATAACGGTATTTCAATATATATGACGTCCTAGCAAATTGAAAATAAATAACATGACAAATGGAATTAAGCCGAAAACATAGTGATCCAAGCAAACCAAGCCTCGCCATTTAAAGGGGAAAATTTGAGATCCGACCTCGTTTCAGTCATTTTAGTATTTCTCTCCGAGATATGATGATATGAAAAGATCAACATTCACTATTCTCACGTGTGTATTGATAATGTGGACAGGGACAAACCATGACGTTGATGTACAAAATTATCGCCCAGGCTCTCGAAAAAGCTAGGTTGTCACACAAATACCATCCATTAGATTATTTGAACTTTTGGAAAAAAAAAACAGTAGAAGTGTCAAAAGTTGTGTGTGGCGTTTATTTTAGTGTCAAAAGTTTTTTGGATCACTTAAGTACTACTTTTTTGAAAAACCAATAACTTAGGTGCCAACTCCGATTCGGATTGCTGAAAATCCGACATGGTCATATTTTATTAATTTCTCAATCTTACGTAGCTCATCGGCGTGCCTAGCCAGCTTATAACCCCTAAACGACGTCGTTTAAAAGTTGTAAACAATGATAATTTAAGTATCAATTTTTTTTAAAGTGATCACTTTAGTGTTAGTTGTTATTAAAAAGCGACCACTTTAGTGCCAATCATTGTTAAAAAGTGATCATTTCAATGTCAAGCACGCACTGGCTTGAATAAGTGCTGGTGCAGTTTTGTGCTTGCATCAGCTGCATAAATACTTGCTAGTGCAAGCACAAACCAGCAGCATCAACTAGCTACACCTCCTCGTGTAGCTTGACCAGTAAGCGCAACCAATAACCCCTCCTCCACAAGGTAATTTCATTCCTCTCTTTCCTGCGTTGTTTTGGATAAGTGTGAGACCAATTTCCATCCACGAAATCCATGCGTAAATCACTAAAAATCTAAGTTGTTAGTTGATGATTGGTGATGACATTGTTGTTCTAAATATTGATTTTAGATGGAAAACAATCTTGATTTTATACTTTGAAAGAAAAGCCCCGGTTCCAAAAGAAAAGCCCTTAATCTTCATCATATTGAATCCATTCTTTTACGCGGAATCGAATCAAACACTGAAAAAAAAGGGCTTTCTCTGGTAATGACAGATGCTTTGCTACATTTTCAATTAGAAGAAAATCCACACGAGAGGAGAAACTCCAAGAGTGAAGCAACCCAGAAGCCCTTAATCACCCAGAAGCTAACATGAATGTTAGCTTGTGACCTCGTGAAGACATGAAGACAGCTCGGACATATATGTCACCTGATAAAAAACAAACAAAAGAAGGCCAGACACATGGAGGGGTGAAGAAGTAGGAAGAAAGTGAGAGGAGAGAGAGCAACGGGAGAAAAGAAAAAAAAAGAGATTGAGCCTCCCTCCTCATAACGACGTGCAGCGGTGCCACATCAGATGCAGGGCCGGCGACTCCGCCAGTGGCGATGGTGAAGAAGTAGGGAAGTTTGCCAGAAACAAGGGATGACAAGCATTTTTTTTTTTTTTGGTCTGTGGATGACAAGCATTCCAGCGATCAGATAATGGATGAGAGAGTAATCTCTAGTCAAACTTTGATCAAATCTTCCGGTACTTGAAAAAAAAAACGTCCTATAGCCCAAAACCATACGTGGAGGTCCTGCAGACGCAAGAAACTTTCCATACTTATGGTAAATGATGATTTTTTAAAATAATAAGTCTCCAAAACAACACTCGAATCATAGATCCAAGCCTTAGGTTTCAGTATGGATAAAAAAAAAAAACTGGTTCCAACGGTGCAATAATCACACGAATTGGACGTCGGACGGAAAGGATTTGAGCCCGGAAAGAGTGATCTTCGACTTGTAGGTTGCACGTATTAAGTTTTAAAAAAATGCTAAACGGATGGTGTTTCCAATTTGACCACTCCATCATGTCTGTTGTAACTGTAGATTGCGATGAGGATGCCGGTCCCTCTCCTTTGTATACTGTAGGAAAAAAAATGCTAAGCGGGTGGTGTTTCCAATCTGACTCGGTCATTGATCTTTCCCCTAGTTGATTCTCAGGTGTGGCAATGACCCCCGCTTTGGCTGATTCTCTGCGAGCCATGGTCGAGAACTCCACCGGCGGCTTCTTCGTTCACTATATCGGAGCTCAGGTCAGCTCAAAGGGCAATAGTTTAGTTTAGTCAAATTAAGAATATTTAGCTGGCTTTTTCTATTGGATAACTTAGATCATCGATACAACTAGATCTTGGACAAACGGAGTTTTTTGGTCCTACATGGGAAAGAAAGATTCGGAGTTTTTTGGTCCATGGAATGAACATATTATGTGGGCAATGCAAGTTTGCGGAGGTTCCTCGTTTGCTAACTGCACATCTAGATTTTCCTTTGGAGCTTTATGTCACATTATTTGGACCGAAAGGAACAATGCGATATTCAGAAATGAGAGCATCTTCATCCCTGGTATGCGTAAGCACCTCATCAAAGTCGTCAAGGACAAGGCTATCTCTATGGGGAGAGTTGAGGACACATATAGGAACCGCATCTTACAGAGAAAGTGGGACCTTCCTCCTTCTATCTTTGGTTAGTGCTAATACTGGACACTCCGGCGTCTCCTACAGTAGATTTCGGATTTGGACGTCGCCCTCCTCCCTGCGGTTGGCTTGGCTGTTTTTGTTTTTCTGGCTGTATTTTGCTTATCCTTAGCTGTCCTTCGGCTTGATGTATAGTTCCTGCTGAACCCTCTTGACCATGGTTGGACATTACTATGTCCTAATATGGTCTTGAGTTGGTTTGAGCTTAGGTTGTAATTGGTGTTTGAAAAGTTATACATATTATTACCTTACCAAAAAAAAAAAGATTGCCCCATTCAGAACCAATTTTAGTTGCATGAGTGCGTCATGCCCTACGTGCCCAATCTTCTATTGATTGCATAAAATTTCCTCCTCCGACCGTAATATTAGTTCAGGATCACACGGGACTTTATTGCCAGACATGGGGTAAAAAAGAATCGTTCTCGATCTCACCATTATTTTCTCGATTATCGTGTCAAAATGATTTCTCAAAACTCTATACTTTATCAACTAAGACGCCTTCTTGTAGCTGTTGTTGACCACACCAGAAAATTAATCAAACATAAGATAAAGAGAATGTCTAACATTTTAGCGTTTGTCAAAGAAATTTTAAGCAAGCGGTTGTGGCAATCAATTTGGCATTATACACGAAAGTATTGTATTTTTTGAGAATCGCCACTAATTCTATATAGGATAATTTCATTTTTTTTGTGGGAATTTGCAGGGCGCTCTGGGTATATCAGCAATTCCACTAGCGTCGTTGGTAGTTCTTGGTTTTGTAATTTATGAAGCGAGAACAGACGCTCTGCATTCCGAGAAGAAACAGGTCAGCAAGCATTATTATTATTTTTTATTTTCGCAATGCGTTTCTCGTGGTTATATCTTTATTTTTTGGCGAGAAGAAAGAGCTTTCCGATTATCTACAAAAGTGACGTAACAACAACTCGTCCACCATCATTGCTCTAACGCTACTCACTCTCTCTCTCTCCCTTTTTCATGTGGCTGCGTTTCCCGCATTCAAACACCAACCTCGACTAATGTAAAACGAGCTTTGCCCTATGTGTTACCCATTTCTTGTTGCACGATTCAATTAAAGAAAGTTTATCTACATTTCCAAAAGCGCATGCTCTCTCTCTATCTCTATCTCTATCTCTGTCTCTAAAACATAAAGTAGAATTACTATACCCATCTTATATTTACTATACATTAATTTTTGTGTCACGAAAAATTCCTAAACCGGTACATCCGTGTTAAATTTACTATAAATTAATCTGCGTATCACAAAAAATCTCAAATTATTACACTTGTACCATATTTAATCAAAATTGATATATTCGTGCTAAATTTACAAAAATGTTAGGGCTCAAGTGGGGCAAAATTGTCACGGTGTACCTGTTTGTGCAAATCTAGTGCAAGTATACTAATTTGGGATTTTTAGTGATACAACAATTAGTTTGGGGTAGATGTGACATAGGTGTATTAATTTGAGATTTTTTGTAACACGAAAATTAATTTAAAATAAATATAATATGAATATACCAATATAAGAATTTTTTTTGTAAAAACTTATAAAAAAAAGATTTTTAAGAGTTAACCGTGGTGGAGTTAAGTTGCTTTGTAGCCATCGTGGGTCACGTGGCTGTTACTAAGCTTAGTGTTATTAAACATACTTGATAAAGATGTCTAACTTTAAAAGTATAGAAAACAAGCGTCATGAAAAAGTTAGGCCCTTTAAAATAACTTGACAAGTATTCCGGAAATACTCTATAACATAATGCTCAGCCGTCAGCAAGGTGAATTTATTTTTCACGAATGGAGTCGGATTAGTTTTAAGTGCACATTTACAAAACTTAGGGCTACACCACATGGGGAAATATTATAGCGGGCGGTCATCCAACAAAACAATTTATTCATTCAATTGTCTGTCAGCCCTAGTAGATTGGCTTCCTATAGCTTATTTCTCGAATATTTGATTGTTGTCCAGAATCATTGGCTCGACGGCACGAGCTTAAGCATTTTTTAGTTATTCAATTAGAATTTCCTATTGTAAATAGATTTGTTCATATTACATCCTTGGTTATAATCTTTTTATGGTTGTAATGTTGAAAATGTAAAGGTAAGACGAGTGTTAGTTCCGATATTATGATATGGAAGATAGATTTTCCATTTGTTAAGTCAGAAAAAAAAAGGGCGAAAAGGGAGAGTTGAGAGAGGCTCTCGGCCCAGGTGTGCTTCCATGGCTCGAATTTGCGGGCCTCTTTGATCAGTTGCACGACCATGACATGCAAAGAGTACATAAAAATGTTCACCCCCTACATCAATTGTACAGAAGACGGACAAAATTCGAAATCGGAAAATAACAGTAAAGCATTTATTTTATTCAAGTTCATGTATATACCTGTATACTTAGTAGAATCGAGACTAGGAAGGAATTGCTGAAAAGGCTGAAAGCATCACCTCAACGAGCGTGCTCAACCATATACGATTATATATTTTTTAGTCCCAAGTTTGTACAAATTGTTTTACGAATAATGGAGGTTTCACATCACATAAATAACTTATACAGTGTTTAACATCGCAAAACAATTTTCTAATCTTGTAAAAAAAGACACAAAATCTTAATACAAGATTTTCACAGCTTATGAACTCTTCAATTTCACAAAATCATAATTATATGAGAAGCTCCACCTTGGGTTACGACCAAAATTCGGTCACTATTCTAAAAACAGCAACCCGCTAATTTGGTTGATCACCCAAAGCAAAAATAGTTTTAGTCGATGGTAAAATATACTAACACATATAATCTGAAATTTAAATAACCCGATATAACCAAATAGTCATCATGCACATACAAATATTGTACTGCCACAACGGAAGCTGTTTTTTTTTTTTACTAATTGTGAACATCATAATAATTCTAGCTAAAAAGGTATATATTCCATATGTAGCTTTGATATTCAGTTTGTATACCAAAAACAGGTAATGCAGGAGAAAAGTTGAAGATATTGATTAACGGAAGAAATTAGAAAAACCCTCTTAGCCCTACGTAAAATATCTCGATGCACCATTGCAGAGGATGAAGAGGTTGTCATGTTCATCCACTTTGTATCTTTGTGCAAGCCATCTACATCTCATCTCTACTTCTTGAAATGAGGTGAAAATCTCAGTAAGAGTTAGATTTTCTTGTCCAGTGGAAGGGCATAACCAATGAAATATATGGAAATTATTCTGAAGATTTTCACCTCATTTCAACTCTCCCTTAGAAGAAATTGCTCTTTGTTTTTTATAAACTATGGTATTAGTAAATTGTGGACGATACATGAGTAATCTATCAATGAAGGATTTATCCTAGGCTCAAATAGCATCAGAGAAAGCTATGCATTCATTGGACTGTCCATGTTGAGTGATCCAATGAAGAGAATGGCAGAGGAAAAGTTTTCCTGTGCGCCCATAAAAGTGGGAAATAGGACGGACACGGTGTGCTCTTTTTAAGAAGTTACACACATCTAAATAAGAGAGGAAAGGTTGAAAAATTTATGCAAGGAAAAACAAAACGTTTAAAGCAGTAAGGATCGGGATCTTTTGTCAAACAAGGATTTGTAATGATAAATAATTGGGCACAAGTATGCCAAAATGAATTGGCATGGACATCTAAATTTCTAAAACCAAATTATCATCTCGCTAACAAGTGTAGTCAAGCAACGTTGAACTGTCCATGTTGATTGATGTAGTGAAGAGAATGGTAGAAAATTTTTTTCCCGTGGGCACATGAAATGAATCCTCTTGGACGTGGGAATAAATGGAGGGAAATAAGAGGGACCCAAGACGGTCGGACCAGCTTTACATTAATGCGACCTATATTCATCCTAAGCCATGATTCGAAATTTTCATTTTTCTTCCTAAAATCATATTGTTAGGTTAATATCCTATCGGTATTACTTTGCTTCGCAATAGAATATTTGTGTTCTTCCACTATAATGGAGGAAAAACTCTACAATAGAGAACAGAGGATGCCGAGAGGGAGATAAGCTCAGAACTCCTTTGCGGCGAGTTATCTCTTTTTTGCGATGGAGTGATTGCACTTCAACATCTGACAATTGTTCTATTCTTCAAAGTTGTAGTGCGATGACATATCCATGGACTCGGCATTGCGATCCAAAACGTTATGGTGAAGGCAGAACAAAACAGAACAAAAGCGATCAACAAAACTAGAATGAATTGCGGTGGATTCTGGAATTAGATGAGAGAAGACGCAATTACCTGGCAGGCGTGGCTGATATCAACAGAACACCGACACAGACCACCGACGAACTTTGAATTGGCGGTGAGGTATTTTCGGTTAGAGCGAAGATGGAGAATCTCGGAGCTTCGTAGTTAGCTCTGGTTCTTCTACCGGATCGACCAGTAAATTGAAGGAAACTAAGCTGTCTTCTAGTGCTGCAACATAAAATTAGACATATCAGTAAAAAGGAAGAAAGAAAAAAAACCGAGAATCGAATCGGGAAAAGATGAGATTACAAACTAGTCGAGGAAGGAGAATGAAGATCCTATATGGCCCATAGCTACTGGACTTCGCTGAAGAGGAGGCACCGATCGCTAATGAAGAAAAGATCCGCGGCTTGAATGGCTGAGCAGAGGAGGCATCACGGCAGCAAGAGGATTGCTGGAATTAGAAATGATTGAAGCAAACACTGAAAATCATAAGAAACGAGACCGAGGACAACGATTGAAGCCTGATTCGAAGATTAAAACTAAGAGAAAGAAAATGCACTCAGCTTCGGCCATGGTCGAACCTATCGCTTTTCCCTTTCTTCAAACTTGTTCAGCCAAGTGAAGACATAGAGCGAGGGAGAGAGATTTAGTAAAGAGAAAATTGCGGGGAGAGAGAATCTGTCAACCAACAGAGAGAATGGGTGTGAGTTCTCCGATAGAGAGGGAATTCAGCGATTGAACGATTAATCAGGAACGGATAATCTGGTTGTGGTGGAGTTTGAGATTCCGGTGGATTGAACGATTCCTAAGGGGGAGATGTTAGTCAGTTGAGTAAAAGTCTGCTACTATCTCGGGAGATTTTTGCTGACAATAACCTCCATCTCCATCTATAAATGGAGGAACAGGGGAAGGCTTTAGCTTTTACGGAGGACAACGAAAAAGCAGAGAGGGAGAGAGAGAGAGAGAGAGGGAAAGAGAGAGAGAGCAAGAAGTAGTGCTCCCTGGGTTTTGTCATGCTATTACCTTCTTGACCACATTGTGCAGTCGCCCTGATCTCGCTCGTGCTGCTCGACCCTTTGATGTTTGTCGTCTCGCCTAAACATCCAGACGAGTTGCTTGCTGCCTTCCCCGACGCCTGCTCGACACCACAGCCACGGCGGCAACACTAACAGGCCACAGCCACGCAGCCTTGCTTCGCCACGATGCGCACCGAGCCTTATCCACAGTTGCGGTGTCTCTCGTGCTGCTCCGTCCAAATCAAGCCAAACACAACCGTCCTGAGTTTCCCCCAGAAATAGCAAACAGAGAAATCCCGAGTAACATGCCTCGGACTCGCCGGCCTCCGATGTCGACATCTCTACCGGCTTTCACTTCGGCAGTGGCGAATGGACAGTTTACCACGCACACAGAGTTGGCGAGGGCTCTCATTCAAGTAGAAAACTCACCTCCAAGCCCTTGTGGCTGAAGCCTGCTCCTCTTCCTCCTCCTCCAATAAAAGGTCGCGCAGGCACAGAAAGTAAGAAAAATCACCACCATAATGGCGATCGCCACCAGCCTCCCCAATCCCCCGTTCAGAGGAGAGGAGTTTATCGTGGCGCGAGGTGTCTTAAGGGAGGTGGCCCTGCTGATCAATGCACCCGCGGGCGGGCTAGGCGAAGTCCTGGTGACGAGGCCATTCGCCGCCGCCGAAGCGGAGGCTGGCAGAGAAATAGACATCGGAGGACGTAGATTCTGAGGCATTTTGTTGGGCGGCGTTTGTCTGTTTGATCTCACGGCTATTTCTGGGGAGGACGGTGGCTGGGTTTAATTTGGCTTTGAACGGGGTGGATTGCCAGGGGGGACGCTGGTGGCGATTGCCATCATCGGCGTAATTTTTCTGACTCGGACCACCACTGGAGCTTCATCAGCTTTTGCTCCAGTGGAGAGGTGGGTTTATTCGCGCAAGTGGTCTTCCATTGGTAGACGGCCCTGGTGGTCAATGTCGGGTACGCGAAGTAGTGGTGAAGCCATTCGCCACTGCCGGAGCGAAAGCCGGCAGAGATGTCGACATCGGAGTCCGGCGAGTCCGAGGCATGTTGCTCGGGATTTCTGTGTTTGCTATTTATATTTTCTGGTTATAACTTGTAAGTAGTCAAAAAAAGAAGTGGGTCCCGCACTGAATGGGTTTGGACGAAAGGTTGTGATGAGATGGGCCGACGCTTTAGTTATTGTTTATTATTTTTTATTTATTTTGTTTATATTTATTTATCTTTATCTATTTAAAAAAAATGTATGTTCGATTTGCTTAAAAAATAAAAGTTTCAACTAAGGTAACGAGGGTAATGTTGCAACAACATAAAGTTCCAATCTTGACAATCTAGACCGGAGCTTCAAGCAACTTGTTTATCGTTGTATGTTCTATCCAAATTACTCTTAATTTCCTCAAATTTTTGATCGAATCGGGTAGATTGACTACTTGTGACCATGATAGATCCAACTTGAGTAATGATTATAATTCTCCAATCAAGCATAGAAGCTCCATTTTCCGGTAGCAACCGCATATTTGGCAAGTGTGTAAGTCAATTCAGCACCCAATTTATTTGACAAAATGTAACAAAGACAAGATCCACAAGAGCTACGTTCAATTTTCCTATTAATCTCAATATTAAAGCTAATTAAAGCTAGTTTTTCAGACTCATAACTACACAAAGATTACATTTTAATTCTTTTCTTTAAGAGGGAAAAACATATATACTGTGAGATTAAGGTTAGAATTGAAATAAGTAATAATTCCTAGTGTAGAAGAAATATTCTCCAAACCTTCCCAGTAATTACAAAAAAACCAAGATGGGCTGAGCTCACACGTTTTAAACATTAAGCTGCCAAGATCAACTTCGAATAGAAATTGAGATGAAAAAAATCAAGTGTGGCAGCTAAGAGATTTTTTAAATGTGGTATCAAGAAAAATCAAGGCGTGGGATTGAATAATCATATTTTCACATTTTCATATGATCACTACTGAGAGTACAGACTTGTGTATCTCCAATAATTACTCAATGTGTGTGGGATGAAGAGACCGCTGCACCTGATGGAAATTAATCAGATGCTCAAAGAGTCCTAAATACTCTATTGATATACAAGAGACATTTTTTTTGTCAAAAGAATTTCCATTAATTACCAAAATCTAAGAGACATCTAAGTTTATTAATCTTGAAAATATACATTGGTTTTGAACTACATACATAACTCAATTGGAAGAAATTGAAGGTTCATAGAAGATGCCTTCTCATTTTTACTTATTTTATAAAAACTACTAAGCATAATCATAATTCATTTCTCGAAACATCACTTTAATAGTTCTAAAAAAACCCAATTTCACTAAGTAATTACACCCCATTGATGGGACAAGTGAATATAAAGTGTACTTGTATGTTATGGGGATCATTAACTCCATATTAATGTGTGCCTATTTCATGAATCGCATAGATCACAACGTTTTTTAATAGCTGAGCCTGACCACTCCCGTCTCTCTCTCTCACTTTCCGATTCATTCACCGGAAAAGTAGCGTAACGATTCACAAAGCCGATGTCTTCTCATTGCAAACTCCAAATTGGAAAATAAATATAATAAAGCTGCTTGGAACAGTATTAGTATTTGCTAGTGCATAAATGCAATTAGAAGGCAATGGAAAATTGGCCAAATTTTTGTAATTCCAAAAGTCATAATCTACACTCAACAAAGGAGAATTTACCAGTATGTTTGAGGACAATATACCAATCTAAGCTACCTTAGTGTGAAACCAATATTTAGTGAAGCAAGCTCGGAAATACAAACTATGCTTGAACATTTGTCAACCCATTTTGATTTTCAAAGCGCTTTTTCCACGCCCATTTTTGCTTATCCTTGCCCTACGACAATGTATTGACCATATTGCCCCTTCTTCTGTGACTTTATTGTCTCCTCTCACTGTTCTCTCTCTTGCTTTCGCTCATGCGCGACTTGCTCCATCTCGAGAACCAGTTCCCCTTCTTCGTTCTCCAAACGCTTTAAGATATGTCAAAGTGCCCCAACAAACCACAATGTTCTCTCGTCGAGCTTGCGCTACAATTCTTCAACTATGCAGCTATTGCTGGTAATGTGTATGCTACTGCTCGCGGACTTGGCCATGGCGTCGCTTGACCGCTGGATATCCCACCGAGGTTGGTGAATGGTGATGGTTCACTGAGAGAGAACCAACAAAACCCAAAACAAAAGAAGAAGAAAAGGTCACGGAAGGGGCAATATGGTCAACCCACCCGTAATAGAGTGTGGATAAGCAAAAACAGGCATGGAAAAAGCGCCCGCCGAATGCAAAATGCGTTCCTTTTTTCCCCCCTTAGATGACCACTGGTTTAGTCGCACCATCTATATATTAATGAGATGGGATCTATTGTTGCTGTGATTATGGTTTCGTCTGGAGTTTCGATCTCGGTTTTCATTTAATTTCTTGTAACATTCTTTTCCATTTCATGATATTATTTTCGAACTAAAGCTTTGTAATTTGGATGAATTACCACTCTTCTTTGTTTAAATTAGAAAAAAAAAAACTTGAGAGTCTTTTGTTACACGACAAAATCCCCCCCCCCAAAGTCAATGCAGATATTGATCTCTTTCGTTACAAATGTATTTTTTCTATTGTAGATTTAACTGATAAATTCATTTTTTGTGATGAAGGTTCAATAATCTTTATTTTGATTTTTTTTTATAGAAAATTTATTTAGATCAATTTCACGAGTTCTCTTCTTGTTATATTATCATATCTAGGCGAAATTTGCTTTGATTAAAGGATTTTGCACCCTTTTGATAGCAGCTCTATCTACTTCCTCTGCATTACTTCCCCTTTTATATGCCTTCTTTTAATTTTACGAACTATCTCACTCTTTCTCAAGAAAAGGCTGAAAACATCAATATCTACTTTAATACTAAATGAAGTTACATGCTGTTTTTAAGAAGCCACACACGTCGAAATAAGAGAGGAAAGGTTGAAAATATTTAAGCGATAGAAAACAAAAGGTTAAAGTAGTAAGGAAGGGGATCTTTTGTCGTACAAGGATTTATAATGATAAATAAGAATAAAATAAATAATTTGGCACAAGTATGCTAAAATGAATCAGCATGGGCATCCAAATTTTTAAAAGCAAATTATCCTAGCTAACAAGTGTTGTTAGGCAAAGTGTATAACTAATTTCCATTGACTAATTATATTATAAATTACCTCTATTGAAAAATAATTCAAAAGGATAATGTTACCTTAAAAAATCATTCAATAAAATGGGGGTTTCTATTGTGTACTTTTTCTCCATACAAATAAATTGCTTCGGAAAAAACCACAAAATAACAGCTTTCATTGGCAGATTGGACCTATGCGATGGCCGATACGACGTTCCTGAGCATAGGCTCTATAGCAATCTTGACATCGTCTTTGAAAATTGACATTCACAACCCCACATTCGTAGTAATTAACTAATGTTTACATTTAGCACTGTAATAACATGGATATGTTATTTTTTGGTCATGAGAATTAATTTCTTTTTGTGATGAGTGTAGTCCACTGTCAATGTCCCTAGGCAACCGTGGCATGATCTACATTGCAAAGCTAAGACGATAGTTGATGCTCTGTGTTTCAGTTTGGAGGAAGCAAAAAAGAGAATATATGCATGTAGCACGACTGAAGCAGAGGCGGAGCATTTCAGAAGCGTCTTTGTTAAGTTTCCCATCGCAACCAACGAATGATTAGTATCGCATCATCGTTGTGCATTGATATTTTGAAACAGATCTACCTAGAGTTGCTTTTATATTACCTTATTTCTACATTGATTCCCAAAGCAAGGAGTACGGAGGTATGATTTGACTCCACAGAAATGCATCTACTATACATCTCTGCCACAATTTTTCAGTCACTTAATCCATTCATCCTCTAAATCCAAAAGCTCAACTTGCCTATGATTTATGACCCTACAACGCTTGTTGTTTTGTTGAACTTACTAAATCATTCGGTGACAAGTACGAAAATGAAGTGATTACTCATAGACCACCTCCAGTTCAGGTATGGGCAGCCGGGAGGTAGAATGCAATAGAAGCTATGATCAACCTAGATAAGACTGGCAAGGAAGTCAAGTGCCGAATCGACAATGGAGCCCTCAATATCAGTTACCAGGGACATATGCAGCGGGATGCTCTACAAATGTATCCTCCTCAGCAAAGTTATGGTCCCCAGGGGCAAGGTGAAAGAAGAAATCCTATGCCAATGAGCAATATGGATTATGCCACCGGCGGAAGGAATCCATATCAAGAAAGGAAGGAGAGGTCCGGTGCCTTCATATGAGGGAAACTACAATCAGCGGGGTCATAACAACAATTACTATAGGCAAACAGAAAGACCTACCGCAACAAGATAGATGGAGCTATGCACCTCCAGTGTAGAATGATTATAGGAGAGACAATCAAAACTATGCACCTACTACTGGTGGAACATATGGGAGGGGTCCTGATGGATTTCAAGGGTAGGGTACTGGTAGTACTGGTAGCCGCCTCACTTGAGGGTTGCTTTTGCGAGTTCTATGAGGAAGGGAGGAAAACAAAAATCGTATCTTTGAAACATTATTCTGAACAGCAGTGGCCAGTGAACACTCCGAGGAAGGAAAGGACATCATGAATGAGTAGGTCACAATTGGTGTTGTGCACAGTATGTTGGCACAAACGCACGCACTTGAAGGATCAATTAGATTTAATCTATAGCTCTTGTAAATAAGCGTTGAATGGTGAGCGTTGAAGGAGAGGGAGATAATATTGTTATTTTGCTGGCAATCGTCATCCATGCAATATTTCGAGGGGCCTCATTGACCAGTTTTGTTGAGAGATTTCCTCGGATCTTATTAGTCTACCTAATCACCATGCAATATTTCGAGGGGCCTCATTGACCAGTTTTGTTGAGAGATTTCCTCGGATCTGATTAGTCTCCCTAATCACCTTTAGACGAAGTCAGTATTTTTCAAAAATAATTAATATTACAAACAGAAAAAGTGGATGCCCCGAGCTCTAAAACTAGTAGAGGGTTTGCTTTGAAATCACAAGAATCATAGAACTAAACTTCAATTAACATCAGAGTCCTCTAAATCATTTATCAAGCCAAGACTCTCATGGCAATATCAAGCTTACATCTCATCAATTTATTCATGCACACGCGATATCACTTATCCACTGGCAAACATAAAGGCAACCAAACTAGGACAAAATCCATCTAATTCATGCTTATTCCACAAATTCCAGCACGCATTCAGAATTGTAACAGAGCATACAGGACTGCAAATCGTCATCGTTTGATGACTAATTGACATGAATCGAAGCCGTATCTTCCTACAAGCGCATATGAGTCTACTTCATCAAAATGGCACCAATCCAAGACCAAATTAATACTTAATTTAAATAAAGCAATCACGGTCAGCATACAATATTTCGATTCTAGCATATTCAAGTTCGGTTATGACTATAATTCTCGCAAAATTGGCATGAGTTTCACCATATTAGTTTACTAGCATGAACATATATGATCCCATAACCAAACTAGCCTCAAGATGGAATCAAAAGCACACCAAATCAGAGATATCAAGACAGAGTAAGCATACACGGATCGATTTCCAGTAGAATTTAATTCATTCATGACATAATTTCTTCTCAAGTGAACATGAAATTCACCATAACACAATCTTATGTCACTACAAATGCTTGCTTAAGTGGGAATGGCACAAAATCAAGGACCAATTGACATCAGCTCAGAGCCGCAACAGTCGCAAATCATCATGTCTTGACAAGGTTCCGGCAGGTCCAAAACAAGTTTGAAATTGAATACCTATGATATTTTATGAAGAAACAGAACACAAATACGCTTATATGACCAGAATAGATGAACAATCTAGTAATGAAGGAAATTCTCGGCCAAGAACCGAATCAAAACACACACCGATTCAGTTCAGGAATTTCATCAAACAGGTGGTATGCATTTCGGCCGAGGAGCACCAGTTCAAATCATTAATACGGCCTCAATCACAGTCGATTTGCACACAGACAGTAGCAACGGAAAACAGAGAGCATATGTGGTGTAGTTGAAGGAAGAATGATTAGCTAATAGCGATTGACATCGGATATGAGTAAAGAGCTAGCAGAAGCAACGTCAAGGAAGGGAACCGTCGAAGCAGGCAGTCACGACCAACATTCGAGCACTTCGGCATTACAGACCTTCTTCGCGGCGGCGGAGCTGTTGATGATCATGGATCAAAATTAAAAATATATATATAACAAGTCCGGGCCTTCAACGTATCTTTTGCGGGGACCCTCCAAAACATAAAGGCGTTTTGCGGGAGAATATTTCCTGGATATTAGTGGGTAGCTTTCCCAGTCACCAAAGCCATTGTCCAGCGCTTCTATAACAATCACCTAGTAGGCGTGGCCGATATCAACAGACCACCGACACAGACCACCGAAGATGGAGAATCTCGGAGCTTCTTAGTTAGCTCTGGTTCTTCCACTGGATCGACCGTAAATCGAAGGAAACTAAGCTGTCTTCTAGTGCTGCAACATAAAACCAGACAAATCAGTGAAAAAGGAACAGAAAAAAGACTGAGAATCGAATCGGGAAAAGATGAGATTACAACTAGGCAAGGAAGGAGAATGAAGATCCTATGTGGTCATAGCTGCTGGACTTCGCTGAAGAGAAGTTACCTATCGCTAATGAAGAAGAGATCCACGGCTGGAAGAGGATCGCTGGAACTAGAAATGATGGAAGCAAACACTGAAGATCATAAGAAGCGAGACCGAGGACAACGATTCCAAGCCTGACTCCAAGATTAAAACTAGAGAAAGAAAATGCGCTCAGCTTCGGCCATGGTCGAACCCATCATCGCTTTTCCCTTTCTTCGAACTTGTTCAGCCGAGTGAAGAGATAGAGCGAGAGAGAGAGAGAGAGAGATTGATTTAGCGAAGAGAATATCGCGGAGAGAGAGAGAGAGAATCGGTCGACCAAGAGAGAGGGAATTCATTCAGCGAGAGTTTTTTTTTCTGGAGAGCCCCTCGAGCGATTGAACGATTAATCAGGAACGGATAATCTGGTCGCGGAGGAGTTTGAGATTCCGGTGGATTGAACGATTCCTAAGGGGGAGATGTTAGTCAGTTGAGTAAAAGTCTGCTACTATCTCGGGAGATTTTCGCTGACACTAACCTCCGTCTCTTCTCCATCTATAAATGGAGGAACAGGGGAAGGCTTGAGCTTTCACGCAGGAGAAAGAAAAAGAAATTAAGTACATTAATGACAAACACTAGCTCCAAAACCTCCCATGCACAAAGCTCACATATATATTATCGGTAGTCTATCAACAAATTTAACATTCGAAATTATCAACGGCCATCTCTCATGAAAAAACAGTACAATTAATAATTCAAGCTACCCTATGATTCCGACTAATTAAGATAATTATAAAGCTACTCTGAATAGTATTAATATACGCCAATGCATAGATGCAATTAGGAGGCACTTGAAAATTGACCAAATTCGTAATTTCAAAAGTCACATTCTATCATCAACGATGGAAAATTTACCAGTACATTCGAGATCTCTTACTATATATGGAGGGCAATATACCAACCCAAGCTATTGATCAATCAGCACACTTGGTAATACAAACTACGTTTGAGCATCTATCGACCCATTCTAATTTCAATGACATAGTCTACTGTGACAATGGTGACAATGGAGATTTATAGTACAGAATCCGAACTTTTCTATCCTGGAAAATATACGAACATAAAGTAAGTTTTCAACCTTGACAGTAAATTTGCCGTTGTTACTAATTTTTCTTCATATGATATCTACTTATGCCCATAGTTATCTACAGGGACGTCAATATTCGTTGGGGAAAAATGTACATCTTAAATTTCATGTCAAATGGAAGATCGATGTTATTTATGGATAAAGAGCCACTCCAAATATACGCCGCCTTTGATTTTTCTTTTGAGAGCATGACTCATAAAATCAGATCGGGTCATTCCATAGAATATAAAAGCGTTTAGGAATTGGGTGAAAAATGAGTTACCTTTTCCCTTTAGACGGGCTCTTTGGTCACTGTATAAGAGTTGCAAAAATTGGTTGGACCAGCCAAAACTCGATACAAGATCGAGTAGGATGCTTGGGCTTTATTTGTTAATCATTTGTCACATAAAGTCGAGCTCGAGAGATTGAATTCATGATGGTGCAACGCATCGAACGTAAAGCATGTTGATTTTTTTTATTCCACTAAATCGGATCAATCGGGTATCCAAAAACAATAAAATTATATGGTATCTCATCAAGAAGATTAGTTTATTCAAAACATTCAGTAAATGAGTTTATTCGGTATTTTCGGGAAACGAATTTCTCTCTTTGAAAAAGAAAAAACAGAGCAACGGGACATGGTTTGAGGAAAAATTAAGCATGTTCTCTCTTTCGATCTTACTACTTTTTCTGGACCCTTTGTCACGTCTTAATCCTATGTTCTGTATCCCATCATTATTTGTTCCTTTTTAATATCATTTTGCTAGTTTAATATTCTATCATTATCACTCTACTTCGTAATAAAACATTTTTGTTCTTCCACTATGAATTCTCCTTTTAATCATTGGTTCATCTATTGCGTTGATTATGATTAAATTTCTTGGATGTATTGTTTCTTTCATTCTTTTGATTCAATTTCTTTGGCATTTTTAACATCTCTACGAGATTGCTGCTAAAAGTACCTCTCATTTCAAGCCACATTGAATTTCAGTCTACAGTTTTCATCACTATTTTAATTCAATTTCTCAAAGCATTTTGTTCCATTTCGTGCTATTACTAATTTATATTTTCCGATCCGATCAATTTAATTTTTGCAATGAAACTTCATTAATCAATATATTAATATTTCGAATAGAAAATCCGTTCAAATCAATTTCATGAGTTCTCTTATTGTTATATTGTTACTCCGACCAAAGGATTTTGCACCCCTTTGTTATCAGCTCTATCTACTTCCCCTCCGTTAAATCCTTATTTACATGCCTTCACTCAATTTCATGGACTCTCTCTCTCTTTCCCCCTCTCTACTGCAAGGGAAGGTTGAAAATATCAATATTTGCTTTAAAACTAGACGAAGTTACACGCTGTTTTTGAGAAGCTATACACGTCTAAATAAGAGAGGAAAGGTTGAAAATATTTATGCTGATGAAAAACAAAACGTTAAAAGTAGTGAGGATGGGGATCTTTTGTCAAACAAGGATTTTTTGTAATGATAATTAATTTGGCACAAGTATGCCTAAGTGAATCGGCATGGACATCCAAATTTCTAAAACCAAATTATCCTCTCTAACAAGTGTAGTCACGCAACGTTGAACTCTCCATGTTGATTGATCCAGTGAAGTGAACGGCAGAAAAAAAATTTCCCATGGGTTCACGAAATGAATCCTCTTAGACGTGGGAGGAAATGGAGGGAAATAAGAGGGACCCAAGGCGGTCGGACCCGCTTTACATTAATGCAACCTATATTCATCGTAAGCCATGATTTGAAAATTTTCATTTTTCTTCCTAAAATCATATTTTAGGTTAATATCCTATCAGTGTTACTTTGCTTCGCAATAGAATATTTGTATTCTTCCACTATGACGGAGGAAAAACTCTGCAATGGGGAACAGAGGATACCGAGAGGGAGATTAGCTCAGAACCCATTTGCAGTGAGTTATCTCTCTTTTATGATGGAATGACTGCACTTCAATATATGAAAATCGTTCTCCTCTTCAAAGTCGCAGTGCAATGACATGTCCGTTGACTCGGCATAGCGATCCAAAACGTAATGGCGAAGGCAGAACAAAATAGAACAAAAGCGATCAACAAATCTGGAGTGAATTGAAGTGGACTTTGGAATTAGATGAGAGAAGACACAACCACCTGGTAGGTGTGGCTGATATCAATAGAACACCGACACAGACCACCGACGAACTCTGAATCGGCGGTGAGGTATTTTCGGTTAGAGCGAAGATGGAGAATCTCGGAGCTTCGTAGCTAGCTCTGGCTCTTCCACTAGATCGACCGTAAATCGAAGGAAACTATGTTGTCTTCTAGTGCTGCAGAATAAAACTAGACATATCAGTGAAAAAGAAAAAAAGAAAAAAACAGAGAATGGAATCAGGAAAAGATGAGATTACAAACTAGGTGAGGAAAGAGAATGAAGATCCTCCATGGCCGTAGCTGCTGGACTTCGCTGAAGAGAAGGTACGGATCGCTAATGAAGAAGAGATCTGCGGCTAGAATGGTTGAGCAGAGGAGGCATCACGGTGGCAAGAGGATCGCTGGAATTAGAAATGATGGAAGCAAACACTGAAAATCATAAGAACGAGACCGAGGACAACAATTCCAAGCGTGATTCAAAGATTAAAACTAGAGAAAGAAAATGCACTTAGCTTTGGCCATGGTTGAACCCATTATCACCTTTCCCTTTCTTCGAAGTTGTTCAACCAAGTGAAGAGATAGAGCGAGATAGAGAGAGAGATTTAGCAAAGAGAAAATTGCAGAGAGAGAATTGGTCAACCAAAAGAGAGAATGAACGTGAGTTCTCCGATAGAGAGGGAATTCATTCAGCAAGAGTTTTTTTTCTGGAGAGGCCCTCAAGCGATTGATTAATCAGGAATGAATAATCTGGTCGCGGAAGAGTTTTGAATTCCAGTGGATTGAACGATTCCGAGGGGGAGATGTTAGTCAGCTGAGTAAAAGTTGGCTACTATCTCGGGAGGTCTTTCGCTGACAAGAACTTCCGCCTCATCTCCATCTATAAATGGAGGAACAGGGAAAGGCGAGAGCTTTTACGGAGAAAGAAAAAAGCGGGGAGAGAGAGAGAGAGAGAGAGAGAGAGAGAGAGAGAGAGAGCATGTATTCCTCTTTGGGCTTTTTCATGCGATTACCTTGATCACACTATGCAGTCCCACGATCTCTTTGGACTTTTTCCAGCGCCAAAATTGTATCTATCACGTCTTGAAGCTTTCCATGATGAATTCGGCATGAAATACATAGCGATTTTGTCACAATTCACTTGAGATGGACAAAAACGACTACAATTCAAACCAAAATCTTGTAAACTTGTGAAAGAAACCTAGAACACTATACTCTCTGGCCCAAAGAGGAACAAGCAAAAATATTCGTGCTGGGGACACTGAGATTTTCATAAATGAAGGTTGAAGAAAGAAGGAAAGCACTCCCTCCGACTTCTGGACTACGTCAAATCGTTTTTGCTGGAATTCAAAGAATTCAAAGCTACGGCGTCCTTGTAGATTTGAGCGCGCACGCGCATGAGAGATGATAAAGAATTGCATCGAGTGGAGCAGATGGAGGTGGATAGATGCTTCGCAATCATGGGCTCGACAGCGACCCTGCCCAACCCAATCCAACAGACCCAAATGGGCCCGAATATCAATTTGGGCGGGCTTGAGATAGGAAAGCCCGGCCAAGCACGGAACTTCCCCAATTATATCAGATTTAAGCCGTGCTTGGAGTCCACGAGAAGGGTATCAACCCGCCAACCATTACATGCCAAGTGGCTGTCCATTCGCCCCAGCCTAGTCACATGCATATATGCAGCCTTTCAAACACCAAACCGAGCGGTACCACCACCATGGCTCACCAGCAACTTTCTTCGCAGTCCGCCATCGCAGGTACTGAAGAACATGACCAGGAGGCCATTGATGAGTTCATTGCTTCACTTCCCCAAAGGAAAGGCGTGGTTCGTCCTTTCACGTGCCTTTACCAAAACTTTTGGTGCCCGATCTTCGTGCTTCCCAACGTGATCGCATTCCAGCGGCACCACCAAGCCAAACACAAGGACATTGTCCTGGCCTCTCAGCCCAAATCAGGGACCACCTGGCTAAAGGCCCTAATGTTCTCCATCATAAACCGCTCCCGCTTCAACATCTCCAACACGCCTGTGCTCACTTCGAACCCCCATGACCTTGTCCCTTTCTTCGAGTTCCAGCTATACGAAAGCAACCCGAGGCCCGACCTTGGCGACCTGGCGGAGCCAAGGTTCTTCGCGACACACATCCCTTACCCATCCTTGCCAGAGTGCATCAAGCGGTCGGACTGCCGGATCATTTACATATGCCGGAACCCGTTGGACACAGTGGTTTCCTCTTGGCTCTTTACCCTTGAGATGGCGCGATCGGAGGAGCAGCCTGAGTGGTCGTTGGAAGAGCATTTTAAGACCTACTGCCAAGGGAAAGTCTCGTTCGGGCCCTTTTGGGATCACATGATTGGGTATTGGAAGGAGAGCTTGCAGAGGCCACACAAGGTGTTGTTCCTCAAGTACGAGGATTTGAAGGAAGATATTGTGGGACAGTTGAAGAAGATGGCCAAGTTTATGGGGCTTCCCTGCACTGAGGAGGAAGAACGGGGAGGTGTGTTTGAAGAGATAGCCAAAATGTGTAGCTTGAAGAGCTTAAAAGGCCTAGATGCCAACAAGAACGGAAAGGTCATGTCACTCTTCAAGAACAGAAGCTTCTTCAGGAAAGGCGAGGTGGGTGATTGGGTTAATCATCTCACTCCTTCTATGGTGGATCACCTCAATAGCATCATGCAAGAGAAGTTGAGCCCTTTTGGTTTGGAATTCAAGACAAGCTCAACATTTTAGTTGCTTTCCACCCCTTCTTTCTCTATGTATAACTACAAATAAACGAAGGCGAAAATGGATGGTTTTCGCTGTCAGCTTCTCTTGTCATGCTTCTCCCCGCTATTTGGTTTGTTCAATTGCATTCTTTTCTTTAGTTAAAATCATTGTGATATGCAATCTCTAATTTTTATACAACTTATTTCTGCATCTTGTCGAATATCTAAATTCGATCCTATCAACGATATAAGAAAGTAATGAAAATTCGCACAATACAAGAATTTACGTTGTTCAGTAAAGGAGATATTTCGCCTATCTATGTTCACGGAGAGATGAGATCCGTTTTACTAATAATGTAGAAAAGTGTACAGTTACTCTTTCTCGCATCCTCTCTCTTTATTTGGAGACATGTTTCGCTCTAAATATATATGACGAAATTCTACATGGCACAAATTATAAAATTATCCACATAACTTAAAATATTTAACTTTTCCATATAAATCTTTCTATGATTGAACATAAAACGGCTCTGGCGGTCCGGGGGCGCTGCCCCCCCGCGACCCCCATCGGGGCAGTCTCTCTAGACCCCTGCTGGAGCGGGATCCCCGTCCTGTTCAGTCGTCATGGAGCCTTTTGGAACCGTCTCATAATCTCTTGAATAACAAAATACAAAACATCAATCTCAACACATCTTGTGTCCAAAATTTACAGTAGCAACCAACGAAAAACTGTAAATATTCGACAAACAATAATCCTGTTGCATTGGTGGGACAGTTCTACTGTTCTATGACGGATTTTTTTCCTTACTTATAAATTTCTAAAAAGTTAATAATCATCAAAAGGCTGTTCATAAAAATAATTATTAATTCTAAAGTTTTGGTAATTTCTTGATAATTTACCTATACTTTAATTATTAATTCCTTGGGTAAATATTAGAGTGTTACGCAAATTTTTTTTTTGCACCACTTTGGGCAAATCCCACATTGAGAAAGCTGAAAGCTTACGGCAGGGCTTCTAGCATTTTTTGTAGGCAACTATCACGGCTTTAATGACTCTTTTATCTTCTCATCTTGCCCTCACTAGTTTTCTCATATACTCTTGAGAACAAGATTTGAGGTTGGGGACATCGGCCGAGGCCTTGCACATTCAAATCTGAGGACACTTAGAAACCGTTCAATGAGAATTCATAGAAGAGGTCGAGGACGCTGGCCAAGGGTCGCACGACACTCGTGCTCAATTTTGAGACCAAATTGAGCGCAGTCAAATTCGAGATGGAGTGATCACGAGATGTAAAGCTAGGGGAAGAGAGGGGGACTGTACGTGCTCAGCCAATAGAGGGGGCGGTGGGGCTGTCCTTGCCGGGGTTACCAAAGTCGTTGGGGTCACCCGAGGTCATCGGCTCCAATTGCTTCACAGTTGGGTTTCTACTGGTTGGTTTGACGATTTCTCCTTTTGCAGTTTCTCTTCTTCTTTTTTTTTTTAAAAAATTGTTTTACAAGCCTAAAATTGAAATAGTGTTTTCCAAACACTATTTACATTTTATCAAAATCCTTAACCCCAAAGTATTTGCATTTCTGCAAAGGCATTCCCTAAACGCTGAATGCAGCCTAAAACTCCTGGCGTTCTCCATTGTACATGGTTGTCACCTCAATATCTCAATCACACCCTTGCTCACCTTCAATAGGAAATCAAATGAACCTTAAAGTTTGAGCAAAGGTGTTCATCATATAGGTCTAGAATTTGTTCATGCGCTCCCAAAAGTACAAGCAACATCAGAGTGGTCTTATCTGGCTCACTGATTTGCTAATTAAGGCAAATAATCCGCCAAAAATGGCCTCCAGATTATTATAACGCAAATGTCAATTCCTCTTGGCTCTACCGCCAAAATCGTATGTATCATGTCTCAAAACTTTTGTCGATGAATCGACATGAAAAGAGCTGGAGATATGCAAGGATCAATTAAGAATCATAATTGATATCAAATTGATCAATTAAATCAATCCAAGATTGAATTTGATTTCATGTATCATATTTTAGTATTTCCTTAAATTGTCCATAGTCTGTATTATAAATAGAGGCCAATACTTGCAATGTAAAACGAGTTGAATCAATACAAAACTAGATTCCCTTCATTTTTCTACTTAGTGATATGGTATCAGAGCTTATATTCTTGGTTTAGCTTCCGCAATTTCTAATCTAGCCTCGTCGATTTCCTAGCTGATTGCCTCCGGTTGTTTCCATCTTCTATCCTTGTTATTGCAGAAAACTCTAACCTGCAAAACAAACAAGGTTAGCCCTTTGGCGTAGGAATCAGTACTCGGAAAAATAAACACAACAGTCAAGCCATTTCCTGACCGATACCATGCCAAAGGACCAGTCATCATCCGAAGAGAATCAAACTCCAGAAATATCAGATACGGAGAACTTCCCTCGTTCATCCCCACAATTGGGACCAAAAATATTAGGATTAATACCGTGAAAAATTCCAAATTGATACGCCTGTGATAATTTTATTCTAAACTAATTTTTTGATCACGAAAAACTCTAAATTGATACACCCGTGATAAATTTACCTCAAACTAATTTTTTACCACCAAAAACTCTAAACTGGTACATTTGTGACAAATTTATCTTCTGTTAGTTTCCATTAAATTGAATTAATGTCACAAAAAATCATAAACTTGTACGCTTGTGACAAACAAAGGGTAAAACATAAAATTCAATTGTCGCTTGTTATTTAACAAAGCAATTTGACAATAAAATTTAACGAAAATAAACTGAGGATAAATTTGTCACATGTGTACTAGTTTGAGATTTTTTATGATCAAAAAAATTAGTTTTTGGTAAAATTGTCACAGGCATACCAGTTTGGGGTTTTTCGCAGCATTAACCGTAATATATTTAGTCCCAAATTCATACAACTTGTTTTAGGAATAATAGCGACAAATATTCCAAAAAAAAGCAACCATTCAATTTGGTCCGTCACTCAAAACAAAAATAGTTTAATCAATGGAAAAACATACTTACAAATATAATCCAAAAATTTAAATAACGTGATATAATCAAATAACAACCTGAAGTGCCCAAAAAGTCTCAAATAAGGACCTGGGTCCCCGGCCGGCCAAAATACCTGCCAAGCGGCAAGAATGTTACTGTTCCGTCACCGGAACAGTAACTTTTTAATTTTTTATTATTTTCTTTTTATTTTTCCTTTTCTGTTTTTTTTTTCTTTTCTTCCTCCGTCAGCCATAGCCGGGGTTGGCAGAGATCGCCGGCCTCAGGCAAGGCGGCCCTCGTCGGCGTTGGGCGAGGGGCGCCCTCTTTTGGGCTGGGCAAGGTCGCCCTCACCAGTTGCCAGCGAGGGCTTGGCCCCGCCGGCCGCTGGCAAGGCTTGACCTCGCCGGCGTCGGGCGAGGCCAGCCTCGCCAATTCTTGACCTCGCCGGCAACTGGCGAGGGTGACCTCGCCCAGCCCAGGCGAGGGTGGCCCTTGCCCGACGCCGGCAAGGGTCGCCTCGCCTGAGGCCAGCGACCTCCGTCGGCCCCGGCTATAGCCGGCGGAGGAAGAGAAGAAAAAAAAAAGAAAAGCAAAAGGAAAAGAAAAAAACATAAAAGGAAAAACAAAAAGAAAATAAAATAAATTAAAAAGTTAATGTTCCGGTGATGGAACAGTAATTTCTCGCCGCCCGGCAAGTATTTTGGCCGGCCAAGGACCCAGATCTTTATTTGAGACTTTTTGAGCACTTCAGGTCCTTCTTTAAGACTGATTGAGCACTTCATGCCCTTATTTGACACAATATTCACTTTGGACCTTTGTTTAAGAATTTGAACTCACTTGGGGTCCTTAATTGGAATTTTTCCCATTAATGTGTGCACAACCATATACTATTATATATTTAGCCTCAAATATGTACGGATTGTCTTGCGAGTAACGGCAACGAAAAACATTCTAAATAAAGTAGCATCTTGATTGGGTTGATTATTGCACGGATAATCCAAATTTTTTTTAATAACCTGATATAATCAAATAGTCATTACGCTCGTGTAAATATTATAGTGCCGCAATAGAGGTTATATTTTTATGGACTGTGAACCTAATAAAAAATCCTAAGTAAAAAAGGTATATATACGGCCGTGATTTTCAATTTTTATACCGTAAACAGATAAAATAGGAAAAATAATAAGAATATTGATTGACGGAAGAAATCGAAAATGCCCTCGTACCCCTATGTGAAATATCTGCATCCACCATTGCAGTGGATGAAGAGGTTGTCTAGTTCTTCCTCTTTGTTTCTTTGTGCAAAACCATCTACAACAGCTCATCTCCTTCTTCCTCGCTCTTATTAGATCTTGACGGGCCTGAGCGAACGATGATGCTACAATGCCGAGTGCAAAACATATTTCAAGTTTAGAAAGAGAGATAGAGGCTTTTTGTATGTAATTTTTCTTTAAAATATTGAGATATATGGAGTTTGGGAATCCTACATCCATTTTTTCTTTTTTATCTTACAAATAATCAGGACTTCATCTGGATTCGAATCCTACCAATAGAGATCAGAAATTGTTGAAGAAAGAACACAAATCATGACTAGACGAGGCCTCGCCATCGCGGCCGCAAGCCGCCCTCGCCGGCCATCAGTGAAGGTTGCGACGCCCTCGTCGGCCTTGGCTTGTGGCTGGTGGCCGATGGCCGGCGGCAAACCGGAAAGAAGAAGAAGAACAACAAACCAAGAAATAAGAAGAAAATCAAGAATAATTAGAAATGAAAAAATTGTTTTCAAAATCAAGAAGCCTTTGTTTTTACTTTTTAATTCCGTTCCAAAACCGATTCTAAAAATGATTTTTTGTAAATTTGTTTTCAATCACAAAAATTTTAACAAACGAATTTTTATTCTCATATTAATTTTGAAAATGAAAAATAAAATTTTTTATTATTTGGCACGTTAAAAGTTAACCATGGTGAGGAGTTAAAGTTGCCGTTAAGACATCTTTGGTCACTTGGCAATGATTAAAGCTTCGTGTTTTGTCAACATATGATGCTGCAGAGGGGCAGTACGACTCCGTGCACGTGAAGGCTACTCGGTCAATAATCGAGGGACCTGACTCCACGGAACTGTCCCATCTGTCTTTCTTTTACTTCGAAGCTCTGTACGACAATTGACACGTGAAAAGCATATGGAAATATTCAGCCCCCACATCAATTGTACAGAAGATAGACAAAACTCTAAACCGGAAAAGAAGAGTAAAGAGTATCTTTTATTTAAGTGCATGTATTTACCTATAATATACATTGTAAAACAGAAATTAAAAAGGATTGGCTGAAAAAGCCTGAAAACATCACGCTAAGGTGTGCACAAACCACATAAAATTGCATATGTAGCCCCAAATTGATACAAATTATTTCACGTTTAATAGCAACAAATATTCTAATAAGAACAACCTTCTTAATTCAGTCCATCATTTAAAATGAAAATAGTTTTAATTCGATGATGAAATATACTTACCCATATAATCCAAAATTTGGATGACCTGATATGATCAAATAATAATCATGGACGTATAAATAGTGTAGTGCCACAATGGAAGCTGCTGTTCTATTTTTTTTTTTTTTTTGTAACCCAGGGAACCCCCGCACGGCCGACAGCCGGGGAGTAAACCCAGGGGGCGACACGTGCTAGCCACCACACACGTGTCACTGGTTAAGTCACCCTGCAGCGCTCGGGATTCGAACACTCAACCTTTTGCGAGAGGAAGAGTGCGCGCTCCAGCAGCGCCACCCAGGCGGGAGGTGAAGCTGCTGTTCTATTGACCGTGGACATAACAAAAACATTAGTCAAAAAGGTATGCGTTCCATATGTGATTGTGATATTCAATTGCTATACCAAAAACAGGTAATATAGGATTAAATTAGAAGATATATATATAAAAAACTCTCAACCCTATATATAACATCTCCATGCACCATTGCAGAGGATGAAGATGTCGTCTTATACCTTCACTTTGTTTCTTGGAATTAATATATTGAAAATCATAAAACTTGTCACGATTACACGTTCGTGGCAAATAATCGTGATAAGTTTTGAGATTTGATTGCACTTCTTGAATGTTTTAGAACTTGATTTCACTTTCGTGAAAAATTTTGAAATTCAATTGGACTTTTGTAATAAGTTTTAGGACTTATAGTGCATTTATCTCTTCTTTACTTCTTCGTTCTTATTATAGCTTGGTGCGCATGAGCGAACGACGAGTTGTTATGCCAAGTGCAAAACAATATTTGAGTTGAGAAACTTATCGATATTATTGACGTTTCTTTGAGTAATATCTATCAATGCATCTATAGTCAAGTTGATAAATATTATTGTTGATGAGTACAACGATACTTGTGAGGAAATTTCTACATATCGAGTTTCACATCAAATGGAAGATGTTGTTTACGGACAAAGAGCCGCTCCAAATGTTCGCTACCCTGAATTTTCTCTTGAGAGCAAGATCCATATAAAACCGAATCCGTTCCATAGAATGAAGTCGGTTAGAAATTGGGTGAGAAGAAGCGAGGAAACAAAGATCCAAGGAAAACGAAGAGAATGGTATAGCAAGATTTTCCTGTGGGCCCACAAGATATATATTCCTCCCAAAAAAGCGGGAGGAAAATAGAGGGAAATGCAAAATGAGTTCCTTCTAGACTCCTTGTCATTTCGAGATGGGACATGTGACAGATATTTTAATGAGACGGGGTTGAAACTCCGAAAATATTTACTAAGCCGTCGGCAATAATTTCACTGAACGATAGAAGACAGTGAAGAACGCAGAGTGAATGCGGAATCGGAAACGCGAAAGATGTCTTGATAAGTTTTGTTGTAGCCACTCAAATATCAACCCAGCTGTCACCAACATATTAAGATTAGAATTTAAATAAGTGATGATTTCTGGTGTACAAGAATATTCTCCGGGCCCTGCCCAGGGGTTAAAAATTAAAAAAGAAGGGGCCTCAGCTCCCAAGTTTTAAACATTAAGCCCGAATATTGAGATAAAAAATAACAATTTTCCAATGTGGGACATTTGCACCTAATAATTTGCAATTTCCTCAAGTTCACCCAGGCTTCCGAGACAAGAAAGTGTATCGTCGAGGATTCATTGATGACGAGAGCCGATAGGTATTGTGTCTTCGATGACGCCCAATTTGATTGACAAAGTGTAATAATTATAAGATGCACGAGAGTTGCGCTCGATTTATCTATCGTTATTTAAGCTAATTATGTTGCGACCATCAACCAAAAGTTCTCTAAGCCCATGATCCAAAACTTCTACTTTTAAATTTTGAGTAATCAGGCCTCATCATTTAAATCTAAACTTTAATGAAACTAGTTTTTTAGCCCACAACTACGCATGGATTACATCTTAGTTCTTTTTTCAGATGAAAAAAAAAACATATATAATGTGAGATTAAGGTTAGAGTTTAGATAAGTAATAGTTTCTAGTATAGAAAAAATATTCACCAATTCTTCCCAGGAGTCAAAACGAAAAAAAGTGGGGGCTCAGCTCCTAAGTTTAGAACGTTGAACTGCCAAAATCAACTTTAAATAGAAATTGAGACTGAAAAAAAATGAACTGTGGCAACTAACAGATTTTAGAAAGAACGTAATATAAAAATTATGTGTCTGGTAATTATCTGGTGTGTGTGAAATAGAGGGACCGATGCACCTAATGAAGATTTATTAGATACTTAAGGAGTCCTGGACACTCCATTGATATAAATGCCTATCTATTAATCTTGGGAATATGCATAGATTTTGAGCTACATACACAACTCATGCTGTTATGTCAATTGTTAAAGCTTTGATGTTATGTCAACCTCATGCTGCAGATGGGCAGTACTACTTGATACATCGTAAGTCCCGAGACAATTGTTAAAGCTTTGATGTTAAAGCTTTGATGTTATGTCAACCTCATGCTGCATATGGGCAGTACTTCTTGATACATCGTAAGTCCCGAGCCAATTGTTAAAGCTTTGATGTTATGTCAACCTCATGCTGCAGATGGACAGTACTACTTGATACATCGTAAGTCCCGAGACAATTATTAAGCTTCGTGTTATGTCAACCTCACGCCGCTGTACCGTATTGTTTGTATTTCTACATGTTTTCCAGTCCAGCTTCAATTTAATGTCTGCAAAACCGTGTACGATAATATATTTGGTCCCAAATTCGTACAACTTGCTTTACGAATAACAGCAGCAAATATTCGAAAAAAAAGCAACCAATTAATTTGGTCCATCACTCAAAACAAAAATAGTTTAATCGATGGAAAAACATACTTACAAACACGCTGTATTTATTTCCAGAAAAATACTTTTTCGAAAAATATTTTTTGCATTTTCTGATATTTAGAGGTGGAAAATATTTTCCGTGAGAAAATATTTTCCTTCCTCACTCCCAAATCCTTCATTATTTTGAGGAAAATGACTTCCTCTTTTTCATAAAAAGGAAATCATTTTCTCTTTTCACAAAGAGGAAATCATTTTCTCTCAAAGTGAAGGCAAAATTGCCCATGGCAGGAAAAACATTTTTCGTGGGAGAGGAAGTTGATCGCCGGTCATCGCCGTCGGCCGCCGGTCGCCGCCGCCGGCTGTGTGGTCACCCCCGCTGGCGTTCAACGGTCGCCACCGATCGCCGTCGATGGTTTCTGCCACCGGTCGTCGGTCGCCGATCACCATTGTTCGTTGGCCGCCGCCAATCATCGGCCGCCGCCGATTGCTAGTTGTCGGTCACCGGCCGCCGCTGCTGACCGCCGCCCGCCGCAGGTTGCCGATTGCTGCCGTTGGTCATTGCCGCTGGACGCCGCCGGATCGGCGGTCGCCGAACACCAGAAAATATTTTCTGAAACTTTTTCAGATTTTAGCCGAACACCTGAAAATTATGTTCCAGAAAATTATTTTTCAGGAAAATAACTTCTGAAAAAATATTTTCTAAAAATAGAATATTTTCCGTCAAACGAACAGAGCCATATAATATAAAAATTTATACAACCTAATATAATCAAATAGTTAACATGCATGTATGATTATTGTAGGGCCGCAATAGAAGCTGATGTTCTACTGCCTGCGGACCTAATATATTAGCCACGATATTCAATTTCTATATCAAAAAACAGATAATATACAAAAAAAATTATAAGATATTGTTCAACAAAAGAGATTAAAAGAGCCTCTAGATCCTATAAAACATATCCATCCACTTTTTCTGAGGATGTAGTTGTCGTTTTGTTCATCCACTTTGTTTCTTTGTGCAAGCCATCTACGTCTCGTCTCTACTACTTCGTCCTTATTATAGTTTGATGGGCCCGAGCGAACGACAAGCTATAATGCCGAGTGCAAAACATAATTTGAGTTGAAAAACTTAACCGATATTATGGACGTTTCTTTGAATGGCATCTACTAATGCATGTATAGTCAAGTCGATATACATTGTTATTGACGAAGACATCGGCACTTGCGAGGGAACTTGTACATCTCGAGTTTCATGTCAGATGAAAGATGTTATTTACGGACAAAGAGCCACTCCAAATGTTTGTGACCTTGATTTTTCTTCAGAGAGCTAGACCATATAAAACCGAATCGGGCCATTCCATAGAATGAAGTGGGTTTTAGAAATTGATTGAAAAGAAGTGAGGAAACAATGATCCAATCATCCAAGGAATACGAAGAGAACGGTAGAGAAAGATTTTCCTGTATACAGATTATCATCATGTATGCCCAAAAGATATTTTGCGCTCGGGAGGAAACACTAATGGAGGGAAATGCAAAATGAGTTCCCTCTTCCCTTAAATGACGAGTTCAGTGGGGCCATGTTATATGCATTTTCTGGACTCCTGTCATTTCGAGATGGGAACTGTGGACATGTATGTCAGAGTGAGACGGGTTTAAGCTCCAAAAAAATCTACTGCGACAACACTTACGGGTGAAGGATAGAAGAAGCGAGGGACACAGATTGAATGGGAGACGGTAAAGGTCATAGATGTCTGAGTAAGATCGGTTGAAGCTCCTAAAATATCAATGAAGCTGTCACCAATATTTTCGGTGAAGGATAGAAAGGACACAGAGTGAATGCGAGATAAGAAATGCGACAGATGTTTTGAATGAGATGGGTTGAAGCTCCGAAAATATGCACGAAGCTGTCGGCAATACTTTCGGCGAAGGACACAGTTAATGTGATATGGGAAATGTGACAGAGGTTTGAATGAGATGGGGTTGAAGCTCCAAAAATATACTTACATGAAGGTGTCGGCAACACTTTCAGTGAGGGATCCTCGACTATCAGAAAATATTATAAGGTTCTTCTTAGTGTACATGAACCCAAATAGACTTTAGTTAGGATGGCCAATGGGCCGTGTTAGTTCGGCCCCGTGCTTTCGGGCCACATGCGCCCCACCCAAAAAAAAGGGTAGGCCTCAAGCACTTTGTTGTCGGTTGCTGGTGAGGTGAACGAATATCTCAGCAAAGATGATGGCAACTACATTGAAAAAGTCGAGGAAGACAACGTCGACCTTTGGCGGTGGTGGAAGGCCAAGCCATCGTGTTTTCCTTTTCGTCCGGGATAAGAATTATCATCATGCTTCCAAAACCAAACCAATCATATAGTTCCTCGGTAGTTTCTTGTATTGATCCTTCGTGGCATGTGCAACACACTAAAAGAATAATGCACTTCCATGTTACTAAGTCTCGTCATTCATATTTCTTTTTCACCATTTGAGCCAATCCAAAAAACAAAAACAAAAAATATAAACGAAAAGAACATTAGATTCTTTTATACAAACAGAAGGGCCAAGTAAAATTTCAAGGTTCAAATGGTCAGTGCAAACTACTCCACCATATAGTTGCCTTTTCCCGGACAAAATTGTCCATTAATTGTCTACTACTTATTTAATAGAATATTGGTCATTTATTATAGTAGTAGTGAGTTACTAACGCTACTTAGTCCAATTTTAGAGGAGTTTGGTATTTTACTGTCATGACCCTCCTGAAAAGGTCCTTACGAGTATAGCAAATTCGCGATTATAACTAGAGCATAGCAAATTCAAACAATGACTCAATACACACTAATGTTGTCATCTGTTTCATATCTAAGCACATTCATTCACAGAGAAGACACCAAGCCGGAGTTCACTCTCAAAAAAGATATGTGCAGCAAGTGTAATCTGCACTCCAACGTATTAATCCACATGATCAGTCTATTCCTAATGGACGTACTAGCGACCATCAACGAGTATTTACAATTCAACTAAAAAACATTCTTAGTAAAATTCACAAAGTCAATCTTGTCACCTTAGAACACTGGATGTGTATCAAGACTAAGACTAAGATCTTCGGGAATGGACTCAAGGGTGGATATCAAATAGATTTGTTTAACCTATGTACAACTGGTACGGTGAATCAATTAAGCAGACAAGATGATCTCGGTCCAAGTCGAAGTCATGTTCATATTGATGCGACTCACCCATTTCACCAAACACTTAATGAGCATTCGATCAAAAGACGCAATGTAACAATGAGATAGCAAGAATTGCAACCTAATCAATATGAGATCATCAAGACTGAATCGAATTTCCTTTGCTTTCTCTTTTTTGTTTGTTGTTTGTTTTTTTTGTATTTTATTTATTTATCTATTTTTTCTTGTTCTTCTTACTATTATTAATTTTTTCATTTTTAAGCAGAAATATATGCTTCATATATTGGCAAAAATTCATGTGTCAACATTTACCAACTGTCACGCCCCGCACCCAACGAGAGCATGAACATCCGCCTAGGGTCGAAACAGAGTGCGACGCTCCCAGGATTGCGTCACAGAGACCCTAATACCCAAATCAGAGAAAACACGCCACATGCGGAAATGACGTATATATAATGTATATATACACCCAGACAAATTATTAGCAACCATGAATAGCACGAGTTAACAATTTAAACGATAGATTAAACCTTAATATACGTTCTTTACAAACTTACAAACAACATCCATTAAACCCAGAGATACAACAAAAGGGCCACGAGCATAAAAAGAGGTCGGTGGCCTAGGGGAATCGAACCAACACCCGGAGGGCTACAGTCAAAAAGTATCGACCCTCACTCCTAAGGCTAGGACCTAAACTAGGGCTCCCAGTCGGGGTCAGATCCAGACGTCTCAAAAGAACTCTCGGACTGCCCTGGCTCTTCCTCTGAGCTCATAGCCTCAGACTCTGTCTCGGGCTCAGGGTCCTGCTCTTCAGCCTCAAAATTCATGGCCGGGGATCTGAAATGTTCGGTTTTACCACAACCGTGAGAAAACTCAGTAAGTAATAAATCGCTAATCCCAACTAGACTAAAGTGTACCTCCAGAGGGTAAATAAAATATATAATTAAATGAACCAGTGCAACAATAAATGTCAATTCGCCCGGGCCCAAAGCCCAAATCACTATAACGTCCTGCAGGTAAGACTTTCAATGGCATTATAAAAAAGAGTATGCAGTCATATCGACGCCACGACCCTAAGGCCAATAATTTATAACGACCCGTAGGCCTGACCCGAAGGCCACAATTGTAACGACCCGAAGGTCCGACCCGAAGGCCACAATTGTAACGACCCGAAGGCCCGACCCGAAGGCCACAATTGTAACGACCTGAAGGCCCGACCCGAAGGCCACAATTGTAACGACCCGAAGGCCCGACCCGAAGGCCCGACCCGAAGGCCCGACCCGAAGGCCACAATTGTAACGTCAGACACGTGCATCGACAATTTCAATTTCAACTACATCCAGGCCAATCATGAAATTTCACATGTCACGGGACTCAATTTAATTATCGTGCCACGATGTGCCAAGTACCATAATTCCCAACTTCACTCATTCAACTCATTGTCGGCACGCCTAGCACGTTTCATTTTAGTCCATTTACACCCGGCATTCAAAACACAACTTAGTATCATACAATCCAATCGGTTTAGGACTCGACGTGACCAACCACACTCCACAATCAAATCCCGAATGTGATAACGCCCACTAGGACCCCCAACAAGTCCTAAACTAACCGATACATTGCCCAAATTTACGTCGTCACCTATTGAGCCAATTAATTTCAACTTAGGCGAAATAATCCAAATTCGGATCCCCATGAATAGTGCTCAACAACATGCAATTTCGAGCTTTGAATCACCTCCAAACAACCTTATTTAGTCCCAATTAGGTCCTCAAATCAGCCCATACACTTTCCACACAATTAAACCACAAATTAGCTTAATTACCCCATTAATTTACCCCTAAAATTCCACAATTAGGCTAATTAGGGTTTAGAAATTTTTACTCGCCTAATAATGGTCTCGAGGCGACAGGAGCGTGCGGCCGATTACCGACTCGCGGTGAGAATCGGCGGCGGCGCTCCGGGAGCAAGCCGGCGGTCACACGGCGCCGACAGGGTTGCGGTCGGCGAGGGCGGCGGCGCGGCACTGGCTTGGCCGGCCGGTTGACTGGCCGGCCGGCTGGGCTTGCTGACCGGTCGACTGGGGCGGCGACCGGAGACAACAGCGACGCGGCGGCGACGAGCGGCGTCGAGGCTGGACGGCCGACCGGCAGGCAGCGTCGCGAGCGGACGAGCCGGCGACGACGGCTGGCCTGCGGCGGCGACGACGGCTGGCCTGCGGCGGCGAAGGCGAGCTGACGGGCAGCAGCGAAGGGCGGCTGGTCGGACTCGAGCGGAATCGGACTGAGAGGAAGCCGGGAAAGAGAGAGAGACGAGGGCTGGCCTCGCAGCGGCGCCAGCGACGGTCGACCGGCGAGGGTGACGGCAGCGACGGTCGGGCGCGGCTGGGACGGCGACAGGCGTGGCGAGCAGCGGCGACGGGCTCGTTGTCGCTCGCGCGAGGGAGAAGAAAGGAGCAGCTGGCCGGCGGCGACGGCGGCGGAGCTCGCTGGCGGCGTCGGCGGGCCGGCACGGCGCGGCGGCGAGCTCGGGCGGCAGTCGGCGAGCCGGACGGACGAAGCCGGGCGAAGCAGAGTCAGGCGCGGGAGTAGTCGGGCCGGCGAAGAAGGAAGGAAGAGGGAGGAGAGAGAAGAGAGAGACAGTGAGGGGATGGGTCTGCATGGGAGGGGACGGCTGCATGGGGAACGCGCGCACGCAGAGGGGGAAAAGGGGGAGAGAGAGAGAGAGAGAGAAAGAGAGAAAGGAAGAGAGAGAGAGGGGGGGTAACGTGCACGGGAAACCGGGGAAAAGAGAGAGAGAGAAAAGAGAAGAGAAAGGACAAGTCACAATCGCAATAATCGCGATCCAACGGACACGGTTCAAATCAAAAATCGACCTAATAGTCCCGATTTAAATTCGGAAAAAGGTCTAACGGTCCACTAAAAATCCCAAATAATAATCTAGGGCAAATGACCAAAATAAAATAATCTTCGACACACTACGAGGGAGGTCTATCAGTCCAAATTCGCACTCGGTTCAAAAATTCATTTTTCCACTATTCCTGACAATCTCGATGCTGGCCACAATAATATCGACACCGTCCAATTTATTTCGTCCCGAAACTCCCGGAAATCGACTGCCAAATTCAGGGTATAAATAACGGCCAAATTCGATCGAGTGCGATTCTAGCAAAATTTCAAATTTTAAAAATAAGAACCCGAGAGTGATCAGTTCCCGGGCGAAATTCCATTATAAGCGCACTGACGAATTACACGTTTTATAAAATCCCAAAAATGGGCCAAAATCCGGACTGTTACACCAACTCATTTAGATCCCAATAAAATCCAGAAAATGTTGATAATTTCGAAAAAAGTTGGTAATTTACTAGGTTGGTAAATTCCTCCTAGTGTTGGTAGCTTATAAACCATTCTTGTAAGACTTAAAAAAACTTGATACGAAAATCTTCCATTGTTGAACCCCATAAAGCTGTATAATTTCGAAACTTCTCTTTCTATCTCCGAACGCATGTCCTATTTCAAATTTTCAATAAGAAATAAATGGGAATGGCCTACTCTCTCTCTCGCGCTCTCTCTCTCTCTCTCTCTCTCTCTCTCTCTCTCTCTCTCTCTCTCTCTCTCTCTCTCTCTCGTGTTTGAAAATTTCGTCCTTAAAAATTGCGAAGCGGTTATCCAAAATATTTGCCTATTCATGCAGAACCACTAGACAAATTGGATGTAATGCACTAGATATTGTCCATGAAATACTCTTCAGAGCTTTAAAGGAAGTGATTGAGTTGAAACTCACTAGTAACTCTTACATCCTTAATATAATTACTCGCGTACGCACGCGCGCTGTTGATCATGTTGCAATTTTTCGAGAGCATGATCCATACAGAATCCAATCGGGTCATTCCATAGAATAAATCGGGTTTTAGGAATTGGGTTAAAAGGAAAGGAAATAAAGATCCACAGGAAATGCTTGCCTCATTGGGCTAGAATTAAGTGCGAGGGAAGGGAAAAGAGTGGTAGACGAAAATGTCCCTGCGGGTTCCACAAAATATATATTCCTCTTAGAAGTGGGAAGAAAGAAAGGGAAATGCAAAAATGAGTTCCTTCTTCCCTTACACGACAGAGTTCTGTGGGGGCCACAACATATTTGCTTTATCCTTGGAGTATTTGTCATGTCTTAATCTTATGATGTTGTGTATCTCATCTTTATGTGTTCCCTTTTCTTTTATCTCATCTTGTTAGTTTAATAATTACCAACTTGAAAAAACTTGATAATTCACTCATTTAATGGGAGATTGGTAGATTCCTTATCGAGTGGGTATTTCACTAAAAGCACTCGCAAAATTTTAAAGAAGTTCGCCGGTCGCTATATTAATCGAATATGAGTAATATTGTCATATTATTGATATATCATTAAACACGCTTGTAAAATTTCAAAAGAGATGATAATTCACTAATATATTTAGACCTCGGTAAAATCCCAGCAATGATGATAACTTACTTATGGGTGATTTGACAAGCAAGTTAACGGTCATATCTTTTTACAAACAAGACTGGAATCCTCAATCATCACATCATTTCTTTACTTTGGAATCTTTAAATAAAGTGAAAAAAAAATCCTCAAACAGGAAAAGAAAAATGCCAAAGAATCATCTTTCACTAAAGAAGTCTCTGGCATCTCTCTCTTTCTCTCTCTCTTTTTCCTTGTATTGCTCTTTGTTGAATCTTTCATTGTGATTTCTGGCACTTCAACCCGCCAAATGGGCGAGATCATATATGGGTTCAATATGAATTGGGGTCATAAACCAAGTCATTTTAAATGGGTTGATATTCCATCAACACATACCAGATTCTATTCAACTGGATTGCCCCAATTTTTGGCCCATTTCTCCCATCGATCAAGATACAACTCTGGCCTTTGGTAAGTAAAGATTTGACGCAACAAAACATATAGCGTCCTGCACTTTGTTCACGATGGCATGATATTCTTCTTCAAATATTAGGGTAAATATATTCGAAACCATCAACACTTGAATTTTAGTCAGCAATTTAAACATACATTTTTGTAAAAAAAAAAAGAACACAAAAACCAATGAATGGCAGTAAAAAGAACAAAAAATTGAATAATAAATAAAATAAAAAACAAATGAAAAAGGCCAATTTGGTCCAACTCCCGCGGCCCACAAGAAGCAGCCCATTGATTTGATCCGCGGCCCAGACCCATCAGCAACATTTCGGCTATTTCTTCTCTCCCTCTCTCATGGTTCCTGAGCTCGCTCGAGCGCACTGCCGCTTCTGCTCCTCTCATCTCTGCTCGGCCTGGCCTCCTCTCTCCCTTCCTCCTCCGCCCTGCGTGGACGTCGCCGTCCATCTGATAGAAGAAAGGAGCGCTCGCTCTGCCTTGACGCTGAGCTTGGAGGAGACAGAGATTCCGAGTAATGTTCGTGGTCTTTGGTTAGCAATGTCTCTGCCAGAAGACTTTTCAAGCGCACTGGATGGAGATCATCGCCATCGCTACTCGTTTCTGTGAATTCAAGCTCCCGGCGATATCCTGCTGTTGCTTCTTCTTATTCAATCGTTTTGCTATCTAGCGAAACTGCTTCTAGATAATCTTGCTTGTATCGGAATGGCGCGTCGAGCTCTGAATTCGCAAATTTGTTTTGTGATAGCTAGCCCAGTTAGCTTCATTGATCGTTACGCATGATGTATCGATGATCATCATTGGGAAAAGTGTTATTTCATTCTTAGTGTAGATTTTAGTTGACTCGATCCCTCTGATGCAGTGAGCCATGCAAAGCGTAATTGGCTCCGGTTCCTTCTTTCTTCGTGTATCCTTTTGGGTTTGGACTTGAAATTTTGAAGTTGTAGTTTGAATTTAATCATTACTGAGAGAAAGTTAGGGTCGACCATGGAGATTTTCTTTGCATCTCATACGTCTGTTTTCTGCACTTAATTTCTTCTTTCATTGAACTCGGAAGTTTGGACATGGCATGTCGAGATCTTCAATTTCGGTGAATTTCCAATAGAATTCCTCTACTGCATTTTAACTTGCTTGTCGTTGTTTCTCTACATAAACACTGACTTTCTGCTATTGCGATCTGCTTTGTCAGTCATGTTATCCCACGAGGCAACATGGAACTCTGCTTCCTATTCTCTGAATAATTACATTGGTTGAAGTCTTAAAGATCATCATGAGCTTAGATACTCTCTACTAATTGAAGCAAGTTGTGTGCATGATCCGAGTGGGGATGTACGTGTACCAACTTAGTTTCCAAAACAATTTATAACTCACATCGACGTGTAGGAAACTGAAATCGCAAAAAATTAAAAGTACGGGTGAAAATCGAATAGGGAAACTAGACTTGAATTGAAATCAACAACGTATTTATAGAAAACTAAACACGAACACAACACTGAAATTTATGGATTGCCGGATAGAAGTTACTTGCTTCATTTATTTGACGTTACTCTTCTATTTAAGATTTTACTAAGTACCTGAAAAAAATTACCTACAGCAACATCGCCATAAGTTTTTCTTGTTTCTTCGCTTTTGTAATAATAATATTAATGATGATACTAAACTCAAGATAAGGAAGTGCTTTTGTGACAAACAGTAATTGCAAAAGCCTCCCACATCATTAATGCACACAGCACAACTTTTATATATGTAATAATAGAAATAGTAATAACGATGATGATAACAATAAGAAGAAATTAAGTACATTAATGACAGACGCTAGTTCCAAAACCTCCCATGCACAAAGGTCACTTATATATTATCGGTAGTCTATCAACAAATTTAATATTGGAAATTGTCAACGGCCATCTCTCATGGAAAAACAGTACAATTAATAATTTAAGCTACCCTATCATTCTGACTAATTAAGATAATTATAAAGCTACTCTGAATAGTATTAATATAGGCCAATGCATAGATGCAATTAGGAGGCACCGGAAAATTGACCAAATTCGTAATTTCAAAAGTCACATTCTATCATTAACTATGGAAAATTTACCGGTACATTCGAGATCTTACTATTAATGGAGGACAATATACCAACCTAAGCTATTGATCAATCAGCACACATGGTGATACAAACTATGTTTGAGCATCTATCGACCCATTCTAATTTCAATGACATAGTCTACCGTGACAATAGTGACAACAGAGATTTATAGTACAGAATTGGAACTTTTCTATCCTGGAAAATATACGAACATAAAGTAAGTTTTCAACCTTGACAGTAAATTTACCGTTATTACGAATTTTTCTTCGTATAATATCTACTTATGCCCATCGTTATCGACAGGGATGTCAATATTCGTTGGGGAAAATGTACATCTTAAATTTCTTGTCAAATGGAAGATGTTATTTATGGATAGAGAGCCACTCCAAATATACGCTGCTTTTGATTTTTCTTTTGAGAGCATGACTCATAAAATCGGATCAGGTCATTCCATAGAAGATAAACGCGTTTTAGGAATTGGTGAAAAATGAATTCCTTTTTCCCCTTAGACAGGCTCTTTGGTCACTGTATAAGCGTCGCAAAAATTGGTTGGACCAGCCAAAACTCGATACAAGATCGAGTTGGATGCTCGGGCTTTATTTGTTAATCATTTGTCACATAAAGTCGAGTTTGAGAGATTGAATTCATGACGGTGCAATGCATCAAACGTAAAGCGTGTTGATTTTTTTGATTCCACTAAATCGGATCAATCGTGTATCAAAAAACGATAAAATTATATGGTATCTCGTCAAGAAGACTAGTTTATTCAAAACATTCAGTGAATGAGTTTATTTGGTATTTTCGCACAACGATTCTCTCTCTTTGAAAAAGAAAAAAACAGAGCAACAGGACATGATTTGAGGAAAACTAAGCATGTTCTCTCTCTTTCGATCGTACTATTTTTGGACCCTTTGTCACGTCTTAATCCTATGTTCTGTATCTCATCTTTATTTGTTCCTCTTTTTAATATCATTTTGCTAGTTTAATATTCTATCATTATCACTCTACTTCGTAATAAAACATTTTTGTTCTTCCACTATGAATTCTTGTTTTAATCATTGGTTCATCGGTTACGTTAATTATGATTAAATTTCTAAGATGTCTTGTTTCTTCTATTCCCTTGATTCAATTTCCTCAGTATTTTTAACCTCTCTACGAGATTGCTTCTAAAAGTACCTCTCATTTCAAGCCACATTGAATTTCAGTCTACAGTTTTCATCGCTATTTTAATTCAATTTCTCGAAGCATTCTGTTCAATTTCGTGATATTACTAATTTGTATTTTCCCATCGTCAGATCGGACCGATCAATTTAATTTTTGTGATGAAACTTCATTAATCAATATATTAATATTTCGAATAGAAAATCTGTTCAAATCAATTTCATGAGTTCTCTTATTGTTATATTATTACTTTGATCAAAGGATTTTGCACCCTTTTGTTATCAGCTCTATCTACTTCCCCTCCATTAATTCCTCATTTATATGCCTTCAGTCAATTTCATGGACTCTCTCTCTTTCCCTCCCTCTCTACTGCAAGGAAAGGTTGAAAATATCAATATTTGCTTTAAAACTAAACGAAGTTACACGCTGTTTTTGAGAAGTTATACACGTCTAAATAAGAGAGGAAAGGTTGAAAATATTTATGCTGACGGAAAACAAAACGTTAAAAGTATTGAGGATGGGGATCTTTTGTCAAACAAGGATTTGTTGTAATGATAATTAATTTGGCACAAGTACGACTAAATGAATCAGCATGGACATCCAAATTTCTAAAACCAAATTATCCTCGCTAACAAGTGTAGACATGCAACGTTGAACTCTCCATGTGGATTGATCTAGTGAAGAGAATGGTAGAAAGAAATTTTACTGTGGGCACACCGAAATGAATCCTCTTAGATGTGGGAGGAAACGGAGGGAAAGAAGAGGGACCCAAGGCGGTCGGACCAGCTTTATATTAATGCGACCTATATTCATCCTAAGCCATGATTCGAAAATTTTCATTTTTGTTCCTAAAATCATATTGTTAGGTTAATATCCTGTCAGTATTACTTTGCTTCGCAATAGAATATTTGTGTTCTTCCACTATAACGGAGGAAAAACTCTGCAATAGAGAACAGAGGATACCGAGAGGGAGAATAACACAGAACTCCTTCGCGGCGAGTTATCTCTTTTTTACGATGCAGTGACTGCACTTCAATATCTGAAGATCGTTCTCTTGGTCGAAGTTGTAGCGCAATGACTTATCCATCGACTCGGCATAGCGATCCAAAGTGCAATGGCGAAGGCAGAACAAAACAGAACAAAGGAGATCAACAAATCTAGAATGAATTGAAGTGGATTCTGGAATTAGATGAGAGAAGACACGACAACCTGGTAGGCATGGCCGCTGTCAACAGAACACCGACACAGAACACCAGCGAACTTTGAATCGGCGGCAAGGTATTTTCAGTCAGAGCGAAGATGGAGAATCTCGGAGCTTCGTAGTTAGCTCTGGTTCTTCTACTGGATCAACCGTAAATCAAAGGAAACTAAGCTGTCTTCTAGTGCTGCAACATAAAACCAGACATGTCAATAAAAAAGAAAAAAAAACTGAGAATCGAATCGGGAAAAGATGAGATTAAAAACTAGGTGAGGAAGGAGAATGAAGATCTTCTATGGCCGTAGCTGCTGGACTTGGCTGAAGAGAAGGTACTGATCGCTAATGAAGAAAAGATCCGTGGCTAGAATGGCTGAGCAGAGGAGGTGTCACGGTGGCAAGAGGATTGCCGGAATTGGAAATGATTGAAGCAAAAACTGGAAATCATAAGGAACGAGACTGAGGACAACGATTCGAAGCCTGATTCAAAGATTAAAACTAGAGAAAGAAAATGCACTCAGCTTCGGCCGCGGTTGAACCCATTATCGCTTTTCCCTTTCTTCGAACTTGTTCAGCCAAGTGAAGAGATAGAGCGAGCGAGAGAGAGATTTAGCAAAGAGAATATTGTAGAGAGAGAGAGAATCGGTCAACCAAGAGAGAGAATGAGTGTGCGCTCTCCGATAGAGAGGGAATTCATTCAGCGAGAGTTTTTTTCTGGAGAGCCCCTCGATCGATTGAACGATTAATCAGGAACGGATAATCTGGTCGCGGAGGAGTTTGAACGATTCCGGTGGATTGAACGATTCCTAAGGGGGAGATGTTAGTCAGTTGAGTAAAAGTCTGCTACTATCTCGGGAGGTCTATCGCTGACAATAACCTCCGTCTCTTCTCCATCTATAAATGGAGGAACTGGGGAAGGCTTGAGCTTTCACGGAGGAGAAAGAAAAAGCAGATGAGAGTAAGAGAGAAAAAAAGAAGTAGAGAGAGAGTGCGAGAGAGGGAAAGAGAGCAAGAAGTAATACTCCCCGGGTTTTGTCATGCTATTACCTTGACCACATTGTGCAGTCCCCGCAAGGCCACAATCGTGCTGCTCGACCCTTTTGACGTTGGTCGTCTCGCCTACACATCCAGACGAGTTGCTTGCTGCCTTCCCCGACGTCGGCTCGACGCCACAGCACAATCAAATTCCCCGACGTCGGCTCAACATCCGGACAGGGAGGCGCTTCTCTGGCGACGCCTGGTGCCTGAACTTCTCCTGGTAGTAGTCACTAGCATAGCCAAGGGCGTCGGAACTGGATTCAACCGCCGAAGGCGAGATTGGACACAGGTTCAAGGACAGAAATGTGAAGGAGAGGGTTGCGGCTCGAGTTGCCGCCGGCGATACCACTATTGGGCCGTCGGAGAGAGAAGAGAAGCTGGCAAGATACTATACACAAGAGCCTTATGGTGGTGGCCATACTACTGGCCACCATGGGGACGAGGTGTGGCAGGATGATATGAAGGATGGCCAAACTATGGGTACCTCCGTCATGGCTCACAAGTTCCCCAACCAATATAAGTTTTTCGTAATATGCAATGTAATAAGTTTTATTAGGTCCCTCACTGTGATTTTTACGAGGATCGCCATGTGGACGATGTGAGTTGCCTTTATCTCGGCGATAACGACTTTTGCGGTACCCATTTTAGTATTGACCCCGGACGACAAAAACAATACAAAATATCGAAAAGTTGCGTTTGTAGTGCTAGCATGGGCCGCACTGGTGGCGCTTCTTTTGGTGGGTCAGTTTTTATTTACCATCTGGAAATTTTTACAAAGAGTTAATTTCATTCCGAAATTATTACGAGCCCTGAGCCTTATGTATGAATTCCCAAAGTTAATTTCATTCCGTTTTGTATATTTTGTGCT